>CM073517.1:0-600000 GCA_037074615.1 Leucaena leucocephala | reverse complement strand
CCGTCACTAGCAACAACGTTGTACCTGCTAATTGGCAATTTGGTCAGACCTTCGAGGGTGGCCAATTTTAGGAGTTTCTCATCATCCCCTCAAAGTTGACACATTTTCATTCTACATGTAAAATTCAGCATTGTTTCTTTCTTAGAGTAGGAAAATGCGAAGATGCCAATGTGGACTCTAATGGCCGATGCTGTGGTCGCTATAGGCGCCCGCGAGGCCCCTCTCTCTATATATATTGTTGTTTTTGTTTTGCACTCCCCTGTAGTTGTAGCATGTCATGGCTTTTTTGCTGTTTTAAGCGGAGGGACTGAAATTTTCGATCCCCCGAAATGGCTTTGGGCCACTTCATACCAATTTCATGATGCTTTTCCTTTATAGGAGAGAGCTCTTGATGTAAATGATTTCCACCTAAAATGTTAAACTGAATTCAAATATGATATAAAATTTAATTATGTAAAACAAGGTAATACTAAATACTGATAATTGCATGAATACTAAAAATAAACTATTTTAGACTCAACTTTAGGTTGCATCCAAGGAAAACTCGTCATACACTAGTCAAGAATGAGGATAATCAACCATAAGCTCAAGTTTAATTAGGAAAAGAATTATAGACTAATGCTACTTGAAAGGATACTTAGAGGCTTACAATTAATCACGATTTTATATCCATTTTAAAATTTCTGAGTATTTTGGTATCCATGTGTGAAGCATCAAAAGCCAAACAGTCCTCCCATGATACTGTTACTTTCAAAAGACAATTATAACTATAATTAAAATTATTTCTTTAGTTTAGTGTCGTAACTAGCATGCACCGAAGCTCTAACCATGCCAACAGAAAGTCTCGTGTGAGAGATGATTGCCGAATGCTCTGAGTCAGCGGATCCTAAACTAATGACATGATTTTGCCTGCAGTTGGCTGTAGTAATTTTATATTCCTAATGCATTTCCCACGTTGATGATGTCATAGTCAATGTCGAATTTGGAGGATTTTTCAAAGTTTGTATGTGCCTTGTACGTAGTCTATTATAATTAAAATTTAGAAGCAAGCAGGCTTTCGTAGTTATTTTTTTACAGTATGGAATTCACAACCCTTTATTTTTCGGGGTACCATACTCTGAGTTCCTCAAAACTTCATTTCGTTAACTTTGAAAGAAAATGTTTTGTAAAATATGAAAGATTTCTTCAATGGCCTGATAAATAAATAAATAAATTATATTGCTTTTACTCGAAAGCAAAACTTTGCTTGAATGAAGATGAAACCTCAATCAAATTTACAGCCCTGAATTCAATATAGACATTATGTTGGCTGGGGGTAGGCAAGCAGCCGAACAGTTCTGGTTGTCAGATCAACATCAGTCTCACTTGAACCCATCTAAAGCCACATACCTGAGTGAGTGCTAGGAATCAGCACCACAAAGCCATAACTTGACTCTGGTTTGAGACCTCATTCAAACTGCTCACTTCAGCCTCTCCTTGCGGAGCCTCTCTAGTTCCTTGATCATTTGCCAATGTTCTAGAGACAGGCTGGTCTCACCCAAGCTCAAGGACATAAGGCGGCCCATTGTTAGCCATCTATAGAGCCAAGAAAATAAAAACACGATAACTCAGTACTGTTATTATACAAAAACAATGATGGCAATACAATTAAAACAGTCAGTCAGTAACCTGCTAAAATCTTGAGGATTCAAGCTCCGGTCTGCCCGTCTAGCTGCAACTAAATCATTTTCTACCACCTGAAAATTGAAACTAAAGGATCGATACGCTGATCTCACCGTAAAACCAAATTATGCTCTATATGTCTCTGTCAAGCAAATTGGGGAATCCTTATACTGGAGCAATAAGCATGATGCTTTACAATTAATGCTATACGAGAGCTACCCGTCAAATCCCTTCATTTAGATATAAATTATGAATCGCATTAAAGAATGCAGCTGTGACTTAGTGATTGGCTTTCTATGCTGACAGCCAGGACAATACTAACCTAAATTGTTGACCAGCTTGTCTTAAAAGAAGCCTAGTTCATCAAAATTTTGGTCAGCAGGACTCGTACCTTTTTCATTTCTGATTCGATAGAATGTGGTAGTAGTCTAACAGTAGCCAAATACCACCTCCAGGCTTCCACAGCTTCAGAGTGATTTACTGCAGAAGGTCGAAAAGGCACAATTACATCAGCTGGCAACATATTTGATTTCCCCTCGGACAAAACTAACAGTTGGACATCAGCTGCCATTAGCATTTTATAGTACTTTAATCATATTCCACCTGAAACATGAACTACCCATATGTCGGCTTCTATATTTCCACGTTCAAAACAGAAATTGCAAACAAACAACAGCATTTCTAAACATCACAGCGAGTTGATATTGTCAAATATAGGAGGCCAAAACCAAAAAAAAAAAAAAAAAACTCCACCTGCTGTAACTTCACAATATTTTTCAGCAACCTTGCATTCTCCACACCCACGGAGTTGAGGGTTCCAGCTTCCAATTTTGTCTCATCAAAAATTACGTGTGAACCTTCAGCTAGTTGCAGAACTCCAGTTACCAATCTGTATCATAACATTCAACACTAAAATTTGTAAACATAAAAGTAATTAGAAGTAGCTCATTCCAAAACATTGTAAATCATGATCACCTGTTGTTATCATAATCCTTTCTTGGTGCGAGGGAAGCAGCGTTAAGATAGTCCACTGTAAGGGGTATACAACAACTGAAAGGCAAGAGATTCTTGATACTAGCGGTAAGTTGATTTCCAAATACAGACACTATTTCTTTGCTAAAACAAGGTTCAGGGAAAGCTTGCCCACAGCAACAGTGTCTACTCTAGCATGCACCTGGTCAAGAACAGTCCGTCATACGAAAAGTTTCAAGAGTATTAGGAATGGTGTGGGAAGCATAAATGTTAGATGTGAGTTAGGAGTAGAGATGTGAATTATAGGCATAAAACTGAACGAAATGTTCGGTTTAAAACTGCAAACCCGAGATAGGAGATGCAGCAACATGAAATGAGCAGCTAAATCATCATTTCCGAGAACAGATGTGAGATGTCTTAACAGACCATTCCTCGTCTCTTTAACCGGATCAGGCTTCAACTGGGAGATCAAAGACATGGTATGTTCAGACTGGTGTTTATAATCAATGCATTACACTAGAAGAGAATTAAAGAGATACAATTCAAGATGCCAAATATACAATTAAAACTCCAATTCATTGAATGTTAAAAACATCATTCATGTAGAAGATGAAATAAATTGAAGTTAGTTCTTAAAAGAGTGTACTTAAGTACACATGAAAACTACCTCCATAACGGGGTTATTCTGAAGGAAGTCCTTAGTTGCAAGTTTTCTGTGAATAATACAACGAAGATATGGTACCTGAGCCATGGAAACAAACATACAAGAATTTGTTCAAAAACCATACACAATGTAGCCAAAGGTAAATTTAGACCCTATGAATATACAAAGGTAAATTTACCTTGCCGGCAGATAAATGGGGCATAGGATCTTCAGAAAACCCATTTGAAAAATCATGATCTTCATTGTCCACATGAAGCTCAGGATCACAAGATAGCACACCAACAAACTCGAAAACATCATTCAGCTTTAAGTCAGACTCCGGACTATCATATATCTGGTATGACAAAGAGGGGGGGGGGGGGGGAGGGGCAAATAGAATTATGATAATTTGAAGAATTGGAAACAACAATGAATACATCTCAGGTCAATATTAAAAAAAAAAAGGAGACTAATTTTTACCTTCACAAGACGAGGTAAATTACCATCAAGATTATGCACCAAACTTGTACTAGAGCCAGGAGCCTCAAGCACAGGTCCCCAAGATTGAGCAGCACAGGAACACTGTTCATCAGCTCTCTGGAACGTGGAAGATTAGATCGCAAAAGGACCAACATAAAAGATGCACCAATAATTGTTATTGTTAGGACTGAAACGTTTTAATCTAAATATACTGGTAGACTTCTAACTTTCCATGGCACTTCGCCTCCAGCAAAACATATTATTAAGACTGCACTTAACCTAAGAAATATCGGTTTCATTTATTATTAATTTGAAAATAAAACGTATAGCAAGCCAATGAACAACTAAAATTAGCAACCTTGAGTTCCAATCACTTTAAGCAGTCGATTGAAAAATCTTGAACGATTATTTGCCAGCAATGAAATTGAAAAATAAAAGCACGAACATGATGAAAATCCTATATACCATTTTTTTGATATTTGGAGGACCTTGAACCTCAACATCAAAAACCTGCGAATACAATATTCAGTTATTCTTATTAGTGTTTGCATTTAGTCCAAAATCATAAATAGGTGAAATGTTCATATCAAAAAGTCAATATCGCAGTGACCTTTCCCGACTCATAAGATGATAGTTCTTGGACAGTAAATTGAATCAGAAGACTCTAATAATACGAGAAAACATAAGGCGAGAAAATACAGGCATCTCCTCGCAATCAGAAGATTCATGATCTACTCTCCTTCGCTTTTCCCTTTGTTGGTCTGCCCAATCCATTAATTTATTCTTAAATGCTTCTGACGAAACTTCGTCCACGCATTCAGTCCTGGGACCTAATAAAAAGAAAAATAAATAAATAAGTAAATAATTTAAAAGGTAATTCATTAAGCAAGTCATGATATTTCTCCCCAGTCCTCACTCATGTATTTGCATATTTTCTCCACTTCTCAGAATGATAACTGAAAATGAAGAATTGAACTTGTCAATGAATGATACCACACAAGCAAAGCATCACCAAATTATTCGTATGTATAGAATCATTAGCTAAGAACTACTTTAGAACTAACTGAGTTAAGTGAAATGAAAGGCTGAATCTCTCCCTCCCTCCCTCTCTCTCACTCACTCACACGCACACGCACACAAAAACTTCCGTGTCATCGGTGTCAATAATATGGTGATTCTAAACGACTCACTAGAACACAGTATAATAGACCGCGTTCCCAGATCCGTGCATCTGCCGAGGAACTCATAGGACAATGTGAACATCCGTAAACTTGTTGGTCCTCCACACTGAACGATCCTTTAATTAAAAACAGGGGCATGTTCGTCAGAACAAACCTCAACGTTTGAAGTTGATTCCCAAATTTGCTCAGATCACAGTTGGAAATTAGAATAAATTGGAGGACACGTAGTGGAAATTAATTTTAAATTTTTTTTTATTTCCTGTCAGAATTTACAGAATGTGTTTTAGTTAAGGAGAAAGAAATGTTACCTTCGGTATTCGAGCTGTAGTTACAACCTCAGTATCCACTAGTCGCGACTCTTCGTCTCTGGAGTTTTAGTTGCGACCTCTAGAGTTTTCAGTCGGGACCTCCTCAACTTCTAGTCACGACCTGTCGTCTCTAAAGTTGTCAGTTGCGACCTTCTCTGTTAATAGTCGCGACCTGTAGCCTTTGAAGTTATCAGTCGCGACTTTCTCTGATTATAGTGGAGACCTGTCGTCTCTTTTTGGATTTCTGATGTTCAGATGCCAATTTAGTCGCGACCTCTGTGTCAACTGGTCGTGACTTCGTCGTACCTGGTACTCTTTTCTCAATTGCAAGAAGTCGATAACTCATATCGGCTTCTTCTACCGGTATCCACACGAATAGCGTTTCAACCACGAACGACGTGCTAGCGCCTCTTGTCCCTCTAGAGCTTTCTCAAGAATCCGTCCTCACTGTATCTATTTTGGTAG
Organism: Leucaena leucocephala; assembly: GCA_037074615.1. Taxonomy (NCBI): domain Eukaryota; kingdom Viridiplantae; phylum Streptophyta; class Magnoliopsida; order Fabales; family Fabaceae; genus Leucaena; species Leucaena leucocephala. The sequence goes on along the minus strand of CM073517.1, from coordinate 594,289 downwards.
TTTCTTATCTGCAAACCTTTTGCACTCTCCTTGCCCCTTTTTCTCTTATCTCGCGTGTAGAACCCTAGCCCCTAATGTCAAATATATAGGATGCTATCGGGCTTCTAATTGGGATGAGTTTTAGAATTAATCTTATGTTAATTCTAAAATTAATACAATATCATATATTGCATAATTTGATAAGAAACTAATTAAATAAATATGGTTTATATTAAATCTGTCTCAAAGATTTAATTCACCTATTTATTTAATTTAAAATAAAGATAAGACGGAATTATATTTGATTTATTCTCATAAATCAAATTTGAGATATCTTATCAATTTAAATTTCAAATTCAAATAGATCATATCAATTTAAATTCAAATTCAAAAGTGATACAGATTTAATTTATCCTTATAAATTAAATCTTGCAAATATCTCTTATATTATGTATAATATATATACAAATTTATATATATATAAAATATATAAATCCACCGTAGATTATTCATTGAATCTAGACATGTCTTAGATTCAATGAACTTGGACATCACAGCTCGAGTTAGGCTATTTTGTATGCGACCCTGTAGGCCCATATGAAGTTGGCAATGTGCCAATTACTATACTGACCCACAAGTTGTAAGCGGTCTCTAGCAAGACATTACGACTACCCAAATCATATGAGGATCGATAAACGATGTTAGCTTTCATACAACCATATCACGTCCCTTTTGTCACACGATATTTCAGTCATGGATGAGGCATGGAGCACGTTATCCTCCTATTCCTGACCGTTACTTTCTCGATCCCTGAGTAGTCTGACTATAGAAATGGAACTACATTTTCATTACAGTATGGCCATATATTTCTCAGACTCACTCATCGAGGGGCCCAGTAATATCTCTCTACGAATGTGAGGGACAAATTCCATCTTAATCATTCACATTCCTCCGCATGAAAAATCACCAAGCCCGAACATAGCCTTCATGATCACTCGGTCAAAAGTGACTTTTGACTAGGTCAAAGCTAAGAGTTTGTCGTGTAAGAATCCATAATGATCTCAGGTCAAAGGGCATAGTGATATAACTTGTATATGAGATAAGCTTATGACTTAACTCATGCAGCTCTCTTATAGCGGGTCAGTCCAACACCCTGTACTCTTACATGTGCATATGGCTTTAATTTATATCTCTATATATCTTCAAAGTCATACTGGTCTTATTTCATCTCTGCTCCCGCATAGAAGATCGACCAGGGATATTTAGGATAAGATCATGAGTTATCCAAGGATGTCATCACGGTAAACATGCAAATAATGTGATAACATAATTAAGAAATTCATAAATTAACAATGTCATAAATAATGATTGGCCCCTAAGGCACAATCTCCAACAGAAATACCTTATAAGCCCCAACATAAAATTCATTTCCAAACATGTCTTGTATCATTCCACGGAACCGAACTAGAGTATTGGGTTGTACCCATCTGACTGTGGCATGAGTCAGAACCGGAACCTAAAATACACATACCCACGGGAAACTTCAATAAACATCCAATGTACTAGGGCAGGCACATCTAACAAAAGAAACCCACTGTGATTTATCATTTAAATGAGAAAACTGATTTTCTCTCATTCAAAACCAATGGGTTTGCATCAGAAAGAAATCTTATAAGCTCAGCATTGACATAAATTTTACAATTAACATGTCAAAAACCATAATGCAACTGGGAATTCGCTTCCGTTTACTTAAAACAAGCCAAAACGTGGCTCTAAACATGATATGACCATCAGATTCAGGAAAAACAAGGAAAGCGTATCGTGTACTGCTAAGGCCTGAAAGGGTGGGGTGGACTTAACTTGAGAGAGTCAGCCCTGATCAACGATGATGAGTCCCACATCGGGGAGAAGGAAAAACGAACCATGCTATATAGTGTGGGGATACCTCTCTCCTACCAAAGACGCGTTTTCAAGGGGGAGTCTCCCTAGGGAAACAAAACATCGCTCTGTGGATCCAGGGCCTGGGTTCGTAGTGGGTCCAGGACTGGGTTTGCATCGGTGACAATATCTTTGGTATCCTGGTTCGTATCATTTGGTATCAGAGCTGGTGGTGTGGGCCATGTACGAAGCTTCCCTGCACGTGGACGTGCAGTTTAAAGGGGGTGGGAATGATGAGTCCCACATCGGGGAGAAGGAAAAACGAACCATGCTATATAGTGTGGGGATACCTCTCTCCTACCAAAGACGCGTTTTCAAGGGGGAGTCTCCCTAGGGAAACAAAACATCGCTCTGTGGATCCAGGGCCTGGGTTCGTAGTGGGTCCAGGACTGGGTTTGCATCGGTGACAATATCTTTGGTATCCTGGTTCGTATCATTTGGTATCAAAGCTGGTGGTGTGGGCCATGTACGAAGCTTCCCTGCACGTGGACGTGCAGTTTAAAGGGGGTGGGAATGATGAGTCCCACATCGGGGAGAAGGAAAAACGAACCATGCTATATAGTGTGGGGATACCTCTCTCCTACCAAAGACGCGTTTTCAGGGGGAGTCTCCCTAGGGAAACAAAACATCGCTCTGTGGGTCCAGGGCCTGGGTTCTTATTGGGTCCAGGACTGGGTTTGCACCGGTGACAATATCTTTGGTATCCTGGTTCGTATCATTTGGTATCAGAGCTGGTGGTGTGGGCCATGTACGAAGCTTCCCTGCACGTGGACGTGCAGTTTAAAGGGGGTGGAAATGATGAGTCCCACATCGGGGAGAAGGAAAAACGAACCATGCTATATAGTGTGGGGATACCTCTCTCCTACCAAAGACGCGTTTTCAAGGGGGAGTCTCCCTAGGGAAACAAAACATCGCTCTGTGGATCCAGGGCCTGGGTTCGTAGTGGGTCCAGGACTGGGTTTGCATCGGTGACAATATCTTTGGTATCCTGGTTCGTATCAAACGAGGAAGTGGCGGAAGAGATCGATAGCACCCCAATCCTTGCCGTCAAAAGAGGCAGGATCGGACCCTGATGCGATCGCCTTCTCGAATGTTGTTCTGACGGCACCGAGAGGGTTCAGTAGAAAATCGTACGCCGGGCCTACCATTGAGTCTTGGATGGTCAATTGCTCCCAGTCTCCCACTGTGCCAAACGAAGGATCCGAACTAACTTTCCCGCCAAATGGAGCTTTTAAGGTCGTTTTCCCGCCAAATCGTTGGGGTCGAATAGCTCCCGCCATTATTTGTAGGCCAACGGTCCTCTCCCTGTCTCCGCTATTTTTTTTTGTTGCCCACCCGGTTTACCGGAGCTTTGCTCCTACTACATCCGGATCCGACCCGCGTCGCGCACCTGGCTATGGTGGGTGAGTCTCCTAATGAGAATTTTTTGCGTACGCCAAAGCTCGAACTCGAGACCTCGTTTAAGCGATACCGAGCCACTTACCACTCAGACTAACCCCCGTTGGTCCCTGTCTCCGCTATTATTAGCGTTAGTCTAGGCCTTGGGCTTTTGATTAGACGAAAACATTAGGGCTTGGGCTTCCGTACAAAAATGAAAACAAAATTCGTTATTTTTTTTTTAAAAACTATGTTTTGTGTCTTTACAAAAATAGATCCTTGATTAACATTAAATGACATTTTTTATATCAAATAAAACAAGACAGAAAGAGTAAAGTATATCAGCAAATAGTACAAGGGATTAAAAAACCAATTAATTCATTTGAACAATATTTCTCTGCCTTATTTCCAAGTGGTCAAATGAAGTTTAGTTCCCCCGGCGAAATGCATTCAACAGTTTAGCCAATTCAAAATGCATCAAACAATTCAATTTATTTACTGAAATATGAAGCCAACGCAAAAAATGAATATTTGCAGTCGAATTTTTTAATTTGTTGAAATATGTACAATGTTTTACACTGGCCCCTCTCTATCACTACCCTAAAAATTTGCACTGGGTTCCTTAGCTTTATTTTGTGTCCTTTTTAATCCCTTGACTTTCAAAACACATTCAAAAGTTTCCCTGCCTTCATAAAATCTGGTTGATTTCGTCTTGCTTGCACCTGTACACATCTCCTCTTCTATTTTCGCAGGAGTCATGCTGCGTGTTTGTATCATATTTTATGTTATCTTATGGTTCGTTTGGCGATAGCTTCAACTTTGCACTCGGAACTTTCTTCATTTGGATGGTCAAGACTATATCACAAAACTTATGAATGGTGTTCATGTTTTGAAGCTACGAATACATAAAAGCAAACAATAAGTGTGGTCTGTATCCTGCTGCCAATCTTGATATTTGTCATATCCAAATGACACTACAAAAGACGAATCTTCCATTGTTTATTCTGAGTCTGAAGCTTATAGGCAACTAAATTAAACGTGGCCATGATAGATTCATAGTCAAAACAAGTTCCCCACGAACGAAATATTCCTAGTTATATTTGATGGGGAACGCACAAGTTTCATCAAGCTAAGGCAGTAGCATGAACCAAAAGGTTGGTACCAAAATCACACTAAAAGAAGAGGAATGCATTCCATCGATATTCAAGTTCACTGACGCAAAGAGGAAAAGGCATGAAGTTTCATTTTTCATGTGGAACACAATACAAAAGCAAAATATGTATACTTGATTGCATAATGGTTTGAGAAATAAGAAATGTAGGGTACATGAAAAGGAGAGAAAATGAAGTGTAAATCACTAAAGAGTAATGGGTAAGGGGATTGGATCATCTGGAGAACAATCTGGTAAAGAAGTTGCCGGATTTGGAATTCTCCAAACAGGCCACATGAACATATCTTCCAAACTTGTCCACCTGCCTCAGCTCACCTTTTGTATCCTTTCCGCAAATCTTGCACGTTTTGTCAACCCATCCCTCCTCTACATATTCCCCATCCACTGCACCCATTCATTTGAGTACGTCAGAATTCAAATTTTGCACCAGAAAACTACATCTCGTAGAATATTACTCACCTTCAACATACGATTTGAAGAAATCCTTGTATGTCCCACCAATTTTCCTCCTAAGAGCTCCATACTGTCATCAAACAAACAACAGCTCAGTTAGGAGAATTAGGTACGGCAAACACACAACCAGAATAAAACAAGTGTTTTGGGGAATTGGGATACATATATACCTGTTCCCGGCTCATCCTTTCTCCTGACCTTGTGGTCTGTCTGGCGTCTTCGAGAAGCTGGGCATCCTCCGCGGATCTCACCTGAGAGAAATCCAGAGCTTCGGTGACGCTAGAGAACAGAGATTTCTTCTCCGGCTTGGGTTCTTCCTTCCCTAGTTTTGCCGAAACTGAGAATTGGAAGCTTTTATTGAGCCTCTGATTGAACGAGTTCTGAACAAATCCACGATTTGAGAGGAAGGCAGAGGAAGGAGGGGTCAACGATAGAGTTGCCACACCCATTTTTAGCTTCTTTTAGGAACTCGGGGGACGCTATAGCAAGCTGCGTTCCTTATATGTTTAGTTTGGCAAGTGGGGAGCGTCTTCTTCTGAATCAGACTTATGGGCTTCTTCAATTTGCAGCCGCACTGCCACCACTCGCAAAATCTGGTGGTTATTAGCAGGGACTATGTGGCACTTTGGGACGCTCTAAAAATGAGAGGAGCTCTTTCGTTTGCTTTTTGCGTCACTTTATTATTTGTCATTAAATTATAAGAATGTTTGTTTTTTTAACAAAAATTTTTGAAAAAATATCAGACTCATTAATAAAAATAAGATAAAATTTTCATTCCTCTTAAACAATATTAATGTTAAATAAAACGAATTGTCAATCTGTCAATTATTTTTAAATATAAATATATATATATCTAAAAATTAATATATCTCTCTAAACACTACAACTAAAATTATAATAAAATAATATTTTTTAAAAATTAAATACTCCCTAAAATAGTAGTATATTTTAAATAAACACCCCCACAATCCCAAAATTAAAAAAAAATAATCTTGATAAAGATACCCAATAGTCATGTCCTTCCTACTATATTGAAGTCCGAAGATCCAGCTGCCCCTTCATTATTAATTTTCTCAACTTAAAAAGTCTAAGGAATTTTTTTTTTAACAAAAAAAAAGGACTTTTAAGCCATAATAATGGAATGCCAAAAAGTAACGATTCATCGTCTATAGGACAAACCAGTTTGTAACGACGGATCAGTTTCAAATAGGCTTTTCAACAAGCTTTCGAATTATGTTAAACTTTTAAAAGCATTCAATTTTCATTTTTTTTTATTACCCACCCGATTCACCAGAGCTTTACCCCAACTATATCCAGATCCGACCCGCGTCGCGCACCTGGCTATAGTGGGTGAGTCTCCCAACGAAAATTTTCTGTGTACGCAAAAGCTCAAACTCGAAACCTCGCTTAAGCGATACCAAGCCGCTTACCACTCAGACCAATCCCATTGGTAAATCCCCGTTGATTACCGTAGATTGGTTGAGAGTTGGAAGCGCCACTATTCAATTTTCATTTTGATTACCGTAGATTGGTTGAGAGTTGGAAGCGCCACTATTCAGTCGAGGGATGAAACGGCGTTTCAAGATCACTAGAAAAGGACTGACGCATATTCTATGGGAAATATGACTCAAGTAACGCTTCAGAACATCAAAACTTCCCATTCCTCAGGGTCATTTCCATTTAAAACAAATTATACTAATCGGAAAAGTCATAAATCCTCCATAAACTAAACCAGACAATAAGGGGAGCAAATCCCTAAAGATCCAGAAGGCAAAAGCCTGCAGAAAAGTTGATCATGTTATATGGGAGAAATAATTGAAATTCAAGAATAGCTTTTAGGCACGGGCAGGAGCTCCGGCTCCAGCAGGACGAGGTGCTTGCCCTGGCTGACCAGGCCTTGGTTGATCATCCTGGAAATCAACCAAAAATTTCATTAAATGTTAGCATGTGAAAAAAGCAACTACGATTTGCCAAAAGAAATAAACAACACTTAAACCATTACTAACTATTTCATAGGCATACATTATGACATGATTCATAAAAAGCTTGAGCACGAATTATGAAACAATCTGATGGCCTAGAACTTATATACAAAAGCAATAATAAAAGGAAACGAATAATTTCACAATGGCGAATCACTCAATTTATCATCAAATTAACTGCTGCAACAAGTTAAGTTATAGCAGATGTAACTGAATATGAGATTATAAAGAGGGGGAAAACAAAAAGAACTTTATCAGGAACACTATCTAAATAATTAATTTTAAATCCCATTAAAATTAAAAAAAGCACAAGGATAATGTTTAGTAAAGTAACAGATCAATGAGTTCAAATTTGCAGGAGCGAATGAACTTGCTAATGGGCTGTTTTAGTTTGAATCATAAAACACGATAAAATTGGGGGGTTTTCATGATCAACCGGTTAAGATAGGGCAGAACAAACGCTAATTAAATTATCAGTTCATTAGGATCGTATCGTCTTCGAGTTATTCCAGAATTAAAAAAACTGCTTCATGGGTGAATTCATATTCGACAGCCGTTTTAGTATTTTCATGGTTTGTAGACAAACATGCTTTTAGAACACATACCGTCCCAAAATGCTAGAATGCCTTTTTGATGGGATCTCATCATTAGTAATATATGGTACAAAGACACACAATTCATACAACTTAGACAGGAAGGATGCCATAATAAACTGACATACCCTGCGCCTGATGAAGCGTTGTGGGGGTTCACGGTTCCTCCTATCTGTGCGAGATCGAACCCTCACAACATGGGAGTGAATTGCGCAGGAGACGCAATATTGCATCTTAACATACAGCTTGGGAAGGGTGTATTCTGCATACAATTAATTAAAAAAATAAAGCTTATGCGACGGAATGGGTAATGTAGATATGCATAGTTGAGAAAAAAAGTAAACCAAAACGTAAAGAATATTACGCTCGTATACACAGGCTTCCTGAACATCCCTAACTGCAGCTTGCTCAACAATGTTCCTTACAAGAAACCTTTTAATTGACTTGTCCTATATTTTGTCCCACGCAAATCACAAAAACAAAATTAGAAACATGAATTTCAAATAAAAATGCATAACATATAAAAAAACGAAGGCCAGAAACAAGTTCAAACCACGAAACAGGGGTAGGAGGTTTGGCAACAAAGAACGACAATCTAAGATTAACGTTCGAATGAATACCTTGGGGCAACATTTGCCACAGTTGGAGCAGCGAATGAATTTAACGTGTCCACGGCCATGCTTGTTGCGACCACCGTTCCTTCTCTTAAAAGTCTGCAGAAGAATTAAAGAAAAATAAAAGTAAGCGGGAAGTATATGAACGGGAAAGAAACGAAAATTAAGAGTAATTGAAAGACAATAGTCAGAAATAAGCAGTTTAGGAGAAGAAACAACCATGGCTGATGGGATCTGAAGCTCGAAGCCGCGCGCCTCCGACGATTGGCGTGGTGTGCAGAAGAGGAGAAGGAGAGTGATGACCCTAGGGTTTAAGTTTGGCGCATTTCTGGATTTTATATGGGCCCAACCCAATATCACAAGCATTTTATTAATGGAATTGCAACCGTATGAATTTTTGGAAACCGCTTTTCTTACAGTGAGGTCCAGGGCTCTTACAGCTTGTTTTCACGGTTTTACCCGGGTTAATTTTCTTTCCTTGGATCCACTAAATCAAATCATCAAATTCTGAGTATTTGGGATTAATTTCCCCGTTAGTGTAACCTATCTGTATTGGGCAATAGCCCTCATTTCTTATCCAAAAAAAAAATCAAATCATCAAATTAAAATATTTAATACTTATGGAGGCTCATTTCTAATTTCTTATAGGCTTCAAAGTACAACTCAAAATACATTGACACATTCTGGTTTACTTCTTAAACCTTGACGCCCCATTTACTTCGTTGGTTTTTGAGGTATAAAGAAATCAAGGAAAGGCAATATCTTAAAATTTATATTTGTCGCATGAAATACTTCTTCATTATTTCGTTATCAATCGGGAATAATAATTTATTATTTGAGAGAAGACAATACCCAAAAAAATAATAATAATAGGGAAGATTTACGTACGTTTTTGTGGGTGCAAATTTGGGTTCAGATGGATTGAAAATTTAATGAAGAAAATGTTAATACTTTTGGAAATAAAACAAATTAAAAAAACAGGATTGTTTTTATTTAATCAAGCATAAGAAAGGAATAAAGCTTAGCCTTGAATGCAATAGCAGTCTCGTGATGGCCTTTCGAAATAGTTACAGGCTACAGCTTAACACCTCCGGGAAAAGAAAAATAGAATAAAGAAGTATCCACCCAAAAAATATTTCAAATGTGTCCACGTATTTGTTCATCATCGGCGATATCGCTATGCTTGTTGGATAATACACAGGAAACTCGTATACTTTCTAATTCCAATCCCAATTAGGTATAAACCCTTTGTTAGATGAGGCGTCCTAGTCCTCGTCTTTGCCCCACGCAGGGCCCTTTTGTCCACCAGAATTACTCAATGCCGCGCTTCCATTTTCCACATTCAGCAGAGCATCTGAATCACCTTCTCTTGCCTGCATAAGTTCCCATCAAACCAGCAATCACAAACCACGTTCTTCGGAGAAATGCAAAACTAATTATGCGAAACAAACCTGGGACGCTTCTGCTGCAGCTTCTGCAGCTTTTTGCTGATTCTCTAGAGTGCAACAGTAAGAATACAAAATCATCCCCATCAGGGCTATCAAAATCCCCAGGATGTTCCTCCAGTTGAATGGATCATGGAGCAAAATATAGCCAAAAGCCAATACGAGGCATGTCTTCAGGTGTCCGAGAACCTGATAAGTGACCGGAGACGTCTTCCCAATCACGAGAAAGGTACTAAAGTTTACAGAGATGGAGATGAGGCAGGAAAGAATGATGAAAAACTGCAATGCAAACGTCACAAATAACAACAGATCAAAACAAGAGTTAGAGCGCAAAAATAACATCATTAAACTCTTAAAACTCTCACCATCACTTGCGTTGTGTACTCAAAAGCAAATACATTTCGGCTGGTCAAAAGTTTATCCAGATAAGGACCAGAGATCAATAAAGTGGCCGCTTGATATGGACATGATTGGTACAGCAACTGGGTGGACGATACCTTGTACTTCTTCTGGATGGTATTTGTCATCTAAGAGGGCCAAATTAAGTCCTTAACAAGACGCGATAAAAGTTTGGTGATCTGAAGAAAAAGGCAGAGTCTTCAACGTTCAAAAAGAGCCCTAATGATACACAAACAACGTATGAGAATCTCTTGACAGGTAAAATAGTGAGAGATCTCTTCCAGGCTAATGTGGATTCCATATATGCAAAGACATTCACGTTTTAATTAAGAGCTCCAAAGAAAATAGGCGCATATTAGATGACATATATTTCTCTAAGTGGTTAATAACGTCATCATGATTCTTGAAGAAAAGTTTTATGAGGTTAAGAACCGTAGTGTATGAGCTACAGAAAACAGGTACAAAATTTAGTTCCCAAGTTTTAAGCTTTTTAATTATTTTATTTAATCAATGACAAAAACATCTCAGCTATGCTCAAAAGTTGGCTAAAAAAAATTTGATTTCCCAAAAGGATACAATCTGAGCAACACATGTTGTAATCACTGCAAGAAGAGATAGGAAAGAGCCCAAAGCATTGAGCTGCAAATCAGTGATTGTTGCAATCCCAACACCTAGAAGGAGTATAACCAAGGAAAGTTGAATTCTTTTACTGCAATGAAGGTAAAAGGAAAGTAAGAGAAAAATTATACATATTACAATTTATGTAAATGCTATCAAAGGCAACTTCCCTTCAGCAAACAAAATGCAATGGAATGTTATAGTAGCTCGCACCAAAACAATGTGCCAGAGATTAGTGGATGCCACACAGCAAAAATGACATACGACTTTAAATTAATGACAGGTAGCTAAATGGGACCTGAATTTCTTCCCCAGGAAAAGGGTCTCCAACAGAATAGTGAACGGAATAATAGCCAACTTGGTCATCTGAATTATAATCGAGCCATTTAGAATATCTTAAAGAACAGATTAAACATTAAGATATAAATTATATGAGTTAAACAGAATTTTACCTGATAAAAGCCAACGGAATTGAACCCCAGGCTCAAATTTAAAAGTCCAATTGAGATTCCATTAAGAATCCCAAATCCCATTACAGCTTTCTGCTCAAAAGGTTTGTGCTCAAAGAATCTCATTTTTAGTGCCACGTGAAGAGAACAAAATGTGACAAGCAGATGCCAGCTTGTCAAAGTTGTAGCTGCATGTGTATCAGACAATGCATATATAAAAACATTAAAAGGGCAAGCTCGAATTTAACATAGAAAGGAAGTAAACAAAGCCTTTAGCAGATCCTCAATAAGTCATCGCCTTCATTACTGGTCTGAAAATATATAAAATTAGAGAACTATAACAGCATGGTTCTGATTCACATGATGATCTATTTGGTATTAGCATGGCAAGTAGGCTTAAACCTTGACTTGATAGGGAAAAAAAGATTTAATTACACTTCCAAAGCGCCATTATTTGATTTACAATCAGAGAGATCCGAAAAGACTGCCTCACCTACCCATGAACGAGGTCTAGTACATAAATTACAGAAACAAAAACAAAAAAACTATTGATCAAAACCGACAAATCCAACCAACAGCAATAATTGTAGTGCTGCCAGGTTGGTGGTTGGACTAGTTGCCCAGACCCTTGGTATCAGATTATCTGAAACTGAACTGGACGCGAATACGGAAGCAGCAGTTACAACAAGCAATTTCCGATTTCCAGCAAAATTGTGGAGGGGATATAAAATAGAATAAGTAAAAGGTAGAGTTGTTCCAAACCCTCGATTGTATGGTTCAAACGGATAAATCAACAACAGAAATTAGTCTCCTATTCTTGTCATCAAAAGGCTTTATCAAAACTTATTTAATTGAAAATCAAATCACGGTAAAAGCAGACAGAAATAGAGCAAATACGGCTGTAGCCATCGTAGATGATCCGAAAACTGACGGAGTACCACAAAGTAGACAACGATGTTTATTATGCAACTACTAGAGAGTTTTGTGAGCATACCAAAAATGAAGTGCAGTGAGCTCATTAGCGCCTTATTACAAATTACAATCGACACTGATGACACCACGGATAGTGTCAACGCCCCGATAGTTCCCAGCCGAAATCGTTCTCCCTCACCCATCTTTGTCTTTGCTCCAGCAGCTTTATGACAATACAAAAGCTCAAAAACTGCCAAATTCAAAACGTCAAAAAAACCGTCAAAGAACGAGAGAAAGACATTCCAGCAAAACAACGTTATAGAGTCAACAGCATCAGGATTAGCCAGACGCAGAAAACAAAGCAACTACTTGACCAAGAAAGCAACTAGAAAAACTTACAAAGGGTATAAATTGAGGGGTGAAACTAGAAGCGGGCGCCTGGAGAGGCGTGGAATCCAGTGAATTGCGAGAAACACCCTTAGAATCTTAGATCCAGTGATTATAGAGAGAGAAGGATAAATAGGTGTTAAAAGGATATATTATCTAAATGGTTTTAGCTCTTGAAAGTTGTGGTAGCAAGGGTATCAGGAATCGCAAAGCTAAACACAAAAGTTAATACCAAATGGAGTTCGGTGGAATGGGCATATAAACCAAATCTAAAAACTATTGGAGAGCAGAAATTCGGTTTTGACTTGTTCCGAATTCCATGAGTGAGAGTGTGGGAAGAGAAGGAAGTTTTCGTCTTCGTTTCCGAAGTGAGAAGATCAGCAATTGAACTTCAAGTGGGCAGGCAATTACAGGGAGGAACGTGATAAATGCAGGGACAGAAGTAGGAGAAACATAAAAAGGTCAAAATATATATCAAAGATTGGTACGTATCCTAGACTGCGGTCCGATTCCAACAGCAAAAGTTGATGAAAGCCCACTCGGTAATTATCTCTTGCCAGTCAAAACTATGTCTTTATTTGTCAAACTAATCATGAGAAGTTGTGAATTGACTATGGATAAAAAAACAAGAAAGAATGACATTTATGATTTATTATGGATTTATGGTTAACTGGTGGCGCTGTTGCATGCTTTTGTTAAATTTTATATATTATTTTACTTGTAAAAATTGTAGGCTTTCTGATATTATCGTTGAAAAATAATAAAGTTGTCCTATCTCATAAACTAAACTTTGAAACGAAAATGTAAAAATGCCACCAAACTTAAAGAAAAGGAAGGTTAGTGAATGAATTAGATAATAAGCCAAAAGAAGCAATTGACTCTTCTCTTGAAGAGAAGACAAGGATTTCTTTTTCTCTCTCACTAGGAGAGCTCGTCCTAATATATGATGATAAATATAATAATATATGATATAATTGAGCAACTATTTACTTATTTGCAAAAATTGTAGGCTCGGGATCTTATTATTGAAAAATAAAAATGTTGTCATATCTTATAAATTAAAAACTATAAAGCGAAAATGCCAAAAGTAGCAAGTAAGTTTTGTTGCTATTGTAAGGTCTATCTAGGAAAACGGCTGAGGGGTGCTAGCCTTTGTCTTTGCTTCCATAGAGAATCCTCTTGTTGAATACCGCAGTTCCACTTTCCATGCCAACCAGAGGATCAGTTTCGCCGTCTCTTGCCTGCAAAGGTTACGAATGACACCAAATCATAAGGCAACTCTCGTTAACAGAACAAAGTCGATTGAGTAAACCAAACCTGGGCTGATGCTGGGGCTGCAGCTTCAACAGCTTTTTGCTGATTCTCGAGAGTGCAATTGTAAGAATAGAGAATCATGCCAATCAGGGCTATCAAAATCACAAGGATTTTCCTCCAGCTGAATGGATTCCGGAGTAAGATATAACTAAACGCCAATACAAGGCATGTCTTTAGGTGTCCCGGAACCTGATCGGTCACTGGAGATGTCTTCCCAATCACCAGAAATATGCTAAAATTCACAGAGATCGAGATGACGCATGAAAGGATAATAAAAGCCTGCGATACACGAAGTATCGATCAAATATACATTACTGCCAAAAAACATGGATTTTCAGGGCATAAATGATCTTATGAATTTCCTTAGTAACTCACCGCCACTTGAGTTGTATAATTGAAGGCAAACACACTTTGATTTTTCCACAGTTTATCCAGATATGGACCAAAGATTAACAAGGTTGCCGATTGATAAGGACATGATTGATACAAAAGCTGGGTGGAGGAAACCTTAAACTTCTTCTGGATGTATTGGTCATCTGAGAAGGGCTAGTTAAGATATTAACTAGGCCAAAAAACAGAAAGAAGTAACAGAGAACCATCTTTCTCAAAGTTTCCTATATAGCTCAAATGAATTTAATAACAGAGGACAAGGCACACAGAGATAGAGGCTCATTGCAGGCCAGAATGGAGATCGAGCTGGTAAAGATTCAGAAATAAGCATAGCAGCAGCATTATTTCTTCTACCAGCCCATGTCCCTCGGCGGTCCTCAGCACAGTAGGTTATCCTCTCATAAACAAAGGCAAACATTATATGGCTTTAGTTTCACTATGTAATTAGCAGCTTTTAAGTATTTTGAACATCAACTTTGTCATGTCTAGAGTTAGGGCATATGCTCCAGTGGAGAATATTCAAGAATTTAGTCCCTCGGTCTGATCAATTGATTGGATCAATGACAAAATATCTCTGCTTTGCTAAAAGTTTGAGGTGCCAATAAAATTGAAAATTTCTCAAAGGATACAATCTGAGCAACGCACGTTGCAATCACTGCTAGAAGAGATAAGAGCCCAAAGCATTGAGCTGCAAATCAGTGGCTGTTGCAATCCCAACACCAAGAAGGAGGACACAAAGGGAAAATTGAACCCTTTTACTGCAATGACAGCCAAAGAGACGAATTAATAAATTTTTAAGTTATGCAAGTATGTATGTATGTATGTATGTATGTATGTATATATTAACTTATAGGTCATAAATGCCATATTAATGATAGGAGGCTAGATGAGACCTGAATTTCTTCCCCAGGAACAGGGTCTCCAACAGAACAGTGCAGGGAATTATAGCCAGCTTGGTCATCTGAATGCAAATACAATTGAGTTCAGAATACCTTGAAAAAACTGTTTTATACATCAAAGATTGAAATTTCACCATATAGAAACAGAACTATACCTGATAGAAGCCCACAGAATTGAACCCCAGGCTCAAGTTTAAAAGCCCAATTGAAATTCCATTTAGAATCCCAAATCCCATGACAGCTTTCTGCTCAAAAGGTTTGTGCTCAAAGAGTCTCATTTTCAGTGCCATATGAAGAGAACAAAACGTGACAAGAAGATGCCAGCTTGTCAATGTTGTAGCTGCATGAGCACCAAAGAAAAGGTATCAAAGCCTTTGAACTCTCAGACTCTACACTTAAATTCAAATGATCCGGTGAATACCACAAATGTTGAAATCACAAAAAACCCTTAGCACTCCAAGAAATCTAAGAAAATATATAGTAAAGTAAAATCTAAGCCCAAAACCAAATGACAAATCCAATCCAATGTATACTTCTAGATGGATGGACTACTGCGTGGATTTCGCAAGAAGTAGGGACTTTGTGAGAGTACCGAAAGTGAAATGTAATGAACTCATTAGTGCCTTACTGCAAATTACAATTGACATAGACGATACCACAGACAGAGACAACGCTCCGACAGTTCCCAGCTGAAATCTTTCTCCCTCACCCATCTTCTTCTTTGCACAAATAACTGGAACAAAAGGAGAAGGACAACAAAAAATATGTAAGTTAAAAATGTCAAAAGAAAAATCACCGGCAGAAATTCAAGCAAACAACATTGAAGGACCAATAGCATCATAATTAGCAAAACATGAAAACAAAACAACAATCAGCCAAAAGCAGGCAGCAAAAACTTACAAAAGGGAGCAATTGAGGAGTAAACAATTGAAGGGGCCTCGGCGTGATTTCCAGCGAATGGTAAGCGAAGCGATGAAATCCAATGATTATAGAGAACGAATGATCAGTCGATATAAACGGATTGATAAAGCACAGTACTGGGCCATGCTCGCTATGTTAACCGCAATGGGACTAATGAAATGAAATTGCAGACACAATGTAAGTTAAAGGAAAACGAGCATTAAGAAGGAGGGGTTTATTCGTGCTGTCTCGATCCTAGTTCTGAGCAGATTTCTGGAGGGGTGTTCCTATTATTTTCGAAGCTAAGTAATTATGGAGATAAATACAAATCGGAAAGGCGATAGCGGAGAAACACGATAGAGAGAAGACAGAGTAATTGACCTGAACAATGTTCGCTTTCAAACTAATAACCAAAACACAGACATTTTGCGACCCATGCTCAGCAACAATCTTGAAAATGGTTCCCAAACCCTGCAAAGCAACAATACGAGACGAATATCAACGAAACAGATGAAAGATGATCAAACCAAACAGCTAATCATTCATTTCAACAGTATATAACAACACAGATTGAGCACAAAAGCCTCGTCCTATCGGACGAAGATTATGATTTGCCTTTACTGACAGAGATGGCAACCATACCACTTTTGATATAATGCGGATTACACTGGACATCAAATGAATGACATGGGAAGAACATTTTGAATAAGCCAACAGAACAAAGAAAGGTGTTTTGTTGAAGGAACGAAAATGGGGGATGGAAGAAAAGATACCCCTTTACTTGATGAAGCTCCTCCAAATCCAAATGAACGTGATATGGTTTTGAGGCTGAAACCTGAAAACAAGGGGTGAGTGTTAGAGAACAAAGGGATTAATTGCGGAGGGAAAGGGAGAGACGAAGGATGGAGAGTGCAAGAGAGCGCGCATAATATCGAGGAGGGAATCTGAATCTGAATCTGACTTGTGGGGCCGTCCTGTGAGGCAAATATGGCTACCTCCTTAACATTTTCTGTCTTGGGAAATTTCTTCATTGTTTTCATGCGACCTCTCTTCTTTTAACTGACGTTTAAGTCATATGACATAAAAAATAATAATATTCAGTGAGGACTGCAATCTTCCTAATTATATGCTTATTATATTCCATTCGTTTATTATTACATTTACTCTAACGCATATTTTTAGAGGCTTTGTATTGAAATTTATAAGATACCTTATGAAAGGTTAGGAGTAATTAATATTTTTTTCTCAAACATGCCTCAAAAATATAAAAATTATTTGACCCTTTTAATTTTATTCATTCTTCATTAATAAAGTCAAATGTATTATTGATGAAGGATATGTTTAAAACTATTAAAATATTTCAGAGACGTTAACTAATAACTAATTATATTAGTTTATGTGAGTTAATATTCTCACGGTCCAGTTTTTTTCAACTTAATTGCCTTCTTGTGTAATTTTTCCCCTTTATTTTTGTTTGATTTATTAAATTTCTAGTTTTAAATTTAAATTTTTTACGCGCCCTGCTTTTAATTTAACATTTTACAGTAATTGTTAGTGTGATATATTTTTTATTAACTATAAGAATGTGAATTATTAGAAACCATATTATTTAAAATTTCTTCATTTCCAATTATTTAAAATTTTTAAATACTATATGTAATATGTAAAGAGTCATACATTGTTTTGAAATTTAAAAATTAAATATATACTAATAAATTTTTAAATAAGTAAAACATTTCAGTCAAAATACATAACTATAATTTAGTTCTATATAATGGACACTATTTCAATGCTTCAGTGATGACAGCTGAGTTACAGAGGCTGTAAGCTTGTAAGCAGGGAAGATGACACAAGCACAAACACATAACATAGTAGATCGTAAACCATCAAACGTGAGCGGTATCTGAATTGGGGTTCATTGAGGGGCGGGAAAGATTACATTCTACCCACTCATTTGCAATTCACAATTAATTTCGATTGCCGGTTTCTCTATTTTGTGAAACAAAGAAAATGCATAATTGTCTCTCCTACGCATCCAATTACTCTTTTCGAGTTTTGTTGTTATTTTCAACTCTATAGTCACCATGTATTCTCTACAGTACAGCATGGCTGTTGTGTTGTGAAAACTGGAATACTTGAGCAGGAATCAAGTTCCACGAAGAGAACGGACTCGATTTTGAATCAAATCCCTCTCCCAGCCAGCTACATCCTCAAATGCATGTTCTGGAAGACTCTCAAATGGCTCTTTCCACGGATCATTCTTCGCCAAATCATAGGTAGCCCCGCGTATTGCTCTTTTATTGGGTCCACAAGGTCTCTTTGCTGTCAACATATCATATGCTGCATTTAGCTGCCCATCAAGAAAAAGGCCACATTCATTTCCATTCACCATATGAAAAATACTTCCTCTTTAATTAAATACAGGACCTTCCTCCAAACTCAACAAGTAATTAAAAATCCACAAGATCAATATGTTTCCATATGTGGTTTGGAAAAGGATTTGAAGACAATGCCAAGTATTGAGGACTCACGTTCATGTCACAGAACCAGAACAAGTAAGCAATTGCCACTGCCGGAGCTCTTCCAAGTCCAGCCGTGCAATGCACATACACTCTTCCTTTTCCCTCAGAAATAGCCCATTCCAGTGACGAAACTGCTTTTGGCAGCGCATTTCTCAAAGACTTTGGGTCGAAGTCTACTGCCTGTGATGTAGATACAGTAGGAAAGAAAATTGTAACATGTGAGTGATAATTCAAAATCATTCCTGGAGATCTGTCAGACTGACGAAAACTTTTCTGGCACAGTATATATTGCCATTTCCATCAGATCTGTCATTCCTGGAGATGAACAGGGAAAACTAGCCGTGGAAATCAAAATCATTTTTTCCTAACAACATTATACAAAGTAACATAAAATGCAGGGCACCTATCATCTCCTCAATAAATTTACCGAAAAGGGGCTTGCTTACAGGCCTCCTCATGTGACGAATACGGAGTTCACGGCATCTTCTTATTATAGATTGTAAGTCTATTCCCCAATACTCCACATCCTTGTCATGCTGCAAGTTTAGAATGTATGCTACATCCTCTTCCTTTTTGAGGTGATCTATATCTTCAGGTTTTTGTGGCTGGGAGCCCACGATCAAGCTATCAGTTATAAGTGTGTAATTCATACCTGAAATCAGGAACCAATGATTGCGTTAGTCAAACGTAGCAGACGCTCTTACTTGTAGGAAGCAATTGGATTAGCATTATTGACCCAATGATAAACCACTAAAACCTGACCAGAGTATCTCTTTTTTCTTTTCTTTTCCTTTCAGTTACAAAGGCAAATTGAATCTTACGGGGTAATCCTATGGCATAGACTGCATTTTACGGAGCGGGATCCCTCCATAAAGACATTAAAGCCCGGTCTCATTGGTTTTAATTAAAAGCATCACGTGAATCCCTATCCACTCCAAAATCCAACACAAGGAAGGAAATGTTTCATGGTAATTCCTTTGACAGCGTCATAATAGTAATGGAACAGTAATTGACAGAAGGAAACCCACCAGCGATGTCGGCCACAATAAATCATAGCAGAGACCGCATTTCTCAGAAGCATATCTAAACAGAGGGAACGTTGCACAGAACAATTTACACGAAGCGAGAAATGGAATGGAAAGCTGAACAGTAATACACGGGGATGATCAAAACGAATAGAGACGAAACTGACCGAGGTCGTGGTGATACTCATAAGGGTTCCTCATCATTTTCTTCATAGCTATATTGTATTCCTCCATCCTGTTCTTGGAATTAGAGACGCTCCTGCTTGTGGGGTTCTCCTCAATCCCACTGTCTGATCGTTTGCAAAAGATTTGATGATTCAACCTGATTGGGGTATTCTGGGTCATAAAACTCCATGAGCTTTTCTTCTTCGGCTGCTTTGAAACACCATCAATGTCGCGAGACGCTCTGAATAGGGAAGGAAAGCCAAAACAACTAACAGTGCTCATTTTTGCTCCTTCCCCATGTGCGTTGCTCGCAGCGGATGTCAAATTATAAGATGAAATGAAACTATCATCTGGATTTGACTAAAAAGCCCTCAGATATTAATATTAGCCCTTCGCTTCCCCAAAATCTTTTGAGCTGGGGGTGTGGTCAGCAGCTAGCTTACAAGTAATAAATATGTTTGATATAAATTTTATTTGTCGCTTTTACAAATATTTTCTTATACGAAAACATGTTATTTATAGAATATTTATAAATCATCAATATATCAACATATACTCCTATTTTTCACAAGTCAAAATAATATAACTCATTTATTAAATTATGGATAATACCGGAGGCCCATGATATGGAGGCTAATTACCGTCGTTCAAAATGCTAAGTTGGCACCAATAGAGGTTACTCCGAGTGATAAGCGGTTCGGTATCTCTTAAGCGAGGTTTCGAGTTCGAGTCTTGACGTATGCAGAAAATTCTCATTGAGAGATTCACCCACCATAGCCAAGTACGCAACGCCGGTCAAATCCGAATGTAGTCAGGGCAAAGCTCCGGTAAACCGGGAAAAAAATGCTATGTTGGCTATGGGATACCTTTATTATACCAAAAAAAATGATGATAAAGAATATCCATGTAATCTTACTGCATTTTTTAGGAGATAATAGCTTAAAAAGTTTCTCAAAAATTATATACATTTTAAATCTTAATAAAATATGTAAAAGATTTTAAAAAAATAACATTGCACAATACTTATTGTGGAAAAAGTTTAAAAAAATAAAATATATATATTATAAATAATACAATCACCAATAAATTTTATATTTTATATTCCATACTAATGCATAGTAATACGTTGATAAAACCTTCCAATGCAGCCAACAAGAATGACAAAATCTACTGAAATAGACAAAGCAGTTCCATAATTTAAGCCAATCACACCAGCACAAAATAATCCTTTCCAAAATCAAATACCAACTCGAACTTCTATACTCACTAAAATGAAAGCAAACGCATCAACATGACCAATAAGAAATCACAAAATTTATACATGAACAGTGGGTATCATATATGTAAAAGCATTTATTAGCTTAGTTCATGCCCTTTTCTTATTTGATTTTGTCAAGGGGAGTGATATTTGGATGAATCCAAACTTCTTCCTGTTTCCTACTAAATGCTTTTGACTACTGCTCCGATTTTTCTCAGTATTATCATCTGTACGAAGAGTAAGATCTTCCCTCAATGCTCGAAGCATTTGACTCAATGCTACCTTCTGGCTCACAGAATGATCTTCCATCTCCCTTCCAGCAGGATCTTCTTCAGGAACTGGCCTTCTTCTTAGAACATCTCTCAGCGAAACCGTGGACCTTAAAACTGGCTTTGGTGCGTTGTTCGTTGTTGTTGACCTCATTACATCTGGAAGCGGAGAGTGCCGATAATTTCCACCCTGGTTGAGCTTTTTAGTCTTACTAGGATTGTACACTGCGTGTCCCTTCAGTTCACCATCAGGAAGCCATCTGCGCAGAGCCTCTTTAGCAGCATGTTGCTTGCTGTTTGCAGTTTCAACTCTGTTTAAAGCCTCTGTCAAGACCTGTTTGCTATGTAGAACTTCTGCTGAAGCTTCCTCCAACCAATTAAGAATGGTCAGTTTAGAAATATTTGTTTCATCAATGTGGAACTTGGGCTCTATTACCTTTCTCAAGGTTGACTCTTCAGGTTCTTGAGCTTTGGGGTTTAAAGAAGAGTGCTCCCTTAAATCAAAGGTCACTCTCCGGGTTTCTGGCAGCGGTACTCCTGATGACCTCTCAGCGCTAGACAGAGCCTTGATTTCAGCAAGAGCAATAGCTTCTGCTGCCCTTGCGGCTTCTTCCATCTTTTTAGCTGCAAACAACCTCATCTCAGCAGTCTTCATAATTAATCCATTATCTTCATTAGGAGGGAGGGACTTGGAAACGTCATAATTCTTTGTTTCAATCGTCCTATTTTGCTGCTCAGCATCAGGATTGAAGCTCCTCGTAATATTCACAGGATTGTTGAAAGTGCAACTTGCTTCAGCAGAAGCTGCCGATGGATTTAATTTTGATTGTTCTTGAGCCCTCTCCTGAGCAGAGACAGCTGCAAACTTGGATGCTAGCTTCTCACGCGTCCTCATGAGAAAAATTTTCTCCTTTTTCATCTTCTTATTCAAAGATTCCACAGAAGATTGTATCACCCCAAGATCACTCATTGCTTTACCAAGATCCACCTTAGCTTGTTTTATGTCCATTAATATCAGATCGGCCGATGACATAGAGCAGGGACCTGAACTTTGCAATACCTGTCCTTGGCTGTTTGTAGTATTTTCACTGTTTTCCTTATTCATCTCCTCTGCAATAGGATTTCCAGCCAGTTCACAGGTACGAGCATCAGGAGATGCAAAGCTTTTCACTGCTTCTTTTTTTAGCTGCTGCTTTAGATCCTCAACAATCTTTTTGGTCGCTCCCAGTTCTTCGAGCACATCAAGTGTTTCAAGTTCTTTCACTATCAAATCCTTCTCCAGCTCCGCAGCTTGTTCCTCAACTTTCTTTATGTCAAAATCTTCAATGCGGTTCTGTTAATGACAATCTTTTGCCGCATCAGAAAGTGAGCTAACATGGAACGTGTGAAGAGCTATTGCAAGAACAAATCGAATTCATGGGTAGCATGAACAGGATAACACATTCTATACGTAATAATCCAGAGTAAGAATTAAAAAAAAAAAAAAAACAGAACAGAACAGATTGCTTTCTATTTTGCAGCTATGCATAGATGATCCAGAAATTATATATATTTTTGAAAATGCAACTAACCAGTGTTCAAGTTAAATTTCTACGCAACATAGGCTCAGCCAATGTTTATTTCACAATTTGATCTCATCCTGTTGTAAGTAGTGGTAAAATTTGGAGTGATGAATGGCAGCAAGTAAATCGTGGTTCGGCAATGATTGCGCCAGAGAAAAAAAAATCCAATGATAACTAGAAGAAATATTTATAACGTCAATGATGAACTTACAAAAGCCTCCCCAAGCTTGTAAAGGGGCAACCAAGGGCCGCTACCTCCAAAACGGGTCACAGCCTCCTTGACCGACTCGAACGGTGGTGACGTATCGATTACAGCCCTGCAATTCACCATTCTTATCCCCGGACTTGGGTTATCACCCGGTCGGATCCCTGTTTCGGGTCTCGCTTCCCTAATGCGAGGCGTTACCGGAACCCCTTCGGTGGCTGCTTCGTGGGTTTCGGCCATTGTAAGGAGTACGAACGGAAGCGCACAATTCAGAGAAGGATCCAGGGCTAAAGGTGGTTAAAAGCTCGTCGAGCTTGGACTTCCGAGAAAGAACCATTGTGGAATTTATGCAATACCGAGGGGGTGTGATGATGATGTCCCGGGGCCGAGTCAAAACTCAGTCGGAAAAGGAGGTGATTCAGGGACGAGTGAGGCGTGCGGGTCCACACACACGCAACCACCATAGCCCACTCGGTGAGAAAGGTGAAAGCAGAACGACGGGAAAGCAGAAAAAGGAAACGACAGAGGACGCTTTTGTGGTGCTGTGCCGGATGATGATCATGTACAGCAGCGATATTTGAGTCCGAATGCACTCTTTCATGGGATTGGTTAATGAAAACAGGAGTCAAAGAAGGTGATCGGGGTCATGAAGTAAGACCAGTGAGAGGATGCCACGAGAGCGAGTACAGGTGAGAGGGAGGTGGTCATGTTTGATGGCGGTCCCTTGATTTGGAGCGCGATTTGCGGTTAAGGAAAGCGTTGGAAATGCAGTGGTCATGATGGACTTCTTGGCGGGGAAGTCTCAAACACACACATAAGGACGACGTATTTCATGCCTTGCTTTCCCTTTCTCCTTTTACTTTTATTGTTGGGCTTTGAAAGGCATTCGGCCCCAAAAAAGAAAAAGGCAGTCGCTTTTATATATTACCCCCTCCCTCCCTTCTCCGTTATATATCTTCACGTCTCAATACGGTTCTGGCTCAGCCCTTGTTTTTATTTTTATGTACACACGTAACTGGGGTTATAAGCCGTGACATGGCATTAATTTAGATTGTTTCTCATGTGAACAAATGTAGAATGTATGTACGGTTCACTTTAGATTTAGAAGGAGGTACGTCTGTTGGGATACAGGAGGAGAGATGAGATGGCATGATGGAGAGGTTGGAAATGATGAGGACATATATAGAGGATAATGATGGGTGGGAAGTTACGTTATTGGTAAATAATAATAATAACAATAATAGAGAAGCTTAATCATGAGTTCGGTAACAGGCGCTTTAGATAAAGTGGTGCGGTACGCGAATAAAATTGATAATCTCCATGAATGATGACAGAGTATAAGCCCTCCAGCATTGTTTAGGAGACTCCCATAACTTTTAATCTACTCAACACATTACACATATGAAGGTTGGCTCAACTTGATTTATGTCCAAAACTGAACCACCCCGATTGAAACTTTAAGCATGACGACGTGCGTGATTGCGGGATGATATTCTCCTCCTTAAACCAATCGCCCGTCCTCCAATGCTTCCAGATTTTAAATCTATTTATAACTTTTGCCCTCGCCCCTTTTCTCTCTTTGAGAATAAACCATGCATAGTCCAACTGGGTTGAATGCAATGGCGAATGGATCTTGCCACCCAATGGTTCAACAGGACCTATAAAATCTTCGGCCCACAACTCCATCTCTTCATGTTTTTTTTAGTTACAACAAAATTTAGGTAAGTTTGACATTGGTCCCCACAAAGATCATGACACAGCCTAGAATTTAGAGAACGTTTCTAGGGGACTTAAAAAATCGCCTATTAAAAGAATCATCATAAGAACAGCGAGAATCGAACTCGCGTCTTTGTGAGATACGAGTCAGTTTTTTACTATATATATCATCTCTCGTTAACTCATCTCTTCATGTTTAGCATGGGCACTATGTTGGTCCAACAATTCGGTTTTAGCTTATCCAATTTTCTTTTGTCCAACTCTTTTCAGTGATCTATATATATTCAAGTAATCCGGTCAAAAAAATACTCTACGCACAAGCAATAAATACGATTTGGTTCGGACTTACCGCAAAGCACGGGTTATTAGTTTGTCCATCCCTATATGAAGTTATAGGAGTCAACCTAGTGATTTTGTAGTCCATTTTTTAAATTTAACTATCGGTCAAGTATATTTTTGTTAAGGAGAAACTGAACGCTGAATCCTAGGCACTACCAATATCCCACCCCTACTCAACCACAAGCTCAGGTGGCCATATATTTCTACGCACACCGTGAATTTTAGTGCATGCCCTGAAGCGTTAAATGCTAAGGGGGCATTGGTTTTAACTTTTGGGTTTTTAATAAACAACTTTAATATGATATTAATTTTAAGATCAGTCAACCAGATGAGATAAACTTGCTGACGACGCTGTCTTGAAATGGGATCATATATATCATAAAGCTGAAAACAACACAATACGAGGAGCACCGTATATGTAAGCATAGAAGGCACAGAAGATAGGAATTACAGAAAAACAGAAAGCAAACAAAAAAAAATCTTAAAAAATGTAAATAACAACATATTGATGCGAGGAGTATTGGAACATGGTAAATTAGTTGATCTTCCTACAGTTCTTCCTGATCTCCCCGTTGGAGCCGGTGAGGGGACTGATGTCTCCCATCCTGATCATGGCGGCGGCAAAATCAGAGGCGAAAGAGCTGGGGTTGCTGCTGTAGCCTCTCACGGTGGAGTCGGTGGAGCCGCCGTTGAAGAGCTGCTGGTCGGAGTGGAGGAGGCCCTTGTTCTGGAGAAGGTTCTTGAAGTAGTTGTTGTCGAAAGCGGTGGGAGTCTGCAGATCCAGGGGAGCCAGATTGTTGTCTCCCGAACCCGACGTGCTGGGGCAGCTGGATTGCCTCGTCTTAGCGAAAGCGCTGTCTATGTTGGTCTCGTTGTAGATTCTGGCCCTGAAATTTGTGCACCTCGCCTGTCCAATTGTGTGAGCCCCTACATATATACATATTGAAGATTAATCTCGATGCATGAGTTTCATTAATTAAAAAACCAATATAAGATAGATAGATATGGATATACCAGACAAAGCGACCAGGTCTTTGGAGGAAAGACCGAGAGCGGAGAACCTTGAGGTGAGTTGAGAGAGGCTAGAAGTGGGAGCAGGGATGCCGGTATTTGCAGCGGAAAGGCTCGCGGTTTTAGCGTCTCTTCTTCCCAGTTTCACGTTCCATGTGGGGCCTCCCAGCTTCAAATTTATGTTAATTAATTAGTTATGTGAGTTTATATATTTAAGAATGAATGAAGGGGATGGGTTAGGTTAGGTGATTACGATGGTGACGGAGTCTCTGGCGGTGATGGCGAGGATGTCGGCGCAGGAGATGACGCCGGGGCACACTTTCTCCACTGCCGACTTGATGTTGTCGATGACTTCGAATCCGCGAGCCGAGTTCCTGTTGGGGTTCGCATTCTTCTCCCCGGTGAAGCTTGACGTGTCATCCAGAAGAATCGAACCGTCACATCCCTGCAATTCATCCAATCCCAAGTCAAAATCTTAGCACAGTCGTCAGGTGGAAATATATCAACACAACATACAATATATCACCCACGATCAAATTTCAAAATAAAAGAATATATAAACATATATATTATCTAATCATCCTATCTTCCGGTCCATCATTATCATGATCTAGTTATTTATGAAAAATTACGTGACATGTCATCGGGTTATATATCCTCTAAAGAAGAAAAAGGTTGTATGTTGGTCGGTTAAGTAACGAAATGTCTAGAGTGAACATGTTTCTGGAAATAAAATTATTTGTTATGAAAAAAACGCATGCAATGAAGAAGGGAAGGGAAGAGTACATTGACGAAGCAATCATGGAAGAACAAACGAAGGAGAGAAGCACCCATGCGGGCTTCCTTGGAAATGGCGGACTGCACAGCGGACTTGACGGTGGGAAGGAGTTTAGGGCAAGAAGATGAGTAGAAGTTTGTGGAAAGCTGTGCATTTGCACCGCCCAGCAGGAGCAGCACCAGCAGATAACACGCTCCTAAACTCATGGACGACGATGAAGACATTACAGCTAATCGAAGCTCCAAGTTACGTGGATAAGCTTGGGTATTGTGTGGTGAAGGTGTGGGAGTGGGGTGGCAAATTTATATGGAAGGACAAGGCTCGTCACCGTCAACTCAAATGTCTCGAGGTTGCTTTGGGTCGGCAGGTCACCTAACACGTATACCACTGCCTCGCTGATGCTTGGAAAATAAAATGGTGATCGTTTTTACTTCGTTTTAATAATTGCGATGCCTTCCGATATTAGAAGAATGGGACCCTTCATTTCACTGGGTCGTTTTCTTTCGATTTGACTATTATCTGACATGCTCAAAGTGAATCCGCGTCCTTCTTCCTGGAAGCAAGCCACGATTTGTCAATGTGGATGCATATATATCGATCGCACCTTATATTATAAATGTGTAGCCTAAATTTGACTGCTTTTGGTTAAGAAGGAAGATTCCAGGGGCCAGTGAAAGGGCCATGCATGGGTTCAGATTGACCTTCACCTCTTGACGCAAAAAAGTAGCTTTACTTGTTTGGTAAATTGAGCTACGCGTGTTTTACTTTGTCGTCTGAATGCCTCAAGGTCCGAAAGAACAGAGCACAGATTCCCCATATTTTTTCCACACGCCAATACAACGTAGGCTCTACCTTAAGGCTTTAACTATAATGTTATTGCCTTCTAGCTGCATGTTGCCTGGATCTGACTAATTATGATCACGTAGATTGCGCCCACCGCGAGTAAGAAACTTGTCATCTTTTGTTTTGTCTACTGAATCAACATGGTCTGCTATAGTTCTTCAGTTATATGTAGCTCTGCACCAGTAATACCCAGATGACTAATGATTATTAAGTAGAATTAATCTTTAACACTTTCAGCCAATAACCAATTACATCATTGCAACAGGCATATTTTGTCGTTTTAATTTCTTAAGCCTCGACTGGCTTATATATCCTCCTGCCGTCTTTTCAAATCTATTGGTGATAACTATTAACGAATCACACTTTCCTTAATTACTTTCTCTGTGTGTTCCATTTTGGGACGACACTTTAGAGATATTCCCTCAGTCGTGGTTACAAATTATTCTTCTTCTACTCTTAAATATATGATTTAATTAATTAATTTAATTAGATTAATTAAGTTAATTATTATAGTATTTTTTTAAAGTACCTTAATCATCTTCCTTAATTCGCCCATTATCTCTTATACTTAATTATTATTGAGAGTATCAATAAAAATAATTTAGGAAAAAGTTAATAAATTTAAAAAATAAATTTTATATTTAAATTAAAATTAATTTATTAATTATATCTTATATTTAAGACGGTTGGACATTATTTATGTTTTCTAACGGTTTCATTTGACTTGGCTTCCTCCGCCAGCGCGCCCAACTACCATTTTTATTTTTTTCCCAAAGAGCTGATAGAGTCAACGTGAGCAAGCATTGTATCATTTACATGCGGAACATCTATATGGGCAGAATTTTTATATTTTAATATTAGTCGAAAATAATAAATTAATTTTCTCTCATCTTAATTGAATATTTAACATCGATCATGGGTTAGGTCTTTGAAATAATTGTTTACATGTTTTTAAATAAAACGACTTCATAATAACCAACCATAGCTAATAGTGCACGTAGTACAGTACTTATTAGCACACCAATATTTGGACTTGAATATTAGATAATTATATAAAACGAATAATATTTTTTTGTCATGAAAATCTTACACGAGTTGTGTTTAAAATTGAAATAATGCCTGCAGAGTAAAAATTATATGGATAACAAAATTTGAACCTTACTAGTAAGAGTGTAAGGAGCTGTAAATCAGTCGTCTTCTGTTGTTGTTTACTAACTGTCAGCCTTCGCGCCTCCGCTGTCCCAATCTGTCATGAACAGCCCGCAAGAGGTTGCACTATAGACACATGCCCTTTTTATCTTCCACTCCTTTTAGAAATAAAAATGTCAACCAGGTAGACAGATTTTAACGAACATTATTTTATTATAATTTTATTCATAATATTTAAAAAGATATCATAATTTTTAAATATTTAAATTTATGCTTGAGGGTAATAGATGGCTCGCTTTGCCTAGTATTAGTATCGCTTAGGAGAAAAAAAAAATTTCACCGTACTCTTAAATTGTGAGTAGGTTTAATGTATTTATAAATAATTTTATAACAAAAAAAATGTCAGCAAGATATCAAAAGGAGCAATTCTATATATGCTCAAGATCATAATTAAATAACAAAAAAAATGTGATTATTTGGAATTTCATTCCTTTTAAATAAAATTCTGAGTTAGCCTATAACCCCGAGACCGTGGAGCCCACGTTCAAATGGAAGAGGAGTGAAGCTGCTGGCATCTGAAAATGCAAGAGTGTTAAAGGAGGATAAGAGAAATGAATAAAAGTGGGACTTTGACGACTCGTTCTTGTTACTGGGTTGGCAGCGGACGTACGACTTTCACTACTAACGATGATTTAATTATTTGTAACAATGTCTCGCTGGATTATTTTTGAAAATAATAAAAGCAACTGAACTATTATTAACTCTGGAGTAAATTTAATCGTGACGATAGTAATTAATTATAATGGAGAGTACTGGCGAATTAAAGTCAAAATTCGAAGGCCACATTTTGTCATATCAAAATTTTGTTTGATAGAAACATTTTAAAAAAAGGTTAGACGTCTATTAATTTTAATTATAAATTTAAATATTTAAAAATTAAAATATTTTTTTAAATATTATAACTAAAATTATAATAAAATAATATTTTTTAAGGTTTTAACGTGCTCTATTATCTTTTCGAATTAATACTACTTTCTTGGAATTAAAAGGCAAGGGCTGATTTCTCAAAGAGGGTCGGCCCATGACAAAAATATAAGGACTTTCCCCAGAAATGACCCCTGGACTTTCAAAGAAGCATTAATGCTGTTAGTTGAATACAATGACTTTTTCCAAATCACACTGTCAAAGAGCAGTTAGCAGCAAATTGAGACTCTCCATCTCAAACATGTTAGTCAAAAGAGATCCGCATCTCATCTCCTTCTAGAATTATATATTTAAAACCGGATGTTGGGCGATTTTAATTTTATCATGCATGTGACTAATATAATTCACTTAATAGAATTTTTGGTTGGTACAAGAATTTTTAAAAAAGAGTTGGACTTACTTATAATCTAAGGATAGAACGAAATCTCTTTTCCTCTTAAGCGATGCTAATGTCGGGCAGGTTGAGTCATCTATTACCTTCAGACGTAAACTTAAACACCTAAGAGTTAGGATGCTTCCCCAAGTACCACGATTAAAATCACAATAAAATGATACTCTTCAGAGATCGATCACACTTCAAATAGTCATATATTTCAACCATTTATCAGCAGAACTCACCAACAATAGGTGATAGAAAATAATATTAATCAAGTACTGATCACAACAAGTATTGGAATGATTGAGGGCCTAATTTTTGAAGAATTCAAGTATCTAGAGAAAGGCCATTGGTGGTTGAGCAGAGCAAGTGTGAAAGCCTTGTTTCAGATCATGGGCTTGAAGAATATATATAAAAACTATATATACCAAGAGAACGAGGATAAATTATATATAAATGATAAGGGGCACTTTTTAAATGGACTGTCTACTGGTAAACAGAGACATTCTTTTAGCCGTCTAAAACAAAGCCATGAACGAATCGAATTGTGAGGTTAGTTAGCTATAGAAGCATTATCTTAGCGTTAAAAAGGATTGTCATATATATTATCGTTAGGATGTAGGCTAACTTAAGAATAATAACCCTTAATTAGCGTGCGTGCATGTGTTTTTGACTTACAAATTAGTTGAAAACCCCAACGGGAAAATCATTGATTTATAGCTAAATTTGTTTAAAAGATTTAATTTTCTCAAGAGTACTAATTTGTATCAATAATCACTTGTTTCTTACTAATTTCATGTCATATTTATTTTATTAAACTACTAGTATCTAGATCATAATTATTACTAGAAATCTGATTAATCCATTTCAACCCGACTGAAACCCCTAAAGGGCGTAGGGGTCTCCTAACAATATATTTTTCCAGGGATCAAAACTTGTGCCTCTGGGTAAAGGGCCAAATCACCTACCATATTAATCAACTCGTCATTTTTTTTTATTATGGTGGGTTAACTCGTGACATCGGCAGTCATTCACCTCCAAATTCTTTGTTGAAATCTATCAACTTGAGGCTCACAAAAAGGACACAATATGACGAGAGGAAGCCCAAGTACTAATATTTTCAAGTTGAAGCCCACAAGGCTGCTGAGAAAAGCTCCCATACGTAGCTAAGCTGCGGGTGGAAAGGAACTTATCTGCAATCCCAAGTGTCACATATTGACGCAATACCCATAGGAACTATCTCCTTAGGACCCACTACGTACGTGTTTCTCTCATTCTCTGGCAATTCCTCTGAAGCAACGGTACCGGTAAATTCTTCGACGCACGTGTGGTATGAAGAAGTAATGGTCGATAAGGGGAAATGAGATGAATATAGTGATGGGCACTACAGAAATTGCTGCGAATTAGCACCAACAACCATAGACATCTTAAACATATATCCCTCCAACAAGTGAGGCTAACATTTTTTAGATGGATATCCTAACTAACAAGTGATATGACATTTGCTACACCCAAAGAAAATATTACCGTAACACACATTAGCACTTGAAATTTGATTCGCAAGACAAGGAAAACAATAAGTGCAAGGAAAAATGTCACACATATTTTACAAAGATACTGTAGATGGCTTATTAACTTGGCCTGCCCTGTCTTGAGTTTTTTTATACTTGTAATCCTAGAGATGCGTCCAACGTTTGGTTGCCCTCCATTTCAAGACAAAGACCGTCTTTCACCCTTGCAGTCTCTCTCTTGTAAATGAATCTATTTGATGCCCACAGAAATGCCCCTAAGTTCACGCTTGAGGTCACCAACAGGAACCCATAATAGTAATCCAAGTGACTATCATTTAGATTATCACCTATCCAGCTCTTTCTCTCACCCATTCCTGTGATCTTGTCGACCATTGTCACCAGGAAGCTGTTCAAGAAGTTCCCCACACCAATCCCACTTGTGAAGAACGTTGTCCCCAGGCTCTGCATGTCTTCTGGGGATTGATCATAGAAGAACTCCAGCAATCCGATGGCATTGAAAACATCTGCTATCCCAATCAGAATGTACTGAGGCAATAGCCAAAATATGCTCATAGGGACTATTTCTTTAGGACTTACTACGTGTTGTGCTCTTATCACACGCATTCTTTTAACTTCAACTGCATAAGCAATTGCAATGGCCACGATTTGGATTGAGAATCCAATCCCAAGCCTCTGAAGCAGGGTGATTCCTCTGGGGTTGCCAGTTTTCTGGCGCATGAATGGCACGAAAAAACGGTCATACATTGGCACAGAGAGGAGCATGGAGAGGGTCACAAAACTACCGAGAGAGGCTGCTGGGATCCGAAAGTGAGGACCAAGGTTTCGGTCCAAGGTTGTGCCTTGTTTTACAAATAGAGTGTTTATCTGTGCCCAAATAGTACTAGGAATCAGTGTTACTAGCCATATCAGTAGCATGCCTAATACAAGCTTGGCTCCCTCCACTTGGGTTACCGTCATTGGCGTTGTAGAGGAACCTCTGCTGTTTTCCTTTAGTGCAGCCTTGTCCAAGAACCTGAAATAACAGTTCAATCACTCAATTAGCCCATTGTTTCTCTCAAGGAACTATATATTTTGCAGAATGATTCCAAAAAATTGTCATTGTTTCAGTGAGTAATTCTTAGGAGTTAACTGGTTTATAATGTAACGCATCTGTCCCACAGAATATATGCCAATGGGGAACAGTGTGTTTGATTACAAGCAATGTCTTAGATTTGTGATAAATTGTGGTGTTTCGTGTATTTGAAACAGAGGTGGGTGGAAGAAGGACACAATTTTGACATTTCCTGTGCAATAACATACTTGGCTGGAAGACTCTGAAAGAAGTGATTTGTGCGCAAGAAGTACCGCAAGAACTCAGAAAGAGCTAGCCCCACTCTTTGCTTGTTTACCGGTTATGCAGATGGTGATTGCACTTCAGAAAATAACTCCCTTGGAGATCTACCTCATGAAGGCCAAGTGATTGAGGGTGGAGTTTGGAATCTTTTAGGAAGTGGATCATTTTCTAGATTTCATAGAACAAGTTGATGTGTCAGATATACAATGATGGAGGGAATGCCATCAGGAGTTCCATCTTGAGAGGAAGGGGGGCTTTGGAATATTTAATGTTTACACAGTGGACCAAACTTCATTATTATTATTTCCTCTCATATGCCCCCACTAGTAGAATGAGCAGGTAAGCTGAAATAATACTAAAGTGGTCCCAAACCAGGCCCCTAGCTACCACTTGCATCATGCATGACATAGATTTTGCCTGTTAGCTTCTCGAGAATGCATAGTGCAAACAGATTAAGCCCCACAAAAAAATTGAAAATAATCGTTGTACTCACCTTAAAATTGGGGTGTGGAAGATTTGCCGTTTTCCACTGGCAATGTAATGTTTGAGCTCCTGCTCATGAAGCTCAGAGGGGTCAGCAGGAAGCTGAAGTTTTCTGTTCCTGAAAGCAGCAAAAGGGACACGAAACAAGTCCTTGGCCGGACTTTTGGTGGTCCTGACTTTGTGGCGATACATGGGAGTTCCTACGTAGAAAATAACAAGGGACAGGATGAGACCAACTGTTGGGATACCGTACCCTAATCCCCATCCCAAGTTCTCTTGAACGTAGACCAGCCCTAAAGTGGCTATTAAAGCGCCCAAGAATGAGGTAAACATCCACCAGTTGAAGAAGGAGGCCTTAATCTCCTTCTCATTGGGATTGAAATCATCAAACTGGTCAGCACCAAAGGTTGAAATGTTGGGCTTTGTTCCACCGGCTCCAATTGCTATAGTGTACAGAGCTGTGTAAAAGAATGCAATTTGTGAGGCAGAAGCTTTGTTGCAGACGCCATTGCTGCATGTCGGCCTCAAGCTCTTGAGTGATACAGCTATCGTAAGCAGAACCATACCCTGTGTAGAGGCTAGTGCATGAGGTGCTTGCTTTGCTGATTGAACAGAATTATGAAAATAAAAACAAATAAGAAGGTAAAAAGGGACATTTTGTCTTGCTCAAATCTGAACCCAAAAAACCCAGGTCAGAAAAGATGACCTCCTCTAAATTATTTATGATATTTGATGGCTTGGAGAGTCTATGTTACTATCAGTGAAATGGTAAATAATTAACCTTTATCATACATCTCCGTACCAATTATTGTAAAGTGACACGCAGTTCTTGCTAATGTAGAATCGGTTCCATCAATTCAACGTTGAGGATAGGCAATAACTTCATGGTGGGCCTATATACCAATCATAAATAATTGTCTTGATATATATTTATATAGTCGTGTAGCACAGTGTTCCACGTTTACGCAGACAGTGAAACTGTGGGGGCCTTTGGCTGGGATCAATTAACGTAAAATTTAGCCCAAACAGGTGAGAACCTCTGTTTGGGAGATAAAGATGAAAATGCGGACACACTCGGGGGCATGGCCGAGAAGAGGAGTTATTTTTTGGATTCCAGATTAGATATCTTTGTTTCTATATATCAGTGGCTAGAATTTAGGGATTCGCTAGCTTACCAATACATAAATGAGAGACGATACGGTGAAAGTCCAAAATCGACCGAGGTAAGAATCAGCTATGTAAGCGCCGAGAATCGGTGTTATCCAAACGGATCCTGACCAGTTATTCACGTTTCTAACTGATGAAACAGTGTCTTCATGAAGTTGGGTAGTAAGGAAGTTCACCAAGTTGGAGGCAACGCCATAGAAGGCCATCCTTTCAAATGCTTCGTAGCCTGCGGTAACATTATGCCGCGCCATGAGCAAGGTACAACAAAACACTAATCCATATGTTCACTAGTCAGGCTAATTAAATTCCACAGATATCACCGTTAACACATTTTCAGAAGCACTATGGAGACACTTCAAAATTGACCATATATTTTCCTTCATACGTAACAAGTTCTCGTGCATTCAGACTCCAGTAAAAAAAAAATTAACACGGAGATAAACACGCATGGGAATGGATAAAACACATTTTTCTTGCTCGCCATCTCTCAGTCAGAGCCTAAGTCATGAAAAGAGACTTTTCCAGATTCAACAATAGTGAAGTTTCTGAAGCGGATACGGAGAATAATTTAAACAGGGTATATTAATTTGTGAAAGAGAAAAGTAATATATATGTGCTCACCAACAAGGAAAGAACAGGCCTTCCATTTTCCAGTTTTAGATGGAATTGCAGGCCTGCCACGAAAGTCGACGGTACCATCCTGGGTATAATCTACTTTGGCTTCCATCAGAGATCCTTTAGTATGAATGAAGACTAGAACAGAAAGCAATTCACGAGAGAGAAAGCGGTACTGAGGAATGCGGTGGTGGTGGGCATATATATACAGCGAAAGCCCTCACTGTAGTTTGCTTTCGGGGAAAAGACATGAAGTTGTCGTGTTAAATATTTACTGGCTAAAAGAGTTATCCTTGGGTTTTGTTACTTGAAGACCTCGTTTATTTGCATGGCAGTAATTAAAATTCATTTAAGTTTTTGTCAATAAAACGGGAGTATATATGTTTTAAAAACAATAGAACTATGATTTTTTAAATAGATAAAGATAACGATATTCATCCACTTTATAACGTTTGTAATTACTAAAAGGGAATGGTTTATATCAAGTTGAGCGAACAAATGCTAATCTTAACTATTCCTTCCGACAAAGGAACAGTTACTAAGGTCTACTTGGAAGATTTTTTCTTTTCTGCTGTTGACCGACCGCTTCCAAGCTATTGGCTTTAGATTTAAGTAATGAGTGATGTAGCTCAGGATTCCAGATATAATTATTAAATCCTAATCCATTGATTTGATTCATATTGATTAGTAATTTGACATGTGCCTCTATTGCTTAAATATAATTAATAGCCTGATTGGAAGCTATAAATTTAAGTTTTAAAAAGATTTATGATTCAAATATCAGTTTAAATTTTTTTTTAAAATAAATAGCTATATTTATCTGAAAGGATTTTTAAACTAAACTATAGTTTAAAATTATAGTTTCATATAAACTAGTCATAATAACTTTTAAAATAGTAAAATAATTTATAAACTACTCAATTATTATTTTATTTTTATTTTTTTTATACTATCTCTCATTTCTCTTTTATCTTTTTCACTATCTTTCATCTTTTATCTCTACACTCTCTCCTTTCTCTTCTCCACCCACTATCTTCTCTTCTCTCTTTTTCATCTTCTCCCCTCTCTTCTCCTTTTAATAAAATCATACATTTTTTAGTAATTTTTCAATACAAAAAATTATTTTAAAAATAATTATCTAAACATTTATTTTTTTCTAAAATCTATTGTCTAAAATTTATTTTACCTAAAATTTATTCTCCAAAAGTTAATCCAAAATAAGAAAACACAAAATGTTTCATTTTCATGTTGCCCGAGACCATGTAATTTAAAACAGCGCTTTGCACTCTTCCATAAGTCATGCTTTGATAACCGCACTTAATTGGTGTTAATCAAGGAGTGACTGCAATGATCCATATCCATGAATGACAATGAATTCAATTTCGATCAGCAATACCGTCCGACATGAATTTGAGGTATTCGACCTCCATTAATTATTAATAGTTTTTTTTATATGTGATTGAAAAGCTAATTGCGTTATACGTATATGCATGAATAGTCGAATGCTGTTTCTCCCTCGTATATAGCTAGGGAGAGTGAGCAGAAGCAATGAGTTTTGAAGCGGAGAAAATGGCACAGAATCATCATTTGACTAAGGATATGAAAAAGTCTAGAAACCACAAGATTAGAACTACTGTGCTCCTTACACGATAACAACGATAATGACGAGACCCAAAAAGCTTTGTGGCCACGTCACCTCCTAAGCTTCCAAGACGAGGAGGAGGGGTACCTACTTGAACCTTCACCATCGTTATCCCCGCCTTATCATTACATTATAACACCATCTCACCGACACGTCTTCTTCTGCTTCCAATATGTCCATGTCTTTATTACAGCCCTGAATTTCCCCCTTCGCTCTCATCTTCTTACCGGTCTTTTCTCACTCAATGCCAATCTGTCTTTTAAACTGAGATCCTTCTTTTTCATGCATGACAGTAATTATAATTATAACCACAGCAATAAACTTGATTATGAGATGCTGCCTCGTGCACTCTTGTGTAATTGAGATCAGTAAATCTCAAACAAATAATATCCTCAGAAAAATCTTACTTAACTTGTATTTGTTTATAAAAGGGCCCGGCCGGGAAGAATATTCTCTCTATATATAGCAAGATCCCTGTTTAATGAATACGGAGATCCTGTTTCCTTTCATAATAAATCCAAACAGGCACAGTATAATGAATCTGCTTTCCGATGACCTGTATTGATCCCATTTCGCTGTTCCACTCCCACCCCTGGCATCGAGCTTTCCCATCATTCCAACTCAGAAGTCACAACGGCTCTTGCTGTGTTGTTGTTTCATGTACGATTCAAAGGTGTGAGGGGGACCACATATTGTCTGTGCAAAGATTACGGGTCCGAATTGGATCAGAGCTTTGACGGTCTTAACTGATATTTTCTCTTCTTTAATTCCTTCAACCTCCGAGATATCAAGATATAATATGCAGTTGATACCTGTTCCAGAGAATTATTACATTGGGTTGAAACTTAAAAGTTTCTGACTATTATGAAAGTACTGAAACGCACACAGTACTAGGACTCGAGAGGCTCTCATCGGCCCGCACACGCGAGGCATTTAATGGACTGCCCACTATCATAATGCCATCACACAAAAATCGGGGCAAAGTCAATACTATGTATGTCCTTCATTCAATTATTAAAGCCTATGAATCCAGCTGCTATCTACTGCGACAAAGGAAGGGTGGGAAAAATATCAAATCCTCGTCCTTGTAATGATGATATTTCTCATTCGAAAGCCGGACATCACCGAGCAAATGAATATGAAGCCAAAGATTCCGATGGGATAAACCTATACTAGATTAAGAAGTTGCATGGGAGCGAAGGCAAATACCAAAGATAAGTAAACCCTTCCCGAGTCGCGAGCCCCATATATAGATCGCATGGTCCTGAACTACGTCATGTGCCGTCCCGGGAGTAGAACGCAATCGCTTGTGCGCCTCACATTGGAGTACGACAAGCAGAGCTTTTAAGCCCCACCCACTCACAGCTCCCTCCCTAGAGGCCGGAGGAGAGAGACCCCATGTGCTGTCACTTGTGCTCAATAAACACATTTAGATTTTCATTTAGTGGCATCATCCGTTTCACATTCACGAGCTCCACGATGCCGCCCCAAATCTATCTAGTACTTAATTAAAGTACGTAGCTGAGCTAGATGTGTCCCTCTTATTGGTCGCCTGCAATATATGTAACCCCGCTTTTGGAATTCTACTAATTACATAGCGTTATAGCTGAATTTGCATTATATGGCTTCATGAAGAGTCGAAGAGAGAGGCAACACAGTTCACATGGTCTCTCTCTGTCATGTTTAAGAGGTGGAATTAATAGAAGAATAGATGTTTTAGATTCCCCCCGGCCATTTTCTGTTTGGTGCCATTCATGATAGATGCGGGTGTTAATCCGGTATTAAGCCAAGTAATGATCCATGATGGAGAGATGGAGGGAGACGTGTTCCAATAATGGGGAGAGGTGTTAACCACGGTGATCAGATTTATTTGGGACATGGAAAAATGGGTGCGACTTGCAAGTTGCGAGGAAAGATGGTGACAAAAATGAGGAGAACAGTGGGGAAGTTGACAGCATCCTTACTCTTTTGTCTAGGAATCTGTGTTCTTCAGTGATCATCCTTTTGCACGTGTGAATCTGCTGCCCCATTCTTTCCAATTCGTAAGTGGTGGCAGGGGGGTCGCGTGTCATACAAAGAGCGGAACACCACCCACCAGCATTTTACTGTTTCATCACTCGTCAGATTGATGTACCGGGCATTCCCAGGTTCGGTCATACATAGCCACCCAGCCAATCCAAAACATTCTAATTAAATACCTACCATATGCACATAGTTGCACCCAGAATCTAAGTTGTTGTTCTAGAAGTGGATAATATCAGTGACTCTTGGCATCCCATACTGGGGAGGACCATACACAGTATTCGTTAGTTTTATTGCAATTCTCAACAGCTTATCCCCTCAACACTCAGTGTCTGCTGTATCCCCTACATTTCGACGCAGATTCAGTGGCTCAGGTTCATCATACGTGTGCATCCTCATCTTTCGTCAAACACGATCACCACCACGGAACATATTCAGTATTCTTCTTACCTATACACTACGCGACAAATCGTGTAGCTTATTGACTTCCATATACACTAACATATGTAGTGTATTTTTGTGATCATCTAAAATGTAAAATGTTAAATTTTAAAATTCACAGTAAGTTCATAAAATTTATACAATATTCGCTATTGGCAAGCATGGTGCAAGCGTATTGGGCTAGTCCTTTCCCCGTTATATGTGAGAAGAGAGCTTGGGCTAGAGAGGTTCAAAGCCCGCCAAGAAGCCGGGCTACTCTGTTGTGCCATGTACACAGGCCCAATATATAGTTACTTTTGGGCCAAAGGAGTGAGTCAGTGATCTTTCTTCAGGTCCAGGGCGAACGGCTCCCTGATCTTCTTAAATTATTTTTTCGCCATTTTCCATTTTGAAAAGTCTCGGGCTGTTGGCATGTAAAATATAAATAGATAAATAAATATGTGATGCGGGTTCAATTATACACCACTCGGGAACTCCCAGTGGGCATGGATCATGTTTAGGGAGTTCATTGCAAAGATTTAGAATCCAATTATCAAAATGAAAATTAATATAAAATATGAGGACTGATAGATTCCATTTGTCGCTTGAATTCACAAGCATGATTTAGAAAAAGAAAAGAAGAGACGTGATAAGAAGGATGTATGGTGTTGGCATGATAGGAATTAAGAGATATTTGGTGGTAAGCAGAGGTTGCAGCGATGGACCAACTCACATGAAGAGGAGAAGCTAGACTCACATCTATATATCAACGGCTACGTATACATCATTTCAATTTCAGGTTTTTGTTGTTTGGGTGAAAAAGAAAGATAAAATAAATGGAAGAAGGCTATGAAGGTGTCAAATGAAATTTGGTTTCTTGATAGAAATTTTTTTATGTAGATTTAGTATCAATTCTTCACTAATACTAATACATTTTAGAAGAAATTTATGAGATCCCTTAATAAAAAAATTATTATAATAACAGTAAAAATTAAACTGAAATTTTTATAAAATATAAAATTATTTTTTTTCTTATTATACATATGTTAACTCTCATTGCCGGTCAAATGAAAATTGAAAAGCAATGGGATTTAGCTAGCCTGGCCAAAACGGACGCGTACTCCGGACATGACGGGGCCCACGCTGCTTTTTCTCGGGGAGAACTGGATGCATCTAAACGTGACCGACACTCGCACCTTAATCTCACTAAACACGAATATATGTTTTGTAAATCATGAGAATGGCGGTAGATGATAGAGATCCATGTGCGTGGGACCCACTGGCGAGACAATGATGGAGCGGCGATGAGGAGATCATCATAATACTGTGGGAGCCGATCTTCCCAGTTGATAGTCGTAATTAAATAAACAATTAAAAGATTACGGTCAAAATCCATTTAACAGTTTTTGTCTCTGACGCTTAACGGACCCGCAGCCTTCCTAAAACTGGTGTCGGCGGGTCGCAAAGAAAGAAAACATTATGACGCAGACGCTTCCCCCACTTTTAACCTAAATACTTCTCATTTAAAAATCTGTTGGCACCTTATGTTTAAACTGTTTTAACATATATATATATATATATATATATATATAGATATGTGTGTGGATTTTGTTTGGCAATTAATAATTTAAAACTCACTAGACACCTGGCATATATTATACTCCTCTATCTCTTAATATAAAATATAATTAATTTTTTTATATAAATTAAAATAATTAATTAATTGTAATTAAATTAAAATTTTTAAGATAAATTAATATTATATAAATTAATCTATCTAAATCAGTGAATTAAATATTATATTAACTATAATTAATTAATTAATTTAATTATTTTTAATCTATCTAAAATAGTTAACTATATCTTATATTAAATAGGTAATAATGAAATAGTAATATAAGGAATTATTTCTCATAGTCGATCCCTTTCCTCTCTTATTATGGTCTGGCAATTAATAAAGAATGAGCATACTCGAACCAAAAATGGGGGAGGGGACCTAGCTTTCACGAGCCAATAACGAGAAGACCGAGGCATCCAAGAAACTGAAAAGGACGCTAATTTGGCATATTCTTGTTTGTGGATAGATCACATTATTATGTTGCTATGATCTGTATTCATCCGTGGGACCCATGCCCACCTGTACACTGTCAATTGCCATTGCTCAATAATTGTGTCCTGTTTTTCCAGAATCAAATAAGAAAACAAAGGTATCGATTTTAAAATAGATTCGCGTGCACGGGATAGACGAAGGGAACCGTATATATTTGAATTGGAGGGTAGTTATGGCCAGAAAAAGAATACTACTTAATAAATGAGGACATGCAGAAAATGCAACGTATTATCATGCCATCGTCATCGCTTTATCGTCAAGAGGCAAACATATTTTCCCTTTTACGTAAAAGCAAACGGGTTAAATTTAACGATACTCTCTGATTATAAAGCAGAAGCGAAGAAAGGATTGGGACATCGAAGGAAGCTTACATCCATGGCTTCTTGCTACTACTACTACTACTCGCTTCTGTTAGTAGCTCTTGTCTCTCAAGCAGTGGCCTCAAAGCTGAGTCCGGACTTCTACTCGTGCAGCTGCCCCAAACTGCCGCCCATCGTCAAGAAAGGCGTCGCCGAAGCCATCAAGAATGAAGCTCGCATGGGAGCCTCCTTGCTTCGACTACATTTCCACGACTGCTTTGTCAACGTACGTGACATCATGCCTTTTTCCACTTTAAGCTTGTTATGAATTCGATGTAATTAATAATGAGGCGACCAACAGGGGTGTGATGCCTCCATACTGCTGGACGATACTAGCAACTTCATAGGAGAGAAGACGGCGGCGGCCAACAACAATTCAGCTAGAGGATTCAACGTCATTGATGACATCAAAGCCGAGGTGGAGAAAGCATGTCCCGGAGTGGTGTCCTGTGCTGATATTCTCACTCTCGCCGCCCGCGACTCTGTCCTTCAGGTATCTATAAATGCCCCTTCATTCACCCATTAAGTCTACATCATCACAATATGTGTGCTTAACTGCTTTCTTCACTTGTTGCAGTTAGGGGGGCCTTTCTGGGAAGTGCCCCTGGGAAGAAGAGACTCGACCACCGCCAGCAGACTCGCCGCCAACAACTCCATTCCCGCCCCCTTTTTAAGTCTGGCCGCTCTCAAATCCAATTTCGCCAGCCACGGCCTCTCAGTCAAGGACTTGGTCGCTCTTTCAGGTGCTGCTACCTTCTTGACTTTGGGTCTGAAATGAAATTTCCCCGAGCTGAGAGCTCACGTCATGTTTTATGGTCGCTCTTTTTAACTGAGTACAGGCGCACATACTATTGGGCTGGCCAGATGCGTGCAATTCCGAGCACACATCTACAACGACTCCAATATTGATGCCTCCTTTGCCAAGTCACTGCAGAGCAAGTGCCCAAGAAGCGGCAATGATGATGTCCACGCACCCCTTGACTTCCAGACTCCCACCCATTTTGATAATCTCTATTTCAAGCATTTGCTCCTGAAGAAGGCTCTTCTCCATTCCGACCAGGAGCTTTTCAACGGCAGTTCTTCCACCGACAAATTGGTCACCAAATATGCCTCCGACAGTGACGCCTTCTTCGAGGACTTTGCCAAGGCCATGATCAGAATGGGCAACATCAAACCCCTCACTGTAACCAAGGGCCAGATCAGAATCAATTGCAGAAAAGCCAATTAAGAACCACCCGACTACTGTCTCTCCATATCTGTTCAATCACCCATCTTTCCAGCCTCTACTATGTCTAGTAGTTTCATTGTGCCTTCCACTATCGGGCGACCCACTTTGTCAATAGACAAGCGTGCTTTTACACGTATATATGCTCGGACTCTAATGCAGCCACTCATTCCTGTTTACACGTGATCACCAGAACCAGCAAGCTGTGTTCATCGCTATACACAGCGGCACCGGAAGTTATAAGACAAGCCTTTATGTCATTCGCAGCGTCTGAATATGAAATTTTTTTACATTAAATCGAGTGTTTAAAAAATATTAGCATCCGTGTAAATTAAAATTTAAAAGAGTATTCACGACTGCAAATTCATCAATTGCAAGAATACAAACACTAGCTATAAGAAGAATACAGTATCTGTGAAGCAAATGCATGCGTTAGAATTTCTTGATTTCAACTCTGATTTTATAAAGTAGACTATTACAAAGATCATGTGGAACTTACATTTCTATATCTAGTTAGAGAACCGGTCGTCACATCATTCTGAAAACTATAATATCAGAACTATACAACCAACCCAAACATTCAAACTGGCTTCATTTATATTACATCTGTTCCACCTAATCGAGCTCATCAACTGATTCAACCTCCTCCACTGGCAGTTCAAAGTCATCAATCTCTTTAAAGTAAGCTTGCTGTTTTTCAATAAAATCTTGCGGCATGGCATGCTGGAACACATCTTGTTTAGAAGCCATAGCGCAACGCCTCTGTAAAATTGGAAGATATCCAATACACTCTTTAGTGAAATACAAATTCAGATACGACTGGACTCGGCATTAAGAAATCTGAACCATGCACAATCTATTGTATCAGTGAATGAATGAGAGCATGCTTTCTAGAACAAAATTTTACAAAGAGGTGATATACTCTGTGGAAAAAGAGGGGGTTGGGGGAACTGGGGAGCACTAGAACATGCCAACATCAAGCCCATGATCCCAGCAATATGAAATTTTCCTCCCAGCCCTCATCTAGTTCAAAAATTTTATTAGGTAAACGAATGATGAATTGGTGATTATTATCCTTGTCAATAACCCAACAAAATGATTATTATTCTTGTTACAAATCAAAATTTGACCAGTTTCCACTGTGAAAAGTGTTCAACTAATTCAAATGCTTTCAAAGAGTATGTTACCAGATCCTTTCGACTAATAATCAAGCCCTTGCTGAATGATCAAATTAACATCTGCAAATTCAGTAGAGTTGAAGTCCAGCATAACCAAAACAACAGAGTAACACGAAAATCAATTTAATTACCTTTCTACAAGGAGCTGTTAATGCCTTGGCTTTATGGCGATTCACACCTTCAACCTCAATATTTTGCTCCCTGTTACTCATGACGGATAAAATATATGACAGTTAACTACACGGTAAACTTTCTAAGAATGAGATAGTAACAGTCAACTTAATTCCCTCAATTGAAACCAAAGATATTTTGGGGTCTACCTAAGAACAGTAAAGATATCACAGTTAAAAATGAAGGACATATGATTTC
Source organism: Leucaena leucocephala (assembly GCA_037074615.1). Taxonomy (NCBI): domain Eukaryota; kingdom Viridiplantae; phylum Streptophyta; class Magnoliopsida; order Fabales; family Fabaceae; genus Leucaena; species Leucaena leucocephala. Next base: position 549,812 of record CM073517.1, on the reverse strand, counting down.
CAATGGTATGAAACTGACACATTCTATTAGACGAGAACAAAGGAGGCGAGACAAAAATTGACTAACTGTGGATAAGAAATTTCTTCATTAAAGCTTCACATATTCTGCATACAAGACAGAAGGGAAATTCAACTGTTTAACCAATACCCAATACCCACACACCTAATACTGGCAATCTGCAATGATGCTCATCAGAGTGCATTAAAGAAATTATTGTGTGATTGGGAATATCTCAATATCCTTACCGTCAGGTAATTAACAAGTAATTTTCACATCAATTGATTCCTGAATTTCAACCAACTGTTATCCTTTTCTATTTGTAGTCTTTACCGTTGTTGAACTAAGCTGTGATATTAAATGCCTTCCAGAAAAACAACTGAAAGGATACCAACCTACTGCAAGAGACCTTTGGCGTGGGTGTACTACTGAGAGGAACATCAACTGCCTTCTCTTTCCCTTTCCTTTTTTCTGATGTATGTCTTCGACTGTAGACCACTGAGATAGGCTCCGAAACATCTTGATCATGACTACCTTTAGTCAAAGCATGGAAAAATCCAAATGAATAAAAATATGCTTGGAATACAAGATAGTCACTAAAATATAAACCGTTGCAGCTTTATTTAGCCCAAATAAAGCATTACCGGTATAACAAAATCAATCCATATAAGAATTCTGTCACAATTGAAGATAGGAAAGGCAAACCAGGATTTCAAACAATCAAAGGTATCAGTGGCCAAAGCACTGAAAGGACCCCCTATGATAACGTGGAAACAAGGAAATACATTGGGATGGGGCAAAAAGACAATGTAACTCAGATCAAACCAAGATTTGTCTAACATAAAAAATCAAAAGGAAAATCAGTTCCGAATTAGAAACAGCGTGGAGTACAACAAAATTCAACCAAGGAATACATACGCGCACAGCAAAAATAAGACGGCTCCGATTGTTCATATCTTCATGAGGCCCTAAGAGGTTATGTAAGTGTTCATAGGACGGGGAGTGGCGACCCTCTACCAGCCTACGAACACTCCGCTGCTATACTGGACGACGGTGGTTCCATAAGCCCCAAAATTTAACAGAACGATGAGGAAAATTTGAGGAATAATGGAAAGCCATTTTGACTCGAATCACGCCTAAAGACAAATCGAAGGAGGAAATTAACAAAAAAAAAAGGTGGGACAGTTTCAATACCAGGGAGCAAGGAAGGATTCAGCAGCCGAGAAGGTGTAGAAACAGCAGGCGACAGATGGCTAGGGTTTGAAGAAGCATCCAGGCGACTAGTGGAATTATTGGAGGAACGAACGCGGGAACCGGAGTTGCGATCGCTGAGGGCAGGATTATTGAAGGAAGGAGGTAGCTGGGGTTTGGAGGGCTTGACGACAGAGGCGGTGGAGGAAGACGAGTGGGAAGAAGTGTTGGTAAGATCGGAGAGGGGCTTTCTGCGTTTGAGAGATCTTCTGCCCGCTTCCATTGTTACTCGTGTGTTGCCATGTCAGTTGAGCGATTTCGTGGGAGGAGGGGCGTCTATAAGGAACGAGCGTGCGGTAGGAGCTTCTTGGGAGTGGCGGGAATTTGCGGTTGGAAAGAGACGTTAGAAAGAGAGAGGTGGAAGTGCCGCACTTGCAGCTTACTTAACAGTTAGCAGCAGCCGAGGCGGGACAGAGTTTCTGGATACAAATGAGGCGCTAATAGGGTTATGGGCTTGGTTAGGGCCAATAAGAAGATGGACCAGGATGTTTGGGCTTGCGATGTGTTGAGTATTTGCGTAAGAACCCGACGCAAAGGACTTGCAGATGACACGATGTGGAAGAAATAAGAGAGAGAAGCGGCACGAATGAGATATCCCAGAAATGAGTCCAAGTTTATGAAGTGGAGGCAGCCATGTCTTGAGGATTTGGATTTGTTGGGGCCTTGGGGGTGTTGTGGACGGTATTCTACAATTTAAGCACAAGCGAGACCCTCTATTTAACACCAATTTAGTGTTGCCTATAACATATATACACACACACATACACACACATATATGGTGGAGTCCACAATTTTACAAAAGAGTAATAAAGGAAGATATTTAACTAGGGCATATATATATATATATATATGGATGTAACCACGATGCACCCGAGTAAGAAGTTGTACTTATTTCATTGCATTTGCGTAAATCTCTATATATGAACACGCGGCTCCACACTAAAACATACACGGGGATCTCATTATCCACATACCCCCCCTCTCCCCCTTCATTATATTGTTCTCTTTATTCATCCATGCATGCACGTTACATATGTAGTCCCTATATATATATATATATACCTATACATGTGTTGATTAAGATGATTCCCAATCTAATCCTAATACTACATCCAATAATATTGATTACTTACGTTATGCGCATAAGGCCTGCCTATTCGGCTTGCCTCTGTACTTTCACTGGCCTACATGCTCTTATTACAGTGACATGCATCCAAACTGGAAACATCGTCTCCCGTACTTACAAGTTTTCATTGTCCCACAAGTTTGGTCTCCGTATACATGTGACCATGTTCAAAACATCCTTTTCCTCCTGCCATGCGCATCCACCATTAACCGCACTTCAAAAGTTAACAAATAAAACCTACTTATATATAGATATGATATATACATATGTATATATAATATATAGATATGGTCGACCTTAATCTATTCTTAACATGTCATACTTTCTTCCTGGCTACTTCTCTTGTTTATATATTGACTCAACTCTTGTTGTGAATTTAACATTCTAATGTCGTCCATTATTTCCTTCAGAATAATAAAATCATTTCATACTCTTACTCCTATATATCTCATCAATAAAAAACATGACTCACGGTTGGTAAGTTCATGATTAAAATTAAACAGTGAAACAGATTTTTGCCATTTATATATATATAATACAAAATATATATTAATTCCTTCAAGAATATATAATTGTCAAAGTGGAATATAAGTAAACTTGAACGAGTCTAATTAATACTAAATATATATTAATTCCTTCAAGAATATATAATTGTCAAAGTGGAATATAAGTAAACTTGAACGAGTCTAATTAATTAGTGCCATTACTCAATGATATATGAGAGAGGGTGTGTGTGTGTGTTGGAATACTGAATATATAAAAGCACAGCGCAAGCTGTACGAAGCCTTGATTCCATGATCAACCCCGCCCCCATTGGCCACGGACATGAAGACAGAAGATATTCAGATGAAGCGTATATGTTAAAGCAAGCATGATTACTGTTCATCGCGAGTGCTTTCTCTCCATTTCTCTATCGCTCGTCCCACCGCCTGTTTCACTGCTTCTGCATCCGTATTCGCGCCTTCTTCCTCCTACAAATAATATTCGTTACATTAAATACTCTTCATACGATCCATCGGGGTTATGTTTAATAGATATATATCTTACTTCTCCTCCAACTGCTTGGAATCGAAAAGTGTCTGTACAAGAAACCCTAGCTTCCAGCACAATCAAACCCATCCCTTCAAACGCTTCCAATACAAATACAAGCAGACCCGGGCAACTCTTCCCTGCAAACACATCTACAAGAAATCCCTTTTCTAGGGTTTCTACCGTCACCTGCATAGAGATCACTGACCGTCATCTAAGAAATGCCATGTACTTGAAGTCTATGTCCTCAAGGATATAAATGGACCAAATTAGAAAAACTACCATTGGCAAGGGATTCCGGTCACTTGAAGTCTGTGCGGTGGCTATGTCTTCGTTTAGTCTCTCCACCTTTTGCTTTAGGTCTGCGATGTACTTCGAGGCATCCATTATGGTCGCGGATCCATCTAGCTGCCACCCACCCAAATTTTTTTAAAAAAAAAAAATAATTAGTTTTGCTATCGAAATGTGTATAATTAAACGCATCACACACACATACACTGCTATATGTAGGAATGGCTAGAATACTAGCTCTACGATGAGTGAGCAAGATAAATTAATGATATGCCAATCTCAATCATGGAATATTATATTAAATTTCAACTATAAATTTATTTCAACATATGTCAAGCTATTCTTCCGCGCTGTCGATGTTTTATTTCTATGGTCAGATAAAGAAATAGAATGATGGACCAAACATATAAAATTGAATGCGCAGAAAGCATAGACCGTTAATATAATTTGGTAAAAAAAAAACTATAGTTCTAATGAAAGCGGGGGTGGCTCTGTTAGTAGGGAATAACCTACGATTGATCGATTAATAAAAATGGATTCGAATAACAAAGAGAGAGACAACAGAGAAAGGCGAGGTAAAAGAACAATAATATTTTCTAACTGAACAGTATTTTGGGGAATGATCTTATTCGATTGAGAATAGGGAAGAAATAATAATGGAATGAACAAATTAAAAAGAAAGAGAAGAGATGGGTAGGTAATGCAGGGTGGGGAATTACAGCATGAGAGTTAGTAATAGAACGAAGGAGGCGAAGCTTCTCATGCAGTACTGCTCTCTCGTGGCTGTGCTCTTTAGAAACCATATTGGCTTCTCTAATTCTCTCTCTCCCTCCCTCCCTTTCTTGCTTTGATCTTTTCATCTGATCTCAAACCTTTCTTTTGCTATGAAACTCTGCACAGTTCTGCGATCCTTTTAAAAGAGAGGGGATAAGCTCTCAATTCTATGCGATCTCCTGTGTTTAATTTCTTCTTCTCACATGCCTCCCTCGTCAGTTTCTTCACACGGATGCACTACATACATTATCCTGAACTTACTAAAATACCCCTTACTTTTTTCAAAAACCAATTTCCCTCCCTTCCCTTCCTTTGTCCGCTTTCTCTCTCTCTCTCTCTGCTAACAATTAATTCATTCGTGTTGCTGCAAACCAAAAGCTCTAATGTTTATAATATATATCTATAGCCTTTAATTAGTAGGATATTTATATATAATTAGTATTTTATAGTAATAGATGAATACCTTTTAGAGATGAAGAATCATGAGCTCGTGATAGTGAAAACTGGGCATCGAAAGAAGTGAAGAAGAAGCAACAAAAGGATGTTTAGTAGTGCAATTGGGAATGCCTCCAAACGATCCTCACGGGGTTTTTTAAGCTCTTCTCTCACTTCTCTCTTTTGTCCTCTTTCTCACTCTCTCTCCACATGTGCCATTCTATTATTCTCATCAGTCTAAACTCATTTTCTTACTTTCCTTCTTGACACCGTTATTCTTAAGGAATGACTACATAACATCTAGCTGGCTACACATATACCAGGTTCTAGCAATTAGGAATAACATGTCATCACCCCTTGAAGAACCCCACTTTATTCCTCATCTGTCTTTGTCTTATTTTATTTTCCTAATTTATTTCAAGCTCGGGAATCATACTCTCGTGAAGAAAGTTAATAATAATAGGCTTTTCACATGATGATTCAGACTAGGCCTGCATATAAATGTAGCAATCGAGGTCACTGATACTAAAATGACCTCACATCCGCGCTTTGCACTATTGGTTAGCTCAGTACATGTTATATTATCTTCAGTAACACTGTAGAATTCCTTATTATCTGCTTTCACTTATTTTTCTTCGTTCTTTATCTTTTAATTTCCAAGCGCACATCCTAACCAAACAACTTCGGATCTTTGATAAATCAAGCGAGTCTTCTGCAGATCGATCAAAATGGATGATAGCAGATGCTTTAGGTATGAATGTTATATGCGCAAGCATATATATGTACGCATTATTATATACTGATTTACGTATATTAATGGGAGGGATCGTATGATATTAGTCTCTGTGGCGCTGGCGCCTCTTGTTGCTTGCAGTGTTGTCTGCATTGGACAAGGACAAATAACGTACCCACCTCCGTTCACGTGTGCTCAATAATCATCGCAACAAAACAATATCCTCCATACACAAATCCTGTTCCTTTCTTGCCTCTTGCCCGGTCTTTCCATTAACAGTGCTTCTTCCCTCTGAACTATACATCTCTACACTCTTTTGGATTCAGTTAATGTTCTGCTGTAAGTTTTCCTTTTGACCCAATTATAACTTTCCCTCCTCGCCCTCTCCACCGCTATGCTTTCTTGGGTACATATATGGATACTCTATCTAGCTTTGTAATTCACCCATCCGTAAATTCTTCATATGTATAATAACTTATTAATTCAAGGTCCATTTGAGAAGGCGAGAAGCGTATGAAATGAAATTACTTACAAAGACACTTTTTTGTTTATGTTTATAGGACATGCATACATACGTTTATAGGGCATACATACATACATACATACATACATGCATGCAAGTGTGTGTGTGTAGAAACCATTAGAAAATGTACTGAATGGCAATGGCACATCATTGAAAAATTGACTACATCGAGACTAGCAACAATTTGTATGTTGATTGAACGTGACCCGCCAGTAGTGGTTATCCATGAATTTGATAGTGTTGTGAAAATGTGGCAAAAATACAAAATTATACAGGTAAGCAGTTTGTCCTGACCCGTCAGGAGCTCGTTCAAAGTTTATTCCAGCAAACTGAGCACCGTATTGTTGTTGGTTTCATTTCAGTCAAAATCATATATTCGTCTTCAATTTGCCATTTTGCTTCAGAAATCAATAATTGAGTTGTAAAAGTCTTTTATAATTGAACAATATAGGTTAAACCTATACCACGATGAGTTGGTGGTTGAGAATATATGAAATCTGAATGGGTGGGATTCATGATGAACTGTGTCAAAGTAATTATAAGAGAAACTGCATTGCGTGCTGTTGGTGAGAATGAAGTGAAAATGAAATGAAGCAGGCTTTCTCTCCTGTGCTATCATGGATGCATGTTCCGACAGTTAACCTAGTTTGATTATTTTGCTTATTCTTTTTCATTAACTCAGAACGAAAGGAATCAAAGGGTCATCCTAAGTCGTTTCATTAGCTGGAGAATGAGTAGTCTCTCTCTGGATGAAAGGGGATGAGTAGTGGCCTTGTTTAGGAATGTTAGTTGCAAAAATGTTGGAGACTAGCTAAGAAGATTCTGTTTTGGATTTTGATCTTTCGTCCCCACGTGTTCCATGTATGATGAGTATGATGTGTGCGTGAGAGGGAGGGAGTAAATATAGGAGAATGCTTTTAATTAATATGATTGGAATTAGCTAGTTATAATATTGCAATTGATTACTCTAACTTATACGCTAATTAATTACGTGATATAATGGAACTATGTATTGATTCTGAAATCTGTACGCGCTTTGCTGTCCGTTTGCATAATATTATCATCATGTGACCAAATGGGCACGAGTAAAACCAAAAACACAAATTTTGTAAAGAGTCCAATCATGCAGGTATAGAATATTATTATGTTTATTTACAAAAGTTTCTCGTGACATGTCAAATAATTTTGAAAGATACATCTGCAATGTCTGTCCTTTTGAATTCAAATAATAATGTTGTAAATTGTGCTAGGTTCAAGAGTACAAGCAGTGGGAGTGAAAACTGAAAAGTCCTGTTAAAAAAAAAGGCTTGAGTATGTATATGTAAGGGTCTTATATATATGTGTGTGTAGGGAGGAAATTGTGCTAGATTTAGTATTAAATATCTTTTTAAGTTCATTTCAATGTCTAAAAGGGAATCTAACAAAGAGGAGCCCCATAGTGCTGCAGGATCCTTAACATCCATAGTGACCCAAGTCATTGATATATAGAATGGTTAGAAGCGATTGGCACCAATTCATCTTTGTGATGATTAAATACGTATAAATCCTATTTTTCCTTGTGTTTAATTTGTTTATGGTGGCTAGGCCAACGAGTAATTATTACTGCCATGTGTTTCAGTGTTTGTGTATTGCATACATAGCATAATACTAGCTAGTAGTCTAGGATTCCTGCACTGCAATGCGTTTGCTAATGCAAGGTAGGGAGCAAGCAGAGAAGTCACGTGAGTTGCACTTTGGAAAAGTACATTCACATGCCAAAGCGATCGACAATGGAAACAAAATTTAATAAAAGCATAAAGCGGAGTGATAAGGAGAGATGTTGCCGCACGGCGGCGATGGCAGGCATATCTGTAGAAAGATAATATAAACAACGTAACTAAGCCAAGTCAGGGCAATATTCATGGTCCTAAACGAAGCATAATCATATTTTAATATCTACATACAAACTAGCTAGTTGCGTAATTGAGATCCAATTCTTTTATTCTCTCTCTCTCTCTCTCTACATACATGGACTAGCTAACATTACAGCATACAAAAGAGTGCGTGTGTTGCATTTGGGAGAGCTAGTTCAGCAAATAGATAAATCGTTGGGCAATGGACAGCTGTGCTAGTTTGTCCTGTCTATGGCATAGAATGCCTTTACCTATAGATATGTGTGTGTATATATAATTGAAGATGGATATTATATATATCCAGATATGTAATGACCCGTCAAGTAGCTACATGGCATACATTAAGGTCCACAGGAGGCTATATTGATGAAGAACAGGAGCAGAGAATTTGGATTTGTCGGCAATGTGATCGATATATAATAAAGAGAGGTGTGAGGAGCAGACGTTGTTAAAAGAAAATGAGGTGGTGTTTGTCGTTTGGTGCTTCTCCTGTCGAGCAACTCACCTACTTAGGTAGCAAACGATCATAATCCACAGAATATGGCAGAGAGCGGGAGGCCGGTTACGTCTCTGCTTAGTGCTCGCTTGGCAGTTCTTCTCTACCTCTCATATTTCTCAAGCCTCTTCCCACTGTTTGCGTCTGTTCATTTCTGCATCCACAGAATTTCGAGCCTTCCCTACTCTCCGAACTGAATTCTCAAGTTTGCGGAGCATGATATGTTTCAGCTGTGGTATGTGTGTGATCACCATCATCATCATCATAAAAAAATATGGGTTTAATTAGTGTGAAGCCGACGTCATTATGCAGGATATGGGATGGTCAAAGTGTGGGCCCCACAGGGAGGGGCAAAGGAGGGCATTCCATTAGCCAGTGAAGCGCCTGTGGGTGGGCCGATCAGAGCCTATTTATGGAGCCCATCGTGCCATGCTGTGAGTAGCGCCGCATTTGAACATCATAGATGTAGCACTCGAGTATGTTGTTGAAACTCGAAAGCTTCAAGAGGATGGAGCAACATCGTAGACCTGCAGACTTAAAACCTCTGAATAACTGATGACTGATGGATTGGAGTCAACTTCGGCGGCTCAGATTCACAGTTGCCAAACTGTGGACTATCACAGAAGGTCAAGGCTCGCATGAACATCTCATAACAAGAATATTTAACTTCGCGTGTACAAGAAGCTGTAAGTCGTTTGCAAAGAGTGGCTGTTAGAATTGCTGCAACTCTCATCAACCGTTACGTGTTTTAATCTCAAATCTCAAGAATCATATTTAATGTCGTATTATTGTTCCTAATAAAATCGCATAAAAAAACAAATGTTTTTAAACAGTGTTACCATTTTTGTTCTTTAAATATAACCCTGCCATGCTGGGGCAAGTTATTCAAGTTTGACATAATTGCAAGAAATAACAGTTTAAGCATAAATCACAGATTACGAAAGGTTTCTCAAAATAGATCTACGCGGGGATCTATCGTTTAGAATCTTTCATCGGGGCATCACTCAACTTGAAGTCTTAATTTGTATGGTCAACAACATCCATCTGTATTATACTTTACATGGTTGTAATCAATACTCAAAATATTTCAATTATTTTACAACTTGCATTCAATTCTTCAACAAACCATAAACAACCCCCAACTACCGAACACTTCTTTTCCCATTCCCTGATCAAGACTTATACGTAGTACGTGGCCTAGTATTTCTTCACCCCCATTTTGCTGAATAAAACTTCAGTGAAGAGGAAAAAGAGAGAACTTTGAAAGGCAGCTTATGACTTGCTAGTGAAGGAAATTATATATGTTGGTGGAAATGGCAACCGCACTAGTCACTACAGCCAGGATAATCATTATCAGGGCGATGATTTTGTCCCCTCTTGTGGATACACCTTGAGCATCCCTGCCATTGAATTGAAACCAAAGAAAATTAGACACAGCTTTGTAGACGCCCCAACCAAATGGAAATGAACTTCAATGAAGAGAGATAGAATACCTCAGGGCAATGGCAGCGGGGAAGATGAAGGCAAGGCACAACGCAGTTGTTGATCCCAAGAATTGAAAGAAATACCAAATATCTGGGATTGCTATAGCAGCAAGATAGCTGGAGACTAGCAGCGCCAGAGTGATGGCCATAAATCTCTTGTTGTCAGTAGCTAGCTGAGACATCTTGGGGAAGAGCAGTTCGTCTATGTTGGTTCTCAGAGAGAAGTTCAGGAGAGGGAACACTAGCATAATGTGAAATGCATAGCTTAACCGGACTACATTATTGAGCACCGAACCAACTGTAGACTTGGCATTCTGATCAAAATTGATAAGAATGTCTGACTTGATTGAATCCCCAAATAAGAGGTACCCAAATAGGCCTATTGAGAAGTATATGACTGCGCAAAGCACTATTGCTATTCGAACTGCTGTCATCATGTCAGATGGCTTTGCGAGCTCAAAACCAATCGGATGTACTGCAAATACAACCAAATGTTAAACTCAGGAATTTCCTAGGCATGTTGTGAAGAATGCGAGCCAAGTTTTTTACCATTAAAATGAAATGTAAAAGCTGTAACTATGACTGGAACAGCTGTAAACAGATCAAAGAAAGACGTCTGCTGGTCCAAGTGTGGAATCAGTCTTGGAATATGTGAATTGCCTGCGAAGAGAGCAGCTATTGCCATCCCAGAACATATACCAACGAATGCCACCGCCAGAAGAGTAGATATTGCAGAACTGAACTTTAAGGACTCTAGCAAACACCAGCCAATATGACATAAAAAATAGAATATTGTGAGGTTTACGCCACAGTCTCTTCAATTTTGAAATACAGGAAAGCATGTCATGCTCTCAAATCTCATCTCAGGCCATAATTTTTAACCCAAGTGGTGATTTAAGTGTACTGACCTACTCGTCTGTACAAGACCAATGGAAGCATAACACAGACTAAGATGACAAGTTGAGCAAATTCCCGACAGTTCCACCAGTGACTTCCAAACCACTGCGGTAAAATGCCCAAGTGCGCTTCACCTTTTCCAGAGAGCACATCCCCTGTTCAGTATATCAAATATTAATTGGACGTCAAGATGAGTTGATAATTATCTATGGGGCAAAGATATCATCCAACTACAACCAAAAAATCATTCAACTAATTCAGCAGCTCATGTTTCTTTATAAAAAGAATGCTTAGAAAAGCTTTATGATTTAAATGTTCACCTTTTAAACAGGGTTCATGGGTTTTGGTTGAAAAAGCTAAATTTACATTTCAGAATTAGCCATGACTCGAACTATGTATTGAATTTGATAACAATTTTGCCTCTGAAACTTGATGAGATGCATCAAGCAACACAGACACACACACACACACACAACGCATGACGACTGTATGTATTTTCATGCGCTGGGAAGAGGATATTTCCTTAAACTCATGCTAGGCAACAAATTCCCAATGCATAGCAACTTACCTATATTATAATTAACTAAATCCACTCGTGAGCAGGAAATAAGAGGATATAGACTTAACTGTCATAGCCAAGCGAGCACCCACATTATCAAACACTTTCAGGAACCTTGAATCAAAGATACATTAGATCAATTGTTATTACATAATTGTAGATACAGGATTAAATTAATAAAATGCTTTCCACAATTCTCTGGCGTCAAAGATTCTGTATTATGGTTTTCTGTTATCAAATTCAATGGTCCGTATAAGTTTCTAGAACCCATTTATTGACCTGTATAATCTCAAGATCGAAGTATCTATGCTATATAGCTTTAGGACTAGAAACTAATTTATGATCTTGGTTTTGTTCATGTCTAAAAGGGATGTCATTGGATTTGGGGCCTATTGACTCCTCGTTTGAAAGGAGTTGATAAGAGACCTTAGCTACTAGTTCATGCACACCTTTGGCTTCGCAGCCGGCCTGCTATGGAAACATGCAAAGTTCAAGGATCTACATGAACTGGGAGCTCTACTTAATGCTTTTCCCTTTGAAATCTAGCAGAATTGGGCAGGGGAAAACAAAGACACTAAAACTGGGTTTAGCAACAAATGCCGAGATCAACATCTTACAATTCTGGCCCAAAAAAAGGCCGGATGTATTCTTACCAATAATAATCAAGTACATAATTAAGCTTCCATAATTGGTAATTATGACGAGAATCTGCGTGGCTACTGCGCCCGCCGGCCCGAATGCTTCCCTCATCACGCCGGAGTATGTAGTCGTCTCGCCGGAATGCGTGAACCGCAATAGAAAATCCACAGATACTTCGGCAAGCATAGCAATGATCAAGATCATTGCGAAAGCCGGAATCACGCCCACAACCTTTACAGTCGCCGGAATGGACATGATACCAGCGCCCACTATGGTGGTAGCGACGTTGAACACGGCGCCGGTAACCGATGATGGTTTGGCAGCTCCCTTCCCTTCCGGCAGTAGGGGGACGTTTAACCCGGCCGCCGGCGACATGTCGACCGCGAACTTACGGTTATGGGGACTTTTGATGGGCGAGAAGTGATTTTGTGCGGTCCGGAGAAAGAGGAGTGGCAATAGGATTGTCCAGATGCCTATATAAACTACATGGGGTCTTGAAAAGGGAAGAACGAGGGCTTGGCAATTTGGCATCTTTCATATAGGGAAATAGAATGATAGTAGCCCACAAGTACAAACATATCATTTATGACGCAATATGGTATGGATAAGTACGGAATCTAATTCTGGGGGAAAAAGGATCGGGATCTAAAGTCAGAACTCGAAAAAGTTTTTATGCCGCCCAATACGAGTAGAAAAGATTAATAGCAACTATTTAAATCCCATGACTTAATATTTTTTGCTGGCATGGCTAATGAGATAATTCAATTCAAATATTGTTTAAATTACCATAATTAAGAAATAGTTTCTCAGAGATAGTGGGATGACTGATGAAGAAAGATGTATATATAATTATAAAACGATTAATTTAACATAAATCGTGACTATTATGTAGGTGTCAAAGAGGTCAACGTCCTATAAAAAAGTGATCCCATAATAAAACATGGTTTTCATTGGGCGCATTACGGATATGAGATACTCCGTTCACGTGATGGTGTCGTGCAGTATGCGCTTTGGGACTTCTACCGACTCACGCAAAGACCTGATGTGCGTCATCCGTTCCGACCCAATTTTGTTTTGTCTTGTCTTGTCTTGTTTTTCTGGCTAGTTCCATTTACACGTATCTAATGAAAAGCATGAGCCATCGCATCCACTGGTTCATAATTAGGAGAGATCAGCACTTGCGTATGCTGTTGTTTAAATATTGATAATAATGAATAAAAGGCACCCCAATCGTTGTTACGATGCCTTTCTGTGCAGTGGCCCAGCTCCTTGTATTATCCTAAAAGACTCCTAGTGGGAATATTTCATATCTCTCCCCTTGATCTCGAGTATGTGTGCTCCATATCTTCAGGCCTCACCCATCCTGGTCCTTTCTCATCTCAAGTTTTACAGCTGGATTTAATGTCGATGGCGACCTCTGATTATGTTTGTGTGTTCATCCATATGTATCCCCGCGTATTCTTATACTGTATAACATCTAAATATTCGAAGTGGCTGGCCAGAGCCACTAAACAAACACTCCCCTAGGGAGCTCGACCCCTGCTATATCATCCTGAAGAATTTGATACTTTTTTTAATAATTAAAAAATAGATAAATTAATTAATAATTAAATCAAAACGAACTTATATCATATAATTTTTAACTTATCTCAACTAACTCTTTATAATTAATTAGTTTATTTAATTTTTTTAAAAATAATTAATTAACTATTGTATTAAAAATAGGAGAGAGTATATGAATTTCATGTTCTCATCAGAATACGGAATCATGGAAGGGTGGGCAAGTCATGCATACAAGTTGGTCCAAATAGCAACTCCGCTCGTCACAACAGCCAAAGTAGCCACCGCAACTGCCATGACTCGATCTTTCGTCGTTGCTATTCCATGCATATCCCTGCCCTCAAACACATGACACAAATAAGCAGAGCGACGAATTAATTGTAAAAGCAGAGTTAAATTGAGAAGTCTAAATTAGTTACGATGAGTACCTTAAAATGATAGCTGAAGGGAACAGGAAGGAGAGGCAAACGATGGTGGTGGAGCCCAGGAACTGAAAGAAATACCATATATCCGGAACAGCGACGGCCACCACGTAGGTGAAGGCCAGCAAACTCAACGTGAGGCACAGGAATCGAGGGGCATCGGATGCCAGATTGGGTCTACTCCCATCGGAGAACAAGAGCTCATCTATGTTGAGCCTCAAGGAATAATTCATGATGGGGAACACCAGCGCAAGATGGAGGGCGTAGCTGAGCCGCACGACGTCGTTCAGCAATCTTCCTGCTCGGGTGTTGGAATTCTGGTCAAAGTTGACCAGCATGTCCGTCATTATGGAGTCTCCGAACAGTAGGTATCCAAAGAACCCAGTGGCGAAGAAAATGGCCACGCAGATCATCAATGAAACCCGCACCGCCGCTTTCATATCCCCTGCTTTTCTAAGCTCTGCTCTTATTGGATGAACTGATCAAAACAAACCATGCATCTATGTCTATCAGTATTATGTGACGTGTTATTGGTCATTCATCTGCAACGTACAGATGGATATATGGGTGTGTATGCATTTGTAATGAATAATGAGGATGTACCGTTGACATGGAATCCAAAGCCGGTAACGAGGACGGGGACGGTGGTGAACACATCGACGACGGACACTCGAGAGAAATCGGGGAAAATTCGCAGAGATTGAGTTTTGCCGGACCACAATGCGTAGAAGGCCATGGACGAGCTTATGGCAACGAAAACCAGCGCCAGTAGAATTGATATGCCAGAACTGTACCTCAGTGAATCTGCACGGCTTTTAAAAATGAGCTACCGGATCGTGTACAAGAGACGATATATGTAACGCAAATTAAATAGAAGGAACAAGTTTAAATGAATAATATATTCGGAAAAGGTATTAAAAATGACACAGAGGATCAATTATATATGATAATCAATTGAAATAGTAGAATATAGTGATGGAGTGAAAAGAAGAATGGTATGATGTAAAAGGGGGAAGTTTGGAAAGAAGAGAAGAGGAAGGTGGATACAGACCGACACGGCGGAGGAGGAGGAGGGGAAGCAGGAGGAGAGAGAGGAGAAGAAGGGCAAAAGGGCGGGAGGTCCACCAGTGGATGCCCAGCCATTCTTGCACAACACCCACATGAACCTGATCTCCTCCTTTGGACGCATTCCCGCACAGCACGTCTCCTGCCAATAATTGCCATATACCTTTCTTAGTCAGGTATTTTACCAATAACAATCGTCATCGATTAATACTACCTATTTTGGGAAATGTGAATGCCACCCTCCCACCTCCAATATTCGTCATCCCTCATGATACCTGTGGTGATATTTCCATTTCTAAATAATAACAATAAGATTTTCTTTCTTCTCGTTTTTTTTTTTTTTGTGTGAAGAAAGACAACTAACATTAATTACATTAGAACAAGCCTAGGAATTCCTACTCCTACACTGTCATCTTGCAGTATCTCGAGTACCGCATTAGGTGGTTAGTCTTTCTTCACCAGAACGCTTTTCTTTTTCCAAAACAAAAAAGAACCTTCCCATTCCACTTTTCTTTCTCTGCCTCCACCCTAAACCCCCTTAATTAGCTTGTTGAAGTGCCACAAATCACTTCCCACCAAACACTACGGTACTATTTGCTTCCAATTACCAAAAACTAAAAACAGATTTGAATGAAGCCGAACTCACCCAGGATGATAAAATATATGATCAGGACTCCCAGGTTGGTGATGACGACGCATATTTTCACGGCCAGCGATCCCAGTTTGCCGTAGGACTCGCCTACCATGCCGGCGTACGTGGTTGATTTCCCGGAGCCGGTGTACCTCAGCATAAACTCCACCGTGATGTCCGTCACCAGTGCAACCAACACGATCAGTAAGAACCCCGGAACTATGCCCAGTACCTTCATCGTCGCCGGAATCGACATGATTCCGGCGCCTATCATGGTGGTTGAGATGTTGAACACCGCTCCCGGTATTGACCCATATTGTGAATTTGAATCTGCCGGCGACCTCTCTATGTCCGCCAGGAGAGGGACATTATCTCCGGTGTGGTCTGACTCAACCTTCATCTTCCTATTAATGGAGACGCAGCGGAGATCTTATGTTCTGTGCCGGAAGGAAATTTCATGATATATTGTGCGACTGCTCGATGATGTTACGGTGAAGTTTTGACTATATGTGTCAAATAAAATATTTTTTTAAGCATTAAACAATTACGAGCCTTATCTGCGACATTCCATGAATGGAATGACACTGGCGAATATAAATGACTACCGATATGGGTTATGTCATTTTCAAGTGTCTGGAGTCTCTCCCTATTTTAATCAACCAATAAGGCTGGATTGAAGTTTGGAGCATGGGTATTTGGTTTCTCCAATGTTTGGTGGAATCAGGATCAGGAGTCACTTGTGCGCCACTCAACTGCCCCGCTGCTCCTTAATGTTGTTCCCTCGTAAATATTTTTATTTTGTCGATTATATTTTATATAAAATGAGTAAAAAAATTTCCTAAATTTTGATATCTTATAATAAAAAATGGTGGAATTTTCATTTTCCAATATTTTTTTAAAGATTTAATATTCTAAACGTAGTTTTTTATAATTAAGAGTATTAAATTTTCAAAAAATCATAAAAAATTGAAAACTGAATTATTTTTTACTCAAAAATCTCACTTATTTTATGTAAAATCTAATTCAGAGTACTAATAATATTACCTCTGATTTTAATTATAAGAGCTAATTGATTTTTTGAATAGATTTAATAAGTTAAATAAATTAATTAACTGTAACTAATATAAGAGCTAATCGATTAATTTAGGTAGATTAAAGGGTATATAATATGAATTCATCTTAAATAGTTAGATGTAATCATAATTAATTAATTTATTTAGTTTATTAAATTTATCTAAAAAAATTGATTAGCTCTTATAATTAGGATTAAAAAAAATAATAGTTATTAGTACACAATAACTAAACTAGTTTTTCTGGACCAAACCATCCTTTCTCTGGTTGGATGGCCGATCTATCCCAAGAAATATTCAGCCCAGGAAGACATTGGCACAGATTTCGTTTTTGGGGGAAGATGCATTCTATTTTTGTTTAAAAAAAAAAAGAGTTCTGGACTGGACAGGCCTTCCGTTTGTGGAATGGTACATGACATCCCGGGGAAACCACGGTTCGCCGGAAACTGAGGGCTGTTTGTTTTACCACAAACCATAATTTTATAAGTCCTTTAATTTAATTTTTTTTTAAAATAAATAGTTATATTTATCCATAAATATTTTTGGGTTAAACTATAATTTAAAATTATAGTTTTGAATAAACTATTGAAACTAACTTTTAAAATATTAAAAGAACTTATAAACTATCTAATTATTATATTACCCATACTTTTTTTACACCCTCTCTCCTCTCTCCTCTTTCTTCTTTACCCTCTTTCATCTCTCTTATTTTTAATTAAATCATACCCCTTTTAGTAATTTACCAATATAAAAAGTCATTCTAAAAATAACTATCCAAATACTTATTTATTCATAACTACTTTTTTTTCATAAGCTCTTCTCTAAAAGCCCTTGTCTATAAGCTGTCCAAAAGCCCTTTTTTAAAATCTTATCCAAACACACTTTAAAAAACCCGTAAATCATAGTTTTAAAAAGACTTCTGACTTAAACCTCAATTTGAAATTTTTTTAAAACAACTAGTCATATTTGTCCAAAAAGGCTTCTGGATCAAATTATAGTTTTAGAGAAGCTGGTCCGAATAACTTTTGAAATAGTAAAAAAGTTTATAAACGACTCAATTACTATTTTATCCTTATTTTTTCTTATACTATTTCTCGTCTCCTTTCTATCTTTTTCTTAGGGCCCGTTTGAATTAGCTTTTAAGAATAGATTATGGGAATAATAGATTTTGGGGAAAAGTGATTTTGAAAAAATAAGTGTTTGGATAGTTATTTTCAAAATGATTTTTTGGGAATGTAAATTATTAAAAAGAGTATGATTTTATTAAAAAGAGGAAAGATGAGAGAGGGTAAGGAATAGAGAAGAGATAAGAGTTGGTGGATAGGAGAGAGGGTATAGAGAAGAGATGAGAGAGGGTATAGAGGAAATATGAGAGATAATGGAAAAAATAGAAAAGAGAAGAGAGATAGTGTAAAAAAAATAAAGATAAAATAGTAATTGGATAGTCCATAAGCTGTTTTACTATTCTAAAAATTATTCTGACCAGTTTTTCTGAAACCATGGTATAAACCAAACCGAAATTTTGAACAAAAATAATTATTTGTGTAAAATTTCTCTAAATCTATGTTTTGTCCAAAATCAAATCTCAAACCTAAGTGTTAAACACACACTTACTTTTTGATAAATTACCTATAAAAAAGTGATTCTACCACTAATTATCTAAACATCTCAAATTTTTTAAATTATTTTTTTTCCAAATTCTATTCTTCTTAAATTTATTCGCTTATCCAAACACACATGAGAAATAAATGGAATTCATCACTTTTTGAGAACTAACAGCGATGGCGGATCAGTTAGCAAGGGCTGAGGAATTCGAGGATGCGGTCGATCTCTTTGATAAAGCCGCCAATTCCTACAAGCTCGTTAAATCATGTCATTTTCGCTCCCTCTATTCTTGTTACACCCCCTCTTCCTCCTCATTTTCTTCCCTGAGACAATGTTAACTGAACACAATGTTTTTTTAATTTTTTATCTCGTAACTTTCATATTTAATTTCTTTGGTTTGTTATCGGACTATCCTTCCCTCCCCCCTTCTTGTTGCTATTAGATTAGGGGGCCGATTTTCTTTCGATTGTGGCTGCTAACTTAATGCTGACTATCGTATTAGCATGGTCTTCAGGGGATAAAGCAGGATCAACATACCTCAAGCTGGCAAGCTGTCATTTGAAGGTAATTAATTAAATTAGAATTTTGGAGAATGGCCTATCCGGCTGTACTTCTGTTTCATACATTATTTTTCTCTAAAAACATATAATAGCAACACTATTTCTTGCTCGTAGTTGGAAAGCAAGCATGAAGCTGCCCAAGCTCATGTTGATGCTGCACATTGCTATAAAAAGACTAATGTAAATGGTATGCATGTTCATGATGTAAATTCATAATCTCTTGGGCTTCAAGGCTTTATGTAGACCATAGTAATTTACAGATTTGTGATTTCTTTCTGAAATAGTACTCCGCATCCATGCACGAAGGCCATTTCCTTTAGCCTAGCATTCCTCTGAGTCTTTGTATGATCTTATTTGCATATAGTATAAAAAATTTGCAGCCTTTGTACCAAATAATGTTTGCGAACTATCTATTGCCCTGTTTTTCGGCTTTTCCAATGTTAAATTAATATGATTTTTGGCTTCATATTTGCACTGGATAGAAGTCTAAGTATGGGTTCATACGATTTAGATTTGTTATGCTCAGGTGTTGAAATAAATTTCAGTTCACATTCTTACAGGTTACAGCTGAACTCTGTCCAGAATGTCTTTCGTCTATAGTTGCTATATGTTATGTGTTTTTTTTTGGTAGAAACTCTGGTGCAATTCTCATGTGTTTGCTATTAAGTTTTTCAACAGAAGCTTGACATGTTTATAGAGTCAATATTTTGTTACTTTGTTGTAAAATATTTACATGATATATTTTTGAATTTAATAACTCGATAGGAAACACCTAAACTACTTAGGATTTTTTAACATGGGGAAGCATGTAATAACATGACATCACTAGCATTTATTTACTAAAAAGATACCATTTTAATGCTAAGCTTCTCATTTTTCCCTAAATAATGCAGAAGCTGTATCTTGTCTAGACCAAGCTGTAAATCTTTTCTGTTAAATTGGAAGACTCAATATGGCTGCTAGGTATTTTAAGGTATACGTCACTGCTATGTCAGATTTTAGGTTCTTATTTCGGCATGAATGTATGATCATTGAATTTAATTTCTTAGCATTCATAACTTATTGCATCTAGTGAGGTTGTTAGAATCAGCATGAACACTTGATGACTGGGTTTACTAATTTGCATTCACAGGAAATTGCTGAGTTATATGAGTCAGAACAGAATATTGAGCATGCTATTGTGTGCTATGAGAAAGCAGGTGAATTTTTCCAAAATGAGGAAGTGACAACCATTGCAAACACAAAGTTGCTCAATACGCTGCTCAGTTAGAACAGTAAGATCTTATACTTAATTAACTTTAATCTCTTTTATACCGGGAATGCCCCAATTGAAATGAGTAAACCTGGTTTCCTCTTTTGAAGGTTAATGTTTGTAACCTCATTTTTACTCTTCTAGCATTATAATTTAAGAATTTCTTTTTGCCCTTCTTTTGTATAATTATTGTCCAATGAAAAAACTGTAGGTTGTTTTATTTTGGGGATTCATCAGTTTGAAATATAATTCCCAACTGAACTCTAGCAACTTTTTCCCTAAATCTTGAGTCCTTTGACCTGCTTATAAGCATACATATGTTAGCAACAATTTTTTTGCATTGCTTTAGGTTAAAAATTCTGTATGGATGCATACTAGTTTCAAGTACGTTTTGCAATTTTTTTTTTTTTTTTTTTGTAGGTTTCACGTTGTTTCAATTGTTTTGAAAACCTTTCATTGTTAAAACAAAGAGGAAAAATCATGGCTTCATGCAATGCCCGTTATACACTGTTTAGTGCTGAGTATCTGAGTTTGGCCAAGTTCTGTTAAAGTAAATATAGCCTTCTAAAAAGATCTGAAGGTATCTGTATCCTAGGCGCCTTTCTATGTGAAATTGAGTATTTACCTTTTCTATTATATGATAAATCTCCAGATACCAGAAGGCAATTGATATTTATGAAGAAGTTGCCCGCCACTCTTTCAACAACAATTTGTTGAAGTATGGAGTTACAGGACATCTCCTTAATGCAGGAATCTGTCAACTATGTAAAGGGGATGTTGTTGCTATTACCAATGCCTTAGAGAGATATCAGGTATGAGATATTTTAACTTTGATATCTGAAACTGGATGCCTTATAAGTTACTCAAGTTTTTGGATGTGTGTTTTTTTTTTTTTTTTTGCATGAATTAGATACAACATTTACAGGAACAGGTGAATATAGACTTTTGGCATCATCCTTATGAAAATTTGTTTTTGGCGGTAAGTGTAGTTTTTGATCCAACATTTAACTTTGACATTTGTTGGATCAAAATATGGATACTTTTCTATGCCTTATTTAATGTTATAATAACTTTTTAATATTTTACTATTGTCTTCTTTATTTTTTTTCTTTCTAATTATACTGTCATTTTGATAATTGCATTGTCTGATTTATTACTTGCATCATTGTTGGATGCCATTCTGACATCAGCTCCTTTCTTTGGGCAGGATATTGCTGCTGCAATTGATGAAGAAGATGTTGGAAAGTTCACTGACGTTGTCAAGGAATTTGATAGCATGACCCCACTGGTATTTTACAAAATTTGGAAATTGGAATAAATTGTAACAGAAATATAAAATTGATCAAAACTGAATCGTCATGTTTTATGACACTAACCCCTTCAAAGTATTTATTCAAATTGTTTATTGCTAGTGCGGTTGGATATAACGCTTCTCTGTTGTACTTGAGTTGTGCTTTTGTGATCTGGATTATTTGTTAAGTGGTTATTGACGCAAGCATATGACTTTGTTTGTTCTGGTCATTTCCCTTGCATTTTATAATCTGTTCCGCCATCCCCCATAGTTGTTTACCTGATTGCATGATGGTGTGTCCTGGAAGACGACGCTTCTTTTGAGAGTGAAGGAAAAAATAAAAGCCAAAGAACTTGAGGAAGATGATCTGACCTGATTTACATCTTAGCATTATGTCGATTTGAATTCATGTTTGATTATTTGAATCGTATCATGCTTGTCTGTCCAGTTGGCCATCGCACATATCTACTTATAAATTGTAATCGATTTGGGATTGATTGAAGTTATCTGCTTCAATTAAAAAACTGCACTTGATGTGAGCAATAGCGATTACCCAAATTCGTCAGACTTTGCGTGACGAATCCTCGGGACATAGAGACGGGATCACCTCTGGAAAGGACGATGTTCGCTTCTTCTTGGTTTTTTTTTTTTTAATTTTTTTCTCTTTTGGTTATCTTCTTAGCATGGGTGAGGTGAGGGGTTGAATCAAATCCAGTTTTATGTTTGATTAAGGTGAGTAACACCGTACTGAAGTTTCTGCCGACACATGTGGTACAATTCTCTCTTGGGACTTTGGATTTGGATTTCCATTCATCCACTCTTGATGTGAGCTTTCCAACAACTCTACTGACATCCGACGCGGCCAAATTGAGTTCAGATTATCATCGACTTGTTGGTTGCTTTATCAGTCCCTTTCTATGCTCCCACATAGCATCATGACTCATGAGCTTTAGAATTCTTGCAAAGCAAACATTTCAGTGAATTCTCTTTTGGAATAACATTATATCCTTTTCTCCCCAACCACTGTCACAATTCAACCGCAGACTCCATTGTTTTTTTCAATTTATCTACTACAGATGTCACAGATCAATTTGTGTTAAAATTATACTAAATTCTATTTTTTTAAAGAGAAATAACCAAAGGTAGAAGCGAAGATGTGTTCACTTGTTTGAAACATTTGCATTTTTGCAGCGATGAATTCAGTAATTTGCTCACTAAAATCAATCTATGGATTCTAAACTTTTAACATTTTTGAAACACAAGTAAATGGTCAACAAAGTTCATGATTTTTTTTTTTTGGTACAAGAGAGGGCTAAAAAGCCCTAAATTGAAAGAACTTAATCTATGAGGGCTAAAGTTCATGAAATTTAATCAATGTTAATTCATCTGGTTTTAACAAGAAATTATTCGTATGAGTTAGTCTGGTTTGCTTTTGGACACCACTTTTTTTTTCTTAAAAGAAAAGCCATTTATCTACAATAAATATTACGTATTACTGTGCGCTAAAATTATAAACTTAATAGAACTTTTGAAGGTTAAAGTCGAATAAGTTAAAGGTCCTAACGGATTGAATAAATTAGTATAACGTTTTATTACTTTTCGTTGCCCCACCTAGAAGAACAATTCTATGCTTCGATCCTTCCACTTGCAAATTGCAATCTTTCGGCAAGTGGCATCCAGAAGCTAGCGCCCAATAGTCTCATTTGTCGCTTGGACAGCAACCGGCCAGACCGGTTTGACTCTTCTATTTCTTGTAAGAGATCTATTCCTTTTTTTGGTTTTATTCCTAATTTTTTATTTTGGGACCTGGGAAGTAGTTTAGATTCGATTTCTTATACTAGTTCTTCAAACGATCTACAATAAAATTGTTCTCTGAATTTGATCAAATAGAACTTTTGAATTTAATGCCTTCCTCCGCATGCTCATTATTGAGTCGATTTATTGGTATGTCCTCAACTTTCTTCCTTTCCTTTATGTGAACTTATGCATCTTCATAAATCCGTTTGATCTTTTTTACTAGCTCGAGCCTTGAAAATTTTCATTTTATGGTTCTGGGTTTTCTTTTTAATGGGTGTTCTCATTGTAGTTTCGGGGATGTTGAAGATTGAGGGTCTTTTTCCTTTCAACTTTATGTCTTGAGACTAACATGTGCGATGTGGCTATCGGTAATACTATTATCAGATTCTGGGCTCTGAGTTACCTTCCAATCCCTAGCCTTTAAACTGTGAACTTCGATCAAATATTTTGTTTGATGTTTGCGGGCTCATCTTCTATTGATGAAGTCTTTGTTTGAGTCTCTAATTTGCTCGGTTATCTTCCTTGTTTCTATTATACTAAGTCAAAGTCCTTCCTATAATCATTGTGATGAATTCTTGCGAATTCTATTACGAATTAGAATACTTAGTTGTGGCTGTTCTCTTTTCTCTTTCAGGATCAGTGCCAAACCCGAATCCTTTATGACATAGTTTTGGACCTTCTGGTTCTGACGGAGAAAGCTCAAACTTCATATCAGAATGGTTTCAGCTGATAACGGAAACCCTAAAGATGAGATCGAGGAATCAAACGACAGTAAGTTGAAGGATTTAGCTTCAATTGAAATCTCAACATCTCGGAAGACGCTTATAAGCAGTGAAAATACTCCAAAAGAAATTCATGCCACCTCGAGTGCTCTGCTTAATAGGATAAAGTTCCTTAAATTTGGTTCAGCCTCTGCCAAATTCAAGCGGCTTGCTTCTGCCAGAGACCAAATTTCACAGTCTGTGTTTTCTTCCGGTTCACATGGCTTTAGAGAACGATTTAGTGGCATTTTTGCTCAAAAACTTGATTGGGATTCACTCAAAAAGAAGTGCCAAGAGTGGATCAGAGACCCAATGAACATGGCCCTTTTTGTGTGGATTACCTGTGTTGCTGTTTCAGGGGCCATTCTTTTCCTAGTCATGACTGGAATGTTGAATGGAGTGCTACCGAAGAAGTCTCAGAGGAACGCTTGGTTTGAAGTAAACAACCAAATACTCAATGCACTATTTACGCTCATGTGTTTGTATCAGCATCCAAAGAGGTTTTATCACCTTGTACTTCTGTGCAGATGGAAACCGAAGGATATCTCCAGACTCAGAAAGGTTTACTGCAAGAATGGGACATATAAGCCCCATGAGTGGGCACACATGATGGTCGTGGTCATTCTTCTTCACGTGAACTGTTTTGCCCAATATGCACTTTGTGGTCTAAACTTGGGGTACAAGAGATCTGAGCGACCTGCTGTAGGAGTTGGAATATGCATATCTTTTGCAATTGGTGCTCCTGCAATTGCTGGCCTGTATACCATTCTTAGCCCTCTTGGTAAGGACTACAATTCTGAGATAGATGAAGAAGCGCAGGGTAACCCAGAGCAGCCGAGAGTGAAATCATTTACGAAAAAATATTCATTTGCTTCAAGAGATGAACAATTGGTAATTGAGGATAGGCCACAGTGGAGTGGAGGAATAATGGACATCTGGGACGATATTTCTCTAGCATATCTCTCACTTTTCTGTACTTTCTTTGTGTTTGGGTGGAACATGGAGAGACTTGGCTTTGGAAACATGTATGTCCATATTGCCACTTTTGTTCTATTCTGCGTGGCTCCCTTCTGGATTTTTATCTTGGCCGCTGTTAATATCGACGATGACAGCGTAAGACAGGTCATGATAGGTGCTGGAATCATTCTGTGCATATTTGGTTTACTGTATGGTGGATTTTGGAGGATCCAAATGAGAAAGAGGTTCAACTTGCCTACTTACGACTTCTGCTTTGGTAAACCCTCAGTTTCTGATTGCACACTTTGGCTGTGCTGCTGCTGGTGCTCTCTTGCTCAAGAAGCACGTACTGGGAACTCCTATGATGTTGTGGAAGATAAATTCTATAGGAAGCGAGATGATATTAGTGTCCAACCACCAATTTCACCTTTGGCTCGTGAGGATGCAAGTTCTCCCGTGGGAATCAACTCTTCTCCTTCCAAGGTCGGAACATCCAGACCTCTTGCTCGGAGCGGTGTCCCAAGGGGATATCATAGTCCAGACAAGCCGCTATCTACTGTAAGGGAGGAGCCTCTGGAAAGAGGGAGAGATGGAGAAATGAGCCCACCAAGTCCACCTGTTATACACAGAGAAGCCCTAAAGAGTCCTTAATAGGTCATGCTTGCGTCTCTCCTGTAAGCAATTTTTATATCTTCATTGCTAGCCTCTTTCATTATGTAAAGCAGAAAAACATGTGAGATGATTGAAGAAAGCATTTGGGTGGTAGTCATGCGAGACCTCGATGAATGATTATGACATGTACAGCAATTTTTCGGTTTTGTTTTTTGGGTTAAACCCAACACACAGTGCATCCCTCGCATCTGTGTGCTGCTTTACTTAGATAAGTTCGATATGAGCAAATGGTATCTTGGGGTTTGCGGCAGGCCATCCAGTAAGGGGTATCGCCAAACGTCATTGAAAAAGCAGCGTCTCTGCTCATATATAACGCGTATTTCAGCCCTTCCTCATCTATCCGAATCTATACCCTGTCCCAGAGCACACCACTTGGGATGGTTGGCTAGCCTGACAAATTTTGATCCGTCCGATGACATGGGCAGCTCAATTGTTGTTGGCTCCATGTCTGTGATGCAGAGAGAAAAAACTTGTAGTGAATGTTTTTGCATTTAATCTTAAGCTTAAAGAACGAATTTCAAATATTGATAAATTGTTACAAGTTCGAAATTTAGGTGCAGTCACTTTTTAACCGTGACTTGGATGGAATCTGCTTATGGTCTGTCTACCTTTGACAGCGAAGGGCAGCTGAGCCTTGAGAACAAGCTTCTGATGTGACCCAGTTTGGAGTAACAAAGAATAGAGAGAGATTTATGTGCGGAACTTGGTGATTGCAACGCGCTGGATATAATTGCATATCATTATATCCAATTGAGAGAGAGAGAGAGAGAGAGAGATGTGATGGATAAGTACGAGAAAAAGAGGGACATACAGTAGATGTAAATGGATGGATGGCCATCCCCCCATCATCATCAATTATTGTCCGTGCTGATGTCATGTCTCCTCCATCTCCTGTGTCCAAAACCCACCTACGTCAAGGAAACCATCGAATCCTTCCTGCTTGCTACTGTTTTATGATATCCATTACTTACCCACGGCCTCTTTTTTCCTTCTAATTCACACCCTCCTTGCATACATATACATACATGAACAGCCCACTCTTCCCTCTTCACATAGCTCATATATAGTGGCGGTCACGGTCACAGTCACAGCAGATTTTAAGGATGGATCGAAGTTGGTGTCGTTGGTGCAATGTCATGTAACTTGGAATAATCATCGCTCCCCCAATGATCATATTCATCCACTTCAAACACACAGATAAATATCTCTAGTGTGGGTCTTTTTCATAGCGCAGATTCCTCATTTATCTTTCATTCTCATACATATACATATATATATGAACCATATCCATTTTGCCAGGCGGTCCCCAGCTCGAACGGCCAAAACATTCACCATCTCCCACCGTTTTCACCTCCCTTGTATCCACTTCGCCTTCGCTTAGCTTTTATTTTTGAACTAGTGTTTCTACTTTCTACTCACGAGATGTAGGGGAAAAGAAAAGAGAAATTAGGGAAATAAGTATAGAAAATGAAATTAGTGGCCGCCGGTTTCCTCACAGCCATCGCATGCTCCGTGTCGCTAGCTCACGTCGCCACGTCACCGCTCACCAATTAGTAAGCGGGGGAATGCATGACTGTGAATGGGCCGCACAAGAGGGACAAGGAGTCAATGAGTGGCGGGAAGTAGGATATCAAAAAATCTGCCTACTAATACCGCCCAACTTCACTTCGCGTCTTCCATAACTCTACTTCCTCCCCACTTCCATAATCCTATTTGCTCTCTCCCTCCATCTCGCAAGAACTGGCTAGCTCTCGAGGAATCGAGGACGACGGTGATTCCAGCTGTAAGAAGCTGGTTTTGACTCTGTATGGCGCCCTGAACTCAGGCGACTCCAACACGGTGGTCCGGATTGTGGCTCCCCATCTCGAGTGGTGGTTCCACGGTCCTCCTTCCCATCAGTTTTTGATGCGCTTGCTCACCGGTCAACCCTCCTCCGACCACACCTTCCGCTTCTTTCCCCAGTCGATCGCCTCCTTCGGCCCCACCGTCGTGGTCGAGGGCTGCGACCATTCCCGCTCCATCTCCTGGGTCCACGCTTGGACGGTTTCGGACGGGATAATTACACAAGTCCGGGAGTACTTCAACACTTCCCTCACCGTCACCCGCTTCGGCCATCCCAATCCCTCCGACGACTCCCTCTGGGAGAGCACCGTCTCCAACCTCGTCGGCCATTCAGTACCGGGACTAGTCCTGGCCCTTTAACTCTGTAATCACGTCCGTCCGGCCATTAATGACAAGTAATAATTAAGACAT
This sequence comes from Leucaena leucocephala, assembly GCA_037074615.1. Classification (NCBI taxonomy): domain Eukaryota; kingdom Viridiplantae; phylum Streptophyta; class Magnoliopsida; order Fabales; family Fabaceae; genus Leucaena; species Leucaena leucocephala. The sequence continues at coordinate 521,790 of CM073517.1, read as the reverse complement.
AAAAGGCCGGGACTTTGCTCTCAGTTGTTTCTTCGACTACGCACGATACGGGGAAAAGGGAGATGCGATTCTCGTTACCCTCGTTATATATAGTGTGCTTTGGTTATTATAGCTTCATTTCTGTATCTGGTTCTGTGGCCTAGTGTGTGTGATTGAGTTATGTTTGGAAGCTTGATTGGTATATCCCAGGGGTCGCCTGGGAATGTCTTGTACGATGATGGTGTATTGTGGTATTTTGATGAACCAATAAGAAAAGCGTTTGTGCGTGTTCGCTTTCCCCGTTCCGACTCCTCCTTGTCATCATGCGCATCCTTATTATTAATGACGTGTATTAGCTTGACGCTCCTAATTAAGGCGGTTATTAGGGAGTCTGTTGTTGCCAGCACATATTTTGCAACAGCACTACTAATTTACTATTACCATAGAGTTTAATTTTCATATCATTAATGTTAACTCGGTTTTTACGTCCATAATATCTAAAAGCCAAATGAGCCTGATAAAGATAGAGTGGGGCGTGGGTATACTTCTAGCTATGATTAGATCTTGAATCTTGATGAAATAACACGTTTTATTTGGGCATTATCTATATGATAAAGATAAAGTCATGTCATTTTGTTGACTAATAAAAATGAAGAAATGTCATATTGCACTCGCACTAAAATGTGAGCTTAAGCTAGTTAAAAAGAGGAGTATTTAGATGAGTTTTTAAATTGACCGTTGAAGATAACTGTTAGAGTTTTAATATACCTTAATTGACTAGTTTTAATAACACTTAAAACAATTTCATTATATTAAACCATTATTAATATTCATCTTATAAATGCTATTTTAATTATTATAAAACTCTCTTTAATTATTACTATGACTCTTCAATGGTCATATGTTTTACTATAAAAGGCAAGGTATTGTGCACTTTTAGGAAAACTAAGGTTAGAGAATCAATATCAGATATGCCAAACTCTACCTCCGAGCTCTTTTTATTTTTCTCTCTCTCTTGAGTTATAGTGATCTTTTTGCTATTTTGTCACTTTACTTTATGCAAAATATGTTCATCTACTTCTGAAGAGTATCGCTCTTTAATTTATTAAAAAAATATAAAATATCTCTTAAAAAATTATATTTTTAGATATGACTCTGAACTATATTTTTTTAGTGTTATATTTTTGTAGGTGTCCGCGGCACAAACTATTTCGCCAAGGTTTGTTTAACTTGTTAATGATCATATTATTCTAATTAATAAATGCCATCAATAGACTGTATTAACATTTGGCGTATTTATACGTTTACATTGATTGGGAGGTGAACTCTAGCAAAATTTGTTTTTACAGATATATAATAGGCTGAGAATATTGTCCGAAACGTCCAGAGTCGGCCACACAGTTGGAGGAAGCTGGAGTACAGCTGTTCGCCTGCTCCCCTCCTAGGAGATCGCCAGATCACTGCTTCTCTTAATTAATTAATATTACCTTATAAAAATTAATTAATAATTTTAGATAAATTTAAAAAATTAAATAAATTAATAATTATGTTTAAAAATACATAATATAAATTTATCTTAAAAAAATAAATTTAATCATAATTATTGATTTATTTAATTTTTTAAATTTATCTAAAAAATTAAATAGCTTTTATAATTAGGATAAAAAATATATACTTTAAGGCTTCCCATAAATGAGATTATAAGATACTACTACTCATAATTAAACGCGTGGATCATATTCTTCAGAAGTACTAAGTAGCATGTATTTGCCACGGTTGCCATAAACTTGTTTTTCCCCTCTCACTTATTGAATGCTGGGGCTCTCGTTATTTTCAACACGTACGGTGCATGATTTACTCATCCGAATACAACACATATATAAAAAAGACGTATCAATCGCTGATGACATAGGAATTGGTACGATGTGATTTGCTTAATTATAAGCAGTTGTCTCGCCCAGGGCCTTGCATCAAAATTAAAAGTGCATATCACCATCATTAGTTACTCCCCTCGCTTTCACCATATCATGATCAGAAGAAGACTCTGATGTATAACACAATTGACGTGCTTTAATATCTCACGCCTTGGATCGAATCTTAGGGGCACACAGAGTTGATAAACAACGCTCCCATGCATATAAGCAATCGCAGCTTCTCTCGTTGTGACCCACCAACGTAGAAATATCACACATGATCTTTCTGTCATATTATTAGGATTTATTTCAATTTTCTGAATCCTACTCACATCTTATCTAATTCTTTATCTGCCACCCGAGATGACATTGTATGGCCGAAAACATCATTCGTATCTACGCATTATGCATCAAGATAACTTGGTCATTTCCCAGCAGGATCTTAATTCCTCGCGTCTTTTTCTATGGGTTTCTCTGCCCCCTTACCTTGCTCCAAGTTTACGAGGATATAGGCCCAACCGAATACGCAACGTGTATATATTGGGCCAACTTAGAAAAGGTATGCAAGCTTGAAGGGGTATACCGCCTGATTGATTGGGGTTCTGTCAGCCAAAATGTGAGCTTGATCAGGTTATATTCTCTGTTTTGGATCCTTTCGATATACATATAGGATTGTTCTGTTTGCGCTTTTCAAAACGCAAGCTCAATGGTGAAATTGGATATCCTTTACTGCAGCTCTTTTTTCCAGTTATTTTCCAATACGTGACATTTTCAACTTCCCATGACTTTGTTTGCGTTCAAGTTTTTTTTTCCCGATACATGGAACTCTCGCACGAAAATAAAGAAAGCACTTCTATTGATGATATCAGCTTGCTGTTCGTATTGCTCTCCAATCTTCGTCCAATGATCAGCCACATGTATAATCAAGGTTAATCAATTTTCTTTTTATTAAAGAAGTAATATAATCAAGGAATTGTAGTAGGATGACTAATTTATGCATTGATTTCCTTACACCACAATGGCAAGCTGGATTTATGACTTCAACGATTGGTAAGAGATAAAATGATTCAATTGAAATACTTTGCAATACACATACACGTATACAAGTTATATTTCATTAAATAAGAATAATCCTTTTCCCTTTTGGTTACATAGAAATGTGTTGATAATTCAACTCATATTGCACCATTTTAGGGGCGCTAGTGCTACTTGGCATGGCGATTCATTCTCAGAGCATTAAAGGACCATGTTATCTACCTTCTCGCTGGTCCTTCCTCCATTCCCATGGCTTCTCAGGATTTGATGAAGCCCATAGTCCTATCCGCTTTGCTTTAGCTTCTTTTTCCCACTATAATGACAAAAAAACATCTAATCAGGAAAAACACAATACAACTCCCAATTAAGATTTAAGAAATTGGCAAAGCATAAGTTACTGACTATTTCTAATTCCTTTCTCTTGTCATAGGCTGCATAATGCCATGCAAGTCCCTTCTTTAGCATCAATTCCTTGTCAATCAGCCAAAAGAAACCAGAAAACTTAGATAGTTCCAAGTTTGACAGAGCTTAAGCAAGTTAGATTGGGAGCAAGGTGCTACCTGTACAAAAAGACCATTGCAATAAATATCACCCACGCAACGTCCATAACGATCCTCACCATACACAAGGACCCTCAAAGACTTCCCTTGAACAATTTTTGTCAGTTCATTTTTAGCTTCTTTCCCATATGGCATTTTACCCTCTGGTGCATCAATTCCCCTGTTTTTTTCTCTCTCAGAATATACATTAATTATTAGCTATCCACCCACAACAGCGGCTTTGAGTCTTCTAATCAATCTATATCTGAGGATTACCTTAGTCGAATTCTGTACTTCCGTGCAAGGACTTCCTCGTTTTGAAGATTAATCACCCTAAACAAAAAACTTTTTCAAAGCTTATCTCCAATTATAAACACAGACAATTAACATTAGAAAACTACAACACCAACCGATATCCCGAATCAATAATTTGCTGGTGAAGAGCATCGGCCTCTGCATAGTTTCTTTGAGCACGAGCTCCTGATCTTTGAACTGCTGCTGCATGGACATGACTAGGGACAAAAGATGACTCTCTAGGGTCTGATGTGCTCACATAAACTGTTACAGTATCCCCATCCGCCACTGCTTTTGCATCAACCTATTTCCATTGATATAATCAACTAATTGAAATACATCTACTTGCTTCTTAATTTTATTTTACATAAATATGATGTTCCTACCGGCAAGGTGTGATATTCAAATTGAACCCCTTCTGGCAAGGAAGTAGGGGGTTTATAAGTTGGTTCGACAAGGGCATGTGGATGAGGAAGACCATAAAAAGCCAACAATCCCTGTAATATTAAGCAAGCAAAACTGTTAGTATATATTCTTAGATTACGCTATAGATTTTGGGGGAAAAAATTTGTACCTCAACATCAGCTTTTTGATGTCTTTTAAGAGTCTGAATAATGAGTCTAGCTGCTTCCTCAGGAGTTCTGGGAGGGGGTTTTGATTCCTTCCATGCATCTACTAGTTTTCTATACCTGCACATTGTGAAAAAAATCTTACAAGTCAGAGGGTATTAATTTTTATATTTCTTCCTTTACAGTTGAAGAAAATGATGTTCACTTTACCAGTTATCTTGCGCCTTCTTTGATGACACAACATGCTTGCTTAGTCCTTCGGGGACCTTAAGAAGTGAGAGGAAAAACAATGAGAATTGGTGTTAAATTTTGAAAGGACTCACTTCACATTACATTGTTTCCAAACATCAGACTTGCAAACTTCTATGCACAAAACAACGATATATTAAAATTGAAGAAAACGAGAGAGAGAGAGAAAACTCAGGGGAAACATTGAGACTTGAGAGGTTGACAAAGGACCTCGATACAAGCTCCTTTTCTTTGGAGATCATTGTTCCAAGTTTATCAGAATCGGAATCTGATGTATCCCCAGATTATAGTAGTTCATAAACCTAGTATAGTCTTCTCATGATTCTACAAAATTAACTTGGACGTGAGTAAATTTGGCTTTTTTCTAATTTGTTTTTGGCATTTTACTACTTTTTTCTAGCTGAACTGGACTATATTCAAGATTTTTAAAAGTCTGAGAGGTCAAAAAAGTCGCCGAACTATTAGAATGGATTTGAAAGGAAATTGAAGAAGGCTCATGATGACCTAAAATATCCGAAATAAAAAATGAAAAGGGCGATTGTATAGTGAAATGGAGAAGCTGAAAGGAATTAAGAAACCTGGGAGGTGATATCAAAGTGGAAGAGATCTTGGGCAAGTGCGGATACGCCGACGGTGGCGGAGGAAACACCGTGAGGGCCAAGTGAATCGGAATCACCAGCTGCGGTGGGCTTACAACAATGGCTGTACAGAAGTCGCAGAGCATTTCCCATGTCTCTCCTCCTGATTCAATATCACAGGGTCAAGCAGCTGATTCAATCGGGAGAGCCATTGAACGACGGAGCGTTTGGATGAAGAACTTTGCTTTTGGACCCGCCAATAAGAAAACAAGAGGATAGGTGGCGGGTTATGATTGGTCGCAGCTGAATTTACTGTGGCTATGTCTGCGGATAAAGATGGATCTACCCGGAGGTGAAATCTTTTTTTTTTTTGGTTACAAACCCGGAGGTGAAATTCTGCGTCAACGATTTGGCGCGCATTGAGGGGAATAAGGGAATCCACGCTACGTTTGGGGCCTCTCATCCTATTTACAATTATATTTGATGTTGACTAAGAAAAAAATTATATTTTATTAATTATAATATAAAATTTAATAATTTTTTAAATTTATTCCTATTTAATATAAATTACACCTAATAAAAATAAAATTAACATAAATAAATAAAAGATAAAATAATATATTTATATAAAAAAATTATTTTATAAATATAATTAAAATAAATATTTTTTATTTACCTTATAAATAACAAAAACACCTATCAAATGTTGAGCCATTTCACCTCATTTACTTTTTATTGGAAAACGGGATAACGATAATTTATTAATTTTTCTTAAAGACATTATTTTTGTAAGTAGAAGAAATTTTCGAGCATTATTTGCAGCCTTTATTTTTTTGTACTATGAATACGGTTTACTTTTGAAGACTTTTTTATTATTTTTGATCCCTTGTGTTGAATTAAATTAGGACTGGATGTACCGTCTCACGCATGGAGAAGGAAAGAAACAACGTTTTAAGATGATAGGAATCTAGGATTACAAGGAAGCTTGAAGCCTCCGACAATGTTTATTGTGGCCCTGCTAGTAGTTTCTTTTCACGGCGTTCGATGGAAGAAAGAGTTTAAAAGGGCTTCTTTTTATGTTTGTGGTCACTTTAATTCATAAGGAAGGTGCAATAAAGCATATGTTGTTGTTGGTTCAAAGTATGTTGCATCAACTAGTTAAATAAAACTTAAAACTAGGAACTATAGAGTGCGGTTTTACGGAAACTTGTATAAATATCTAGATTGACCGAAAGCAACAATGGCCGCAATCGTAGCAAGTGAGCTAACTTGTGAAGAATACTGCCAATCATGCACTTGATGACTTGACATCCTTAGCTTCATCAGTATTATAGTATGTTTTTGGATATTTTCTTTACATAGCTATAATAATCATATGATGTAAATAGTCCGACTATATTTAGATCCGACTCGCGTCGCGCACCTAGCTATAGTAGACGAATTTTCTAACGCAGATTTTTTGAGTACGTCAAGGCTCAAACTCGAGACCTCACTTAAACGATACCAAACCACTTATTACTCGGACCAACGGGGTTGGTTGTAAGTGATATTTTGATTCATTGCATGTGACGTGGTGTCCCCGTTGATCCGTTCTTGCCCCTACCTTTTATTTTATTCTTTTGGGTAATAAAAAGGATATTACTAGTCAAGCTTGATCTTGGCCGTTCTTTCCTCTCATAATGCTAGCCATCCCTTCCCCAGGGATCGGAGTAACATCCCACGAATTCCCAGAAGAAATATCCACACTGTCATAATAACTCCCTCTCGTCCTGTGTTGTATATAAATTGCACTCCTGCCGCTCAGCATTTAACTCATCTTCATTATTCGCTTTCTTCTACTACCAATTTCCCCCCTTCTCAATACTCATACTCTTTCGCCATGACAAACGTAAGTGCTCGTTAACACCCCCGTCTTGCTATTTTAATCTCTCTTTCTATGGTCATGGAATTGGTAGAGAACTTGTATTAATTGTGTGTCGCAAGGTGGTGGAACTGAGAGTCGGTTTGCACTGTGACTACTGTATCAAGAAAATCCTCAAAGCTATCAAGAAGATCCAAGGTACGTGCTGCTCCGTCCTAGTTCCCCAGGATCTAAATCCATTATAATAGCTTCATGGTTCTTTTTTGGTTATAATGAGTCAAATTCTTGGTTTAGCAGATACTGAGACCTATAACGTGGACACGCAACCTAACAAGGTCACCGTTACAGGAAACGTCACAACGGAACAAGTCATTTGAGTTCTTCACAAGATTGGAAAGAACGCCACCGCCTGGGACCAAATTAACATCAAATTGATTGCTCAACTACCAACTCTCAGTTACAAGTTACTCTGCCCGGGAGGACACTCGGTGTTTTATTTCTCCTTCTTGCCTACTGTTTTCATTTTGGGGAGACATAAACCATACATGCAGTGAAAAATTATGTGGTAGGCGCTAGTAGTGTGTTTGAAGAGGGTTTAGATTCACATAGTCCTGCAATCTTTCACCTTCTCCAGCAGAGTACCATAATAATTTTCAGTTTTCGCCAACATAAAAAGGAACTGAACTTCAAGATTCAAAGTCCTGATGATGAGCGATGAGACGGCCAAGATAAAGCTTGTGGTTTTATTTATTGCTAAATTCAGTTAATACATCAAGCGGGGGAAAGAAAGGCCGAAATGAGAGTGTCTCTGTACAGATGGGGTTGAGAACAGGGATCCCCGAAAGGAGAGCCTACCTCGGCTGCTGAATGGTCCTCGGACTAATCATCCTCGCCTTCGCAATCTTGGGAACCTTTTGAGCATACCTCGGAAGTTCTGTCCAACTTGAATCTCTTCGCCATTTCAACGCCCCCATCGTGACCAATTCCTTGTGATACTTCTCAGACTCCACCTCCTCTTCAAATGCGTTCTCTGCACCACATTTAAAAAAAAAAATTAAGGTGAACGGAAAAGGGAAGAAAAAATTAAGAACGAGGTGGGAGGAGAACTAACGGGAGTATAGTTGAAATAGAAGTTGATCGTCAAAGATAGCGTCCTGAAGGGGATCGTCAAGGGCTTGGGGATCTTGAAAGCACTCGCGGAGCCAATAGTGGCGGAAGCAAGGGGAAGAATGGACGAGGTGCCACCACTGATCGGAGAAATCCTCCACGGTAAGGAAGGACATTGGGACGAACAAGGGGGCGTTTGGATCGAGGGAGGAGAATGCTGTTGTGGGAGCTGAAGATATGACCCCTTCCATGGCTGCTTGGGGTTTTGGAAAAGATGGGGCTCATGCTTATCCGAACCCAAAAGTGGTTTTTATATAAGGGATGAAGGCACCCAAAGGGACCCTCCAACTTGTGTTTTATTACCCAAATGCCCCGCCCCGCCCCACCGGATTGAATTCCCCCGTTTTAGCCCTAAACACTTGGTTTAGAGTAGATGACCTGACATAACATATTTGATTTCTTCCATAAACATATTTTTATAATTATTTTTTCTTGGAAAAAACAAAGTTATTGCAGACACTCGTATATTCTTAACTCAAGCGACCATCCACGGGTCCGCCGGTATTGGGTGACTAAGCTAATATGTCACGATTATGGATGTTGATCCCCATCCACGCAAACAAGGATACACGTCAGCTTCATTTCCTTCTCACCCTCAATAGTCCATAGTACGGCCACTCGCTCACTCGTCCTGCACCGATACTTGCATTGCTCACACGAATCATTTCATCTCATGAATCCATGAAAAGCATCAAATGGGATACATATATCGTGTTCTAAAAATATAATTTGATTTGATATATATATATATTATCGACCTCTTAATTTAATTTATTTTTAAAATTAATTCTCATCCATTATATTATCATTTGCAAAATAAATTATAAATAATTAACTGGACTATATATAATTAATGATATTCCAAACTTCGAGATCTAATGCGGGTTCATAATTGGCAAATTCAAGGCCTTATAGACAGATTATCATTACGTAATAATAGGCATACATGGCATCGACGCTTGAAAGCTAAGCAACGTTGAGAACGACCATCTCTCGAAACTGCAGCCTCCTAGTTTCGCTGTAGAAAGTCTTGTGTTTGTTAGGCCAATACGTTAGCCACACCCAGCCCCTTATCTCCCACTCCATCGTCTTCCCCACGGCGGCTCTGTCCACTTTCCACCGCACACTCTCTCCATACTCATCGCCTGCAAATATAACCCCTCCTTGGCGCGTGAAAGGACGGTACGCACTGGAGTAACGGTCTTTGAACCAAGACTTGGGGTTCAGCAACTCAAGCTTGGAAGGCTTGGACGAGAAGACTTCCTTGCCATCCACGCTATCGTGAAGGAACCAGTTCAGATCAGCACTGTAGCCGTACACTGATTGCTCGAATTTCCAGGGCTTCAGACTCACCGTTGTGGATTCGCCGGCCGATACTTTTAAACCCAAGTAGGGATTAGGAGGCTCGAAGGAGGCTTCAATGCTCTTGTCCATTGCAATCTCTCTTCGAGGATTCTCTGAGGATTTTGCCACTGACAGGCTCAACACTTGGTTTTGCAGTGTGGGTGTCAGCTGCAGAAATATTCTCGAAGGAAAATGTTTCTCGCTTTCTCCCGCGCCTCGTTCTCTCATCAGCGTCTCGTTCACCAGTTTCACCACATCGCACCTGCCAACAAATAATTAATTAACGAACACCTTAGAACTTTTTTATCTCGTCTCATATTGGAGCATGCATGGGTAATATTGACTACCTTATGTTGTCGACGTTGACCATGATTTCAACCCACTTCTCTTTGACTATAACTCTGTAATTGAACTGTAAAACACCTTCAAGTTGGTGATATTTGAGAGAGAAATGAAGTCTCTCATCATCTGCTGGATGGCTGTTTGAATTCTCGACGTCCATGCTAATGACAGGACAATACACCTGAACTTTCCATAACCCAAGCGTGGAAAAAGCATAGGAAAATAGAGGAGATGGTGTTTTAAACGATCCGTGATACTGGTGTGCTGCTTGCTGTTCCGCAATCCAATTAGTGATCGCCAGGTTCAAAGATCGCATCCACTGTTCTTCCAAGTTTGAGCCCAACAGTTTCATCAGCGACTTGGAAGCCTGTCTCGAGCCACAATTTGTCAAGTGTCGTTTGATAGTGCTAAGACACCCTGAACGAAGATCTGAAGGAACTTCGTATATGCAAACTAGGAACAGAAGAGTGAGGAATGCGAGATTGAAAATGTCCGGGAACTTGGAGATGGAATCAATCTGGACGAATTTTATGAAGGGGCTGTACTTGTTGGAGCCATATAGAAGGACGTCCTCGATGAAATTGACTAGGAGTTTGGAAATGGTGTCATTGTCTGCTAGCTTGATGGCCTTGATAGGTTTTGAAGCCCAGAGGGAAATAGGGATGCTGAAGTCGGCAATGAGATTGGCGAAACACAGGTTTGGTGGGGATTGTGGATTTTTGGATATTGTAAGACTAAGAGATGGTTGGGAAGATGAGATTGAAGAACATATGGACATGGAGAAGGAGTCTTTGGTCCACTGTGAGAGAGGTGGAAGGGTATGAATCCAGCGAAACACATCAGGGAAGCTGCAATAAGCCATGAAGATGAAGAAGCTTCCCAGGGGTTGGATTTGGATGCAAAGTGTCTGTCCATTTTATGGATGCAAAAGTGGAGATTCGGGTGGGGAAAGAGAGTCAAAAGTGAAACATTTGATTAGGACGACGATTGGAATCTGATAGAAGCAAAAGAAGTTGTACAAGAAAATGGTTGCTGTCATTCCTTCGCTTGCTGGAATTCTTAACCCAAGAAAAAAAAGATGATGAAATTAATCGTGTTAGTGCGAGTAAAATGTAACACAGGAAGGGATTAGTTAAATAAGGAATATGTGAAGAAGAAGCGAGAGAGTGGAAAATGAGCTACAAAGTAGAAAAAGGAATCCAAGACGTAGAAGAGATGATAATTAGGTTGGAGATAGTAATACAGATGAAGACGCAGGCGGCAAGTACACGATGCTCGTAATTGTGAATAATTGACTGCTTTAATTGATACCTTTGACAAAACCAGCAAATGCATCTCTATATATTACACGCCTGCTCCCCCTTTTTTGGGTTTTTTAAACAACAGTAATGAATGCCCTCTCTTTATATACTTACTTTCTTCCTCTGAGAATGAGATGCTTCCCACAAATGATACTTGTACTCTCACACAAGCAACTACCAATAGATGCTCATCATTAATTAACTGCTCCAATGTGCGCGCGGCCTAATATTACTTCATTTTGTTGCCCCACTATTATTATGAGAATAAATTAATAAGGGTATATTAAAAAAGTTATAAAGTTTTTTAATATATTACATTTCCCAATTCATGTGCAAAAACTTTTACGCATTGTGAAAATCAGATGAGATTGAGCATCCCAATTTCATCAGCCCCATCATGAGCTAATTCGTGATGACCTACTCTCGTTCCGAATAGACAGAGCGCCATCGGAACGGAATTCGGAGTCCAAGAAGAAAATGCGATCATGGATAGTCACACCGAGAGTGAACGTTAAAGACGAAAGATGAGCCTTTAATGGAAAGTTATGTATTCTAATCTTCAACACCTGACATGACAACCAATCAAACAAAAATCTACAATGTGCCATGATCATACCAAAAGCAAAATTTTTACAGCCGGAGTATATATTAGCTCACGTCTCTTGAATATGCAGAAGTTTCTTCCGCAAGCTTCTCCCACACAGCTGCCATCTTCTCTGCATACCCCGCCTATAAAATGCATCTTGTAATTTCAATCACGAATGAATGACCGTGTAAAAATACAAAAAGACTCAATGAAATCATTTCAACATCCCCGTGATGCACGGGAACACGTCTGGTTTACCCATTTTTACACCTATGCAATAGTATCTCATAAAAAATAACTCCCGTCATTCATTATATTTAAATAATCAAATATTGCATGAAAATAAGCATAGGCTTACCTGATTGATAACAAAACCCCGCAGCATAGTCATTAAGTCATCATGTCTCTCTTGTTCAATTCTTTCAAGTTCGCTCCTATTATTTTTCTGCAAACATTCAACTGTTAACATGATATTTTGACAAAATCTTCCCAGATGATAAATTCCTTATGACGGTACTACAAAGCTGAACTAGTTTACAAGGAAAACAATATATAGCATATCTTGACTTGAAAGTCCTTGAACATATAACACATACTTGATTTTCCGAGTTTTCTACAAAAACTGCAATCTTAACTTCAACAGACACATTAAACAAAGAGCTAGTGCATATTATATTAAAAAAAAAAACAAAGAGGTAGAGTATATTAAAAAAAGGACACGTGGAAAAATTCAGCAACAACTTCATTAATGGGTGAAATTAAATTCCTAACTTCTGACGTCTAAACTTATATTAGACGCAACAAACATTTAAAACAGTTCTCACAAGTAGTACATGCATATCTCTCTCGGATTCTACCACAAATGAACTGATATATCTATTCCATCAATCAACTTATGTCCCAAACCAATTTTACCTTTATTTGAGCTCAGAATGACAACATAATTTGAAATCAAGTTTAAATCCGTTCCCAACTCTGAGTGAAACACTGTTGTGATTTAAGAGCCTAATGTAGCCCCTAATGAAAACATTCATAAATTAAATAAGAATGTTTGCACTCGTCTATTCTCATACTTGCATAATAGACAAGAGAACCATGTGAGAACTTGATAATATGATCATTTTCATTATAATTTCATTTCACCTCAATGTCAATTTTCCATAGGGGGTATAGGCAAGTTACAAGTAAAGTAAATATAAGAGTCAGCATTGGAGCAACAGGGTTATGGATTGTTCTCCACGATACTAATCATGAAAAGAGAGCATTGGGGGCAAACTATGTAAGAAATCTTCAAAACTTGGTGTAATAGGATGTGGCACTTGCATATAACGTCAAACAAAGTATAGAAAAGTCATTTCTTCATGTGTATGTATCTTAATATTTATGGCGCAAAGCCTAAGGATTGCAAGAAAACAGATGAGTTAAATATGCATAGAAAGATAGAGTGGGGAAGTCAAAGAATAAGAAAGATGCTACCTTGATACGCTCATACTCTCTATCTGCACATGATTTAGCATTTTCAGTAACTCTGATGGCTTCTTTCAATTCTTCTACTTTTCTCAACCTAGACTTATCTCCACCAAATATTTTGGATGAAGCAGCTTCAAGCTTCTCAATCCGTGAATTTAAAGAAACTAGTTCTGATGATAGCGTCTGAACAGTAAGTAAAGCACTTGATCGGTCAGAAAATGCATTGTCAATCGCTAGCATAGTTCCAAGGTATTCATGCAACTTATCCTGCGACATAGACAACATATTAAATTATTAATCGTAAACAACAAAGCCTGCTTCTGCTTCCAATTGACATATAAAACTATGCACTACGAGACTCAAATACAGCAATAAGATAGTTTCTCTTATTGACTATATATAGGCAGAAAATTTCTACTGAAGCGAGGAGAAAATGTTGTACCAAATGTTTTATGGTTTGTGTGTTCAATTCTCTGTACAATCTGCTTGATTTAACAGCTGCAGTGGCCACATTTCTCATGTCAGCTGCTCTTACTCTCTGAGCCTCAAATGTAGCTTCTTCCGTCTCAAATTTAGTAAGCTTTACAAAGGCCAATCCTAGTTCACCCATTGTTTCACCCATGTCTTGCTGTGACTTAACAAGAGATTCAGCCTGGATCCAACAAGGATAAAAGATATTAACCATTAAATAAACCACAGCATCGGGAAGAAAAATACTAGATACTTATACATCAGAGTATCCACTCAGCTCAACAAGCAAGTTGACAGGCAAAATACACAACTATGAATGGTTCTAGTACACATGCTCCAGAATCCGAATAATTATGAACCATTTCAAATTTCAACAAATCCCCCAAGTGATCGTAATGTGAGATTCAAGAGGAATTTTTCAACCACCTATATCATATCAACAAAGTCGCATAAATCAACACAATATAATCACAAACCTGTTGAGAAACGCTGCTCAATTGCTGCTCAAACGCGGCCAACTTATCCTTTCTCTCCAGAAACTCCTTGTCTTCTTCTACGACCAAAGGCTTCGTCCCGCCCCAGTCATTGGCAACTGACTGTTTCAGCTCCTTAAATATCCGCAATAAGTCTCTCCCACCCTTAGCAGGCTGTGCAACTTCACTCACATCCACTGCGCCCACTGATTCGCCCCCAAACAACTGCCTGGGTAGCTTCACCGCCCCATCAAGCATCCTCGAGGCAACATCTGTACTTTTCGCCAGGGGCAGCTTCCCTTGCACCTCCAGAAACACTCTAAGCTCCTCACTCGTTCTAATCACCGGATGCGCTGCCAGTTTCCGCAGGTACTTCTCCAATGCAAGCCTCCTCTGCTCCACAAATTCCTGTTTTTGCATCACCTGGCTCTCCACTGTGTTCTTGTCAGGCCGTATAGGAACGAAGTACCCTCGGTACGACTCCGATAACCGATCTGATAGGGTTACCACATCCCTGAACCGCCTGCGGACGCTAAATTCGGACCCGGGTCCTTCATACTCGGGAAAATTCGTTCTCGTCGTAATCAGGTAAGTATAATAAGTGTTCCCACCGGGGACAACAGAATTTGTCAAATCTTGCTCCTTCAGTGGATCCGAGACAGATATATACAAATAATCGGAATTAGAGGAGTTCGATCTGGAAGAAAGGTCCGGATTATCGTGGCCGTTCGAAGAAGAATCGAAGGAGGTGAAGATTGCTTCGGCGTAAGATGGTGGGTCAAGGAAAGAATTGAAGGGGGATTTGGGGCTTTGGTTAGATGTACGCGAAGAAGGGGATAGATTCAGCAGGTTATCCAATGCGGAGACTGACTGCGAAGGAAGGTGGCCGGAGAGGGATTGACCATTAGATGGCTCATCGAGGACCAGAGTTTCCATTTCGTCATGGGGCACGTGCAGTTGAGCGTCTTGGTAATCCTGCTGGACCTCATGGTTCATCATCTTCAATCCAATCCCCGAAAATCGATGTGGGGAGACCTATGGGTTCATATCAAAGTATCGGTGGGCGATGGTGGTCTGAGACGGGAGAAAGAAGAAGAGAAGCTAGGGATGTCACTGCATGTGATATCGGGCATTACACGGAAAGCAATGGCGAGGTGGAAGCAATCGAGGGAGCGAGACTCGGCGTGGTCGAGTTAACTCGGTCGACCTTCACATGGACGAAGACCTCGATCTGGCGGGTTCTGGCAAAGCGCGGGGTAAACGGGCCCTTTGGGTGCTCATCATGATTCATGAGCACTAAATTTCATCATAACAATACAGATCTATTTTTTAAAAATTCATATTTTCTAAATAAAAAATTTATTTTTTAATAAAAATTGTAGTTAATGAATTATCTATACTTTTAATTTTGTACTTATTAAAATATTTATTTTAATGAATAAAAGAAAAATATATCTAGATTATCTAAATTAGATCTAGAAGGTTAAGATATGAGTTATGGGATGCTTTTTACTTTTTTATTTTTTATAAAAAAAATTAAAAAAAAATTAAGCTCATCCACAATATAAAAATATTAGGAAATCTCACATCTACTTTTTTTTTTTTGGATAATAACATCTATTTTGATAATATCAAGATACCTTTCACTTTGATGAGCACCAAAACTGATTGACGTTGGTGGGGGGTGCAAAATCGGCCTTCTCAAAACAAGCCCCAAAGCTTGGCCTCATTCCGATCCACTTGTTTTTATTCGAGTGAGGAGGGAATCGCATCCAATCCGAGTACCAAAATATTAGGATATTTATCTTGAAGTCTCATTAAAAACTGTAATAATTTGGAAGGGCCCGGTTAAATATAAAAAGACTCTAATATCCTTCTCATTCTTGTGCTTGTGGCAGCAAATGGAGGGTGGTGAGTCTTGTTGAAAAACTCCAAGAATATCACCGTCAACGTGAAGAATAGAGCAAGAGAGGACCAAAATCTGATTCTTGTCTTCTTTGGTCATTGTACATTATGAGGCATTTTTCTTTTTGTACAAAAATGTTTAAAAAGGGATTGGATTCATATACTATATAAGGATAGAGTAAAATTTTATTTTTTCCTAAATAATATCTAAAGACAGAGTGAAATTTTCTTTTGTTTTTTTTATCCAACCTTGTTTATCAGGGCCATAGTTGAAGTGGATCCCCTTTTGGATGATGTGGCCCTTCTTTCTTGTTTTGGGCCTCAATCCCCATTGGCCCAATTGTTTCTTCCTTTTTGGGCTTGCACCCAACATTGACCTCCCTTTTCCCTATTATGGGACACAGTGTTAGTGTGCCCCTCCAATAGGAAGGCTCAACAGTTCCATACGGCCATCATAGCGACGTTCGACCTTTCCCCCAACTGGAACACCCACGCTTTTTTCATCAACTTGTAAAGCATATGTCTCCCTGAAAGCCACTGTTCTACTATTTATCTGCCACGTGCCTTCCACTATAAAGGTACCCTGCCCTAGCTATTCAATAATGCATGCATATAATTTTCCTGAGCGTCATTCATCTCCAAGGCCTCGCTCGTTCCTAGACGATGAGTCACATACCTCTCCACAATTATTATTTTGGGTCAGAGAAGAACGTATACTAGCTAGCGGCGCTGGATCCATCTAAGTTTCGCACAAGTTCGCAACAACTTATAACTAACCACGAAAACGAAACCTCAAGTAATCAAAGTCCCAAATGATAATGATAATAATTGTAGACGAATTAAGCCGAGAAGCTATTTATTGAAAGACTAATCACCAGCAAATTTTGACAAGCAGAACATATGGATGCACGCTTTCTGCTCTCCTGTCAATTTCATCACCATTCCGTTCCTCCTTTTCTAATGTACTCCCTGTTTCTTTACTTCTTAAGAATCAGCAAAAGTCAATAACAAACTCCACCAACTTTTGCACTACGCCTTCTCTCATTCGTTTCTTGTTCACCAGTCCAAGTCGAACCCGTCATCTTTGTCCCAACATCTCTCCGAGTTAATCTCCATCAGACATCCTCAGTTTTGACATGCACATGCATGCGGCGTAGTTTATTCGAAGAATCTAACGGTTCGTGACATCGAGAATTATCCGGGGGGTTCTTGGCCACATGTTGTTATCAACTCCAATGTGGCCATTAATCCTACATGCCATAACCCGACAAAACATTCGGAAAAGGCCTTCATGTCCATGTATAGCCTCAGAATATGCTAACTGGTAAATTAAAGTATAACATGTATTTTCCGAGAGATGACGTTATTACAAAAGGGACGCGCTGAAATAGACTAGTCCGAGCCTTTTTCGTCACCCATCGTCATAAAGCTAGCTTTCTGATCTGTAAAAGCATAAATACCAGATTTGAAGATTATATAGCAGCTGCAAGGATGATGAATTTCATGGGCTAGAATCAGTGGAACTTTCAAAGAAGCCCCACTTTTTATATATTCCCACATCGTAAATTTTAGGTTTGACTTTGGTGAATATCAAGTAATTATATATGACATGTGGCGATTTTTGGTGATCCCCAGAGAAAAAAAATGGAGCCGAGGAGAACACTGTTGGTCAACGTCAAAGTGATGTGTGTCATTTGGATTGTGCATTGGAGTAGGACATACTAATGCGCGTGAATATTGATTCAAGTGTAGGAAGCTAGTTCTGTGACGGGCCACCTAATTTAATACTCCAACTTGTATTTTTCATGAGTGCCTCTAACTAAATTCTGGTTACCCCCAATCAAATCATCTCACGCTCTATTATTATGTTATAGCTACAAACCTAATGCCAGTCCACTCCTCGCAGCCCTTCTCAATACTGACCCATAAAATAAAACCTATGGGAGAGGATCATCACAGCCGTAAAGCTTGAGAACCAGTCAAATTATATATTCAGTCTATGAGGCCTTGGCACCAACTCACCTAATTTTTCTCATAAAAAACAAATTATATACTCAACCAGATTATAATGTGGGATATCCATGCTCAGAATGTAATATATAATAAAAATTCTATAGGTTCGATATAAAATATAAAATTATAAACGGAGCAAAACCTAGTTAGTCATATCTAGGCAATATATCATTGAAATATGAAATGTAGAGCAAAGGTTTTTGTTTATGGTAAACGAAATGAATGGTAGAACGGGAAGCAAAATGATCAACATTTTTTTCTAAAGTGGATTACTTATTATCCGTCAGACAACCAAAGGGCCTTAAGACTCTATTTTCCACAACAACCAGAAACGGGAATAGTCAAATTGGATTAATTATTAACGCAATTGTAGCACTCTTTTTCCTCAAAGTGCTGTTAATTATTAAAATAATGGTCCTAAATTACAAGAATTGCTGAAATGAAACGAAAAGGTCCCCCCCCCTCCCCTCACACACACAAAAAACACCCCCACACATTTTTTCTGGCCACTTGATGCCCAGCAAAGATAAAAACTAAAACTTTGCTTTCCCCTTTTGGTGTTCATGAAATATTTTTCATATATATTTGGTATTATAGATGGTGATAAATTGGCTGATGAAAAGATCACAAGGCATTTGAGTAGCATTTTTTGAAGGAAGGAGTAAACTAAATCCATGCTAATAATAACGAATTAGCGGATACAAAAGATTGAACAAGAGGGAATGAAGACTTCGGAAGGAAGCATGTAAAATGGAAGAAAAAGCAGTGGGTGCAACAACTCGTATAGGGTTGAACTAAGTTTTCTCCGTAGTCTGACCACGATACCGTATCAAAACCTAATCCGCCAACCACAGCCCCCTCATCTCTCTCCTTCCCTTTCCCCTATAAAATCCCTTCCTTCCCATCATTTCTTCAGCGAACTAATCCTCTCATTGCTTTAATTAATCTTCCCAATCAACCATGGCGTCTCTCATCAGTGCCAAACATTCCTCTCTCGTATTCCTCGCCATTTTCCTTCTCTTGTCAGCTCTGGCCAACGCCAAACTTCATGAGCACGAGTTCGTTGTACGTTAACTTACATCCATTCTTTCTCAATCTCGGTTTTCTTCTGCCTCACTTCAATTTTACTGTGTTTGACGGAACAGGTCCAAGCAACCCCAGTGAAGAGGCTGTGCAACACCCACAACGCCATCACTGTGAACGGCCAATTGCCGGGACCAACGTTGGAAGTCAACAACGGAGACACCTTGGTCATCAAAGTAAAAAATAAAGCTCAATACAACCTGACCATTCACTGGTACATCCACGTACACACACACACACACATATATTCCAGATTTGTTTTTGCATGCAAGTGATATATGATTATGAGTTATTGTCGTTTAATTTGGATGGGTAGGCATGGAGTGAGGCAAATAAGAACAGGATGGGCTGATGGGCCAGAATTTGTGACGCAATGTCCCATTCGTCCTGGGGAAAGCTACACCTACCGTTTCACTATTCAGGGGCAAGAGGGCACTCTCTGGTGGCACGCCCATAGCTCCTGGCTAAGAGCCACTGTTTATGGAGCCATCATCATTCATCCCAGTGAAGGCCGCCCTTACCCTTTCCCCAAGCCTCACCGCGAGTCTCTTGTTCTTCTAGGTACTTCATCCATATGCATGTAACTCATATAGGGACGTAGCCTCAGCTGAAAATGCATGTTTGAAGTAATAACATGTGCGCGCGCGTGTGTGTGAATAGACAAAGGCTATATATATATATATGTTAATGATGACGACAGATTAACGGTGACAATATATATGTGGTTCAGGGGAATGGTGGGACGCAAACCCCATCGACGTTGTGAGGGAGGCTACACAAACGGGAGCAGCTCCCAATATCTCTGATGCTTTCACTATTAATGGCCAACCTGGTGATCTTTACAAGTGTTCTAGCCAAGGTTTCATTCTTAATCATCTATTTTAAAAGTAATGAGCATTTTGCAGTATTTGATTAGGTAGAAGAAAACAATCACAGTTGGGCCGGTGGATTATATATAATTATTTTGGCCGAAACTTAATGATTTTGGGCATGTTACGATGTCATTAGCTATATAGCAATCAATGAATAACGATATCTACTTGATATGATTGCGCATCATGGTCTCTCGAATATTAAATGATAAATATTATGAATCCATACACGAACAAATAGGAGGAGCTTACTTTTGGTCGATGCCTGTGCAGACACAATCATTGTTCCAATAGACTCCGGCGTGACCAACCTTCTCCGGGTGATCAACGCCGCACTGAACCAGCCCCTTTTCTTCACCGTTGCCAACCATCTGATGACGGTGGTCGGCGCCGATGCCTCCTACGTAAAGCCCTTCACCACCAAAGTCCTCATGCTCGGACCCGGTCAAACCACCGACGTCTTAATCACTGGTGACCAGCCACCTTCCAAATACTACATGGCTGCGAGAGCATACCAATCGGCCCAGAACGCGCCGTTCGACAACACCACAGCCACCGCCATTCTACAATACAAATCCGCTCCCTGCCCAGCAAAAGGAGTGTCCATTAAACCATTGATGCCTTCCCTGCCTGCGTACAACGACACGAACACCGTCACTTCCTTCAGTAAAAGCTTCCGAAGCCCGAGGAAAGTAGAAGTCCCCGCAGAGATCGACGAGAACCTCTTCTTCACAGTCGGTCTCGGCCTCAACAACTGCCCACCAAAATTCGGGTCGAGTCGATGCCAGGGACCCAACGGGACCCGATTCACTGCCAGCATGAACAACGTGTCTTTCGTGCTTCCCAACAGTATCTCCATCCTGCAGGCTCACCACCACGGGATTCCCGGAGTCTTTACCCCCGACTTCCCGGCCAACCCTCCGGTGAATTTCGATTACACCGGCAACGTGAGTAGGTCCCTCTGGCAACCCGTTCCGGGGACGAAGGTATACAAGTTGAAGTTCGGATCCAGTGTGCAAATTGTGTTGCAAGACACCAGCATTGTGACTCCTGAGAACCACCCGATTCATCTTCACGGGTATGATTTCTATATTGTGGCAGAGGGATTTGGGAATTTCGATCCAAAGAAAGATACTTCGAAATTCAACCTCATTGATCCCCCTATGAGGAACACGGTGGCCGTTCCGGTGAATGGATGGGCAGTTATACGATTCGTTGCCGATAACCCTGGTACTGCATTTGCTTTAAAAACACGTAAGGAGTTACAAATAATTTGGTGTTTGATCTCAAATGTTTAACGGGATTATGTTATGATGGCAGGTGCGTGGATTATGCATTGTCACTTGGACGTTCATATCGGGTGGGGTTTGGCGACGGTGCTGGTGGTGGAGAACGGGCTTGGGGAGCTGGAAGCCTTGGAGCCTCCTCCAGAGGACCTGCCTCTCTGTTAGGACTAATCGAGAAGATTAAATTAGTTATTTAAATAATGAGGGTCGTCAATTTTTCTTAGTTTGTAAGTTCATTATTTTTGTTTCCCTCCCTGCATTTGGGGAACTTCATAGCTCGTTTTTGCCCCGTTTCTTTGTTCCTCTGTTCTTTTTTTAAACACGTAGATAAATGGGCTTTGAAAGAGATGGTAACGATGTGATTCAAGACAGAGTGCCGTCTGATACACAGCCATAATCCCCCACTTGTTAAATTGATCGTATATCAATGAAATACTGTTTCCCCCCTTTAACATCTCAAAGTCTTTCAATTTTGTGTGTATATATATATATATATATATATATATATATCGATCGCTCCCACTCCTGCCTCTGAGTTACTGAACTTTATTTTCCTTTAATTTAAAGAATGCGCACATGCGCGTGTGAGCAGATGAATAACATTGCATAAGCAGCTGTAGGTTTGGGTTAATAGGGATTCCATCAAAGTCAACATTGATGTGGAAGAGTGAAGAAGTGAAGCACAGACAGAAGAAAAACTAAAACCAGAAGTTTCACAAATGGTGAATGCCTTTTTTTGCTTTTGCACACTCTAGAAGAAAGCAGAGCTTGCTCGCCGTCTGAGCATTGGTGGCAATCGGGTCAACATTATTTGCCCTAACAGGGTAGGTACAAATTACACTATACAAGTAAATTTCGTACTAAACGCCCACTCCTACCATTAATATGGTCTGAGACGGGGTTGGAAAAAACGGCTTTACTATTATTATTTCTTATGACAGGGTTAGTTTAATTTTAGACAAAAACCAAATTGAACTAAACTATTCGGTTTAGCCAATTTTTTTTTTTATATATAAAAAGATTTTTAGGTGGGTTCGATTCCACTAAGGTTAAGATACATCACAGGGTTAAAAAGTGTTTACAGAAGATTTATGATATTAGTTACTAAAAGAGTCGTCACAGGGTTCAGAACTCGTATTTTTGTTATATAAGAGTCTGTTTCTTATTATATGTGTCAACTCTCAAAATTTAATTTATCACTTTGATTTTGTTTAGATTGGTTTAGTTTAGATCATTCTTGAAATCATTTTTAGCGTCAGATTCATATAACATGTTCTCAACATATGAGGGCCGTGGTGCAGGAAGACGTGATCGGATCGCAATCCCCTATGTTTTATTTTTTACATGTTCTAGGCTTTTGCCTTCCCTTGTATCAAAAACATCCTACTTTATGCCTCTCCAAGCAGTCCTTTCCCTGCAAGAAAGATGGGGCCCAATCTCAATATTTTCATCTGTCAGTGGGCTGGGCTTTTCGCTTCTTGTAAACTATCCGGTTTGGTGGGTCATAAATGCCAGGCCCATTAGACTTGACCACATAACTAATAAAACAAACCAAAAAGAGTTTTTTTTTATATTGAAAGAAAAAAAAAGAGTTGTTATATTGAAAAAGGGAGGAAACTGTAAAGTAATGTAATATAGTAAATAACAAAACCCGCACAATCAGTATATAGTAGGATTAGTCTTTATTTATCAACTGGGATATATTTGATTATACCAAAAAAAAAAACTATAATAAAGCAGCTATCTTTGATCGGCTCACATTTTGGTTCAGCTCACTGTAATCAGTTTATATTATAATGTTGAATGCCCTTCTCCTAAGAATTCATGCCTTTTGAACTTTCAACTTAAACAAAATACCCGCGGTGTGGGATTCTGGTTGGAGCCTTTTTGAGTTCTGCGAGGAGTTTTTTTTTTTTTTTCCGTCACCCCATTCACCGAATTTTTTCTTCGGCTATGTCCTAATCCAACCGTTAGAAGTGGTCTCGTGATTACGCCGCTGTTTATCTGATGGAGGCATAGTCTCTAAAAACTTTTTTCTTTCTTTATAAAATATTGTGACTTTACTTTTGATACAAATCGACCGCGACCGCTGCTTTCTTTTCTTTTGTTTTTTTGTCGGGGATGAGGTTGTAGTTCACAGCATTTAATTCACGACAGGAGCCTCCAAGTCCCAGCCACAGTTCTTATCCATATATGGATATGGATCATAACCTAAATCCGCGTGCACGCTTAAATATGACGTGTTCGCAAAAGACTGCATCAAGTGGCCCCAAAACTAACGAGCCACGTGGCCCACTTGCTCTGATTTCTCATGACGTGTCAGTGAACCCTCCTACTGCCTAGGGATGCTGTTCTCGGATCCATCCACTCCCAATCCTACACCTGCCCGTCTCCTCTACACGTGCTGAACATTCCTTGGACCCTATATTTTTTTATCAAAAAATTATTTCCAATCATACTTACCGCTTTACTTTGTGAAGGAATGTCATATTTTTAGGCTAATAAGAGAAGGCCGAACCTTGACGCCATGTTTTTATTCATCCATGAAATTGGGCAAGCGGCCCAGTTTTAATTGCGCCATGGAGCCGGATCCCAATAAGCGACCCAAAAATAATACTCTTTCTGTTATATATATATAACGTATATCAAACAATTAACGGGGTTGGTCCGGATAATAAACGGCTCGGTATTGTTTAAGCGAGATCTTGAGTTTGAGCCTTGGCGAATGTAGAAAATTTTCGTTAGGAGACTCACCCACCATAGCCAGGTACGCGACGCGGGTCGGATCTGGATATAGTCGGAGTAAAACTCCGATGAACTGGACAATAAAAAAAAAATAACGTATATCAAATAGCCTATCTAATATTAATATTATTTTAAAAAAAATTATTATACTTTTAAATCGTAAATACATTTATTTTTTTAAAAAATTTTATAAAACAAAACGCATATCAAACTAATTTAATAAAATTAAATAAATTAATATAATATATTTTATTTAAAATATCTTAATTATTTTTTTAACTCCTCTCTTTTTACTGAATTATTGTTGATAAAATTATAATAAAAATAATTTAAGAAAAATTGATAAATATAAAAAATAAATTTTATATTTAAGATAAAAATTAATTTTTTAATTAACTTTTATATTAAGGATTGAAGGAGTACGTGATTATATATATTTTATCATTTAAATTTTACATGAATTTGATTTATCAAAATTTAAAATTTTTCAAGAAGATTTCAACAAAAAATCAGAGCATATCTATAAAATTAAAACATAATATAGTTGGATAAGATAGTCTGATAATTCGGATATAAATAATTATATAAATTTATTTTTTATTTAAATATTATTTTAATTTTAATTGATAAAAATAGTTAGTTTACTTAGGAAAAATACGGAGTTGATCAATTTATCATGATGATTTGAGATTTCTTTTTCTTTTTTGCTGGAAAAAGATTTGGGATTTCAATCACACAAATATGAGAAATATTGAAGTAAAGGGAGTGGCGTAATTGTAAATGTGTGAGAAAAGAGGTGCAAAAGAGAGAAGGCAACGTTTTAATGATGGCAATACAGTAATACTTGGTGACGAAGAAAGCGACGTAGCAGTTTGTTGGTTCGGGAAATTTCGGCGACACTTGCCACCAGGTTCGGGAGTCCGCAGCGATGCAACGCGACTAAGGAAGTGCCACGTCATCCATTTCTGAGACCATTAAAATTAAAATATCAGAAATATCTAGAGAAGTCTATAAATATACGGTACATCAAGATTTCGTGATTTGCTGGCTAATACAGAAAGGGAGCAAGATAGAAACCTTTTCCGATTTCAGCGTAGTGCAGACAAAACTTTCACAGGCTTGTACCTGAAGGAGGACCCTCGAGAAAATATCTCAACTAGGATCAAGAAAAACCCTGATTTTCTCCAACTATCACAGCTTTGATCGAATCGCAAAAGGGTAATATTACGCGCCTGTTCTCTGTACCTACTCACAGGTTTGTTCCCTCGATTAGTCCACTACTTTCAATTCTCCTTCACTTATTAGTTTTTCTTCTGTAGCGAGAAATGTTTGAATGAATCTGATGAGTTTTCTAGGAAGTGTGTTTGTGATTTGGGTTAGTTTTCTCTGTTTATAGAGGATTCTGGGGTTTCGGCTTGCGATTCTGTCTTCTTTTTATGTGGGATGTTTCTAGGGTAGGATGGGTGTTTTTCTAAAACCCGGAGATTGCTAAAAGATTTTAAACGGGTGTTTTACTTGGACACGGCAATGGATTTCTTTTATCGAATGTATCTTACTTGGGGTCCAAGGATATTCGATCAATTTATGCAAGTAAGGATTTGTTAAATCTTATTCATACATATCTTTCGGGATGCATGTGGGAGAAGTGTTTTATTTGCCCAAGCTATTTGACGTCTGCTGCGCAGTCTGCTAATATAGTTCTGCTTTTCTAACTGCAGATTTTGAAGAACGAACTTATTTAGATCTGATTGTCGAGCGGGGAAAGATTGTCCAATTATTTTTGTGGTGCGCGAAGTTTATCAAGCGGAAGGTGGTTGCCTGTACCAAATTACTGAATTCTCTGTGACAAACCGCGGCCATGGGAGTTTATGATCAAGGTTCTAACATCACTTCTTTGCCATTGGATTCTTCTAGGAAGAGGAAAAGTCGTAGCAGGCGGGATGGTTCTAAATCTGTGGCTGAGACTCTGGCAAAGTGGAAAGAATATAATGAATATCTCGAATCCAGCAAAGGTGAGAGCAAACCAACACGCAGTGCCCCGGCCAAAGGTTCAAAGAAGGGGTGTATGAAGGGTAAAGGCGGGCCTGACAACTCAAGATGTAACTACAGAGGCGTTAGACAAAGAACCTGGGGAAAATGGGTTGCTGAGATTAGGGAACCGAACAGAGGAAGTAGGTTGTGGTTGGGTACATTCGCTACTGCATATGAAGCTGCTCTTGCTTATGATGAAGCTGCTAGAGCCATGTATGGTCCTTGTGCCCGCCTCAATTTTCCCCACATATCGGATTATACTTCTTGCAAGGAATCCCTCAAGGACTTCTCACCGGCTACAACTTTATCAAGTTCTTCCGTGGCAACTCCTGCTGGTTCGGACACAACAACCATGTCAAATTATTCTGAGGTCTGTGCGGCTGAGGATGTTAAGACAAGGCATCAACCTACCAAAATCAATGATATGGATAATGTTTATCTTGAATCTGATGAAGTTGCCTCTGCAAATATCAAAGTGAAGTCGGAACCAAAGGATGAGCCTGTTGATCTCGCAGATAATGAGTGCAGGGGTTGTCAAATTGTGAAACCGCAAGAACACGAGATTAAAAAGGATGGCAGTGATGAAAGTAAAGATCCAATGGACTATTCTTGGCTTGAGGGTAGTGATCTGGAAGGGGATTACTTGCAGAATTTCTCTATGGATGAGATGTTTGATGTGGATGAACTTTTGGGGGCTATGGACAAGAATCCAATTGGTGACTATGAAACGTTCGGTTTTGGTCAAATGGGCCACGCTGGAGATGGTAACCTTAAGAGTGAAATGCCATCAAGCTTTTCCTATGAACTGCAAAACCCAGATGCCAAGCTGCTGGGAAGTCTGCACCACATGGAACAGACACCGCCAGATGTTGATTATGGATTTGATTTTCTGAAAATAGAGGACCCAGAGAACAATAATGGTAGAGGGGATGAACAGCAATTTCTTGATTTTGAATTACCAGATCTGTGATAAATAAATGAAGAAGGCTGCATGAATTTGTTTGATGTGTTAGCGGGTTACATGCGGTTGTCGGGTAGTGGCTGGACCGTAGCTTGTAATTTGTTTATAAGTTGCGGGACGAATGATGAAGTTGTGTGGTGAGATATGTAACTTTGTCCATGCCTTTTTAGAACTAAGGCTGAGCTGATTCTCTATAGTTTTTTGTAGAATGGAGAATTTAGCGAGTGTCATTTGTTAATTTTACTCTACTTTTGTATTTTTTGCTCTTGTTCAAGATAGAGTGGCTCTCAATGGAAGGGCTGCAGAGTAAGGCATATATAGGGTAGGAGATAGGCGCACCTAATACCGCGGAGTGTGTCATCGACAGAAATTTTCTTAGAGGGGAAGTTGGTTTCTCACTTTAAGTTCGACACTGACTTTTGTATATAGTAAAGATGAATACAGGTTCCTCACTTAAGTTCGACACTGACTTTTGTATATAGTAAAGATGAATACAGGAAAAAGAATATTTTGTGTTGCTGACTTTTGTGGATAGTCTAATGAAAACGGACGACAAGTGATTATTGAGGCTTAAATAATTAAGTCCTGTGTTGGATCTTAAATAATTGCTCTTCAGTTGTTCTTAACGCAAATTCTTTCAAGAAAAAAATCGCACTTCAACCCAAAAATAAGGCACAAAGGTGAGAGCGATGCGCCCTTATTGTTGATACACACGCGAGTGGGGAAACTCGTGGATACCACAAATATAACATAAAAAAACAGGCCAGAGCCTTACCTGTAACGCTGAGAATTACCTCGCACGCTTGCCTACTTTTCTAGAAGGATCACAATAGAGGGTGGTGGTGCCAAAACTTATCCAGAGGGTCGATCTTCTTTGAAGACATGGCTGCCAGACAAAAACAATAAGCAACTCTATCGCTATTCCTTTAAATGAATGAAAAGTTGAGATATTCGGCACTTCTTTTTAACGTAATATTTGTTTACACAGTTCTTTCGTAGCTCTAAAAATTATTTCAATCACGTCCTTTGGTTGAATCATATTCGTCACAGAGAAGATCATATGCAGATCGCTTTGTCTCTGTTAATTAATATTTTTTTTGTTACCCACCTGGTTTACTAAAACTTTGCCCCGACTACATCTGAATTCGACTCGCGTCGCGCACCTAACTATGGTGGGTGAGTCTTCTAACGGGGATTTTTTATATACCCTAAGGCTCGAACTCGAGACTTCGCTTAAACAATACCGAGTCACTTACTATTCAGACTAAACTCGTTAGTTCTGTTAATTAACATTTGATAGTGGCTTTCTGTTGAGCCGGTGTATATGAGATAGTGTAACGACATCTTAATTTCTAATCAAGGCCATTATTCCGGCCTTTAGGTTTGACAAATCTAGGCCTAAAGAAGAGGTCCAGCATTTATTTGGGCTGAATATGTCCAGCCTAACCGATACAGGGCCACATTAATGTCCGCAGACATGGCTAAAATAAAGAAAGGCAATAAACCCATAGTCCGTGACGAAGAGGTAAAAAATAAGATTATTTAGAACATGTTCGATATTTAATGAGTATTATTTTATTATAATTTTAGTTACAGTATTTGGGGAGATATCCTAGTTCCTAGTTACCTAAGTTTACGCTTGAGAGTAATAGACGGTTCGGCATGCCCGACATTGATATCGCTTAGGAGGAAGGGAGATTTCGTCCTGCTCTTAGATCGTGTGTGAGCCCAACCCCTTTCTAAAAAAATATGTATACAAAAAAAATAAAGGCAAGAAAAAATAAACCAAAATATTAAGAAGTCTTAGAACTTTGACTTTCTTTATCCGGCTAATTTCTGGGATCCAGGCATTCTTAATTTGTTTTGGTCCAGAGAGTACCAGTATAGTTAAGAGTCATTGTAACCTTGACAGCGAAGTACTAGAGGATAGCTGCTTTATATAAATTAGCAGTGGTTGTCGTTTTAAAAGTAATCTTCCGTTATTTGTTTTTATTAAGCAAATGTATGCTTTTATCAAATCAATTATGTTTAAGTTATAGGCTAGATGTAGGCATCTACGGAAATTTGAACTTTCATTCATCATATTTAACCTTCCGCTAGATTAAACAATGTTGGTAGCAATCTTCATTATTTGTTTAATGACGTGCTCCTTGTTTTCTCAGAAGCCTGACAGAACCAAAAACCTCTGTCAAGTTTGCAATTTGAATGAGACATTTTGGCGTGGACCCCCAACTCCCCCTATCGCCCCCTTCTCCCGCTATGTGTTCGAATCCCATCCTGATAGTGTTCTTTCATTCATTTCATATTCCGCTACACATACCTAATCACTTAACTATTTGCAACATGACCAACTTGGCCCTTATTTTAGATTTATCTTTTTTTTGCCATGTATATCGATATCACGTCATTATTGATATCACGTTTGTTTATTTACTATGGCTACTCGATTCATTATCTGGCGACTTGTCATTAAAGTATTGATATGATTCATTCTTGGATTTTCAATATCATCAGATCAGTGTGTGTACAAAATATACAGTAAAATTCAATCTCTTCAACAATTTCTGATGAAAATTCATTAAAGATCTTTATCCAAATTAAATTTGTGAGGGCCATGCCATGAATTGCGCTGGTTGAATATATGGTTGATACAGGGAAAGGGAAGGGGTTTAAAACAGAGAACTGGTCAAAATATTCTGCAAATGCGAATTATATAATCCACCTTCGTCTTTCCTAAAGACACAGTAAAAGTTATCTCGTACGCAGCGGTGTATTGAAAGAATATATTTTGCAAGTTGGAGAAACAGCACTCCCATTAATTAATCGATGGGCAGTAGGGACAAAGAATCTCTCATATCTGATTTGTCTTAGACATTTTTCTAATTAATTAGGTGTGTTTGAAAATGTCTTCAGAAGGAATAGGGATATCGAGGGTATAGTATATATAGGAGCACTATGAAAGCGTGATGGGTTTGATTAGTCAGGAAGATGATTCAAAAGGATAAAAGAAAATCAAGTTGGTGGAAGTTGGCGGGAATAGATAAAAGGAAAAGGATAGAGGACAACAAAGAATCATCCCGAAAGGTTGTTGAGAGTAAATTAAAGAGTAAAAGCCAACAACCCCGTTTCCTTTTTGCCCTACAACGAATGATTGAAGTTGATATGGCCTGCTTGATCAATGAAATTATATATTAACCTCGCAGATCAACTTTCTAGATGTATATAGTAGTAGTCCATATATATATAAATATAATTAATCAATAATTAACCTATATAAGGTCTCACTCTTCTTTATTCCTCGCCCATCATTTTGTTGGTGTATAACGACTTTCTTTCTTCTGCTGAGGATGGGTATAGATCATTTGTTTTGAGTACAACTGATTCCTCTGGCCAAAAAGAAGAAGCAAAGGGCTCCAATCCTAATCAGTTTAAGAGTCAAAACTAGCCCTAGAGCTAGTGTTTATTAACGATTTATAGCACACTGCGCTCTGAACAGTATATATATGTATGTCCTTAAAGATCTTGTTAACTAAGGCACTGGCGATGGAAATAGACAAGGCCTTTTATATAAAAATAAGTCAGTATTATGATTATGGCGTAGAATATATAATACAACCTGTGATTAATATGCCCAAACAAAGAACTCAGAGAATTTTATTGATATTATCGACACGCATATTGGTTAGTAATGGGGTTAAGGAATTTGCAGTGGCATGGATTGAATGATAATTATCAATATTAATTTGTAGTAAAAGGGTTTCCTATATACACACACAGAGGCACACCACATATATAATTATAACATTATGTCTATAACTTAGTTTAATTAAAGTAGGTATTCTCTCCGAGGCATGCAAACATCCATAAGTAAAGACGATGGCATTAGCATCTTCGGAAACAAAAAGTTCTACTTCTTCTCCTATATGAAATCGTTTGCTGTTATTATATATTTGACATATGCGCTCCAAATTCTTATAATGGCTTCCAAATTAGCCCTTCATGAATGTTTTCTTTATTCGTGCATGGCATGAAGACGCGCGATGGTTTATTAGTAATTTAGTATCTCAAACTCACTATCTTACGGCACTTGATCGGTGGCATTTCTGAGGAATCTGCTCGATCAAATTAAAGCTCATGATTTTGTCTTTTCGAGGCTTGAAAAAATAATTCGGACACACGCAAACGCCGCATATACAAATATAAAAGACCATTCTTACGAGGAAAATTTAAACGAATTCGGAGGAAAGCAGTGAATCTATACCGGTTCCCGAGCCGGCCTGTAATAATATATGCCATTCTATTGTGCGTATATATTATGGTGATCGGAGGAAAATTCATACGGATTCAATATGCCATCTTCTGTTGATAGCTGAGTATTGATTTTTTTTTTTGTTGAGAAAAGGTTTAGGTGAGTAGGATCTGTGAGCTCAATAAAATTAGCCTATGTTTCTTGGTTAAAAAAATAGCGGATTTAAACTCATAAAATCTTGTGGATTATGAGCAGTATGTTGTTCCATGGACTGATCTCTGAGATGTAAGGAAAATATTCAATGTTAATTACATAAATATATGGAATACTTACTTAAGGTGATCTCTCATCTATTCCGGACATTATCTCTGAAAAGCGCGTCAAGTTGAGTGGAGGGATAGACATGCATATATTTAACTATAGGTGTTTTTATGCAACTAAGAAATTCCATATCTGATGAATTATGTGTGAAATGGTACTTTTCTATTAAAAGAACGAATATAGAGTTTCATGATCAACTGGAATTTGTTATTTTTAAAAGAGATAATGTTTAGATTGCTCATTCATTTATGAAATTAGAGGAAATAAAGAAAAAGGAGAGGAGAAATGAAAAATTAGGCAAATTAATTAATAAAGCAAGGGATATGGAGGAGGGGCCACAAACCACAAATGAAAGGGGTTGTTGGAAAATTAAGCATATAGAGATAGCAAATAGCCAAGTAGGAATAATAAAAACTCATATTGCCATAATAATACTGATATTATATTAAAAAAGGAAAAAAGGGGCAAAGTTGTAGTTTTGAAATAAAGAAAAGGTGGAAAAAGGGGAGAGCAAGTCCAAGTATAGCTGCAAGTTGCAGCATCCACTTGCAAATTAAAGTGTCGCGTAAGCTAGCTGCCTTCCTTCTCCGCCCTTCCTCACCAATTAGTCAGCTCAACCACCAGCGGCGCCACCACCTCCACTACATAAACAAATGCAACGACCAGAGCAAGAAGAAGAAATCCTCTCTCTCTCTCTGAAACCCCAAACCAGAACTAATTAATCCAACTTGCACTACAAAAATATTTACCCAGAGCCTCATCATACAGCCCCCCTTGCCGTCTCCTTAGCTTTTATTATAATATATACGGCCAACCCTCTTTCCCCCCACTCCCAAACCCCCCCAACCCAATCCATTCAATCCCAAACGTCGCTGCAAATGCCATCTTCCACACAGATTCAGCGGTTCAATCCCGCCACCGACGCAACTACCGTCTCCACCGCTTACAACTGCCCCAAACACCTCCGTCTCTTGCTTCCCCTCTCCTCCGCTCGACTAACCCGGCCTCTTCCAGAAACCGCCACTTGCCACCATGCCCACATGGTGGGGTCCGACCAGTGCTGCTCCGTCGTCATCCAGTCCATTGACGCCCCCGTCGACACTGTCTGGTCGGTGGTCCGGCGCTTCGACAACCCTCAGGCCTACAAACACTTCGTCAAGAGCTGCCGAGTCATTATGGGTGACGGCATTCGAGTGGGGACGCTCCGTGAAGTCCACGTGGTCTCCGGACTCCCCGCCGTGTCCAGCATCGAGCGGTTAGAGATCCTGGACGACGAACACCATGTCCTCAGCTTCTGCGTCGTCGGCGGAGATCATCGCCTGCGGAACTACAGTTCCGTCACCACCCTGCACGCCGTGGAAACCGGGACGCTTGTCATCGAATCGTACGTGGTGGACGTCCCGCAAGGTAACACCAAGGACGAGACCTGCGTCTTCGCCGACACAATAGTACGGTGCAATTTGCAGTCTCTGGCTCAGATTGCGGAGACCATGGCCACCAAGGACCACAAAGAGAGAGAGCTACCATCGGCGGCCTCCTGAATATATACCCAATATTAATACAAGTGACGATTCCTTCTCCGTTTCTTTTCTCCTTCTTCAACATCTTTCTTTTCGTTTTGGTCGGGTGTGCTAATTCGGGTCTTTTTGTTTCCCAACATGGGTTCGGATCTTGTATGTCTAATTAGACATCTATGACCTGATACCCATGCTGGGAATTCATGGGTAAACCGATAGGTTTTTTTGCAAGTCTCTCGATCAGATCATATATATATAATTTTATTCTTTTTTTGGTTCAAACCATTCATCTGATCGAGGCTTGCTGGTCATTATTGTATTAGCATTGAAAGTGGGATGCCTTTGTAGCTGTACATTAAGTTAAAGTTCTTTAATTTTTAGGATACATTACATCTCTCAAAAGGATTTTGTTGTCAGCCTATCCAGTTGGTTTTGGCGTTTCGTTCTCAGTGCATGGTACTCATCTCCATATATATATATATCACTAGTAATTTTAATGTATACACTAATCAATGAACTTGTTTGATTTGTTCTGGAGAAGATGCGGAATCGACAATGAGGCCAAATCAATTAGAAATTAGAACATACATACATACATACATACATACATACGATATTATATTGTAGTGAAAAGAAAAGTTTTTCATACGTGCATATATATTGAGATGAAGAATGCAATATAAGAATTTGACAGTTTTAATTTTCATGCGTATTTGGTGAGGGATCACGATTCACGTTCAATATATTTAGTTAAATTAAATTTAAATAACAGTCGTATAATATTTAACCTTAAAATAAATTTTCAAATATTCAACACTTGTAAATAAAATTTTTTAAGACAAATTTACTCCTTAACCTAATTGACCTAATTGTGTATATAGTGTTGCAGCGGGAGGAAGCGCTGTAAAGTTTAAACAGTAGCAGTCAACGAGAAATCTTAAAGTCAATAAAGTAAGCGAGAATGTTAGAGTTGATGGATCCACTGTGTAATCGATAATGCATTGTTTATTTCAAGTACTTGATTATAATACTAAGATTTTGGATTTTGCTATTAATTCAAAAAAAGAAATAAAACGAGGCTACTTATTTAAGAGTGACTGAAAGAGAAGAACTTCAAAATTCAAATGCACTGTGTTTGGTAATAATCAAGGGTTAAATATTTGAAAGGTGGCGGAATCAACCTCTGAGATGCAACTTGCGCAGGCTGAACTCCACTTGTTATGTAAACAAAATCAAGTTGTTTAATGTTGGGCCCCCTTATTACTATTCTTTCACCTTCTTTTTTCCGGGTGGATGTATTTTATTATTAATTAATTAAGGAAAATATATGATCTGTGAGGTGGAAGGGATAGATGGAAGAAGAGCAACTTGGCCTGCAAGTGGGCGACGAAACGTACGAGTATGTTCACCCTCTTGCCCTTTGTTTGTTAAACTTTGATTTATATATTAATATCAGAAACCAAATCCCGCCATTCACTGCTCCCCTTTTCCTGTCTTGCCCTCGTATTTCATTCTGTGGCCCTTTGTAACCACCAACGAAAATTAAAGCCGCTTTTGAATTGTCGCAGGCAAACTTTTCTGCTTTAAAAAATTTGAAACAGATTAACGGAATGCTAAAATATCTTGCTCCGTATTATGTCATTCAATCGATGTAATTTATGAAACTTCCCTTTAATTTGCACGATAATATTGCATCTTTTCCCCTGCTAGCTCCCGCATCACTAGAATAAATCTTTTTATAAAGAATGACAGTTTCCTGGCCTGAGATGGAAAGAAGAAGTGAATATCTGAATGAGTCTTGCAGGGCTATGCGTTCCTCATCAGCCCCGCGTGTTGAAAGCACTTCAAATACATATAGTTCTGTTTTACTTCCCTTTTATTTTTTTTTGGTAAAATTAAAATTATCTTCTAGCCAATAACTAGAGATTAATCCGTCCGAAATGTAGAAATAATCGAAATAAGATGGCATTATGTTCAAGGGATCAAATTATCTACTAACTGTACCCAACTGTGTTAATAGTTGAAGGCCTTTTAGTTTCTTAATTAGCCCCTCCGAGGTGTATGATAGTCTGTCATATTTAGAACTCCTCAATTGCTTAATTGTTCAAACGAGGAGAGAGATAACGTAAGAGCGCTCGTTGATGGAAAACTCCGCCTCTATCTCTATGTCCATTCCTTCTCATGGGGCGATTTTCTTGGCCCAATATAGTTGATCCATTTTGAAAGCACGAGAAAGGTGGCCCATCATGGGCTTTACTTGGGCTTAAAATCGATTATTGTTTTTAGATTAAGAGCTTAGTATTTTTGTTTTGGGGCCGAAAGGGCCCTGTTCAGGTGAGCCCAATTTGATTGTGGAAAAGAGGCTAATTCACTAATGCATTCAGTAGTTGTACAGAAAAACAAGGTGGGGAAGGATCAAATCAAGGGTAAAAAATGTAACCAAAAAAAAAAATCAAGGGTAAAAAAGCTTGGCAAAAAGGAGCTCATTCCAAGTATCTTGAAGGCCGGGCAAACACCAGTGGACGCAATCCGCGTAGCTGACGGGGTCGGCCAACTGCTCCGGAGTCAAGGGGCTCCACTGCTTCTTGTATATGGAAGTGTGCGCGTCTTTCCTGTAACTCGACAGCTGCGTTATGTTGAGGAACGTTATCGGCACTTTTGTTTTCCTCAGCACCTCCCCTATCACTCGCATCACGTTCTTCCTGCAATCTGATCCCCAGTAAGTGGCGTTCTCTATCATCCTCGTCTCGTTGTAGCAGTTCCCTCCTTCTTTCCCTCCCCAATCTATACTCCTGCATGTCTTAGTTCATGTCGCAACCATTAGAAACACCTCAATTCTCTACTGTGTCAAAGTGTGTGCATATATATACTGCCACTCACTTTCCATGAGTAGGAGACATGCTGGTGAAGAAGACTCTGGTCTTCTTCGGGTCCATGTTCAGCCTCACCCATCTCAGCATGCTCTTCATCGCCATGCGATACGCTTCCTCTGTCGGCACCTCCGCTATCTCTTTCCCTTCATCGTCGAATGATCCTAGCCTGCCCATTTTTCACACCCTCATTTTAGTTGCAGCTCAGAACATGAGTTTGATGACATCTTAGAAAACAACAAAACAAAAAGAACGTACAAGATCTTCATCTTCAAGCCGGTCATCCACCAAAGATACGTGTTGAACACCAAAATGTCCACGCCTTTCCAATTGCGACCGTGCTTGTTGATGGAACCCTTTCTCACGATCCTGTCGGATATTCTGTGGACGATGGCGTTATCGGCGTTGGACTCCAGAAGGAATGGCGCCCAGTAGAACTCTATGGTCGCATTGTATTCCTGATCAGATGTCGATCACAGAGAAGGAATTCTCAGATAAAGAAGAAGAAAAGGAATTAACTAATGTGGCTAGAGATTGATAGGATCATATGAAATGATGCCTTAGAGGTGAAGACGGTTAGGGAATCATGATCAAAGGTTTCCATGGACTTGGCATCTTCGGGGATGAGTCGATGGAGAAGGCAGATCAGAGAGACATACTGACCCCTGTTCAGAGAATCTCCGACGAACATCATCCTCTTCCCACGAAGCGTTTCCAGCATCAAACTCGCATTGAATCTGTAACATTCGTTTCAAATCATGAGATCACTTTCGATAACAGAGACTTGAAAGGAAGCTATGAAACACATACTTGGGAAGATCGCAAGCGTGGGGCTGCCACCTCCAAAACTGATAATCCTTATCGGGGCGGCCGTGTGCCTGACAAGTCAACTGAGGCTGTATGTACGGACACTCCGACTCTTCATAGAGAGGCCGATTCAGTTCGTCCCGTACCCACCTCCCCCTGAACAAGTCGCACCCTTCCTCTGTTTTCCCTATCGCAAACGGAAGCTTTTGTCCTTTCAATCTCTCTGCCCCCACGACAACAACACAGTCCATTTCAGATTGAGAACTAATATGTTGAGAAGCATTGAAATGAAAGATTGAATGGAAGTGAACAAACCGGGTGAGGAGAAGGCGGCGTGGGGGTTGGAGTAGAGTTGAAGCTGTTGGCCGAAGATGCAGATGAAGTCCTCGCCATAGAGAATGGAGACGAAGAAAATGAAGACTAAGAGGGTGAAGAGGTAGGGAGAGAAGCGAGCCTTGTTCCTCAGAAGAGACGACGGAGATGGGGATTCTGAGGAGGGTGTCTTCATCTCATTTGCATCCAATGTCGCTTTTGGATCCTTTCACCCCTTCCTCCACTCCCAGTTAATATAGCACATTCGTTCTCATTCCTACCTCATTTTTCCCACTTTTAATATATTAACTAATTTTACAGTTGGAAGGAATATGTGACAAGCAGTCATTGCAAATAAATAATTGAGCCTACATTGCACCAAAGTTAAGCAACCATCAAAACACGTTGGGTTAAAAAAAGAATGCTAGGATATCTTACGTAGTTTTGATTAAGCTATTTCGTCCTGTCGTTGCAACAGCGTTCATTTTCTTCTTTTCCCATTACAAGTTGAGGAGTCAATATATCAATCGATATTCAATACATGATGTGTGCGAAATTTCATTGATTATAAATAACGTGACTTGTTTTTTGGACTGTATCCATTATTATATACACGAGTCATGTGTAATTAAGAATAAACATATAAATATAAGAAAAATGTATTAAACATATTGATGGATGATTTATTTTACTTATGAAGAAAGGAAAGAAAAAGTGTGTGGTGGGTTGCCAACGATCAAGATGATGGGATAGTGTAGGAGGAAGAGGAGGGGGAGGAGGACCTGGCTTGGCTTCAAAGCTAAGGCTTTGGAGTAAGATTGCGAAACATAATCACTTTGCCCTTTCGTCATATAGAATCATTGTACCAACTAAACCAATAGAGGGAGTATCAACCAGAAGGACCATTATTTATGCCACGGGATTTTGAATTTGAAGGGATAGGTACATTAGTTAATCCTTTGCTTTCATTTGGAAATTAAATTAACCGCTTCCTTACTTTAATATTCATCCACGCATACGACATATATATATATATATATATATATATATATATGTATGTATGTATGTATGTATACACACATTATTGGTGTCGTTAGCAGCGGCATTAGTTGTGCGGGACATTCAAGAAAATGTTAAAAGTGATGCATCAACTATAAACTTATAAACTAAACTAATCTCCACCTAATTAATAATTTTCAGCTTTACAGTATTCCTATATTTGCTGTCAGATTATTCCGTTTGCATTTGTCACCACTCCTCACACACAAATACAGATCACTTGTGGTGTTCGTGTTGTTAGACCAACAACTTAATTGGCAACTAATTTGTAACACTACACATATTTTTTGCATGTTAGATTTAAAAAAAATGGCTATACCACTCGTGATTCAATAATGGTCTAACTTATATAAATTTAATTATTTATATAGCGATAATCATAATTTATTGATATATTGATGATTTCCGGCAGGAAGAGTGTAATTCCTCTTAGCAGTAGCTTTTTCAGGAGACGTCGATCTTGGCGCATGCCTTTTTTGTCGTTTTTTTTGCACTTGCCAAAACATCTTTAGAAAGGAGGAGGAGGATGAAGGAAGATTCAAATCAGCTGATTTGGACTAACGGAAGCCGTTGATCATGTTCGTGGTCCCCACCGATAATACCAATCCAACAGCTCGGATCGGATACGAACAATGGCAAAGAAACGATCATTTTAGACAAGCCGAATCCATCCAATTATCCCGATGGATAATGCATTATAAGAATGCCACTTAAGATTGTCATCTTAACTCTGCTATTATACCCATTTTTCCATGAAATTACATCGAAGAATTTCTTAATTATCTCAATTTCTTCTAACAACTCCTAATCATGAAAAAAAAAAGAAGGAGCGATGCATGTGAAAGAACCGACGAGTCAAGGCAAGAGGTACAGATTTCAAGGTTCTATAGCAAGGATGCATCTGGATCTGACCTGCCGGGCATCTGACAAGTAACCTATTTGCACTTTTCTGCAGAATCATCGGATAAACGCGATGATCCGTAATGAATCCAGAATAACAAATATCACCCTCAGAAGTTCACAGGAGAATATGAGCTCCGGTAACCTTGAGAAGGTCCCTTGAACTTCCTCGCCAAAGAAGCACAAAAACCCTGCAAAGATGTCAACTCCGCCTAGTCAGTATGATTGAGCAAAAGTTATTCCCGTATTCCTTCCAATGTCAGATTCAGAAGGCTGCTAACTTCAAAGTATTAACGTGGACGAATACCTGGGTTCTTCGGGGCAAGGTTGACCAGAAGTCCAAATTGGGGATAACCTGAAATACGGGAAATGAAAGTAGGGTTCAGTCCCAAATTACAGTGAGGCCCCATAAAAGGTTGCTTGCAATCATCTCACGGAGTCCTTGTGAAGTAAGGGAAGGGGACTGTGGAGTATAAAGCATTATAAACAGTTATTGTATTAAAAAATTTCTCTGACAGATCGTAATCCAAAAGGTAAAGGGACAGTGATGATTTTGATTTTCACCTGATACAGAAACTAAGTAATTAGTTAACTTTGCTAACACAGATGATAGATAACCACAATATGAAATCAGTAAACCACGACAAGACAGAACTTATGCATCCTGAGATGAAGATTCAACCCCAAGCAAACAATGCCATAATTATGTGATGCTTTAAATGGACTCTTTATCCGAAGTCCATTGCTAACAGACAGTTAATTGTGGGGGGACAAGATATGTTACGATTTAAATGGACTCTTCCCAAGATCTTTTGCCCCTTGTGCATATGAACTAGACCAGAGACAGCCAATTTCATGAGCTAAGCATGCCAACAAAAGTTAAAACTTATATCAAAAAGTAGTAGGTGAATTCACACCAACCAAGATATAATTACAACAAGGCAAACGAGCAACAAGAAGTGAGAAACATACATCTATACCACGAATACCAAGGAAGAAATGCCGATAAACAATGCCAGCCAGTAGATATACTCCAAAAAGGCACAAGACACTGAAATGAGATGAGCCAAACAATCAAAACGAAACTAAAATTGGCCAAATAAAAGAAACTTGTAGCTACTAAAAGTATTGGGTGAGAATGTATAATCCTTACATGGTTATTAAGGTGACAAACCACCCCCACCCTTTCCCATGAACATTTAAAATAACGGCACATCCAGATGGATGCCTCAGCTCTGTAGCCTGCTTAAGAAACAAGATTATTAACATATAACACAGCTAAATCACAGTAAACCATTGAACTTAACAAGCAAGGATCCCAAAAATAGAAAATCCCCAAACAGAGCACTCACATAGTTACAGGTCCCTAATCTCTCCAGAGAATGCGGTCCCTGTAAGCAGAAGATTAAAAATAAGACTTGTGTCTGTAGCACAAAGTCCAAAAGATTTCAATTTATTAAGCAAAAACTGAAATAGATGGGGGAAAATTACTTGAACTCCATTTGAATTGCATAGCACAGACACTGACAGCGAACAATTTAACTTAGGGTTATTGCTTGACATCTTAACAATGACACCGCTGTGGGGATTTTTCTTATCTGCCAGGAGATTAGCATTAAAACCGTGAATGCATAATACCTTTCATTTTTTTGGCCATCATGCACGCATAATAGCTATGTTCGTGATTAGTAATTCAGTTCCAATGAACAGTAACATCATGAAACACAGAGAGACAAGCACCAACCAAGTAGCAAATATTATATTAAGGCACCATCCGAAGTAAATAAAAGGAAGAAAAAGAGAGGAGTATTGAGCTACCAAATATATCAACATCCATTTTTGGGCCCCGTCCTATGGTTGTGCATACATGATAACCTGCTTTAATCACACAGTTAGAAAAGATGGACTCCCATCTAGTACCAGTTAAAATTCATTGAACGCAAAGGTAAAGCATTCAATTTATTCACTGAATCAAATAATTTCATTAATGATGTATAACAAGCTACCCTAGCAACAACCGCAAAAAGACACCAGAAGCATGTGTAATTCATGGAGGCAGACATAAGTATTTACAGTCACAGAATGACACAAGTCTTCTACCTCCAATGTTGTTTGCCACAAGCGCACTACAATCCATTCCACACCGTGTTGGCCCTCCACAATCCTAAGTCATACAATGAAGCAATCAAATAAGCAAACGACTTTTACATTGAAAGAAAAAATAAACAATCGATTTTGTGAGAATATAGAACAAATTAATAACTATCGAAACAAGAAAAAGCAGGTTTCAATGTTCGTCAACAGAAAAAAAAACTGGACAGACTCATTTGAGTCAGTTAAAGTTGATAGAATCATAATTTATCAGCTTAATCTAACATATCAATACATTATGATGCCAAAGCGAACTTAAAGCTTATTGACAAGGTAACTAATCTAATAACTTCCTATCATAAGATTAATAGCATCCCTTTACTGTTATTTGTCGCTGGGTTTCTTAGTCTAAGTGCATATTCATACGAAAGGAAGTACGAATGTGTTGAAGCTGCATATAAACAAAGGGTCCATTACTTAATAACTCAACTGTCGGAAATGATTTTTACTCCAAATGTCTTTGAGGAAGCTAAGGAGTATGGATGTTTTCACTCAATAGGAGGGTAAGAGCATAAAAAGTATTATTAAAACTTGTATCACTCTAGCAAAGGATGGAAGGCAATACAAAATCAAGATAACTATAGGTTGGCCTATCAAGCATCGACACAGATAAAATAGCTTGGACTGTGAAGTGAAGCATTTACCCAGCAGTCAGCACATGTAGGAGGGTCATGATTGAAAATCATCCCATCACAAAGCTGCGCCAAACAACCAAGAACTGATAAAAACTCAATTATAACTTGGCACAAAGTATATAAAAGGTCAGTATTCCCTATAAAAAGAAAACATAAATTCAGCCATTGCAGTTGTAGAAGCATGCATAAAGAATAAGCAATGCGCTATTCACAAAGTCAGTGTGCTAGGGTCCGATAGGAAGGGAGGGAAAAAAACGATTTATGCCATATTACTAGTTATGGCTGATGATGATGGATATGATAAAAATACAATTGCTGACAACTACGAGTCGGTTTGGCAAGAAAAATAGAGTGGGATGAAAATGGAAGTCGGAAGTGAAAAAAGTGAGTTTATAGTTTGAAAATGCCCTTTAAGTCCGTGAATGAATAATAATAATAATAATAATAATAAAAGATGGTAAGTAACAACAACAATGGTATAATAGGCATTATATATCTCTTTTTTGGGCAATGAAGAGAAAAGATTTCTTTCCCTAAAGGTTATTACTAATCAACCTTACTGAAATCAAAGAATTAAGCGTGACCTGATGAAGCCAACCTGAAACCATATGATGGTCTCGTTTGCTGCTACTTTGTAATATCTACGAGCAAAAATGAATATTCACTATCAGAAACATATCAAATGGATTAATGGTACGTAACTTTGTACAAAAATATTGCGTATTAAAATTGAGAACAATACAGTGACAGTCTTTTCCCCACCGTGATAGAAGTAGTCTATCATTTGAAGACCTACCATTGAGTAATCGCCCAAAAAGAGAAGAAGCAAAGTCTAGACATAATTTCCAACACCCGCCACACAAATAAGTTTCAGTACTCTTAGCTCCTTCGAAATTTAAAGCCACTTAAAAGGTTATATGGCTACATTACTTAAGCAGTACCACGGATTGTTCTACATTTGAGTTAGACAAATGGAGCAAGTATCAACGAAGAATGGTATATATAAAACACACAGGTCCATCAAAGCAACAGATATAAGATTCGAATAAATGAACTCCCAAAAACGACAAACAGCAAAAATACATTAAACCGCGCCAAATCAATAGCAATGAAACATATGTTGGACGGTATAAATCGAGGATTTCGCCCAGATCAGGAAAAAAGAATGTAGAGGGCGGAAGGCGCACCCATCTTCACTGCGAACGCCGTGGGGGAAGTCCCGCACGGGAGAAGTCAAGGTATAGTTATAAATCCTGTTTCCATCAAGAAAACTGAAGTCGCAGGCTGCAGAGGCGGAGTTCAGAGACGCAACTCGGTGTAATATCGCAACAAGAGGGATAAGCCATTTCAGACATTTTTGTCCACCTATCATTCTCTTCATTCAAGAACTATCTCATACTGGTAATCACAATATGTTCGCAAAGCAATCTCAGATGTAGACGAAGGAGAAGGTACTCTTGGTTAGCTAAAGCGGAGAAGAGAATGGCAAGACACAGGCAACGAGTAACGGAGGAAGGACGAGCTCGAAAGGGACGATCAGGAAGCAAGCAGGGGGGGGGGGGCCAATGTGTATGGACGAATGGGCCGAACCAGGTCCTCCGTGGCCCGAATTTAAATGGCCCAAAAGAAAGCATTCATGAAAATATTGGGCCAAAAAATGGCCCCAGAAAAAAAACAATAAAAAATCACGTACAAGAAATTAATTATCACTTGAAATCCAAGTCTGAGGAGATCTAAGTCAATAAATACTAAATAGGGTCGTCTAATCATTGCAATCACTGACGTTACTTATAAAACACATTCAAGTCTCATAAAATAATTACAGACTTTGTAAGCGTCTTGGCACCAGAATAGATTCTCAATTAAACCTTCCCTTCCTTAAGTTAAGCGGAATTTTAAGCGTCTTGTTCATATAGGTATGACAGTGTTACAATCGATGGTAAATTAGAGTGGCAGAATAAGTTAGATGAATATAATAAGTCTTTGTTGATATATGCGATGGAATTTTTGTAAACTATACGTGGATGTTATTGTCTATTTCTCTCGCATGTTTCCACAATTCCTCTGTTTGATCAATTTTTATTTACCATAATCTTTTTTGTTTGTATGTACCATCTAGGAAGACTATCCAAGGCTGTCTGCCAATGTTGCTGGTGACAGAAAGTTTGATGTGTACATGGGAATTGTTGTGTTTGGAAGCAACACATACTGTGGTGGGCAGTGGAATGTAAGTGGTTGGCAGCATTACAAAATCTTACTGTACAGCAACACATTACATCTAAACTATTTCAACATATAACTTACTCGTCAATCGATATTATTCTGCACAGAACATCCAGGAACTGAAGTCCACCAATCACACCCATATATTTCTTGGTGCATGCTTCTTCCATTTATGCTTAACTAATGCCATTAATAAGGGTAACATTGGAAACTACTTTAAAAGTGACCTATATTAAAAGCTGGAGGGAGTATTTGTGCTTTGAGACTCTTGATGACAGTCATTATATGCCGTTTTTCCATACAGAGAGTACTTAAATCCTTTCTTTCCCTTTGCAAGGTGTAATTAATATACGTAGGGGTACTTAATGGTATACGAGAAATTATGCAAGTAGGATATGTTTTTACTAGCTTCTTCATAACTTTAAGCTATGGATGTGATGTATCAGACAAACGTTGCTCTTGATGTACTAAGAAAGGAGGATGTCTCGGCTGCAGTATTTGCTCCATGATAGGTCTATGGGACTAAGCAACCGCTGGATTTTCAGAATGCTCAGAATCGGTAACGCAGCAATTTATGTTGTCATACCAAGAAATTGCATACATACGAAAGGAACAGAGTATGGGATGCCACATAAAGGCTAATTATACACTCAATCTGT
Organism: Leucaena leucocephala; assembly: GCA_037074615.1. NCBI lineage: Eukaryota > Viridiplantae > Streptophyta > Magnoliopsida > Fabales > Fabaceae > Leucaena > Leucaena leucocephala. The sequence goes on along the minus strand of CM073517.1, from coordinate 477,020 downwards.
GGAGTTAAAATATCTGAAACACCCCTTAAAGATATTCCAATGGCATCTTTAAGTTTTAAGCTTTGACTAAATGGATTGTGTAGCTTCTGACAAATAAAAACCTGAATCATTTGGCTCACGTGTTATTTGTGGGCTATTGATCATATTTGGATGATTTCAAAGGATTCATTTTGAATTTCTAAACTGAGGGACTCTCTCTTCGGAATTCTCATTAGTTAGATTGTAATTCTACCAGACTGTAAGTTTAAGTAGGAACTGTTGTTCCGGAAAATAGAAGGAGGAAGAACTACTAGCACATTGGTTTCCTAACAAACTCATAGTCTTCTTACCTTATAAATGTCGTATACTAAAATCATTTTCACAATTTTGGTTTCCGAACTTCTTCAATTTTCATATTAGGCAAACAAGTTTCATACTCACTATAGAGATTCTATTTTGAAATACTTACTCATACGAGTGCCTGCATCATTGCATTACATTTGTTATTGTAGTTGCTGGGGTCTTGTGGAGAAATCATGGGGTATACTGCGAACTACTCTGGAACACTGCTATTCTACACAAATTTTGATCAGGTGAACAATTGTGATTCTTGTCCCCTTTGTTATTTTTCTTCCTACTGCTCAAATGGGACTTTCAGGAACACGGTTATCATATTTCAATTGACGGAGACAGAGTATCTGATGCTGCTAATTGGTGCAACATTTCTTGCCAAGGCTTACAGGTATGTACTCAAATAAGTACCATATCGACAGTTGCATATACATATATACACCATTCATTAATTACTTGTTTGTCATTTCTGAGATTCAGTAATATCAGTTTAATAAAGCTAATCTACAGTAACAAGTACAATATTTGTGATCTTTGATAGACACTCCCTCTCTTATTCCAGATCCTCATGTCCATCACAGATCCTTCTTTTCTTGTGCAATGGATGGTTTACGGACAATTTTTTTCCTTTAATTGCAACTATATACTAAAGCCATGTCTTTTAATCTGTTGTAATTCCTTCATTGATATTAGTGATACTTTTTCAAAGTTTGTTTACATTCTAATTTACGTATATGCGTTCAGCCGTTCCTTGAGTTTGCCGATGTTACTCCAAATGCTTCTATTCAAGCTTTTGTTGAGTAAGTACATATCAGGATTTTCTTTATTGATGAGATTAGGAGTTTGATGGCTAAGCTGATAGTGGTCAAAGTCTTCTCTTACCATCATTCACACATCTTTCTCTTTTTTACTGACTTTATCATAACATTGCTTTTCTGTTTTTCCATCTAAATGTTGAATACTTTTGAAAAATTAATTATGAAAGGATGTCAAGCATTTGCTTTCTATCTTTGGAATTTGCAGCTTTAAGGAATCATCCTATAGTGGAGGGGGGAACATTACATTTAAAGGATCTCTCGACGGGCAAACTTATTTCTGGAAGAGAATTTTTCAAGGGGGGTTTCCTGTGGGCGAGTCACCTATCCACATATTATATTCTGTAAGCTCTCACGTTGTGAAAATACAGCATATATTCATCATTTATAAGCTCAAAGCTACACAATCAGGAAAAAGTCTTTAATCTTGTTCACTCATGAAACCTACAACTAATGCAGGTGAAATCTGATAGCAATTCTTCATTGGGAATTGCGTTTGAGTTCACTTCCATTGCGAACGAAAGAACTACAGTACTCGTCACATCCTCAGAAATGAACCAGCACTCAAGCAAATTCAACAAAGTACTCATGACGCTTGAACTCAAGGGACTCTCCCCTGAATGGGTCGTACATGAAGGTACAATCACTATGAACGGGTACAAGTTGACAGAAATGCATGCAGTGTGCTCTAGATCTGAGCATCCGTTCAATGTGCCAAGACTGAAATCCAGATCATAAGATCCCTGATAGCACAGTGGGTTCTTTAACAGATTATTTTGCGGTTCTTGGTCATATCACAATCAAGAGTTCTGCTCATAACTCAGATTTTCCTGTGTCTACTTCGTGGCTAGTTAATGGTGAATACATCAAATATGGACGTCAGATTCCGAGGGTTCAAAGACCCTTAGTCTCAAACTTCTCTGGAACCTGAAAGATGGTCATAATTATGTGTTCCTTAACTACAAAGTGTACGGGGAGAAAATATCTGAACAAACAAAACGTCCGCCAATGCCAGAGTACCTTGGAATAGCACCAGTGAATTGTTTCTACGTTTCTGACCTCAAAATTCCTTCCGCCATTTCCCGTGTCAAGCTTATTATCCAAGTTTGTAGCGATGATGGTACAAATCAGAAACTAGATGACTCTCCATATTATGAACTGCATGTTGAAAATTCATAGATGATCGTTTAATGTAACATCACTTCTCCTTCATAGGAAGACGACCCTATTGTAAAATATGAATTTAGAGGAAGCATCCACATGTTAAGCTTATGCTGAAAAACAAACTAATGAAACTTCGTCCAAACGGTACTGGTGAAGTGCCCTTTTTATCATTGTTGTTTGTTGTTACTGCTACATTATGCTGATCAGTCAGAAACTTTGATGTTAAACATGGTGAGCCCAAGACTTGTATCGTGTAGGATTCTGGTGATATGAGTCCAAAACTAGGCAGTGAATTGACTATAATGATTTTTAAGAGGGCGATATACAGTAACTGTGAGGAGGTTCAACGCTCCAGGCTGCTTAATGTATATTAAATCCTTTGAATCAGCAGAATAACCGCTTTGTTCGTATCTACATTTTAGCGTGTGGAAAAGGGAGGGAAAATGAAATCTAAGTAGCTTCTACATAGCGTAGATTTTCTCCCAACAGGTTAAAAAGAAAAATCCTACTTTGACTTGACAAGTGGGAGAAAAAAATAAGAAAAACGAAAGAGAACTGAAAAGGGATGGGTTAGTGGCATCTGAATTCCAAAACAAAATATTTTGGAAGTATTATCCTCGAGACCTCAAATGAAAACTAAGTTCCTGCTTCCACTTTTTTTGTCTCCACAATAATGTAGGATTTCATATTGATCGAAAACAGGGATGTGCTTTTGTCTTATTTATTTTGACAAACGTCTGTAGTTTTCCCTTCGATTGCTGATATATAATTCTTATATTTTGACTATCTACAAGTTCTATTTAATCTAACCAGAGTTATATGTACTAGACCAGAGTGAATGGAGTAAGAGCTGCAAATTGCCTATGTCCCTTCAAATTGTGACCCAGAAGCATCAAGCAATCTCCAATTCACGCAGGAGCAACTGAATCAAGTTTTAAACTTTCCCTTTACTTGGGGTTCTTGCTCGATCTTTAATTATTTGTAGTTATGCCTTTAGGGTTTTATTTCAATAACCAATTATATTCTAGGAAACAAATGGTGAATCCGTTACGGGGCATCTGTAGTACTCCACTAATTTTTCTTTCGAGTGAAGAAGAAGAAGCATCCACTAGAGTTTCTCTTTAAATTTTGTAATACTCGCTTAAAAATTTTAAATCAACTTGACTTAATATTTTCAATTTACTTATCCCTAATCTGCAATCAATAATCTTCAAAATATAATGAACTGATCCACGACCTAGAAAGAAAGGAAATTAAAGTTTGCGTTAGTGCGATTTTGATGAGATTTGCGAACGTTACATGGCCAACAATTTGGGTGGAAGTCATGAGGGTTGGAGAAGGGCTTTCCATTGAAAAGTAAATGAAGTGGCCGTATTCCCTCAAAAGGAAATTAAACGAATTAGAAGTTGCCAGATGCTATGAGCAGTGGCTCATATTTACCTTTTATTTAATCTTTTTCTTTTCTTTTCTTTTGGGTGCGGAGACGGGTAGCTTCATCAGCTACATATTTAATATCTGCATCAAGCATTAAGGATGGGGCTACATAAAGACAAGATCGAAAATACGAGCTAAAACCAGGATTTGGTAGCCCGGAATGAACTTATTAAGCTCTCAAACTTTGACTTTGCCAAAAAGCTTCTTTCACATTAAACTAAAGCTGGACGTTCAGGGAATTTTTTAAAAAACAAAAGAACTGACGGTTGTTAGCTCTCCGTCTTTTCCCTATTTAATATTTAAAATATTACCTTTGATTTTGACATATACTAGTCTGGAGAGATGGATTTAGAAAAATAGATACAAATATGAATATCAAGGCTTCAGAGTTAGTATTATATTAGGCACATCCCATGTGAAGGAGCTAGCAGAAACAAAAACAGCACTCGCCATGTATAAAGTTATCTATTAGGTAAGGAAGATGGTTGTTTGTGAGGTAATTGACAGGCGATGAGACAGGAAAGTGAAAGAGATAAGAAGCGATGGAATATGTGAGAAGTTGAGGGAAATCAGAGTGACTTAAAGTAACATGGGCAGAAGAGAAATTTGGAAACTTTGCCAACAGAACAGCCAAAAATTATAACCCAAAGAATCACTCATTCAAAGAAAAGCCAAACATGCGCATATTTTTTTTCCTCTCGTAACAAGATAATATTTCCTGCGTGTTCATTCCTCGGTGCCTTATTCTTTCTTGGCAAGAACTTCGTTAAAAAACGCATTATTTCACGGATTGACTATCATTTGGAACCCATGCCTGCTTCGCACAACATTTAATTAGATTCTCTTCGGTCCTTGCTATAACAACCTTTTTGCTTATTATAAAATTTTACGTCTACAACATTAATTTTCTTTAAAAATATTATTTGTATTCCTTCCTAAACCAAACTCTATTTTAATGAATAAATTCAGGCACTCTTCAGTTCAAAGGATAGATTCTAATTGGGGAAATAAAACGCTCTCGAATTCAAATCCCAAGTTGAACACGAAATTTCGAAATGGGGAAAAAAGTCCTGGAAATTGCTTATGCATATCGCAGGGCATATTATATGATTATCAGAATGTCGGGCCACCGACCCTCGCCTCAGTGCATTAATTTAGAAGCGCCTGATTGGTCATTAGTTTAACAGGCTTATTGATTCAGAACTCTTCATTAGCACTTATAATCACATGCCAGAGTTGACCCCGTACCCCTCCCAGCTTCTCTCTTCCTTCCTTTATGTTTGTTATATCTATATAGAAAACAAGTTGTGCAAACGATGGAACGAAAATGGCCACGAAACACAGAGCACGTGAGAAAGTATTATTCAAGAAACCATGTCATGTCCAAAGATGCTCTCTCTCTTGAGAGGGTGATCGTGATGGATTACATTGCCAGAAGATGTGAAATTGAGATAGGGAGGAAGGTCATTTTGGAGACAGTGAGATTTGGGGTGATCCATCTCTGGGCTTGGCAGCATTACCGGATCACTCTGCATCTGGATACAGAGTATCTCTGCCTGAGCCACCGCAAGTTGCATTTGAAGCTCCGACACCTGGTTTTGCAGGTACGATATGGCCCCAACGCAACCGTAAACCGGGTCTCTCACTCTCGCATTTGCTTCATACACTAGACTGCTCACCGCATCAGCTCTCTGGTGCACCGGAAGTTCCTGAATCATTCGTTATACAAGAAACAAAATCAATCTTGGATTAAGAAGCAAAAGGAACCTTGAGACAACAAACAGAGGAGGGAGAGTGGTGGGGAACCTGTAGCATTTTGCTGACGTTGCTGGCGCCAAAAACCTTGTGAACGATGGCGAACTTTTGGGGATCATCGGAAGGGAAATAGGGAGCGAAAATGCAGTCTCTGGCGCATCGGCGTCTGAGCAATTTGCATGAAGCGCAAGGGGAATTGCCACCCATATTGGTTTTTTTTGCTTTTGAAAACAGAGCACAAAGCCAGAGAGTTGGATAAGTAGGACTTTAGCTGTGTTGTTATTTATAATGGCCCGCGGCGCCTGGCCTAACCTCCACTGCCAATCATATTTTATTCAATACGTGTCCCCATTAATGCAAAGAGTAGGAGAAATAAACTATGATGGGTTTTTTTTGTTACATACTATAATGATTTGATTCAACGAATTAATAATACCCTTTTTCTTTAGTTTTTGTTCATATTGATTTATTTATTACAAAATTTTACTTGTTCACATTCCACGGCCAAGCAAAATAGGAAATTTGGTAATTTTTAAAAGAAATATAAAATACTTACATAACATAGAAGGACACGTCATAAATTTTATCTAATAATAGCTCGCCATATTTTAATTTTGATTGCTAATAATTCATCTAAAATAATTTATATTTTATTTTATTTTAAAAAAATAAACATCTTTATTTGGTTCAAATAAATTTTTATTTTTTTAAATTAAAATATTTTAAAAAAATAAAATAATAATTTTTTTAAGACGAGTTATCAATTGAGTTGTTGTATTTTAATTGAACAAATTTTAAATAACACGGTACTCCTGTAAGTATTTATTTTAAAAAAAAAAGCATACATATGTATTTAAAAAAAATAGACACATCAAAATCGGTTACTTTTCTCTTGAAAAAGATGTATAAAATAAATAGTTCTCCTTGTTTGAGATGATTTATAATTCAAAATTTTGTAATCATACAAATTTGTGAAACCGAGGGGGCAAAAAGGTCATGCGCTCGGTCTAATTATTGATTTTTTAAAAACAAGAAAAAATAGAAACAATTACAAGTAAAATACAAAACGAAGTAAGTTTTATGCATTTGTATACAATTCAATGTAAACCATTTTACGATCAGCCTCTGAATAGTATCGCTCTATGAAGTTGTTATATTTGAATATATTGAACAAATTAAAAAGGAGAAATTATAATGAAGTTTTGAATAAGAGATTTCATTACTCAAAATTTATAATAGTAATTAGAGAGTTAAAAATAATAATAAATTTTAATATAAAAAATAACAATAAATTTATGTTATTTAAATTTTATAATGATTAAATTATTTTTTTAGGGCATCAATAATCTCCTCACATAAATTAGGAATGAGAAGAGTTGTGATGAAGTGGGCGTTTGAAGTAGAGGTGGTAATGCGGGCCAATCCGTCGGATACGGGTTGGCCCTTTGAGATAAAGGCGGGCCGAACCGGCCCGCTTTTAGGCGGGTTGGGATTACCCTAACCCGAGCCCGCCAACCCGCCAACTTTTTTTTTTATTTTTTTTTCATAAATTTTTTTATTTTTTTAATATATATGCCTACTTTTTAAAAAAAATCATATATTTTAATATTAATTAGATTCGAATCATGTTTGAAGTTGTCAAAATATTTATTTAGTTAACTTTGTCACCATTCATAGATAAATTTATCATAAAGAAAATAATAATAAAATAAAATAAATATATATAAAGAAATGACTCAATGAGATAAAGTTAATATAAATTAAATGTAATGTCCCTTGTTTAGCTAAAATTCTCAAATTAGTAAAGTATACATATAGAATATAAATAATAAAAAAAAAGTAAAAAAAAAAAAAGGAGCTAACCCGCCAACCCGGCGGGTTAGCCCGCCACGAGTGCGGGTCAAAAAGACCCGCATTTAAATGAGTTACAAAATTTGCACCCTAACCCGTTATTTTTTGGCGGGTTGACGGGTTGGGCCCGCGGGCCCAACTCAAATTACCACCCCTAGTTTGAAGTTTGAAATTAGGGGCAAGTTGTATTAGAAATGAGACCGGGCTATAAAGACAAAGGGTTGTTACTTGTTAATATAGAGGGAATGAATCAGTGAGCACTTGTGTGCCACGCTCTCAATAGTGACGGCTTAAGCGGCTATTTGGTACTCTGTTGTGTATGATGATGTTACATTCTGTGTCCAAGGGAGCCCTCTCTTCAACAATCGCGTCACATTCATTTCCCAGCCCACTAGACGCTGTACCTTGATGCATATACTACTCGTTTGAAAAATAAATAATATTTATCTAATTTTTAATATAAGATATAATTAAAGAGTTGATATTAATATTAAATATAAAATATATTTTTTATATATTTTTTTAAACTATATGTATTAACATGATCTCAATTATAATTAAGTAAGAGATTAAGATAAAAAAAGAAATGATGAAATATGTAAAAAGAGATGAGAGAAAACATATCTAATCAGATCTCCAACGGGTGCTATAGAACTTAAACCGTAGTGGCATAACATACCACCTTTCAAGAAGAACAAAAAAAAGATAAGAAAATAGTTGGAAAACTCTATGGTTGAGATGAGTAACAATATTGAGAGGCACTTTTATTTACGGTAGCCTAGGTACCGTGGTAATAATGAGATATGATCTCTCCGACAATTGTATTTTGCCCTTCAAGCAGCAATAAAAAAATTAATGCTTGATTAATTTTTTAATTAGTGAGAAACCTTATTCTTGATTCACTCATTCTAATCAAAGATGATTGATTTCTCTTCCAATCATCAGATTATTGTTTTACCTTTCAATCAATTAGCATTTGATTAGTTTTTACATACAAATTAATTTATTTGATTAGATTAAATTTATTTATAATCAAATAATCTAGCCCGTTAAAAGATGGACCTAGACCTAAGTCTTAATTATAATATTTTTTTAAAAAATATTATATTAATTAATTTTTTTATTTAATTATATTATTTAAATAAATTATATATTAAAGATACGGGAGTATCATAAAAGAGCAAAGAGCAGACGGCTCAACTTCATCAACTACGTGATTGACTTTATCTTCTCCTCTCCAATTCCCTTTTGATTTAACTGTTGTTGTATTCCCTCTGCATCATACGATGTCCCCACTCTAACTTGTCCTCATTTATACTTGCTAATCAGTTCTTTGCTATTATTAGACAAAAAAAGTGGTAAATAGGAATTGAAGAGAGTAAAATCCCGGTTTCATTGTATATTTCTGCGAACAAAGTGAGATATACAACTCTGGAATGCTCAGATTTGCCTCGTCTATATAATTGACAGTAGGGTTATATGAGAAGCGGGTAATTTACAAGTTAGACAGTGATGGAGGGATTGAATGTTGAAGAGCAGACCATTAAGTAGAAGCGGGGAAACAGAATTGGGAGTACATGAGGGGCGAGGGGGGCCCCATAAGGGCAGATAAAAACAAGGGCTATGGTTGACGCCGCCGATACAAGGTCTCTGTGAATATATATATTAAGGGACTTGAAATGGCTCCCACGATGTTTGACTATATATGCTCCACTGATACTGATAGCTTAGCTTCCTCTCTCAGCTACTGATTAAGAGCGAGGGTTAGGCTTGTAATTAGCGCTTAACTAGTCGCTGGTGGAGCCTCAACGTGCATGTTTGTAATTACACACGCACACAACCATTCGCGTGAATGCACACATTATATATATATCACTCTTACTAATATAATAATTAATACCCCCCTCTCTCCTCTAATGTGGATTGTTTGACTCAATTCATTGTTTAGTATGCTCTTTAACTGCATAATATTATTAATTCAATCAATTCATACGAACAAAGCCCTTCATAACTTTGCCTCCCGTTGTGCTATGCAGGATTTATACTCCCTTCGATTTGAAGATTCATACCCGCTTTAATTTAATTCATATATACATACAAATGCTTACTATTATACTACATGAGTATATGGTACCCGATAGGAAATGTATAACGGAAGCTGGAGAAAACCTGTGTGTAAGATTCTTTAATGAATGAACTTTGGATGTTTCTTCCCCCAGAATCTTGCATTGGAAGAAACAACACGTATCCTTCCTAATGGTACGTAGGAAACCACGTAATCCAATTTTCAAATTCATACTTGGCGTATTTTATTCACACATACACTTACCCTAAATTTAAATTAACGGGATTTAAAAAAAAAAAAAGAAAGCGTACGAATGTTTTCTTCATTTTAGGTAATCGTGAGCGCGCAGCTTCGAGAATAAGCTGGGTATTTAATCCTCCGCATTAAGAAAATTCTAACGCAAAAAAGAAGAAAGAAAGACCGACTCATTAATTATATAATACGATAGGTTATCTTTTTATATTGTACGGTAATTTGAAAACACTGTGTCTCGTGAGCGTCTAGAAATGGTTATAATCACATGTTGTTGAAAATTAATGAAATTAACTCTAAAAAGTTAGTGCGAAGAAAAATGGGAACACAGTTGTAGTAGTACATATATATGCTTGTTTTAAAGCAGGTTATTGAGAAAACAGGAGCAACGTGAGAAGGCATTAATGAGATTCTTGACATGCAATTTAAGTTGTAGGGATTATTATAAATGAAAGCCAATTTCGATGGAGATTGATGATATTGAAACTCGTGGGAGGGGAGCTAGCTAGGAACCCAAAGCTTGCGTCGCATTAATTGCCTCCCATGATTCTTCACAGCTTCCCCCAATTCCCGTACGACGCTCTCGCCGCCGACCTATTTATTCATTTTCAAAGCGTCATTTCCACACTCAGCGGCTAAACTTCTATCCAGCCATCACACACATATGAAGTTGACTCCTGTTTCTATTATCACGCGATTGCATGTCTCTGTTTTGCTTTTGTGTGTGTGTGAGTGTAATTTCCTCTGTCAGTATCGAGTTCCATGTTATCATCCTGGGGATATCCCATTGCATGCGATTACTTCTTGAAAGTTTAAACTTGAGAAAGGGTGAGACCGTGGAAGACGAGGGATGCCACGGAATTACAAGAGGAAATTAGTTAATTGGGGGAGAGATCTATGGGAATGATAGAAAGCGGAGAGTAAGAAAATAAGGATATTTATAAAAAATGTGTTATAAATATTTTATTAAATTTATAAAATAATATTATATTAGGAACTACTCCTAATTGGTTCGATGCCAAAAATAAGACAAGAGAGTGTAAATAAGATGGTAAAATAATGGGAGACGGGACAGACATATCCCCACAATCGGAGGGGAAAACACGAGGGCTCCAAGGCGATCATTAAATGTGCATCGCGGCCATGAAGATTCTTATGAGTCCACCTTCTAGCATGTTTTCTTCCCACGTCATTAATATATATAAATAGTTTTCAGCACAAATGGCTAGTTTCCCTAACCCTAACCCATATACCATATCATCTTGACCTGGGAACACTAGTAATCGCATTCTTAAAGTGCGTGAGTTGCGAGGACATAAGCTCAATATGGAACATTTTTTAAAATGAGTTTTTTTTGTTGTTGTTGTTGTTATAATTTAAAATGAGATTTTTTTTTATACAAGAATTTTTGAAAATGAGTTGGGCTCACCCACGATCTAAAGATAAGGCGAAATCTCACTTTCTCTTAAGCGATACCAATGTCGAATAAGATGAACCTTCTATTATCCTCAAACGTAAACCTAGACATCTAGGAGTTAGAATACCTCCCCAAGCGCCGCGACTGAAACCACAATAAAATGATACTCCTCAAAAATTGAATACATTTTAAATAGTCCTATGTTTTACTTTTTCATCAATTAAATCTGCGTAAGATTGGTAATTCAAAATGAGAGTTGAGTTATCGCTGAACCTGAAAACATGTGTATCTATTTTTTTTTTTGTTACAATGAAAGTTTCAAGAGGACGGGCTGGATTGATACGTAGTCCACAAGAAAGTGGATTGGCCTGCTTCCTCCGACTTTTTACCCTGTCCACCATTGCCTTCCCAGAGCCAAGAGAACAAGCTTTTGGGCTGCTTTTCTTCTTCTTTATTTTTTTTATTAAATATATATATCCTCTAATTATAAGGTTAAGGTTAGAGACAATTATATTTAAAATACTATTGAATAATAAATATAGATATAATAAGGATTGAAATCTTGATTATCTACATTATAAAGAAATTATTAGTTTTGGGATGTTTTTCTCTATGGGATAGAACTTTCATTTTTTAGGCTTATAATCTAAATCCATTAAGCTAATCAGCCCAACCAAATAACGCGTCTACCACTCTGAAATCTGAATCCTTTCCCAAACGTGAGCGAGGGAATCGTAATAATACCAACTAATTTCTGCCTTTCCTAAATAATCTCTATTAATGATGGATGGACCCGATGGCGATAAGGAACTGCTCGTCTACTCGCCAGTACTTTCTGTCTAGTATTGTTCTCTTCGGCTTCCTAGCGCGTACAATGACAATCATTGATAAGCATTTGGTACCAGCACAGTGTTTCATTTCTCTGTCCTTTTCCGCCCCTCCCGCTAAGCTCTAGTCTCATAACAAAATAAATCGGAAAATGTGGACTTACCCGAATTTATTTCACATATTGTTTTAAAATGATGGTTAAAGACCAAATGTGAGTTCCCACGTTGAAACAGTAACTTCCTATTTCGACCTGACATCTCTCTCTCTATATAAGCCAATAATAATAAATACTAGATTAATTGATGTGCACTCACCACTAAAAGTAAAATGATAAAAAAGCTCAATTCGATATTTAAATCAAATTTAATCTTGGCCATGAATGTTTATAGCGAAGAACTGGGCTGTAGGGCCTATATTCTGATGTTTTCCATAAAGCGCGAGAGCCATGTACCACCACTGCCATGCTCGCATCGTCTGATAACGTCGGTGACTCGTCGAAATCAGGAAAGGGACCACGAGATTCTGAAGCCTTTTGTCGTTCACATTCCTGGTCAGTGGTCACACATATCACATATGGCGCCGAAACACGAAGCCACGCTTCTATTCATTGCGAATGGGCCAAAATGTCCAGATATTTTCATTCCACAGCCTGAACAAGCCAACCTCGACCACGAGTTCGCCACGCTCCTCACTCATCCCCTCAATTATCACCCTCCACGTGTCACTTCATTCTACGGCTAATACTTACCCTCTCTCCCTCTTTCATGACATCCTTATCCTTGCCTCTTCGCCACACCCAAACCCATACCCAAACCCATACCCATACCGCCCTTCCTTTCCCTGTTTTCTTCCCCCTCTTATATTTATTCTAGATTTCTCTTCATTCCAGCTCTGGTTATCTTCCCATCTCCTCTTGCTAAACCTTGTTTACCCTTCTCGTTTCATCTAGAAATCATGCTTCTTAGAGCTGCTGCTTCGTCTTTGTCTTTCTCCAACATCAATGGTGACCATCTAGGTTCTCTGTTTCCGTCGTTTTCGCCGTTTGACTCGTCTGCTTCTTTCTCCTCGAGTCTTCCCTTCTCTCCTGGGAAAAATGGAAGTGCTTCGGTGCTCTGCGCCTCTAAGAGTGGGAATAGTCGACCCCTTTCCGGTGTCCTCTTCGAACCCTTTGAAGAGGTTAAAAAGGAGATGAGTCTTGTTCCCAACGCCCCACACATTTCTCTTGCTCGTCAGAATTTTTTGGACGAGTGTGAGGCTGCTATTAACGAGCAGATCAAGTATGTTTCTTCATTATACTAGTTTCTCAAGCTTTCGGTCTTGTGTTTTGAGTCTCCTAATGTCCGACGTATTTTTTCATTAAGAACAATAGTTACCGAGAATAGCATCGGGAAACCTCATGTAAGTATCGGATGTCCCTGAAGGGACAGGAAGTCTCAAATGCATATGTTTCTTGCTCATAGATGTTTAATTGCCTTCGAATTTTTATTCGATTATGCTTATCTTTTTTTCGAACGGCTTCTTGCTGTACAGTGTGGAGTACAACGTCTCCTACGTTTACCATGCAATGTTTGCATATTTTGATAGGGATAATGTCGCTCTCAAGGGTCTTGCCAAGTAATACTCTGTTTTCCTCTGGGGTCTCTTGGGCATTTTTATTAGCTCTGTCAGCACTGATTAATGATTATGGTTTTAACAGGTTTTTCAGGGAGTCAAGTGAGGAAGAAAGAGACCATGCTGAGAAATTGATGGAATACCAGGTATTTGACTTTGTCGTAGAGATATAGCATGAAGTCTTCCAGTCCTTTCTCCTTTGCGGTCATATTGAATTCTTTCCATGTGTGTCGCTTTCAATTTCAGAATAAGCGGGGTGGGAGAGTGAAGCTGCAGTCTATTGTGATGCCACTTTCTGAGTTTGATCACGATGAAAAGGGAGATGCCCTATATGGTATGTTTCTTGGGCCTACTTCTGTTTTGGGTGACTTAGGTTCTACTTGTAAATTTACGCTTGATGTATTTAAATATTAAATAATACGCTCTATCATTGATGATAGTCTTGTATGTTAACTGCATTTTTTAGAACTAGTGATGCAACCTTAACTTTTAATTTTAGCGACAAATTTAGTCCATGAGTAACACGCATAAACTAAAATGAACGTAATTTACTTGTTATTTAAGGTTATGACCCTTTGAGAATCAGTAGCCTGGTCTTATTTGTGATGCTTGGATAAGATTCTAGGTGAAGTAGATGCTTTTGCTGGATTACGCAGAATATAAATGTCCTATAAATGAGGATATATTGTTAACATATGCAAACTTTGGTTGTTTCTGGTTTTCTGTTTGCCGCTGGTTTACTTTCAACCGTAACGTGTATGATTATGTGTTCTGTCATATATATAAATTTATCCATTATCTCTGCTAGTTGACGTGATGTAGAATACAAGTGAGGCGTTGTTGCTGGATTTTAATTTCTACAAGGAAATGTTCAACAGTTGTCAGCGCTAAACAAACGTGCATTTGTTTTTCTGTTACAGCTATGGAGCTTGCTCTATCATTGGAGAAGCTAACTAATGAGAAGCTCCTAAACTTGCACAATGTAAGACAAGTTTGCTTCACATTCATATTGGATTAACTGCAGTGCTTTCTTTCATCTGTCTTAGTCATGTATTACATTGGCATTGTTAGAAGGAAAGTTCTTTTCTTTTGATTTGACGCATGTTGGTTAATAGGTTGCCTCAAAGAACAATGATGCGCAGTTGGCAGATTTCGTTGAAAGCGAGTTTTTGGGTGAACAGGTAATTATAATTTTGGTGTTGAAATTTTGGGGTTTGCTCTTTGCGGCTGAATGAAAGGGGCTGCACAAAATTACACTGTTAATCATTGTAATAAACTGCGCGCAAGTTGCATCTGCGTTTATCTGATTTCTGTTACTTGGAATGTGTTTATTGTAGGTTGAGGCCATTAAAAGAATGTCCGAGTATGTTGCTCAGCTCAGAAGGGTGGGCAAGGGGCATGGTAAGAACCCAGATTTAGCTATATACAACATACTGGCAGGGTTCATATTTAAGTGTTTTCTGTGTTTGTCTTCACCATCTTTTTCCAGTTGTTTACATCTTGGTGCTTGGGTGTGGACTTGCAGGTGTTTGGCACTTTGATCAGACGCTGCTTCATGAGGGAGCTGCTCATGGAGTTGCTGCTTGAAGATAATTTTTTCCCTTACCCTATCTTCGAATTTTGAAGAAAATTAGGGAGGAAATAATACTACAAAAAATTCTCAAAAATAGTAAAAAAATTGTACCATTTTAGAAAAATTTTCTTCTTATATTTCCTACCTCCTATTTTCCCCTTATCACTCTATTGTTCTACTCTTCTCCTCTGTCCAATTCTCTCTAGGTTGTTTGTAAGGAGTAGTCTCTCTCCTTGAATTTGTAGTATTTTGGCTGGGGGGATTGAACTGGAAGTTGGAAAATTGGACGCTGAATAATTTTGGTCACTGTTGTTAAGTAGATTGTGTCTGGTAAGGAGATAAAATCGAACATTCTTCTATAGGTTTGTTGTTCAAGTTTCAATATTGCGTCAATGGAAGAAGTTCATCTTAACTTTGAGTTCTTCAGCAGGCCCAAAGTAAAAGGTAGTTTCGCAAGATGTAATGCGCCTCGAAGATGTTAGTCTCGAAATATTTTGCCTCATTTGGAATTTTATTAATGTTCTTGTCAGGATGAACCTTCGGGACGGTGTGCCTTGTTGTCTTGTTATTCTAGAAGGATCCTCCTGGGTCCTCAAGTTTCAAAGAGCAGTTCATACATACAAAAGAATTAAAAAAAAGAATTAAATTGTGGGAAAGAAATAAAACACGAAATTTAAACGTAGTAAATTTACAACAGTACATAATCATCGATGTAAACAAGTTCATACATATTCGGTCCAAACAAACAAAAAACGGTTCATGCATAATTGCATAAAACTCTACGATTAGTGCTAATTTCAAAAATAGATTATGAAGTTTAGGTTGGGGAAGAATGTTCCTAGTCAGAAAAGTAATATAAACATGGTTTCACTTATATTATTATTTTGATTTTTTTTAAATAGAAGGCTGGAAAGTTAAATTAAATTATATAAAAGAAACTAAGTTTTCCAATACAACTTCTATTGCAATATTATTATTTTTTTGTTACATTCTGTTACAATATTATAATTGTTCAAAATATTTCAACTCGCTCGTCTAGCTCAGTGGCAGAGAGCAAGGCCCGTAAAATTGTAAAATTAACACTTACAGGGATCATGACATTTATCGTGAAAGCATTTTTTTTTTTTATCACTATCATAAAAGTATGATTCACGCTTTAAATAGACAGCAAGAATACTATTAGTTTGGGTAAGATGTGAAATAAGCTATTAGGAAGGAGTTACAAATTAGTCACCATAAAATATTTAAAAGGAAAAAACAACTAAATGATTTTAATAACTAGTTGGAGGAAAGACATGCGCTGGTTAATAATGAACAATCAATTAACGTCGTTAACCAACATTTAACTGCAGAACCTGTGTCGGTAGCTGGTCTATTTGGCTATTTGCCCATCCTTCTGGCCCTTTCTATCATTATTTTGTATTAAAAAGTATCCCTACTTTTTAATATAAATATATTACTATTTTATTGGGTCTATATTTTCCTTTTTCAATTTCAATTTTAAGACAGATACGTCTGACAAATTGATTTTTTTTTTCAAAAAAAATTACTTACTGGATTCGGATACGTTGACATTTGACAGGCTCACAGCGTCCAAACATTGCCTCTACCTTCCCGCGGGATTGCTTCCTCCGTATAACTCCACCCGGCTGTAATCGGTTAGATTTTTATTAGATTATTACTACGTTCCAAGTTAAATCACCGTCTACGTTGGAGTAAAGGACAATTATATCTGTGCCAGTGGCACCGCATCTCTTGTAAAGTGAGCGATCCCTGCAGCGGTATCGCCAACAGTCCCATTCCCATCCCATGTTTCAGAGATCGCTGAATTAATACAATTTTTAATTGTATCACTGAATTCACAACTACCGCTCCATTTGCTCATCTTGTGTAACGACATTTTGAAGAGCTTCCTCGTTCAACCGCGTCTCTGTCGCTCTTTCGACTTTCCTTCCAGGCATAGAAATGGCAACTATGGTTGAATCTCTCTTCAGAGAACGAAAATACCCGTTCGATTTCTCACTCTTGATTTTGCTCATATGCGTCACGCTCCTCCTTTTCTCCAAAAGAAGGGGGATATCGATATTGTTCCGCTTGATGCGAATATTGATTGGAAGCGATGCGAGGGTCCAACGGCGGTGGATAATATACCCTGTTTGGACAATTTGAAGGTGATCAAGGCATTGAAGAGTAGCAGGCACATGGAGCATAGGAAAAGGCATTGCCCAGATCCTACTCCGCAGTGTTTGGTGCCGCTTCCGAATGGGTATAAAATCCCCGTGGCCCAAGAGCAGGGACATGGTGAGATTGATACTTGGGTAAGAAAACTTATTGGTGACACTTATATATAGATTAACAGTGTTAATAGAACTAAATTATAAATACTAATAATAATAATATAGTAAAATTAAATATTTAATTAAGAGATAATATATATATATTAAATGAAAAATTTATAAAACGTATAGATACATATAACATAATTTTTTCTAAAGAAAAAATTTAATAGCATGGTTTCTTTCTATTGTATTCCCATCAGTTTTCCACCAACCCTGGCTACCATTCCCTCCTTTTCCACAAAACTACGCCCTTGACGAGTAACTTTGACCGAACTTGCCTTAGCGATCCCCTCTCCACGCGCTCTCAAACCCACCCACCACCCACAACTCTCCCTCCACGTGTCATCGTCATGATCCTCCATTACATGACCATCCAACGGTCCCTCTTTCTTCTCAACTAACTCCTCGGCTTACCCACCACTCACTCAATGTCCCCCTCCTTCCCTCCTATATATATTCCCCCACCCAGCCTTCCTTCCTTCCCCAGGAAAATTATCCTCCATTTTCCTTCATTCACCCAAATCAAATACCTAATTCATTCGCCTCCGTTTCGTTACCGCTAAACCCTAATTATATATATATATATATCTTCTGACGATGGAGTCCTCGAAGGTCAATGGCGGTAATGAAATATTAAAACAAAAATTGAATGGAATTAGCTAATGAAGTTACGCTATATATATATATATATATATATATATATATATATATTGGGCTACTGGTCGCACCTATTGCTGTATAATATTCCTTTAACTTTTGTTGAGGGGCTTAACGTACGTTTTGTCTTCTAATAAATGTTATATTTTAGAGCACATACATACATAAGGGTGAGCCTATCAGCATAATTTCCCATTATGCTATTATTCAGGCGAGTTATGAAACACATCTTTTAGGGGCCGGGTGATTGTCACTTTGTCGGTGACCATTTAGTTGAGCTGGCACTCTCCCCTTGGCTTATACGTTGCCAAAAAAATTAGTATATATAAGATGTATAATTGTACATTCTGTAATTATCCTCTTATACCTTTGTCTATTTATCGTTTAATACAACTCGTATAATTAATTTTATAAAAAATACAAACTAAGGATAGAGTGCCGACTCGTTGAGGCAAGGTTCGGTGTTCCGTGTGTGTAATTTCTTTTTATTGCTAAAA
Source organism: Leucaena leucocephala (assembly GCA_037074615.1). Classification (NCBI taxonomy): domain Eukaryota; kingdom Viridiplantae; phylum Streptophyta; class Magnoliopsida; order Fabales; family Fabaceae; genus Leucaena; species Leucaena leucocephala. The sequence goes on along the minus strand of CM073517.1, from coordinate 458,432 downwards.
GTTTGTGTGAATTAGCTATCGATCCCTCACGCCAAGGCCTTCTCCGTGAGTGTAAGCAACGAGGCCCTCCCCGGATTCAGCTGAGGTGGAGCAAATTCCAGCAATCTGGATCAGAATGGGCCGGGGAGCCGATGAAGCATCGTTTTGGCCTTTAAGTCTTTCAGCCTACACGGCACACATATCTTGGGCCTGCCCTTTCCTCTTTTGTTATGATCTTCTTGCTAAGAGCCTAAAAGACTGCTCCCCAACTTGAAAGGAATATGGACTAACCTTGCTTGAAGCAATTCCCTGTGACTTGTAAATATAACGCACGGTCTTAGACCTACATATAGTTATACACCCATGTGACAACGGAAGTTAGTCTGAGTGATAAGCGGTTCAATATTATTTAAGTAAAGTTTTGAGTTCGAGCCTTGGCGAATGTAGAAAATTTCTGTTGGGAGACTCATCCACTATAACCAGGTGCGTGACGCGGGTCGGATTCGGATATAGTCAGAGCAAAGCTTCGGTAAATCGGGTGGGCAACTAAAAAAAGTTATACACCCATGTTTTCACCAATCAATATAATTGATTAAAGTTAAATCTGATTAATTAAGATTCCCTTACCGGTGCTTTGCTGCCTTGGCAAGTTCTTCCCTTTTGACCATTGCTTTTCCAGGGCAGAGCAATCTATGATTCTATGCTTTAATTGCTTCATGTGTAATTAATTCTCCTACCACCACATTATTATTTCTTTAGCGTGAGAGCTAGTTATATTTTTTAAATAAATTAAATAAAATTTAATCTCTTATAAAATTTATATTATATACTCGCACGTCTATTTAAATTAATTAATTAATTTTTATATTAATTAAATTAATTAATTATTTAATTTTTTTAATTTATTAAAAAAATTATCTATTTTTTATTATAGTAAGGATTGAGGGAGTAAATTATAAAATTAATAGTCATATTAGTGTAAAAAATAAATAATCATCTTACTTAACATAATATTATGTTCATTACCTGGTTAAAAAATAATAAATTTTATTTTTAAAATTAACGGTAATTTTTCAAATTTAAGAAAACATTTCCATTACGGTCAACTTATATCATGCATTGTTATATTTTTATTTTAATCTATTTCATAATTTAAATGATATTATCTTAATCTAAGAAATTTTCAATAATCAGAAATTTTCTTGATTTAAAAAAAAAAAATCGATCTGTGCGGGCGTCTTTCTTTCTGGAATTAAAATTAAAACGGTGAATTACCAGTTACAACTGACGGGTTGCTTCTCCATTGCTGTCCTTCCGCTGCCTAATTAGCTCCTCTATATTGACTCGCTTTCACTCCTACTCTCGCTCTCCAAACTTGTTCTGAATTCTGATCACTCCTTATGGCCTACTCCGAAGAAGAAAATAAAGCCCCATTCCCTCCAAACCCTAGCAATGCCCAGGAGCGGCAGAAGTCCTCCAATGGCGACGCAGAAGAAGACTACGAGGAGGAGGAGGACGACGTCGAAGATGAAGAAGACGACGACGACCTGCATGAACCGGACCTGCAGAAACCCCAATCTAGAGATTATTTTTTGCGTGAGCAGCAGTTCAAGATAAATCATCTGGCCCAGCGGATGGTGACGGAGGAAGTTCCTATCCGAGTACATGATGTGCTGATAAAGGGGAATACAAAGACGAAGGATTGGGTGATTGAGGCCGAGCTGCAGGGGATACAGGATGCCAAAACTATGCAAGAGCTGTTAAAAGCGACTGAAATTGCCCTTGCGAAGCTTCAGAGACTCGGTATTTTTTATTCTACTAACATTACGCTCGAGGCTGGACCGCCAGAGTTGGATGACCCTGTCAATGTCATCGTCCAAGTTTCCGAGACCAGTAGCAAAATTTCTGGTGAATGCGGTGTTTATACGAAACCTTCGGTACAATCTTATTCTATCTTCTTTTTTAAGGGATTTATCATTAAATCGGATGAGAGATTTCGAACTTGCAGTTTCACTATCACATTTTTTGCGTACTAGATTCACGTAAATTGAGGGATGTAAATATGATTATTGTAAAGAAATCGGCTGTGTTGCGTACTTTTCAGGCATGAATCTAAATGACATAACCAATGTCTTTGTTTTTACCATATTGATACTTGTCAGATTAATGTCTATAAATGCACAACTCATTGGGTCGTAGATATTTCAAACTAGTGCAGATGTTAAATAATAAATTAATTGGAAGTGAAGATTTGTCTGGGTTAGTTTTAGTTTCCAGCAAGCGGATATGTTTGGCTAATGGGTCTGAGGCCGCAGACTCTATTCCCCAGATTCTTATTGTGGGCAGCCAAGTAGTTCAGACCTCTGAAAAATAGATGCTCTTCTTTATGCTATGCTGATGATCATTGTATAGCTGTTTATATGAAGTTTGAATTTAGAGGGGATAGCTGGTTATCAGACAGTAGGGAATAGTGTAATATGGTCATATTTGGAGGGCGGTAGTGACTCTGCAGTAAAAGTCTCACCTCATGTTGGTTTGGTGGATTAATGATTATGGGTCAAGTCTTACTGGGGATAGCTAGGAGAAAAACAAGTCCCCTTCTATTTTCTTCTTCTGTTTCAGCCATGAGCATGCGGTTAGGCTGCTGTTGGTTTGTGTCTCACCAAGGATAGCTGGTATCTTTACAGATCCCTCTTTGCTCTTCACCTGTTTCTTCCACAAGCTCATGGTTAGGCTGCTGTAAGACACTGTTTAAATTGTTGAGAGTATCTTCATCCTTTTCTCTATGAAGGAACTTACCAGCCTGCTTTTTCCCAGATTTTAGAGGAACAAAGGAGTAAGGTCAGTGGTCAACTTTCGTGCTTGGCAACCTCTTAGTATGAGGGGAATTGAACATATTAAAACAGGAACAAATTTATGTATTACAAAGAATCATGTTTGCTTATTTTATTGGTGCTTGGATACGAGTAAAAGAAAATTTTAAACACTTTTGCTTCAGGCTTTGCCTCTATGATGTAGTATATATTAATTTGAATTTCAAGTTAACCATGATAAGCAAGTGCGTCTAATTTTTTTCTATCTTTTCCCTTTTGGAAAATCTGTGATTCTTTTGCAGGCTAGTTCTTGGATTGTTGAAGGTGCTCTTAAGTACAGAAACTTGTTGGGTTATGGTGACCTATGGGATGGTTCTCTGGCATATGGGTCCAATCAAACATCGGAGGTGAGTGTTGGGGTCTGTGCACCTCGGATTAAAGGATTGGAAACCCCAGTTGTGGTTCGAGCATCTTTACTTTCCCAAGATTGGCTGGAATATTCTTCATACAAAGAGCGACAGTTGGGCTTGTCCCTTGGCTTATTCTCGACAAAGTATCATGACTTAACATACAACCTTGGATGGCGTACCTTGACAGATCCATCACAAATGTCATCTAGGTCCATAAGGAGGCAGCTTGGGCATGGTTTACTCTCATCTTTGAAATATACATTTAAGATTGACAGGAGGAACTCACCTATTCGACCTACAAAAGGCTATGCATTTCTTTCCACCACTCAATTTGGGGGCCTCACACCAGATCCCCGAAGCCTGCGATTTCTGCGCCAGGTGTGACTAATTCTTTCTCTGCAATGCAATTGTATCTGTCACAGACAATGTTGTAGCCTCTCAAGTAAGTAGTATAAGAGTAAGAATTGTTGCATTTTGGTTATGATAGACTTTCCAAATTGATACAGACAGGAATCTTTAAATGAATCAATGGAACCAAGGATTAAGAAATTAAGATTAATACTGAAGAGGTTTACATTATTATGGGAGAAGTACATCTCCTTGGACGGAGAAAAATTTCAGAATAAGTCCCCAGGAACTGAAATCTGTTGTGATATTCTTATCTTTCTTTGCATGTAAGCATCGTTCACTTTCAATACTGTTGTTGTAGAGATAGAAGGGAGCATTAATATCACCTCGAGCCTTTCCATGTAATGAATGAACGCTCTTGTTCTGCCTGAACAGGATATTTATACGTCTAGACTAGACTATTTACATCAGTATCCTCACTGTCTGCTGCTGCTGTCCCCTCATTCCCCTTGAAAGAGGCACTGGAGTATGGCTCTCACTAGTCAAAGAATCATCTAGCAGTTCCTTTACCTATTTAGATTGTGTCTCAACTGTAGAGCTGTATATTAAGATATCTTGGTTGGTGCTGGCTTTCTATTTTATCAATTTGGTTGTGTGTAAGTTTTACGCAACCTGCTCACAAAATACTTTATTTTTCTGATTATAGGACAACTACAGAATGTTCCTTGGCAGTATATATGCTTAGCAAGCTTGTGCTTTAATAATCCCCATCTGGCCTCAATTTTTTTCCTTTTCCTTTTTAGTAAAGTTTGCTTGGTTAACTCATCTACTCTTCTAGTGCAGGAGTTTGATGTTCGCTATGCTCTCCCTTTGGGGTTTTATAATACTGCTCTGAACCTTGGGATTTCTGCTGGCGTAGTTTTTCCATGGGGGTGTGGGTTTCTGAATAAGCCCTCCCCCCTTCCAGAAAGGTTTTTCCTGGGTGGTGATTTCTCTCCGGTTTGCACCTTAGGAGGGCCAACAACATTATGGGGATTCAAAACTCGGGGATTAGGCCCCACTGAACCACAAAGGCAAAACAGAGATAAAGTTAATGATGATAATGCTGATTCCTATAGAATAGACTTCATTGGAGGAGATCTTGCTGTTACTGCTTTTGCAGACCTCTCTTTTGATCTTCCAATTGGATGGTTAAGAGAACGTGGAATCCATGGGCATGTTTTTGCTGGTGCTGGGAATATTGCTAAATTAACTGAGAATGAATACAGGCATTTCTCTCCTCGGAAGTTCTTGGAATCATTTCGATCATCAGTCGGATGTGGAATTGTTGTTCCTACTTCACTTTTCCGCCTAGAGGTCAGAAGACTGCTTTACTTTCTTTACACTGAAATAAGTATCAGGTTAAAACTAACCAAAAGCATAGTACTTTCTGAATTAAAGTAGTAATGTTATTCAGAGAAACAATGAACTGTAAGACTGAAGTAATGGTAAGGCTGCCATTGTTTCTTAATCAATCATCTTCTTTATTCTCCGCCGAAGGCGCTTTTTGTAAATATGAACTTTCTATAATTTCATTCCTTCGCTGACAAGCTTCTCATTGTTTCAGGGTAACTTCTATTACATACTCAGGCAGCATGAGCACGACCGTGCAAAGACTGGATTTAGATTCAGCTTCTCAGCTCCTTCATAAAGGCGAGAGGCCTAGTTTAGTTCTTACATGATGCGGCAATTTGAAATTGACACAATTTTTAGGCAACTGTGATTTCCAGCCACTTTCCAAAGAATAATACTTCTTGGTTGTCTGTGGAGGCATGGGCATCAAAGTACTGTGTTTTTATTTTCTTTTTCTAATGTTGAATTTAGAAAGAAAATAAACAAATGCCATCGATTTATGACGGATTGGATACGATTTTCAGGATTTGTGTTTTGGAGTGTAAACATTTTGTCCTCCACCTGGAACAAATTGCTTTGGGGTTTCATTGTACTTGAGAAATTCACAACCATGTTGATTTGTTACAGCTTGCTTCTAGGTTTCATTGTAATTGATAAATTCACGAACGTTGATTTGTTGCAGCTCTAATTTTCCTATCGCTCCGGACTCTTGAAATTATTTGAGGGATCATCGCTGACCAGGCCCCTTGATATTTATGTCTTAAATTGAAAAACGGATTGATTTTGTGCTTTCGTATTCCCCAAAGTTTTCTACAAATTCAAGGGTTAATTAAAAGCTTAATTCGTTATCAATATGTTCATACTCGATAGTATCGGTACGTTCTCTAAAATGCTCTTTGGATCAAATGGTACTAGGCACGGGGTTTTACCGAAATGCTCCAAATTCTTATCATTCCCCCGTCCCGTTTGGGGGAAAGGAACGACGAGGTTATCTGGTGCGTAGGAGTGATGTCTTCCAGGGAAGGTAATTTTTCATTGAACTACGCAATTTTTCTCGCTTAGGGAATTTGGTAGAATTCTTTTGGAGCTTCCTTGCAGTGATATTTTTTCAACCAAAATGCCTCCAAACCTGAAGCGGACTTACGAAAGCCATCCCCTTCAGATGCGTCAGCCATCCATAGAACTTTGGAGGAAGTTTTGGATGACACCACGCAATGTTGATGCTTACCACTTTCACCATTCTCCGCTCTCCATCATTGTCACAGATTCAATCCTCCATCGTTGCATCTCTGTCCATCATCCATTGTCCCCCACTGTTGTAGCCGACTATTGACGAAGAAGGATGAGGATCGGGGGAGGGAGATTCTTCTTCTTTAAACGATCGACGTCCATGGGCCCCGCTGCTTAGGTGCCAAATTAAGCAAGGCATCATCTCGGACTCATTAGGCTATGGACTGGGGGCAGAATTGACACTAAAATCTTGCAAGTTCTTGCATTTGGCAGTCTCTGCAACACGCAAAACGCCGATAGCCAAGAAACTATTGCAAAATTTGAGCTGAATCTAGCTGGCATTTTATGCAATATGCCCATTATAATATGTTGCTTCTTTTAAATCTTTTTTTTTTCCAATAAAAATTAATCTTTTCAAAGAAACTGCTTCAATCTATTCAGAAAGCCGTCCAGAATGTGAAGTTCTGGTCTAGGTGAGGCAAATTGAAGTAGAGTAATTCGCTAATTTGGAAACTGCAATAGAGACCTTTTGACATAATAATAATATTAAAAGAGCAATTAGTTTAAAATTCATATTTCTATATTTAGTACGATAAGAAAGACAATTAAAACTTACAAGTTTTTTATCGGAAAAATTGCTAAAAAATGGTTCAGTGCAAAATTTATTAAACAAAAGTATATAAAAACTCATATCTAGGGTATAATTTATTTTTAATTATGTATAATATATTTTTATTTATATATATTTTATTCTGTATATAATTAAAAAAATTATATATAACTAAAATAAGTTATACTCCCTAAAAATATATTATAATTTTTAAATAAATTTTAAAAATATTTAAGAAATAAAATAAAAAGTTCGTTTAAAAATTTACTTAAAATAAAAAACTCCTGGAATAATTTTTACTACAATTGACAAAAACAACGAAACGGGGAACGATACTCCTCCAGCAGAGGAGCGGGGAATTCAAGCCACCAATCTCCTGACCCGAACGAAAAACAAGATAATCTTGTTGTCAAGCCGTGACAACGTACTTCAGTCCCACATTCCTTGGCACTACGGTTAGGCACCATCTCTTCTCTCTCTTTCGCTGTGCCTCATAAACGAAGCCTTTGGTATATGCCTCCAGCATCTTCTGCCGATTCCCCCTCACCCCAGCATCCTTCTCCTTCTTCTTCGACCCTTCTTTCCCATTTTCGAGTTCCAAGACCAACATCCTCTCTTTCGCTTTCTCTGTTTAATAAATTATGGTTCACTCAACCTCTTTAATTCACTATAGCAACCGCTTTGCTTCCTCCTTCGTTTACATATCTTCTCATAGTCATGCTCACTCACTGTTTATAAATTCTCCGTTCTCTCTATCTCTACCGTCCTCCTCCTCTCCTTCTGGACTAACTCCGTTATCATCGCGATCGCCGTTGTTATGTGGCCACGTCGCCCGCGTCCCGACTGAGGCAGAGCAGCTATCGCCGCCGGCTCCGGATTCGAACTTCAATCATGAAATTGCCAGGCTACAAGCTCTCCGCTCGAAGCTTGCCAGCTGCAGCACTTTGAAGGAAAAACTTAGAGTGATTGATCATGATTCTAGAGTGAGGCAATTTTTTCAATCCCACCAAAACGCTAGCTTTTCCAAGGTCTTAGCTTCCCTCAATTTGAGCTCCAAAGACTTGTTCTTGCTTAAATGTTTAGTTGCGGCCGGCCAAGAGCACCTTCTGAGTCTGGGATTTCAGCTGTGTGAAACTGAAATGGAGTCAACTACGAGCTCGGTTAAGCGCGCACTCTATGCTTTGGCGGGGATGATCGAAAACCTGGATGCCTATAATGGTAATGGCAGTGCGGGCTTTGGAAAGATGCACGTGGCTTCGGAGGATGAAGAAATTCGTGACTTGAAGAAGTTATTGGAGACTCTTGGAGAAATTGAGCGTTTCTATCACTGCATTGGAGGAATTATTGGGTGAATCCTGCACTTCCATCTTTCATTATTTAATTAATTTATTATTTCAAATTATGCTATTTGAAAACTAGCAATTGCATTGATGCGGTGATGCCTAATTTGGAAAGTTTGTGCATCTAGTGGGTTTTTCTTTCCAAGAATAATTGCCCTGATAGTACCTACACAGCATTTACCTGCGAGAACAAGAGAGATTTATATTGTCCATAACCATTGTAACTTTTGATCAAGGCCTTTTCATGAATAATATCTTCTTAACAATCCTAGAGTTCTATAAATTACATTCCTGGGATTGGATGTGGATGAGGAACCAATATACGTTATGTCCCATCTTTATAACTCAAATTATATGCTGCAGATATCAAATAAAGGTGCTAGAGCTTCTTGTCCAAAAAGTGTGTGAGAAGCAGAATATAGACTGGTCTCAGCACATTAATGAAATAGAAGAATCCCAATGTTTGGAAATTCACGCACCTAAAGGAATTGACCTTTCTGAAAATACAGAATATGCATCTCAAGCAGCTATATGGGGCATAGAGGTTAGTATAGTCATACTACCTGATTCACATTTTGCTTTTAGCAGTGTATGTTGTGTGGATACCTTAAATAATGAGATGTTAATCTCCTAGGGTTTGCCATACCTAGGAGAAATTTACCCCTTGGGAGGCTCTGCAGATAGGCTTGGTTTAGTTGATCCTGATACCGGTGAGTGTCTTCCAGCAGCAATGCTACCATATTGTGGAAGGACCTTGTTGGAAGGTCTTATTAGAGATCTTCAGGTATTACAATTGCTGAATCTAGGATCATACTTATATTTGCTAGACAATATAAACAATACAAGCATTATTGGTTCATTATGGATGCTGAGCCAATCTAATTTCTCTTTAAATTATAAGGCTCGAGAATTCTTGTACTTCAAGTTATATGGGAAACAATGTATCACGCCTGTTGCAATAATGACAAGTTCAGCAAAGAACAACCATGAGCACATCATGTCTCTTTGTGAAAGTCTTTCTTGGTTTGGAAGAGGTCGTTCAACTTTCCAACTTTTTGAACAGGTTACATATCAACTATGCTAAAGTTCAAATAATACGTCATTCTAAAGAAACTTTCTTATTTTGAGAAGCGGTCTCTTATTGTCCATCTTGTGAATTGCCAGCCTCTTGTTCCTGTTGTGGGTGCAGAAGACGGGCAGTGGTTGCTCACCAAACCGTTCAGGCCTTTGAGCAAGCCCAGTGGTCATGGTGTCATCTGGAAACTTGCTTATGATAAAGGCATCTTCAAATGGTTTTATCTCCATGCAAGAAAAGGTGCAACTGTGCGACAAGTCAGGTCTGCCTTTATATTGGAAATTCTGATTCTTAAGTTCTTTCATTTTTCTTTTTTTCTTTTCCGTTTTTTACTAGCCCCCATTAGAAATGTGGAATACATGTCTTGTGACATGTCAGATACTGGTGACCTTGCAGTAATGTTGTGGCAGCCACAGATTTAACTCTCTTGGCTTTATCAGGGATTGGCTTACAGCATAGGAAGGTAAAATTTGTTTTGAAGATATCATGTAATTCTCTTGTGTCAATATAATGACAAGAACTGAGAGAACATTAGATTAAGTGGGTATCTTATCTTATCATCCCTGATAACTTCCTTGAGTGTCCTTCTTGGTTTTCATCTACATCTCTTTATTCTCTTATCATTGGCACCTCCATCAGCCTTCTTTTCACACGACTGAGCCATTTTAAATGATTTTCTTACCATTTTCTCCTCAATGCCAACCTATTCTCTTATCACTTGCTCATCTGCAAGTGTAAAGACATTTAAGAAGAAAGAAGAAGACTTGCGTTGGATTTAATATCAGGCTGAAAGAAGTTCAATAGGATTGCTGACACTTTTTGACTATTCAATTTTACAGAAACTGGGGTTTGCATCATGTAAGCGGAACTCAGGTGCTACAGAAGGAATTAATGTGTTGATGGAGAAGGAAAACCTTGATGGGAATTGGGAATATGGTGTGTCCTGCATTGAATACACTGAATTTGACAAGTTTGGGATTGCTGATGGACCCCATCGTCCTAAAAGGTACACAATTTTCCTTTAATCAGGCATAGCATACTCAGTAGATTATTGTAGCAAGTTCATATAAAATTCTGATTTTTTTTATGCTTAATGTAAATGGAGGAAAGTTAGTGTTTCTTCTACTATTGCTATCCAAACACATACTTGTGTTGCACAACTTCTGAACACACTGATGAAATTTGAGAGAAATTCAAGAGTCTAGGAGGTACCCACATTAGCAGTTCTGTATTAATTCTTGTCACATGCGCAATGTATTGTTTGCATGAAGTCTGCTCATTGTTATGATTATTATGTTTGTGAGTTTTTTCTTTTTGGGTGGGATCAGCCAAGAGTATGATTGATTTATGTCACTCAGTAACTTATAATTTGACTAAATCCTACAGTTGAAATGCAATGACTTACACAGAAGCTGCTTATTACAATCTCTTTATGATAGAAATAGAGACAAACTAAATTGTTTACCCCTGTACTTTAGAGACAACATAAAGGAAAAAAAAATAAGAAGAAGGAAAGTTTACCAATTTGTACAGCCTATACACAAAAGAAGCTACACTTCAACTGGTGGAATTGTTGAATAAATATGACCAGCCAAGCTGAGACTTCGTTTGAGTTTGTGTTTACATTTGCTAAAGATTGAAATTTATGTTCTTTTCAATGATTAATGTCGCTCAACTGTTGTAATGGTGTGCGTTTAAATATATTCTTTCGGACATTTTTTTAATCTACTACGTAACCTTTCTTATTCAGAATTTACAATCCAAATATCAACTTTATTTGCGTGTTTAAGCTTGCAGGCGGATTTCCCAGCCAACACAAACATTTTATATGTCGATTTACCTTCTGCTGAGCAAGTTGGATCGAGTAATAATGAAAATAGTTTGCCTGGAATGGTGCTCAATACAAAAAAGAAAATAGCATATGTAGACCATTTTGGAAGAGAGCACAGGTAGGTGTTACCTAAAATATGTCTGTTATTCAATGTATCTTTATAAAGTTGGTCAAATTGACATAAACTAATACATTTTTGTTTTCTCTGAAATCATTTAACTGGTGCACACTCTTAGACACAATAGTTCACCTTTAGAGCTGTTTGTGGCCTGTGGGTATACTTGGCCCAATTTTGTAGGATTAGAACAAGGCCTAATTCTGGTCAACAGGCTTGAACCTGAGACCAAGCACTGAGTCTTCACAAAGTTTAAAGCCAAGTTGGTCTGAGTAAATGAAAATCTCAATGTAGATTGATGAGCTGTCCAGTTTAGAAGATATATTAAGTTCCTTGCCTATGTAGCTCTGATTACTGCATGGCATATGCTATGTACTGATCCACTTTAATTGTCATGGGCTAGTGTATCTGGTGGCAGACTAGAGTGTACAATGCAAAATATAGCTGACAACTATTACAACACCTATTCATCGAGGTGTTATGATGGTGTGGAAGGTATATCATTTTTTTTTCATTTAAGTTTGACAAATGATGAATCATATCCTGTTCTCTTTCATCATGTTCAACTAAACTTAAAAATAACACCTTGATATAATTCTTGTGCAGATAAGCTCGACACATTTATTGTGTATAATGAACGAAGAAGGGTCACATCATCTGCCAAAAAGAAAAGAAAAAATGGAGACAAATCTTTACACCAGGTTTGAATTTTCTGATTATCTTTTATGTCTCCCTATTTTATCATAGTTAGTTTACATTTCTTTCTGTAAGCATAAATCATGTGATCTGATCTCCCAACAGAACTGAAGTTCAGACGATGTACTTTTATTTAAAATATCAAGAAACGTGTCCTTGTAGCTTTTAATTTGAGGTTTACCATAACTTTTCCTTGAGGTATTAGAATCATATCCGCCTAACTGCTTTCTCCAAATTTTATTTCTTGGGAAAAATATTATTAAAACTAAAATCATTGTGGGTGAAAGTTTATTTTAAATCATTAATAACACAGGTTTTTGTGCCTTAAATAGATAAGGAGAATTCTTTTGCAATGTTCTAGAGCAAGGATGGAAATCAGAAAGCACACTCGTAATTTGAATTATCAGAAAAATGTTTAAAGTTCCTGATGATAGTTCAAATTATGTAATTTATTATACCTCAGACTAGTCAATCATAGTTTCTCTTTATTATCTAATATGTATTGCGTTTGAATGCAGACTCCTGATGGCTCACTTTTAGATATCCTACGAAATGCCTGTGATTTACTTTCCCAATGTGATATAAAGCTTCCTGAGGTATATGTCTTGATATTCCGTAGTTAATGTGAAAAGTGGTTCTGTTTAGTTTGGTTGGCTATCGTTGCTATTTTGGTTTTTGTTTGTTGCAACTATTTCAACTGATCATGCATTTAAGCTATCAACAGGTGTTTATTCCCCCTTCGTAGCTACATTGATTTGTTATATTATTTTTCTTCTCTGCTGCAGATTGAAGCTAATGAGAGGTATGTTGATTCAGGACCACCATTTCTCATTTTTCTGCACCCAGCTCTTGGTCCTCTTTGGGAAGTCACCAGACAAAAGGTAAAAGCTATATTATGTTGTTCAGATGTCACTTGTCATTCACCAACGAATTGCTGTTCTTTCACGTGAACTGATTTGTAAATTGGTATCACTAACGAAGTCAGCCTGTGTCAAATTTTTTTGAGACTAATGTTTGAGATAGGGTATAACTTTTTGCTTAATACATGCTGTTTGAGTTTTAGGAAAGCTGTTTCTGTTGATCATCTTCAAAGAAACAAATTCCATTTATTGTGCCATTCTTTATTATGACCAGTTTTATGGTGGTTCCATATCTGAGGGCTCTGAGTTACAAATAGAGGTTGCGGAGTTCCTGTGGAGGAATGTTCAGGTTCTTACTTCTAAAATAAATTATATTAACTTTTTGACTTGGTGTTGAGAAGATGGTGGGTTGATATTTGTCCCTTTTAATTCAGCTTGACGGAAGCATGAACATAATAGCTGAAAATGTTATTGGCTCAATGAAGATTAATGAGAGTGGTGATTCCATGCTACATTATGGGCAGAGGTACTGTGTTGTCCGTGTCATTATTACTCTGGTTCTGCATCCCTCCCCAGCTCCTTGACCCAAGCTTGAGGGATTAAAATAATTTCAAATGGCAAGCATAGAATTAATGTACACATTTATTCTGCTAGGTGTGGAAGGTGTAAATTACAGAATGTCAAGGTGTTGAACAAAGGAATTGATTGGGCGCATGGAGGTAATGTCTACTGGAAACATGATGTGCAGCGGTCTGAGGCATTGAAGATAATACTGCATGGAAATGCTGAATTTGAAGCCACAGATGTTGTCTTGCAGGTTTACTTTAAACGATACTGCCCATCCCTCTTTCTATTTGCACCAAAAATGCAAAATCCCTCTTTTATTTGCCTAACCTATATAAAGAAATCCCCATTTTGGTTTATTATACACATAGGCTTAGCGACTAACATGCTTCTTTTGCTTTCATCTTACTGATACAGGGAAATCATGTATTTGAAGTTCCAGATGGCTACAAAGTAAAGATCACTGCAGGAAGTACAGGTATGTCCAGTTTTGTTTGACAGTATGTCCAATTGATATATTGGTTATTCTACCATAACTTGATTTTGTGGAGAAATGTGTGCAATTCTCGTCTTCATGATTATGCGAGTATAAACCTTATTGTAACTCAAGTATATCCTGGTTTCTTTTATGTCTGGGGAAAGACATTTTGGTTAGAATATATCATACAATAAATGATCATAATCTTCCACCTTTTTCTTTCGCTTCTATTCTTTTTTAACACAGAAAGCAGTGACGCGTTCACTCCCTTTCCCCCCCTTTCAATTCAGGTATCGTGACTCAGTTAGACCCTATTGAACCGAGTATGATGGAGAGCGGAAGCTGGCATTGGGATTACAAGATAGTAGGCACTCATATCCAGCTGGCGTTGGTAGAATCATAGGCTGATGACGGGATAAGATACCACGTTACGTGAATCATGGTTCACAGCGGGTATGGAAGTAACAGGTTGAACAGATATTCACTTGTAGGCATTTATAATGTGATAATAAAGTAATGTAAAAGCGGCCTCTCACATATCTTTCCTTAGTTGTCTTTCTTTTGATGTTACTAACATTCTGTAACAGATGGAGTTTCGGTAATGAGATATATAGATATATTCATTAAAATAGTTTTTAAGATATGCGTTACTTTAGAGACCCTCCAAATATCCGCTCGCACACAAACCGTTCATTCTTGGAAGACATTAAAATGCAATCTCTCCTGGCAAAAATTCATAATTAACTCCCAGTGGGATTATTTCCTAAGCAGCAATTATTGGACAAAGCAACTGCAAAAACAAATGAAGGCCTTTGTTCATGTATTCAACTTCACAAAATATACAGTTCTGTATGTATATGCAAATACCAATTCACTCCCTGCTTCGTCCTCAAAGAGAATGATGAGGCCGAGAGCAGCATCTATTGAGCAGTCTAAGCAAAGCATCGGCCTTCCTTCGTGCTCTTAAAGAGCCATCAGCAGCTAAGCTTTGAAGAGAAGGAATGCTTCGTGGATTTGCCAATAGTCTCCTTGCCACCACTACGCCTTCTTCCTTGCACAACCCCAACAAAAGTGTTATCGAATTCTCCTTCCCTTTGGCTGACCCAAATCTCAAAAGATCAATCAAAAGAGGCACCAAAACTTTACTATTCCTTATCTCCTCCAAACCTTCAGAGCAACCCAGAAGCAGAGCAAGGACAGCCAAAGAATCATCTGTGATCCCAGCCTTATCGTCCATAAGCAACTCGATAAGCAAAGAAACAGCCCCGGCATTAACGATTTTGACCTTGTTAGGATTGTAAACTGCAAGATTGAAAATGGCAGTTGCAGCATCTCTTTTCGCAATAGGAGTTCCTTCTCTTAACAATCCTACTAATGCGGGTATGGCCCTCGGACGAGCTCCGATTTCTACCTTGCAGTCATCAATCATAGTCAAACTAAAGATTGCTGCGGCTGCATTTTCTCTTGCCTCCATGGTTTTCCCAGATTCAAGCACTTGCACTATGTGATCCACTGATCCGGCTGCCACTATCAGAACCTTGTTATTGTCGAATATGGAGAGATTAAACAACGCCGTGACGGCATGCTCCTGGATTCTTGGATCATGGGATCCCAGTAATGTCACTAGAAATGGAATTGCCCCTGCCTCAGCGATGATTCTTCGATTATCCATCCCAGTTTTTGCTAGTAATCTTAGCTCATAAGCAGCCTTCCTTTGGATTTCGGCTGACCCAGTTGCCAATTTTCCTACTAGAAACTCTGCTGTCATTTTGACAGCATCTATGGCTGGTTTTTTAGCAGAGATACGATCGACGGTATTTTCGTTTGAGTTGTCCTTTCCGTTGGGATCCTCCGAACTTGAGGAAGAAGATGATGTCGGCTCATTCACTGGGACGTTATTCTCATCGCACCATTGCTGTACAAGACTCTTCAATGCGTAGTTGGGTATGAGAGCAGTGTGGATTAATCTTTGCCCACTTTTTGGGCAAGTGTGATGTCCCGAGTTTATCCACTGTGCAATTGAAATTCGATCATATGTATTCCCAGATGATACAATCACTGGATCTCTCATTAAATCAAGTGAAATTGGGCATCGAAATTCATCAGGAACATTAGGTGCAGACAATGTCATCTGAGAAGAAGCTGAAGAAAAAGAATTATCAGAGCTCTTATATGTGAATGCTGACACTGCTGGCTTACAGCCTTCATCTATCTCGTTTTCACCGTCTCTGAATATCATGGATTTTGAATAAGTAACCAGAGATATGAGATTATGTATATTAGACATATCGATTAACCCTCCAGTACCTGCCTGATTCTGAGCTTCAGTCTCTAGCTTTGAAATTTCTCTATCATAGTCTGATGGGGTTCTCAAACTAATGCTGCTTAATATTTGTTGCACTTTCCCAAACTCAGGAATTCCCTTGTTCTTGTTTTGTAGAGTGTTATGGGCCATTACATGCAGAAGCTGCTCTCTTCGTTGTAGCTCACGAGGATCAATGAACAACTCAACCGCTTTTGCTTGCTTGTGCAGAAGTTCCACTTGCTCTCTTATATCTGCTGTGATATTAAGCAAGCTCAGAGGAAGGATATCAAGGGCCCTTCCCATCTCCTTCACAAGCAAATAGAATTGGTTGGAAATAAACTCTAGCTGTATGAGACTCCAGAGTGAGCTGCTTTCCTGGCAGTCTTGGATCAAATGCTTCACTCTTCTGATCACAAAGAAGAGCTCTGTGAAACACAGGATTGAAGAAGGAGGGAGTGAGGAATCTGTTTCCTGAATCTCCTCGAAAAGAGAAGAAAGAAGCTTCACCCTCCTGATCATGGAGGAGACATTCCTGAGTTGAAAGAAAGGGAACTTTTCCATGGAGGCAACTTCATTAGATATGTGAACCAACGAGTCTAGCAATGACCCAGTTGGTAAAAAGCCCGATAAGATCATCGTCGCTGGCAGAGATGATTCATCCATTGTGATTCTCAATCACAGTTTGAGCATGTTTCTGTACATTTATGTATGTATGGTTGACAAGGTTGGCTTCAAGATCTTCTAAATTCCATTTTT
The DNA here is from genome assembly GCA_037074615.1 of Leucaena leucocephala. NCBI lineage: Eukaryota > Viridiplantae > Streptophyta > Magnoliopsida > Fabales > Fabaceae > Leucaena > Leucaena leucocephala. The sequence continues at coordinate 441,630 of CM073517.1, read as the reverse complement.
AACTATTGGAATAGTCAACGAGAGGAGGTATTAAGTTAATTGCACGGTATATTGGCTCTTTCTGTTTGAGCTGTATGCACTAACGACAAGAGTAAGCATCCTGGAGAAGAAAATAAGAACTTCCGAGCGTCCGCCATTTGGAGGCTTTCCGTGGCTTCGGCAGTTATTTATAGTATTTTATTCCGAAATGAATAATAATTAATCGTTGATCTCTTGTCAAACTTGATTTTCAGCTGTTCTATACTCGAGATGCTTTTGTCCATATCTGAACATCTTGTTGGGTGGCCTTGGCCCTTGAGGTTTGGTTGATGAGATCTCCAACTTGGTGCATCTGATATACATATACGCACACGGTTCAACTCCAACATCACTACACCACGATATAAACCATTTTGTTTTTTCAATTTTTTGAACATTAAACCTCTTTATAATTTTGCTCTATAATTATCATTAGAGCGGCGAACCCAATGCGGTGTGCTTATCATTGAAGCGGTCAATCTTCATTCTTTATTTGGTGCACGTTTGAGGGAGAGATTAAACATACTATCGTAAGCAGCAAAGGCCAAGTCCCCTCGCAGTTTTATAAGCATGCTTGTCTCCTCGACCACTGAGAGAACATTCTTGAAAACCTAGTTATAAAGCGAGCCTGCACTTGTGTCCCTCTTTTAAGGCACGCCAAATCTACTTATTTTTTAAGGATGGGATGTACAAGTTTACATCCTCTAGATTCTGCGATTATTTTACTTCCTCAGGCACCACCGGACTTTGGGTTCATCATCTCTGAAGATCTGCCAATTATGGCCTACTTTTATTTCTCTGTTTTCTGTACTTCAAGCTCTTGCTGGCCTTGTATTCCTTTAAAAGAAGATGACATCACATCAACTAACATAAAAGTTAATTTAATTTAGTGATAAAAGACTTCGCTAAATTTTTCTATATTTTAAGTTTAATTTAAAAAAAAACGTCTATATTGAGAACAGTATTTATGAACTCTAAAATTATATATTATTAATAATATGATATAATAAATAGTATAAAAAAATAAAAAGAAAGACGCTGGCATCAGGACTTGGGAAACTCAACTTGGACGCGGCTAGTGTATTCATCATCGTGACGTGACATTGCATATTTACAACCTTTTTTTTTTTGGTAAATTGCAAATTTACAACCTGTTTTGCTCTTTGCCCAACACAAATTCACGTTGGTTCCGTTGTTTAAGCCCATACGAAAGCCCACTATTCTTCCTCACGGGACTGACTAAATAAAAAAGCTCAGCTGATAAAAAAATAATTAATAGCTTGAAGAGTATTTAATTCTTAGGAAGTACTATCTTATTGTGGTTCTAGTCGTAGCGTTTGAAGAGTCATCCTAACTCTTAACTACCTAAGTTTACACCTGAGGGTAATTGACAGCTTGTTCTGCCTAACATTGGTATCGTTTAAAAGGAAAAAAAAATTCATCATACCTTAAGATCATGGATGAGTTAAACTTTTTTACAAAAAAATTTATAACAAAAAAAAGAAAGCAACGGCCCATCCTACTAACTTTATTTCAGAACATTTTGCCCAACCTAAATAGGAGATGGGAAATAACATTTAATGACGTTGAAATATAATATATATATATATATATATTTAGCAAAAAAAAATAGATATAAAGTAATATTTATTATTATGTTTTTTATTAGAATAAAAATATTACCTTGTAGTATATTAAAAGCAGATTTTAAATGTTTGTACATGAATATTATATAAAAAAATGCTAAGTACATATTTTATGGGTAGAAGCCTCCTTGAGCCGCCTTCCAACTGCATATAAGCACCGTGATGGGGGTAAGAAATTGGCAAAAGTTCAGCAGGTCTTTGGAGCCAGCAACGTGAGCAAGATCCTCGTGGAAGTGTAAGAAGAATAGAGGGAGGACGCTATGAATTTCATTGGCATATGATGCAAAGGAAAGGCCATAAAACTCTGCGTATGGATGCATTATTTGGAGCTTCAACACGACTTGGCCATTGCGAAGGCTCGTTATGCTGCTACTTCTAATGCAGCCACTTCCATCTATGTTTTAAATGCTAATATCGTGCACATCTTTTTCTTGCACCAGTCCCTATCAAGGCTAGTGTTCAGATATAAAGTTTAGATAGTACTTACATGAGACTTATAAGATCATCTATTAAAAGAGTTCTCATAACGGCAGTGAAAATTAAACTCGCATCCTTATAAGATATAAGTATGTTCCTTACTATTTGTACAAACTTTTATTAGCGGCGAATGCACAGCTTTTTTTTTTTTTAATAAAAATTTTTAGAAAAAAGTTAGGCTCACCCACGATCTATGGGCAGAGTAAATTCTCCCTTCCTCCTAGGCGATACCAATATCAGGCAGGGCGAGTTGTCAATTATCCTCAAGCATAAACCTAGACAATAAAAAATTAAGACGTCTCTCTAAGCGTCACAACTAAAATCATAACAAAATAATTTTAATTCTTATAAGTACGTTTAATTTTTTGTTTTGTTTCCGGTTCACCGGAGTTTGCCTCGATTATATCTAGATCTGACTAGCGTCGCGCACCTAACTATGGTGGGTGAATCTCCCAACAGGGGTTTTTTATATATATCAAGGCTCGAACTCAAAATCTCACTTAAATAATATTGAATTACTTATCATTCGGATTAACTCCGTTAATAATTTTTTTATTATTATTATTCACATTGCAGTTTTGCACGCTCCAAGTTCTAACCCAAACCAACTACCAAAGATCATCTCAATTAATATAGGGAAACAAGGCCCAACAACGGGAAGGAAAGAAAGTCGTTCTCTTTTTTAGTTGAACAGAAAACAACTCTGGTCCATTTTATTTGATATTGATATCATTTAAAAAAAAATTATTATATCCTTAGATCGTAAGTAAGTCTAACCTCTTTTTAAAAATTTATTTATAAAAAAAAAGAAAACAATTGAGGACACAATAAATAATTGACCCGAGAATGAGCTGGTAACTCCTTTTTCGTTAATTATTAGAATTTTTATTTTGTGCTTTCTTTTTCCCCCCGAAGAATCTCAACTATCGCACATTTTAAGACACCTAAAGGATCATTAAAAAAAAAAACTCTCCGCTAACCAGAACAAAAATAAAAGAATGGAAGGGCCGGGAAGGACAATAATTGGAAGCAAAGTGTAATATAAAAGCACAGTTGACATGTCCTGAATTATTCGAACATTACATTGACTTGTAATCAATCAAACCACAGAATAGTACGTTATAACCGGGCAAAGAAAGTTGTCGTTCCTTAGCATAATTATTTCGAAATAATTTTCAATAGCAGTGGCTTGTACTCCTGTTTTTCAAATCCAATGATGCACGCATCATGCTATTATTATTTAGATCTATAATATGCTACTTCGACTTAATTTATCTCTCTCACACAGCAGAAAAAGAGCCAAACTTTATAGAGACGCTGTTCTACATGAGAAAGAACGTTATGTAATTGGCTAATTGCACAATGTTATGTGGGTGCTTTGTGTAAAATTTCTTGATCTGTGATCTGAAAAATGTCTTAAAACAGAATGAGATACAGAGTAAAAAATGTTTTATTATATCTATAGTTCCATCTTAAACTTCAACCAACTTATTAAATCAATTTTAGTTCATGGAAATTTGTTCAGATTACTGAAAATAATTAGTTTTCAATTTAGAGTCATAATTAAGCGTTCATTTACCTATTTTGAAACGTTAGTTCAGGTTGAAGCTTTACTGCATTATTAGATTAACTTTCTAACACGACCATGAATTTTCACGGTTTTTCTTTAGGAGTATTCCTTAAGATCGATCAAGCATCTATCACTGTGTCAAAAACTTGGATATATTAACCGTATGGATATATGTTACTTTATTTCCTACGATTTCTTAAGATCGCATTTGAACTGACCATACTAATCGTAGGCGCCATATAGATAAGAATTTAATTTAATGTTCAAGAATCGTTATAGACCAACTAAAACCAACAATTCGGTTACTCTTTCTTTGGAGGTGGATTCGATAATATTTATAACCGGTAACACTATAGCTCAGGACTTAGGTCTCGTATTGATGGTGTGTGTGTGTAGCCTTTTCGTATAGAGCTCAGAAATTTCTTTCCCAGCCCCTCATATCGTTCACAAATGTCGCCGTCAATACTAACTTTGATGCATTGTACATTTAGGGATCGGACCGATGCATTTGCGAAGAATGAAAAAGATGATCGAAGAAAGAGAATGAATAGGGAGAACGGTGGAGTTGAATTATATTCAAGAGCAAGATGACTTGTCATTCAGTGTTGAGATGGAACTGTCAAATTTCCAGAGGATTAAGCAGCAGTAGAAACTAAAATTCCCAGCTGAGCGGGAAAAAAGTCAACAGAGTACAAACAAACTCATAAATGGGAAGCGCTAAGGAAATATTGGTACTGGTCAACGGCGGATGTGGGGACAGCCACCATCACCTTCACAGCATCCCTCTCGTTATTCACCGGCAGAAACAAACAATACCGATCGCAGCATATGGGTCCCACATGGATTGGCTTTCCCACCCCAAAGTCGACCCTTTCCAAACCCAGCCTTGACCACTGAGACACTATCAACACCCCCACCGAGTCCGGACCCGCCCTTGACTCTGACACCCGCTCTATCACCTTCCTCACGTACTCGTTATCCACCCTCTCCTTTGCACTCCTCACCAGACCCGACCCGTACCCAAGACCATTCTGTACCAGCTCCTTCACGCTACTCTGTGCACATCCCAACACGAACGCATTCCCGTAGTAGCCGTCGGGTATGCCCGGCTTCATCCGGTTCCGCACGTTGATGCTGAAGAGCAACTTCAGGATCTGGTTCGATGGAAAAGCCAACGCTCTGGCCCAGCTTCTCCATACGTGAGCTGCCAGGACCTCGAAGGACGTGTAGGACGAGTCGTCGAGTGGACTCATCGACCCAGCCACGTTCTTGAGCTCGTTCAGGCGTCTTCTGTCGAATATAATGGAGGTTGGTTTGAGATCGCTGGAAACCCTCGTCATGAAGTCGCAAAGATCGGGTACCCGGTTGAACTCCGTGAGGATCGTTGGGCAGGCCCGATCGGGACTTCCGTGCGATGGGTTGAGAAGATGACGGTTCCAGACGGGTGTTGGCCCGAGTGCCAGGCATTTCCCAGAAGCTAACTCGGCGAAATAATTAAGAAACTCGGCGCTGCCGATACCGTCGCAGACACAATGGTTGATCCCTACACCGAGGGCTGCGGCTCCGTCGTTGAGCCACGTGAGCTGAACCACCAGCGGCGGGGATCCTTTGAGAACGTCTGTTGTGTACAGAGACAAGAGTTTTCTCCAGGAAGTCACCGTTCTGGGGGCTTTACCGAAGTCGCTGGCTGTGTAACGGTCAGAAAATGCCTCAACGAACACCGCACCCTGCGCTCGGCACACGACCTCAAGGCCCGGTCCATCGGGCCTAGGCCTTACTCTCCCGGCAAATGGGTAGTACGGAAGCAAAGCTTGAGCTAATGAAGCTTTGAGAAGAGCCGAGGTGGCCCCGCGGTCCAAGCCGGGGCAGGGTCTGTACACCAGGAGATACTCTATAGTAAAACGAAGGAAGAGTTGAGAGTCGAGAGCTGAAAGAGAGAGAACGCAAGTTGGAGTTGGATCAGAAGGAGTTACGACGACAGCTGCTTTAACTCGCACAGAGCTTCCCATGTGCTCCGTTTGGATGAAGGCTGAGAGTAGACAAGAAGATGTGATGAAATTAGAAGGAAGTGGGAGCGTTGTGGTTGATGGGTGTGTGTTTGTGGTGAGCTTTTAATGAAGAAGAAAGGAAGGGAGGGTGGTTAAGTGGAAGGGACTCTGAAAGATTTGTGACAAGATTCTGCGGGCATCGGCTTTAGAGAAAAATGAATATCAAAACAAAATATAATAAAAGCAAGCTTTGCTTTCTGTCTGTTCGGCGGAGAGTGATCAGTGATAGCTATCACCCTCCATATTTCTACGTACCCCATAAGCTCGTCCACGTGGTTGCTTTGTTTGGTTGCGTGATATACCTCTCTAGCGAGTTCAGGCCCTCGGTATGATTTTAAATGCAAATGAATTATATGATAACACTCTTAGTATGATTTTGGCATGTCAAGCAATTGTTGATGTATACACACAGACTTCTTTGTTTGACATTGATCATCGAACCGTAAATTAGTAAATGGTTCCTTCAACATTATTAAGAACACAGAGAGAAAAATTGTCCTTTTGTGCCTCTGGTCCGACCTTGGTGGCTAGGAAGACGCGCTTATTATAATAATTTCGATCTATGTGGGTGTACTGCGTGTGTTTGTGCAAAAGCTATAGTAGTAGGATGCCGCCTTTTATTCTTTTAAAGACATGTTATCGTTCGCATAAACAATAAAGTGCGTAAAATAATATACTCAGCTCTAACATGCATGCCTATAGTTTTCAGGTAGGCGTACCTAATAGACGGTATTGTTGCTCTATTTCTATTCTAAGCGAGCAGATCACAAAATATCTCAAGAGAATAGAGAGAGAGAGCATATTGAGTGATATAGAACATATCGAATGATTTAAACAATTTGTTTCTCTTCGGAATGCATGCATGCATGCTAGCTGAAGGCTTAGCATCGCGTAATAGTTATGCTAAATTAAATTAATAACTGGAAATTTAATATTTGTAATAAGCATGCATAAATACAAAAAATAAGAAGAAGGAATCATACTCCTCCAATATTAAATATAAGACTTAATTGAAGAATTGATTTTAGTTCAAATATAAGACATATTTTTTATATTTATCTATATTTTTTTAAATTATTTGTATTGATACTCTCTCAATAATAACCAAGTAAGAGAGAGAGAGGGTAACTAAAGAAGATGATTAAGATATTTTAAAAAATATATTATATTAATTAATTTAACTAATTTTTATAATAATCAAATTAATTAATTTTATATTTAGGGATATGAAAAGTATATCATAAGGGAGATTTTAGTGTAGTTGGAAAAATGAAACTAAACGAAGGGAAAGGAGAGGTAGAGGTAGAGGACAATAGGTGGATGCCTACATAAGCAAGTATAGAGTAATCCTTTGGTGTCGCTTTATAAGGAATATTGTCGCCCAGATTTGTGGCACAGTTAAAAGAAACGGGTATCCTACTCTCCAAAATTTTGGTCTAGCTTCATGAGGGCCTTTTGTCTCTTTTCCATTATATATGCCAATAAATACTTAAATTTCCAAACATTAATGTAAGCAACAGCTCTACCTAGCGTACGTCAACGGCGTCCATTCCCCCTTTATATATTCTATTTAGTCAGATTTGTTTTCTTTTCTGAAAAAATGTTAATCGCCCTCTATTCCTCCTCAAGATGTGGATTGAGATTTCATGAGATTTCCGGCCAATTAATGCGGAGGCAAGGGGCGCTCATTTATTGCAATTGCTGATCAGTTTGAACAAATTGATCTGATCTCTCTTTCGACATCTATTTTGTTTGTATGCGACCATTTCTTTTCAGTCGACCCATTCTCTTGTCCACACAATTATATTAATTTCAAATAGTTGTCATTTAGTCTCCCCCAATAATTATACTATTGATCGGTGAATCGAAGTTGTAGGCTCATTTGTAAACATGTTTTGACCTGGCGAGACCTTTCAACATACATACATGCATACATATATATATATGGAGCTTTAGGAGAGCTCCAGAAGGAGCGATCAGCGAATGATGGATGGATGCAAATTAACGACGTAGTATGAAATAGAGAAATTAATTAAAGGGAAGACTTTTATTAAGATGGAGACAGTGAAGATGCTTTATATCTGTAGTATATGTGTGGGTGCTGGCAAGTGCATGCCAGAGTCTTTGGATTCATGTGCAGCCATTCACTGATGATGACACTGACAGTGACACAATCCCCGGATGCTCTTCTCACTTCCCCCAATTTCCCACCACCCAATTAAATTCTCCTCCAGATTCTCTCTTCCATCTTAGTTTTCACCCCGCCAACACCATTTCAACAGACAATCGTTCGGTACGTGTATTGCACCTAATGAATCGTATACATAGCTTACACTGTAGGAGTCTCCCGGCTGAAGATTTAAACTTTCATTCAGAGGATACGTATGCAGGCCTCTAAAAGTGTGTTTAAGATAAGGTCTAAAGTGCTTTGATGCGATTAAAATATCATGAGGCTTTCTGTGTATGGGTGACTATATATGCATGTGTGCAGATTAAAGCTTTGGTGCTCTCTCTTGATTCATTTCTTTAGCTGTCTCCTCTTGTCCTGCTGCGTCTCTCCATCACGTCTTCTCAGGAGGGGAAAATTAAAGGAAAAAAGGCAGAACCAATCTCAAGACAAGACGGATTGATGCACGTCCTTCAAAAATTATATATACATTATCTGCTTAAAAGAACACGGTTCACTTAGTAATTGTCTTTGTTCCCATTTTTAATTCATGAGGAATCTCTGTTTATATATGTTTGAAATAGGCTGATCCTAATTTGAACGTTTTGTTCTCCACACTTTTAAACAGCCGCGTCGATCGCTCTCAGGATAAGGGATGTCTCAATTACTGTCAATTCTTTTTTCCCCAAATTAGACCATATATATATAATGTATGCACTCTTTTCCCCAAATAATAATAAAAGTGAGTGAGACGGCGCAAGTATGATTCGTTAAATATCATAAATATTTTTTGTGAAACATTTATTTTAAATAAATTAAAATTTAGAATTGTGGTCGAAGTTGATTTGATGTCGAATTTGGTCATTTTCTTAAAGATAGATGCATCATGACCAAGATGGACACCAAATCATTTGCAATTTGATCATCAAGTCCCATCTGTTCTTATTTTTTAATTTTTCAAGGCCACTGTTTCGAGAGACTAACAACAATCTGACTTTCGATCACTATTCATGTATGATTCAGTTATTGGAATTTTAGTGTAATTAGAGGGCTCAATTAACTTTTGGGATCCGTTAGAAGAATTTGTTGTGTTTTTGGCGGTAATATGCTGGGTTGGCCAACATAATGAGGTCACGGGTGCCTACTTGGAAAGAGAGCCACAGAGATTGAGCGTCCTAACCATGTTGGCCATTTAATTTCTCGAGTGCGATTCAAGAGATATATGTCTTGCACAGGACAAATATCTTTTGAGTTTACACGCTGATCTATAGCTTAATATATATTTTCTACACACAGCTTTATAGCTTTGTCGTGTTTTGGCACCAAATTGCCAAAACTTATCCAAGGCAAATCTTTTATCTAGATTGTGCCATGTGCTAATGTCAAATGTAATCTCACACACATAAACATATGAACCAGACGTTAATAGTTATTTTATCAAGGTGGTGTTAATCAATACTTCTCACAATCCTTAATATATAATATAATTATAGGGTTGATATTTATCTTTAATATAAAACCTATTTTTTTATATTTATTAACTTTTTATTAAATTATTCATGTTAATACTCTCTCAATAATAATCAAGTGAGTGAGGGAATTATGGAGTTAAGAAAAATGATTAGAATATTTAAAAAAATATATATCACATTAATTAATTTAATTAAATATATCATATTAATTAATTTAATTATTTTTTTAATTTAATTAAATTAGTTAAATAGATAATATATTTAAGATTGGAGGAGTGGTTTAATTAATAATGGTTAGGTGGTTGGTTGGTTGGTTGTATACTAATCTACTCTATTATTCTTTAGCCTTTAGCTCCCTAAAATACTTGCATGATCCCCTCTATACTGCCCACGGCACTGAAGACCGCTTCTGAGACAGGACGCTTCCCATGTGGTCGTGTTCACGCCAGTGTGATGATAAACAAATACTATAGACAAATCTTCAGTCAAATAGCGCAATTGCTGCCATGCGAATCCTACCAGTCTCGAACGAATCTATCTACTATTTTTAGTACAAAAAATTTAAATAAATTTAGGCTCAACGCTAATTTTTTATTAAGATTATAGTATAGCCCACTTCTATTTATAAAATCATGTTCTTTTTTAAAAAAAAATTAGATAGGTTTTGCAATAATATTTTATTAAAGTTAGGATATAACTATAGAATTTAAAAAATACTTATAAAAATTTATAAAATTATTTATTAAAATAGTCCTTATAATAATAATAACAATCATAACTCCCATCCCGGAAACATGTTCCTATATATAACTTCATGTCACCACAATCTTTTTTATTATTGAGTTTGATTTATCTGGTCTGGCCCAGATGTGCAGAACCGAAACGCGATCATTGCGGCAGAGATCTGAAGGTGAGAGGCCCAACTAAATGAAGAAGCTTGTGCCTCGGAGCACTCAGCACTTCCAATTTTAACTATTCCACTCTGATATTATAAATCCCTTTTAAGTATTCTCACATACATACTATGATAGTTAACTAAGCTATTCATTATGCCTTAAATCTATAAAAATCTATGTTTATAAATTATTCTTACATTTTTCTCATTTTTATTTCTTTTCAATATGAATTAAATAAAAATAAAATTAAAAAAATAATCATTAATAACTTTTAAGTGAGTTTAGATTTATGATAACAAAAAATTCTTCTATAAATAAACTTATAAGAAGGACGAGATTAGTATATGTTTTTGGACTTCGAGCCAGCATTTCGAGCATTTATTAATGGACTCTAAACCGGGGATAAAGGTGGAGATGGAGTTATAACTTCCAAAAGCAAGTAAAAGGACCATCTCTGTTTCGCATCCAACTACCTTTTTTCAAGTTCCAGTTGATTTACGAGGCTTCTTAAGATATCCTAATGAACAAATCCGTGGGTTATCTTCGCTCACAAATGTCATTGTCGGTACTTCCGCATGCTCCTCTCTTTATCCTTTACAACGGCGCTTTTTTTTTTTTTAAGTTTGTTTATAATAAAAAATTACTTAATACTTAATATCTTAATTTTATTTTTTTATATATATTAAATATAATAATTTTATTTGTGGTATAACTTTATCCATACTCTTTTTAATTTAGTTCACTAATAATTTTTTAATTTATTGTAATTTTTGATATTTGATAAATAATATTTTTTAATTTTACACATAATCTTATTTATCAAATACTAAGAATTATCCTAAATTAAAAAGAGTACGGATGAAATTATACTAAATTAAAAATATTATAGGTAAAATTGTACCATGATACCGAACGCATATAAAAAATAAAATAAGAATATTATGTACTATATAACTTTCTAATAAATATACGAAATATTTTTAAACTTTGAAACAGTTGCTCCCAGAAATTGTAAAGTTTAAATCAATTAGTTAATCGAAAATTTGTCGGCTCCCTGAAATTAATTAGTTTTGAATTTCTACTCATAAATAATTCCCCCTCGCGTTCATTTACTTGGTTTGAAAAGTTAGTCCAGTGCAGGCTGAAGTTTTGCTGCCATAGATTAATTTTCTAACACGACTAATGTTTTTCCCTTCAGACACATTCCATAACACTTTTTTGAGATCAGGCACCTATATCGCTGTGTGAAAAACTTGGGTATATTGACTGTATGGATTTGCAGACAATCTTTCCCTAGACAGAGTATATGCAAGACAATTTTGTTTTGGAATATGAGGTGGAAATAGTTCCCAATTGAACTTCATCAAATTTTGCAGGGATACATAAAGATCGGTTCAGATTGGGTAGGTATTAACCCATAATCTAGTTTAATATATTCTTCAGACTGATCATTTTAATACAAAGCCTAGTTTAACCTGGTAAAAAATTTAACATATACTAAGTTAGGTAGATTGAATTAGACTAAATTGGGTTTATAGTCCAGTATTTTTCTTTTTATATAACCATGAAATAATATAACTTTAAAATTACTTAAATTGAGTTCAGGTTAGAATGAATTGGTATTATAATTATAGAGAATTTCTTTTCCAAATAATTACTTCTACAATTAATATATTATATAATAATTAATAAGTTTAATACTTATAATATATGTATAATATAATAATACAAATATTTACCATATCGGGTTAGACTACTTAATCCATTATATAAATCCGAACCTGATCTCACCCGACATATCGAGTTTAGCCTGATATTTTTTCATTTTTCTGGATTCTTCTTATGCCGGATCAAGTTTTATACAGGTGAGTATAGATTATATTGGGTTTATGGGTTATATATTTAGCCCTAAAATTTTGTATTTTCATAGCAATTCTGCCGCAAGTGGCGGATATCCCTTCTCACTCGTCAGTGTATCTATTAAAGACTTAAAATCAGACTCCAATACAACTCTTCAGAATCCGAAATCCCATGCTATTCGAAAGTCCTTTGGAGATAGCAAATTCCTTTACTTTAAACACAGTACATTGACCAAGCTCTTGTGGGAATCCCACAATATTATCGAACATCCTCCATGATTCCTAATAACACCACCATAACAGCCTTATCAGCCCCATCCACATCTACTTTCACCCAATCAGAGGGCGGTGGTTGCCACTTGCTATGTTAAAGGTAATGTAGTGGGTTTTAATCCATGGGACATTGAGCAATCATTAACTTGAATAAACGAATGATGTAGTAGTTGTTCCTAGAACTTCATGCTACAACTGACTTATGTTAGGCTCCTCTGTCCAAATTGTTTATGGTTGCGTTTAATTTATTTAGGCTTGCTTAGATATATAGAACTGAATGGCGACGAGGTCGGCAGAGATGTGAAGACTAGAGGCCCAACTAAATGAAGAGGCCCTTCCAAATGAGTGATTATGTATCTGGACTCCAAACCAGCGGTAAAGATGAAGAAGATGAAGAGTTCCAGGCAGGTAAGTGGCTTGGAATCCATCTTTGTAGTCAACAATGTGGACGGAATCCGATTCATTGCAGGCAGGGCTTTTGAGCAGCATCGTCTCCTTCGTACTTGGCACGTGGCAGACGCTACCTTTGTATGAAAAGTCACGTATATATGTGGCCCCATCTATACCAGGGATTGCAACTTTGCAATCTCCCATTGAAAACCTAGCTAGCTTTTCTTGAGGTATCCACGGGATTTAAGTTTTCATGCCTCCGAATTTAATTATAAGAAACAAGTGATAAGTATAGAAATAGTACCTCATTCGGTCAAGTAAGTAAAATATTGAAATTGAACCCAAAGAAAGAAGGTACCCTCTAGTTTAGAATAAGACGATCATCTCTGGACTAACAACTGGCAGTCCGTCCGAGGGAGTGATGATCCAAAACAAGAGCAAGTAACCTATCAGAAGCAGATATCTATCTCGATTCTATAACCCATGCTCGGATAGAGCTGCTGGCAATAATATATATATGGCAATCCAAATTAAATAAGATATACAATTAATAGCCCTATAGATCGTGGTGTAAGTATTGATACGCCAGCCATTTTGGTCCACTTGCTTTATAAATACCATCAGGCATGCATCATGCAAGGAAGGAGCCAACTGCTGTATATGTGTGCTGCTATATTATTAGAGCCATGATAATAGTATGTTAAACTAATGTGTAGTACAAGGTCCCAAGGTTCACAACAAAGTCATGTTGTAGAATCCTTTCGAACCAACGCATGTTATACAAAATATCAAAATATATAATATAATATTACTGGCTAATGGGATGGTAGTAACAAATAAGTTCACTACACAAGAAAGATCATCCCCGTACACCTCATATGGTTTACTAATATATTAGGCTATATTTAAAATTTTAAATCGAGTACTAATACCCTTTAATAATTTTTTCTTTTCGACCAGATAACTAGTTAATCAACTTAATTGATCCAGAAAATGAACAAGAGTGGTAAGTTAAGAAACGGGGTAATGATTCCAAGTTCCCAAACCACTGTGCACCTGTGCTCTGCTCTGTTTCTTGGCTGCACAGCAATCCTCTCTCCATAAATATTCCACATTTGCAACTCCCACCGCCCTATTCCACCATTTACACGCCTGACATATATTCACACCTCCATTCACCACAATTTCTCCATCATACATCAAATCTCCCATCGTTTTAAACCTCCAATGGCCGACCTTTCTTCCTCACCCCCTCATGCGCTTCTCCCTCCCCAAGAAACCAAACCCACCACCGTTGCCACCGCCACTCCCTGCCCAACATCTTCTAATAACACCAAAACTGACTCTGCTCGCAAATGTAAAGGCAAGGGTGGTCCCGATAACAACAAATTTAGGTACCGTGGCGTGAGGCAACGAAGCTGGGGCAAATGGGTCGCTGAGATCCGAGAGCCTCGCAAGCGAACCCGAAAGTGGCTCGGCACCTTCGCCACCGCCGAGGACGCCGCTAGAGCCTACGACCGCGCCGCTATCATCCTCTACGGCTCTAGGGCTCAGCTCAATTTACAACCCTCCGCTGCCTCTTCCCACTCTTCCTCCTCTCGGACCTCTACTCCTTCCTCTTCTCAAACCCTTCGTCCCTTGCTTCCCCGCCCTTCTGGCCTTATCTTCGGCTTTTCTTCTGCCGCCACATCAGGTTTCTTGCCCTACGGGGTTTATCCCAATAATACTAATACTGAGTATATCCCGCAAATGATGTACCCGTTGAATAATAATATGGTGCAACTTCCACAGAAACCGTATCAGTCCCCAGAATCTGATGGAAATATTGTCGACAACTCCAACACAGCAACCTCGTACCAGGATCAGCTGCTGCAGCAGCAGCCTCAGTTGAATCTACGCCAGCATCAGAATTGCATGCACGATGATATTAGTTCTCTGGTAAGTTCGGTTGGGTCAAGTTTGTGTTCCTCGCAGACACAGACTGTGGTTACACCTGCGGATCCGTGGCCGTTGACGAATGAGGAAGAATACCCACCAAGTCTATGGGACTACTATAACGATCCTTTCCTCTTTGATTTGTAAAGGATCTGATATATGTGTGTGTGTGTGTGTGATACGAGCACTTTTGGTCCCTTCATTAGCTATATATACATGGGCACACGTGCCTTAAGGATGAATAACTTTGGGTGGAAATTGACACTATTCCGAAGTGAATAATAATGTTGCATGCATGCGGCGGCGGATGCTGAATCCATCTGAAGAAGTCATGGCCAAGTTGAAGTTTGATGAAGGAGGTGCTTTAAAAAGGCCTCGGGATCAAGGTATGTTATAGGATTGCTTATATTTGTGAGAAGTTTTTATAGAATATATCAATTAACGATTCCAGAATCATTATTCGATCAAGGATACGCCGATCCCGCGGCCGCCTTACCGGCGATTTTCTTTTTGGGTTACATATGAGTAGTTTTCTCTTTAATTTCTTTGGGGGGCTGCAAATGCGTGCTATATATTCCCGGATGTGTCTTATATCTGAGAACTCTTTGTTTTAAAGATTTTCTGAGGTTTGAATCTTCAAATTGAAGAGAGGAGAGATAAAGGGTTAAAGGGTTATAGCTGAAAATTTTGATGAAGGAAAGCTATATTTTGGTCACTATTGATTATATATTATGGCTATTAGGTAATCCGCGGCGATCAATATATTCTGAATAATTACCTGAAAAGGGAACTCACGCATGCACATGATTTTTCATGTTAACAGCAAATTATGCTTTGAACCTCGAAAACTTGCAAACTTACACTTACAATATCCAATTAAAATGCCCTGTTTCACATTAATTCGATCGTTCGAATTTTGGAAAAGTTAATGGAATTCAATTACAGCCTTGCGGAGTCCTCTGTATGAAGCCTTCACATATATAACACGCACACTCGGACAGTTGAATGCTTCCTTTCGTAATGATTGTTTAGGGTCTTTGTAGCATATTTACACAATGAAATAAATTAGACAATTAAATCGCATATAAAAAGCGGGGAAGTATTGTGGGGATAATGGGTATTGTGGTGCTCGGGGCGTGTTGGTTTAATATCTCCATCACTTTCGTCCTTAATTTAAGAACAGCTAAGCTAAGCCATTATGATTTTTCTTATTTTATTTGAAAATATATAAAAAATAGGATGAGAATTGATTAAGTCAAAATTAATCATTACATATCAATTGACTGTTGACATGTTTACTATACATTTTTGGCCTTAAAAGCAAGTATGTCATGTTTTTTGGCCAATAACAAGTATGTGGTGTGTCATGTTGGTGGAAACATATTTATAATAATAGCCAAACAAAGAAATATCATATTTGGAATGGGGAGAGAGTGGGGCGTGTAAATTGATTGCCCTGTAACTTAAGGAGGGTATTATGTATCATTGTCTACATGTTGTCTTGCTTTGGTGGGGATGTGCGCTTAACTATTGGGTCTAATTCCTAACGTCTTTTCCTCGCAAAATATCTGGAACGCGTTGGAATCTAGTTCCCTCCCACTAAAGCCCCAATGTGTAATCATCTTAAGGGTACGTTTGTTTTCTTTGCAAGAGCGAGGGTCGAATCAACTTTTGTGAGATACATGATTTGATAGCATTTATTATCCAAACATAGTGTAATATGTCTCTGCAAATAACAGCACATAACGTATATAAGACATGTTTTTGGGGCCAGCACAAAATGTGAAAGACTTTTTTTTTTATAAAAATAAAATTTAAGTGGCTTCGATACCGATCTCTTATTATAGTCAAGACATAATTTTAGAATTCAGGAAACATTTATAAAAAATTTACGAGATTATCTATTAAAAAATATTTATAATAATAATAAAAATTAAATTTATATTCTTATAAGATACGAATCTATTTTTTATCATATGTGAACAGGTGGCGGTCGTCATAGTAGTCACTTGGGCCTTGTGTGTGACACGAAGGCTATGGTTGTCAGATCATATCGGAGCCCACTAGAGCCCACCAGGCGTTTGAATTTTTTTTATTTTTTTTTATTGCCTACCCAATTCACCGGAGCTTTACCCCGACTACATCTTTCTCACTAGAGCCCACCAGGCGTTTGAATTTTTTTTATTTTTTTTTGTTGCCTACCCGGTTCACCGGAGCTTTACCCCGACTACATCCGGATGTAGTCGGGGCAAAGCTCCGGTGAACCGGGTGGGTAAAAAAAAATAATTATAAATCCAAATTAGATTACGTATATAAAAATAAAATTTTATTAAAAGAAATAAAATATATTTTATTATAAAAAATAGTCTTTAAATTACTAGTTAGAAAATGCTGCATATTTTTATCAAAAAATTCCCTCCCTCAACCAATATGATTATATTTCATAAGAAAATATCTACGCACTAGCCTTCTCCCTAATTATATGTCCCCTGTCCTGATACTGAATTAGGTTCTTTTCATCTTTTTACATTTTTCGTCTAACATAATTGATTGTGTCACGTCTATTAAAGGTGACCCATAATCGCATTGCGTCAAGCATCGTGTTCTGCTTCGTCTGCATCCAATACACGCGATATAATAATTGAAGCATTCCATTTCGCAATTATTACAACGCAGGCGTGATTTTTCTTAGACCGACGTAAAACTCAATACATGCCTTTAAAATAAAAGTCTCGACATAAATTCATAGCAAAAGGTTATAGATCTTAATTTTTAAAGCTCTAATTCATTAATACTTTTAACGGTCAAATTTAAATTTTTTATGATATTTTGTTTAAGTATGGAAAAATGAATTCATTTCGATTTTACGAATGATTTTGAGTTTGAAAAAAAAAACCCTTTTATAAGTCAAGTGCTTGCATGTAAATTTTCCAGAATTTAATTACAGAGACAAGTTAGGACTTAGAAAGCTGATGTATTCTTTTCAAAGAAGTGTACTTCATGTAATTTTGATCATTAAAAAGGAGGTATAAAAGATGAAAATATATATGTAGGAGTAGTATGTTAAATAACAAAATAATAACATTAAAAACAGCACACCAAATTTAGATCCAACTGAGATACCTGGCGTGAAAGATTTAGATATAAAGTGCACTTTCAAATTTCTCAACGATAATCAGTTCATTTAATAGCTTATTTTCACTGCTCTGCCTTCTTTACCTCTGCAACTTGGCATTGTGAAACTGTAGCCTTTAATTTCGGGCTATAAAAATCCAAGTACAAGCATCATTCCAACCAAACGCAGCTATCAATCTCACACTTGCCCGCGGTCTCTAGTATTAATCAAATCGGCGAGGACTGAGGAGTCTCAGTATTCAGTTAGTCCACATTGGATCCTCTGGAGCGTCTTTATGCACCCAGTCTTCCTTTGCCATCGCCGCCGCCGCCACAATCACCTTATCTGCCGCCGACATCGGAGCTGTCCACCGTTATAGTCTAGAGCTACTATGACGAGCCAAGATTCCCCGGGTTTTACGTGGCACTACACAGAGCTGGATGACCGAAATCTCGAAATCCGTGGCCGAACATTTTTCTTCGTGGTCGTCCTGTTCTCCATTATCCTTATTGTGGCCCTTCTCTTCCTTTATGCTCGCTGGATCTGGAGGTACCGGGGCCAACATCCCGCCACCCACCATTCCAACGGAGCGCCCCTCGCGCCGCCGCCTCTTCCGCCACAGGGCCTCGACCCCGCTTCAATCGAGAAATTGCCCATAGTTTTGCACCAAAGGACTTTGGATGCCAACAGTAAATTGGAGGAAACAGAGTGCTGTATATGCCTTGGCACGTTCAAAGATGGTGAGAAATTGAAGGTTTTGCCCGGCTGTGACCATAGCTTCCACTGCGAATGTGTTGATAAGTGGCTTGCCAATCACTCTAGTTGTCCTCTCTGCAGATCTTCTCTCAAGGTTCACTCTTCCTTTCCCAAGATTCTGATTCAAGAACCACCCGATCGAATCAATCTTCCCCTGTAGATTTCTTTTATTTCTAGGATTAACTTTTAACTTGGCGGCTATTTATGATTGAGTCGTGAACAAAGAGCAAGTAATTGTAAATCCAAGTTTCTTTTTAATTTAGACTCAAGCTGGTGACTGCAAATGGCAAAAGCCAAAAAGATAATAAGTAGAGTGGACTTGTTGGTGAGCATATTTGATTCGAGTTCGTTCGTTGGCTCTGAAGTTAGACAAGGTTTCCAAAAACATGCTAGTTGGGGACGCAACTTGTGTGATGAAAGTCCCCAAAGAAGTTGGTGTACTGAGTCAGCCTATGGTTGTGCAGGGAAAAATTGGGAGGCGAATGAATATCTGAGTAGACGATTATGTTGTGTGGTGAGTGCTGATCTATGTGGGTAGTGAGTTAGGAGGATGCTTTGTTTGCTGTAAAAGGGTGGGGTTGTCGCATGACATGGAGAGCTTCATGCGTGCAAGCCCACCTTTTGAATGTTAAGTTAGGCGTTGCTTTCTTGCAGCTCGCGCCTGCGGGAGCCGTAGCAGTATGGAGAGCAGGATGAGAATCAGATAATGTGCTTGTGCATTTTGGACTTGGCTTTGCTCTTGCTGCTGTGATCAACAATACAGTAGCGATCAATGATGGATGGATAATGGATTAATGGCTCCCTTGGCTTATCCACTCCACCTGTGTCTTCAAGGTATGGGCTTGTGTTATGTGAGCGAGCTAGCTTCTTTCTTCTGCAGGCTACTGTTAATTTCAGGCAGTCAGCGGATAAATTGATAATCAGTGTTCATTTCATATTTCTTTGTTTGTTTGTTTTTTTCTTTTTTAATGATTTTACCAACGCTCTCTTAGAAGGACAAGAGTATTTTCAATAATAGTTGGATTAAGTGGAATTAAACTGGCTGATGCATTATAAGTAATGCAGTGAATTCAAATCTCTTGGATGGTAAAATCATGTTGGAACTTGGAAGTTTTGCTTATTATTTGGGGCTTAATAATGTACTCAAAATCTAAATTAACTAGTAATACTGAACGTCACATTGGGGTAGCATGAAAATGATAACACATGTATTTGTTAATGGTGAGAGTACTTTCATTTTTTATTGAAAAAAAAATTGTTGGATATCTTCATGTATAACGGTTTTCTAAAATATATTTCATTTTTGTTAAACTAATCATATTATTGTAGAAAATATCGCGAGTGGGTTGAGCCCAATATACAAGACAGGGAGCGCCCGAACATTGGATAGCTTGGGTCCAACGAAGAGGGACCCAATCTTCTTGTATGTCCCTGCCCTACTAATGAAAATTTGTTTTCTAAGTTTTTTTTTTTATAAATAATATCCAAACATCTCTCGTAACAACTTAGATTTATATGAGGAATTTTGTAGCAAATGATCTCCTCTTGTTTAGTAGTTTATTTTTTTTTATATAAGAGAGGAGTAGTTTATTTTAGGTACAATGGGCTTACTCTGAAAGAAAGCCCATTTTATGCGAACAATAATAAGGCTGATCCTAGGGCTCGTTGGGGTTTCTTCTCTATAAAAGCTACATCCTCGCATATGAAACCCTAGTTTATTCTCCGCAGCGTTCTTTCCTTTGGAACGATTAGCGTTCTGAGTCTAGGGAGGGAAGGGACTAGGGTGGTTCGTTTCTGTGCATCATGAGAGCCAAGGTTAGCTAAATAGACACATACTTGTTTTGTTCTTGGCCTGTAGATTTCTTCTGTTCTCTTTCTTGGACTGCCACTTATTGTTTTTGTGGTTTTCGCAGTGGAAGAAGAAGCGTATGAGGAGGTTGAAGAGGAAACGCAGAAAGATGAGGCAGAGATCTAAGTAGTTTTCTCTAACAAATCTCGTAGTGTTGTGTTCTATCGTTTTTTCCCAGTTTGTTTGCTGTCAAATGGAGTAACCGGGAGAGATTAGTGTGAGAACTACTGGTACTTCTAATTGATTTCTTTTTCGCTTATTTATTTGGATCTTAGTTGAAAGATTTTTTGTGTCCGAATTAAGAGGTTTTTGAATATTTGTAGTTCCGATTCTCTATAGCGTAGCGATTATATGGTGGTAATGAACTGAGCTCTAACTGAGCTCTAGTTAGGTAGAACGCTAGAACGTGTGATACGAGATTTAGTCATAGACTCGTACTCGTTGCTCATCTCCAACTTGTTACCTTAAATACGAGATTTAGGTATAACTCACGCCGAACAGAAACAAGAAACTTAAATTGTGTAGTTATTTTTCTGATGCATCTACTCGTTGGTCAACGTTAATTTATCTGATCTAAATCTGGATGAAGGTTTATATTTAGATGTGGGTTAATGAATCAGGTTTGCCAAATTAATTAAGTTGGGGGATCGGAAAAGTGATGAGGTGGCGCTTGCAAAATTGTTTGGGGATGGGAGGAGTTGAGAAAATCCTTAACGTGGGTAGAAAAATAGGATCTCGAACGGGATCTGGTTAAATTTAGTTGTGTTGGGAGAACTTATGTTAGCTTAATAATGATACTCAGTATTTCCTTGTGCGGTCTTCCCATTTTCCGATCCTTGTTTCATGACACTACCCCCGGAGCTTCTTTCCAAACGATGCTTGGTGTGGGTTTGCACAGCGAGGTGATTCTAGACGAAACCTTATTTTCTAGCATCAAATCTAAGTCTGGTATTTGAAAATTTCAAGAGTATTTGTAATTTATGCGGAACGCTAGACTTTTCCTCTCTTCTGAGCTATATAAAGGTAAAATTTTAATTTTAAAAGAGTTTTTAGTTTAAATTTTAATTTATTTTTTTTAAAAATAATTAGCTATATTTATCAAAAATTTTTTAGATAAAATTATAATTTAAAAGTTAAGTTTTATATAAGATAATAGTTTTAAAAAAATTTATAACTATCTAATTATTATTTTATTTTTATTTTTTTATCTTCTCTTCTAATTTTTGATAAAATTATATTTTTAATAATTAATTAATAATAATTTATTTAATAATGGTTATCTAAATATTTATTTATTTAAAATTATTTTTTTTATAATTTTTTTTTTCAAAAACTTTTTTGAAAAGCTGGGTAAATTTTTTTTTAGAAAACTTTTTTTTAAAAGCTTATCAACAAGCTTAAATTTTGTCAAATATTATTTTTCCATAAATACCCCTCAATCATCAATAAATTAGATATTAAGAACAACTAAATTTATGTTAGACAAACTATATATTATTGACATTCAAATAATTGTTACAATTTGAAACTAGTTTTAAGTAATCAAACTCCGTTTAACAACTTCTAATGTTAGATTGTAAACTGTAATTTTATATTATTGATCAGGTCACAAGTTATAGTTTACTGTCACTTGCATTCAATACCGGTTGTAGTAATAAATACAAGCCTAAACGAGTTAAATGCGTCAACCATTGCGTTCCAATGGCAATGCATATTTTGACGAATAACAGGAATCTTGTTAGCAACGGGAATGTGCGTCAGTCCAGAGTTCAGGGAGACCACTAAAGCCCATGTATTCAAATCAAGGGGAGGGGAGCACAATAAGCAGTAAATCTAAATAGTAAGCGGCTTAATATCGCTTAAGTAAAGTTTTAGAGTTTAAGTTTTAACGTATGTAGAAAATCCTTGTTGGAAGACTCACCTACCATAGCCAGACGCTCGACGCGAGTCGAATCTAAATGTAGTCGGGATAAAGCTCCGATAAACTGAGTGGGCAATTAAAAAAAAAAAGTAAGTCCGCAGGTTTTGATTAGGTAGCTTAGTGACAAAAAAGAGCGGGATAAACCAGGCCATGACAGGCATTCCATGTTGGCAGCTATATGCTGGGAACTAATTCATTGAATACAAGAAAAAATAGTACAAACAATACAGAAAATCATCGGCTAGCTCATACCAGCAGCCAAAAGAATGCCTCAAATTTACAAAAGATTAATACATTATAAACCATACCCACCCTATGACAAACTCCTAAAGGAAAACTTGAAATTATTTTAACTTGAACCTCCACCTCCAGCAGAAGCAAGGAAAAAATGCTGCATCAAAATCCCAAAAGAAATCTATGCAAAAATCCCAAGCAGAAAAATTCGCAAATGAAATGAGCCAATAGCTGAAGCTTCACAGTGGCTGTGAAGTTTGTACCGAAAAAAAACTGGCTAGGAAGTTAGTAGCTGCTACCCATGGGTGGCATGCCAAAAGGAGGCATTGGAGGCATCCCTAACCCACCCATTGGAGGGGGAGGAGCAAAGCCTCCCCCCATACCCGCTCCTCCTCCCATCCCTGGCATCGGTGGTGCAGGCAAGGCAAGAGGCAACAACTGAGCATACATGTTCTGCAACAGAAAAAACATCACGTTCGATCAAATATAACAAATGTCCAATCATTTAAGAACGAATGACCGATGAGGAGATAGAGATAATCAAACAAAAACCAATCATGGTGATTCAATATGCTGACATGAATGCCAGAAGTAGTCAGCAATACACATCAAACACTATACTATGGTGAGGCACCAGGCCAATAACCAAAGCCACCAGACTAATTACCTGTTGTGCAATAACTTCTTTCTCCTCCTTCTCTTTAGCCTTCACTTCATTCTGTGCCTCAATTTTGTCCTTCACCAGTTCATCAACTTTGCCAGTGTAATCACGAATAAACTACAACAGAAGTTTAAGAAGTAAGGATAAAAATATAAGATATGGATAAAGAGATAAAGCTGAAAAGAAAGTCCATCTGTTAGTCAACGTAGAATTGCTTGGATAAGTAAATAGAAGACCACATCACAGGCAAAGCATATAAAACCAAGCAAGTAACTGGCACAAGCTATGCACCACTCATTTACACAAACACCGGCAATTATCTACTAACAAGTATCAGAGACACTTGTTAAATCTGTCATTGCCATCCATTCCACTCAAAATAGTTTGGAGTCACGGTTTAAGACTGTTAACCCATAAAATCAGCAGGCTTCCGGGAGAAACTCCACTCAAGTGAAAAAGGGGCATAGTTAGGAGCATGCATTTTGGGGACCTGACAGGGAGAGGAGCTAACCATGTTGTTTTCTAAAGGATGAAGACTGGTATCACAGGTTTCTCGCAAAAGAACATACTTGTAAACTAAATTACATGTGATAAGAAAGCAAAATAAAATAAAGACCTGCAGGAGATAGGGAAAGGCAAAGTCAATCATGTTGTTCATCCAGGCAAGTTCAAGGGTGATGTCTGCCCGGATTAAATCGTAACAAAGAGGCATGAAGCAAAGCATTCCTTCTTTCCCTACAAAACCATATGAAAAGAAAAATTAGAACGTATCAGCATTATTCAACTTTAATGTCATTGATTCATTAAAAAGATTGAAACACCATTAATTTAAGCATAAAAAGGAGACGGACGTAACAACAAATCCTTCAAAAACTAAGGGATACATCAAGGATGAAACAGCCAAAAAGAAATTGTTCCTGTAAGCTTGATAGAGAAAGATAGCAAATGAATTTCTATGCATGACTTTAAATTCTACATGCTATGAAGGATGCAGAATAGTAGGTATGCAAGAATAAGCTAGAGTTGACCTTGTGCATTTTCACAAATCCTGAGATAGGCCATATTGTTAATGGCTTGCAAACAGTACAACTTTCTACTTTTTATATTTCATATTGAATATTGATATGCAAAAATGACTGTAGCTTTTCATCGCCAATAATCAAACAAATGGCGATGTCTATAACCAAGTAAAAGTCTACCTTGCCATTTTATATTTTTCCCTTCCCCTCTATTCTCAATCTTTCTGGGCCCACATTGAAGGGAAGCAAATAATACATGATGTTATAAATTGATTTTGATACCTGTTCAATGAAATAAACAAGCAACTCCTCAGCAAGTTCACGGTCACCAGATTGGGAAGCTGTCTCCATGGCATCTTTGTATAGGTTATCCTTCTTCGACAAGGTAATGGACTGCTTCCACCTGCCAGCCTTCTTGTAAATATAAGCAGCAACACGTCTCATCTCAAGAAGTTCATGTTTCTCTATCTGCATCAGATAACAATAATCTATCAGGTTTCCGGAATTAAATTGAAAAACAGTTGCCATGAAGACATAAAGCTCACCTTCTGTGCCAAGCCTATTTGATCGAAGTTATCATGCAAATCAATTGATTCACGCAATCTGTCATAGTCTTCCTCCTCAACATAGATTTCATTCAACGCCTCATTAACAGCAGAGACATTGTTGCTCTGAACCGCAACCATATATGGCTTCACAAGACGAAGGTGACCAGCCTAGAAAGCATATTATACAAGGAAAAATTTAGTGACACAGGAAGCAAGCTATGAACTAAGATCTAATGAAATAATTTCCAGTACAAATACAACCTTCCGCATGATGTCCACAACACGTGCATGATCAACGCGGAGTGCAAGGACATTCAGAACATCATTGATAAGATCAGGATGCTCTTGCAGGTAGAAGTGAACAGCCTTGTAATACAACTCCACATTAGCAACTTTGACAATAACATCTTTAAATTGCATGTGATCCCATGCTTCTGGAGAATGGTTCATTATAGTAGTTGCAGCATTATCAAACTCATCATACTGAATGTACAAATATGTCAGTTCTTTCCAATGCTGTTGTTCATCACAAGCTCTAATGAGTTTTGGAATATTTAGGCGGGTTGAAAATAGTTTGATATGCTCCATAAGCTTCTCAGGACGATATCTAGCATATAGAACGCCTAACTCAGTGAAGATACCCATATGTGCCCGTTCTAATCCCAAACCACTCTCCATGAGAGATATCAGCTCATTGAAGCATCCTCTATTTTGGTAATATTCGCTGACCTCTTCCAAGTCATCCACCTAAAAAATTTAAGGAAAAGAAGACCATAAGAATTTGAAAGAATATAAGAACACCAACTGGAGACCAATGTGCAACTCTTCCAATAAGATAAGCATGGAAATTCTCCAGTCATTCATGGCATACTTTTAGGAATGTTACTCACCTGAACGATAATGTTGAGCCCACAAATCTGAGCCAAACGGAACTCCTCTGCATCAACACAAGCAAAGCAAACCTCCTTCCATGTTTTTGAGCTGTTGGCTTTCCTTGCAGCATCGACAGCACCCTGGAACTGTTTTAACTTCACAAGCGTGACCGCCAGCTTGGCCCAATTGGATATAAAAGCAAATATGATTTTTGCAGCCTCATAAAGTGCCTCGTCATACAATCGATCACCAACATTTTGAAGATTAGCCACATTTGGCATAAGAATGAACTCCTCAATGTCACTAAGCCTATCAATTTTTGCATATGCATAAATGAGCTCACTGTCCACCTTGGGTTCTTTTACTTTCTGCCTTACCATCAGCAAGTACCTCACTAAATCATGGTAAACATTGGCATCTTCAGTCGCACGGATAACATCTAAAAATTGTGTCGCATCATCTGCTCGAATAAATGACTCAATTGCATCACTAACTAAGCCTTCCCTGAGTTGAGCCTTGGCCACCTGACTCCAAACAGCATCTTCTTCAACTCGGAAAGCAAACTCTACAGCTCTGTCAATACTTTGAATATTATCTAACAAGACATTGACTGCTTGAACATTCAAGTTGAACTTCTTGAAAATTGCAAATGCCTCCTCATATAGCTGAGCTTCTACAGCCATTTCTCCGACTGCAGGTCCGTCAAAGTTATCCAGTCTATTAATATAGTCCATGACTCTGGATGGATCAGCTTTTATGGCTGTCAAAATAAGCAGATTCTGCAAATTAAAGTTCCCACTGAATGCAGAATTCTGAAGAACAATCTTCTCAAGAAGTTCAATCAATTCATGAGGCAAATCAGCAGTCATGAATGCCTTGACAGCCGCAGAAACTTGTTCAGGGCTCTTGCTTTCAGGCAAAGCAGTAGATACAACCTGATCAATAAGTTGCCTTCTGTAGGCATTATCTGGGTTGAGAACTTTCTCCCAAAGATCAGCGTCCATCCTCTCAACCACATATCTGTTCATCATGAGACAAGTCAAGCAATGAAGCAGAGAAAAATGATTAGATATAGGACATATCACAATAGACCACAAACCTTGCTTGTAGTTTGAACAAAGAATTTTTATTCGTGACATTGATAAGTTCATCATCACATTGCCCTCGTCGGTAAGCTACAACGGCCAATGTGGGATCTCGCTTCTCACAATACTTGCCCACAACTCGAGAATCATAATAGGGATTGGTAGTGAGAAAATGCTCTGGATTATTGTTGCTATCAATGATAATTTTACCCAGTGCATTGTGAACATGTACGTCCTGGCTTCCCTCGCTCACAAGATGTTCCAAGAATTGTGTGAGCAAACGAAGTCGATTCCTGTATGCCAAATGGTCACAAGATGAAAATCAGAAACATGAATACACAACAAAATGTAGGGTAAAAAGAAAGACACCACCTCTTCTCACATTCCTCCACAAGAGGCTCCACTGGCAGCAAAGAACGAACAGAAAGAATCAGGCCTTTAATAAAATCTTCAGGACACTCGTCATCTAACAGCTGCCCAACAACTAAAGGAGCATTTCCTGGGTTCACCTATAAAAGGAGCAAGCCAGTTCTCGGGAAGGAATAGAAAGTAGTAGTAGATAGCACTTGAACTATCAAGCATGAGCAAAGCTGCTAGAATAGAATACAAAGTACAATACCTTCTGAACATATCCTTCAATGTAACGAAGCATGTTGTTTGTGTATAGATAGTGTGTTAGATCTGGAACAAACCCAAAACGATCACAAACATTTATTAAAGGTCGTGCATCTGGAAGCTTAGCTTCCATAAGGAAGTTCTTCACTTTCTCAGGATCATAGAAATTTGATTCTCTAGTTACACGCTCGACCTCTTTAATCTGTCCAGTCTTAGCAGCAGCTTCAATGTACTTAAAGTGAATGTCAGGATCCTCACTGCTCAAAATTATTCAGAGAAGTATATATTAGCAGACAATAACTTCATCATAAAGTAGGCTATGTTTTCATTAAGGGAGAATGCAGGAAAAGGCAAGGAAAGAAAATATTTAGTTTGGACATTCTCATTGATGTCGATTTAAATCTAACTTCTATTTTTACTAGTGTATGTTTAGATTAAGAAAATGAATGAATCCCCTTCCTTCTTCCTCCATTATCCTCAATCCAAACATACACTAACTAACCAGAAAAAAAGAGTTCTTGTACCTGGAGCTCAAATATGATCCAAGAAAAAAGTACAGTCCTTCATATGACCTAAACTGCTCAAAAAGCTTTATGCAGGCGTCAATACCCAATTGTTCACAATATTCTTTTGCAGCCTGGATGGACATACGTAAGATTTAGTTATGAATTAATATCATTTATGTCTAAGAAGACAATGATACCTCCGTACCTGCACAATTATCTGAAGGTTGCCTCTGAGATTGACCACTAAAAGGTCTTTCATGCACTCCAAAGCCCATTCTCGTGAAAGAGTACCAAAAAACTCTACCAGTGACTGTAAGAATGAGAAAATGTGTAAGTATTTTAGAAACTCCCATAATGTAAAATAACTGGTATAAAATACGGCATATAAACCTGTGGCTCTATTGCATGTGTGTTCACAATAACTCGTTTTATATCTGGCAACTCAGAGTAATGCTGCAGAGAAGTAAAGCATTCAATGAAGGGGTGACTTTCACTTCAAAGTAAGAGAAAGAGAAACAATTAAACAGATCTAAAAAGGCATTACTTGCAAAGCTCGCACGTAAAGACCAGCTTTTTCACATAGTTGGGCTATACGAGGGCGATCATAATGGCTGAACATGCCATTTGCCAGGATTGCATCGGCCACATTGGGGAAGGTTACCAGATTTATCTCCAACACCTGAAAAACATAATGAACAAAAAAATTGTCATACCAATACAAAGAAATTCAAGAGTAAAGGCTCGTAACAAAAGGGTCCAGTAGATCAGCACCTTTGTTTGAAGGTGCCCATGTTCTGGTAAATTTGGCTTCAGAACATCTAAGAGGAAAGCTGTTGCCTCACGGATTAAATTCCTCTGAGTAATGCCAAAAGGAGGAGAAAAATCATAAGTGGACTATCAAGCAATCCATTGCTGAAAGCATGGCTGGACAGTAAGAACCAGCATAGCAGGCATGCTGACATTTAGAAGAACATTGAATAAAAAAACAATGATCAAGGGATAGCAAAATCATCGAATTCATGATCCCCAGTTCACTGCAGCGGCTTAACTAATGTAGCTGCATAGATAATGCACCTGTAGAAACAGATCAGTGATGGTGTTGTAATCAACCGGGCAACCTCCCTCCATTTGAGACATCATTAATGCAAAATTAACAGCACCCTGAAAATCAATATGAAAAAGACAATTCCAGGAGTTTATTTGTCTGGAAAATTTTCAGCTGATATCATCAACTTACAGTGCATTTCTGTTTTAATACAATCAGAAAAAATATATCCAACAGGGTGACAGTAAATGAAAAAGATACAAAGAAAATAGGTAAGAAAAATTGATCACACAATACACACAGAAAAGGTTTCTCACATACCTGAGGATCCGTCCGGAGAATTG
This sequence comes from Leucaena leucocephala, assembly GCA_037074615.1. Lineage (NCBI taxonomy): Eukaryota > Viridiplantae > Streptophyta > Magnoliopsida > Fabales > Fabaceae > Leucaena > Leucaena leucocephala. The sequence goes on along the minus strand of CM073517.1, from coordinate 412,308 downwards.
TTTGCAAAAGGAAGAGGTAGTCAGGTGTGTACCCAACCTATAGCAACATCAAAACCCATTTTTCTATTTATTTATACCATTAACAAAGACAATTATAATAGCTATACAAACTACTACACCAGCTATAGTAACAATAAAGAAATAAAAAATGAACAGGAAAAGAAGTATAAAAAATAAATATAAAAATGAAATATTCTCAATACAAAAACTGATCCAATACCTGCTTTGAGTATATTAGGATTTTGTCAAACTCCCTTCTCTCAGCAAATGCAGCAACAACTTTGGGAGTAGCTCTGGCTTTGATATATATTTTCAAAGCAAGATCACTGTCTACTGTCTACAATGCAGAATTTTCATGGAATTAACACATAAACCATTTCACATCAGGTAAATTTAATTAGAAGGGTACCACTAGGCAAAAAGAAGTATAAAAAATAAATATAAAATTGAAACAGTATCGCTTTACTAATTTCATAACTTTAGATGCAACTCAACCTTAACAAGATCTCCAAGCTCCTCGCTGCATTCCAGCTTGTCCTCAGCCAGCCAGTTCTCCAACAGGTTTTTCTTGTTCTGGTTCACAACAAGCCGTGACAATTCCAAGGACTCAAAAGCATTCAATTTTCCTCTCGTTAACAGTGTTCCAAAATACTGCAAGAGTGGAGGAGTTTGTCCAGCTTGCACGGGAACACTCTGTCACAAATTGCAAAACTTATACAATTAAAGTCTGAGCAAGAAAGGCCACTACCAAAAATGCAGAAAGTTCAAATCTTTCATTACCCCTCAGCAAGAAACTATGACCGTCTAGTTAATTTTTCAGTGCAGAAAGAACCTAAGCATAATCTTGCTTAGCTACATCTTATCAAATAATAAAAGAAATTGTCTGATGAGACTTAATTTTTCTTTCTTCAGATGATATATGAAAGGTTAAATGTTGAAGATACAAGTAACAGTGATATTTAGTTTGCCTACAAACTAAATGAAAACTAATTGGACAAAACTACAAGATAAAGCGCACAGAGACACTTGGTGTCAGTAGCTAATAAAACGTGAATTTGAAAATAAAAGGAAGCTAAGAAAACCTGAAATTTGGCAACAGTGTCAGGTGTACGAAGAATTCCTTGTGGAGAGTCAGCAGCAAGCTCAGCTGCTTCTTTATACTTTGTTTGGGCAAAGAGTTCATGAAAACGTTCCACAACCTGTAATGCCAACAAGAAGATAAGTCATTCCTTCCATGCACAAAACAGTAACACATAGGAACTGAACAGAACAAGCATTATAGAGGTCAACACAAATTATGATTAAAGAATCAATTTTAAAGCTCATGAGAAAAAACAGAAAGAAACGATATGATTTGGAGCTTGGATGCAATGAAAGGAAGCATATGCCAATAGAAGCAACAGATTTACAACATGCAACGCCTGAGGTCACTACTAACCAACCTCATCCCAAGCATCTATCTTTCACAAATATATGACATTTATCCAAGTATTGACAGCCAAAATACAGTGCAACATACACAAGTTGCAATTCCAACAAAACTTCAAAAAAAAAAAGGTTAGCATTTAGCAACTATATAAAACTTCAATGGATTAAAAGATGCTAAATCTAAGTTTGTTTGGACTTCCCAAACAACATCCTCATGAAGTATATCATAACATTCTATGTAAAAACAGACATACCAGCTTCTCAGCCCCAGGAAGATTTCCTCTTTTGGCAAGATTAACTGCCAGCTCCAAATTGTTTAGCTGCGATAATCACCAGAAAAAATGTTAGAACAATATTCATTTTTCACAAGCCACATAAGTAATGAGAAGGTCCGAAACATACTTGACCACTGACAAAATTCACGATGGTTTGATCATTAACAGTAGCCAATAACACCTGGCCTCTCCTGTTGACAGCATAAAAACCTCCCACTGACGAACCTTCTGCAGTCAAAAAAATAGGATCTGGGCTAATTCTGTTCCTATATACTGCAGTAGATGTCTCTAAGTCATAGACAAAAAGTAGGCCAAGCTTGGTGATCACGAAAATCAAACTGTACTTGTGCGATGTCTGCCAAAATATATATATTAGAGATCAAATAGATGCATTATTAATGAAATGACCAACAACATTCAGCAATTTCAATACCTGCATCGCAACTGGAAAGTCATCAGCAAAATCTGGGGGGAAGAAAAGATCTGCCTGTTTCTTTGTAAATGATGGCTTTCCTGCCAGAATATTTGGAAAGTTAACATCCACAAGAATTATCTATTGAACCAAAGAGGATAAAATACTATACAGATAGTCCTTGACTAGTCTAATTATATTTCTCCCTGACAGGTGTGCTTAGCTCCAACTCTTACCAGATCACAGTAATCATTAAACCAAACAGAAGTCTTTTATAATCACATTAGTTGCGACTTCCTTTCAATCCAGATCATGTTTACACAATCAAAGTAGTCACAAAAGGTACTATGTCTTATTCGTTAAACAATACATATTGCATTTAATCCCAAAACATAGATAACAATAATTTTGAATGGTAGAATAAAGGTGCTATTCTATGGACATATTAAAAAAAGTTGGCATGGTATCTGTCGAGGTAAAATGGTAGAAAATTGTTTATGGTGGTTTGTGTATGTGCATAATGCTAGTGGAGGCGCCAGCGGTAAGAGTTGAATAGATAGCATTTAGCCCTATGAAGTGAAGTAAATGAATGCTAAGAATACTTAAGGAAATTATCAAACAAGATCTATTGGTAAATGATATATCTAAAGAGTTGGTTGTTCATTGAGCACAATAGGTTGCACAATGAACTACAATCCATGTAGCTGACTCCATAGTGGAATAAAACTTGTTTTCATGTAATAGAAAAAGTCAAAAGACAATGACTCATCCTTCAAAAAAAATTATGAATGATGAGCATTCAGTTCGGAATCTCATGATAAGAAATGAATATATAATCACAAGACAAATTTGTTCACCCATCCTGCCCAATGAATAATGTGAATGAAATAACAATATACCTGGCTGTGCACCCAGCTCAATAACATGTAATTTGGATATAATTTGACCAGCATTGAGTGTCTTTGTGGCAAAAGATATCAGTACAGAAGGATTTTCATTCCCAGGAACCTATCCAAAACCCAGTTTAATTTTTTCCAAACTTGTTCAGGCAATATCTAATCAAGAAATTAATGCATAAAGAGCACAGAATAAAAAAGAAACACACTTTAAATTGGGCAAATGATGCCGCATGTGCTTCAAGAGCTTGACTTCGCTGCTGATCCACAGAGAAAAGTTGCATGTTCCCTTTAACCAACTGCGGCCTCTGGAATGGAAAATCAACCAAGCAATACCGGGATAGTGAAAATCATAGTGAAATATGTCATAATTGTCATATAGTTGTGCGCAGCTATATCTAGCAGATACAGATCGAAAGACAAATGAAATTGAGCTAAATGGTAAACCCAAAGCATGTTGAATGTACTTCACCATGTTAGCTTAATATAATAGACACCACAGATATACCTCAGGGGAACCAGGAGCAATGCCAATCAAGACCAACCACTTTTCAGTAGGGTCACATCTATAATTAATTATTTGATTGTTTGCCAAATTTGCTGTTCTATCAAACATCTTTACAGGTTCAGAGTCACCTGTATTGCATACATCAACAGATACTAGTTAACAATGTGCAGATTAGCTACAGCCCACACAGATCGAGATTGTGTAAACTAAGAACAAAACACACGCTCACACAAAAAAAAATACTTAGTTGAGCAGATTATCACTAGCTTACCTTCTATTGACCAGTGGTATACTGAGGTTTGTGTCACAAGACCCAACATCTTTGGGGTAATCCATTTCCAAAAGACTACCTACACATGGAATAAGGAATAATTAATCAAGTCATTCTAAGCAACCGAGATAGCAAAAGCATATTTATAATTTTATAATAACTACCTGCTCAGGCATCTGATGGGATTTCATCTTTGTTTTCATCTCAATATTAAATATTTGTAGGTGATCTTGAGTTGTCCCTTGGAGTTGGGCTTCAAGAGAAAGTATGGCATATTAGTGAAGATATTTCAAAATTGAAAATTTAAGTACAGAAGAAATACAAGCACACAACATAATCAACTGAAACCTTAAATTTTCTCCCAATGGATGGGAACATTACAAAATTGAGCATTAGATCATTTTAGTACACATTGGTATCTTACTGGCATAAGGAAATAGTTCGATGTAAGAGATAAAAGCACTGTCAAATTGCCAAACGATGATAACATGAACATATTTAGATTCACAACACCTGATAGACTTCATGTGAAATTAGGACCCAGTAAAGACACAATTGCAAAGGTGGAGAGTATAAGATTATAAACAACCATCAAAGCAGGAAAGTCTGATAGACCAATTCATAGATAATGTTTCCCTAAAAGTCAGCGAAAATCTATTAGAGACAGATTTTAATGGATAAAAAGCAATACAATATGAAAGTACAGGATACCCCACACATGCACGCATGCATATAAAACTACAAAATAATAAAATAATTGATAAACCTGAAGCCTGACTTCTTTCTACAAGACTAAACTTAATAAAGAGGCCTGTTACCATAATACGGGAACAAAAAACAATATGGACTTTTTTCCCCATATATATTTTTCTGTTCCATACAGAAATTTTATTATGCATCGTATCGTATATCATATATTCAGATACATTATGTTCATTGGATCTACTGCGTGGAATTTAAATCGACTTCAAATTCTCAAATCAATCAAAGATACTTGCTTCATAGTTCTGTAATCCTAGTGATCAAATATGTATTTTCTCAACTAACCTATAGTCCATCTAACAAACTAAGGTAACAAAAACAACAAGGGACTGGAAAATGAAAAAATTACACTGTCATGATCTAGTCAACTAAACATAATACCAATTGTGAAACTGTCTACAAGTCCAAATGGTTATTCTACAGGGTATAGAAATGCCCATGTTCTTTAGACCCAACTAGTCAAAATGAACCGAGCTATTTTATTAAGAGGTTGCATCAATATTACACAAGAGAGGCAATCAAACAAGAAATTTTAGCATCCAATAAATCGTGATATCAACAATAATAGATAGCAAACGTGACAGCAGTGAAATGCTGGGAAATCCGGTATCTGCAGTATTGGTAACTAAAAAACAACTCGCGATTTCAGCAGAAGATTACAAATATATAGCATACCCTTCAGAGCAAGAATTCTCGAATTCGGATTCATAAGGGCTGAATCTGCAGTAATAGGCCTCCTCAAAGGTTGCATTGGCATGTTCTTATCAATTATAACCACGCTGTTCTGCGGAGCTGTTTCCCGAACACATATATACTTATCGGATTCCATCGTCACATGTGTAAAAGTGATGAACTGCTGGTTGATGCCTATGCTTGGCAACTACAATAACAAGTCAGAAAACACGAATGGCAGCTCAGTATGCTGTATGAAATATGCAATTGGCGAGAACAAAGAAATAAAAACCTTACTCTCCAGTTCAGACTCAAAGTAAGATCATTCATATCTGTTCAAACTTGACGCTAAGTAAGTAAAGCAAACTTCATCACCCTATCGAGAAATACTATTGAACAGTACTTAGCTGGAGACTATAATTGAGCACACTAAAGCAGAAGAACCTCTATGATTATTTGAAGAAAAACGAATAATCTTAGACCCAAGGGATGTAATAAAATTGCCAATTCAGCTCAGCGAACAAGAAAAATGGGGGGAACGAAGTTTACAAAATATGCAAGATAGAAATGTGAAGTGTAACTCACAGTTAGAACCTCTCTCATGGCGATCGGAGCGTTCGCAGCCGCCATGGTGCCTATGAAGGATGACCCAAATGTTAGACTCGGATCTGTGACGGTAGTTGAAGTCGTAGATCAAGAATCAAATAGCGAACCAAAAAAGCAGTGAAAGGGAGAGCTTGTAGTCTGTAGATGATCCAAGGCACTGCGAGATCTGGGAACAGCGATGGAGAAGACTTGGACCCTCGGAAGGAGGGACAGAGATCTATGGGAAGAACGATAGTCGAATGAGTTTCTGGCACTAAATGCGGGGAGAAAAGGAACGGAATTCCCATGAAATGACGAGAAGAAGAGATCTCTCCTAAGCTTTGGACAGTAATAAAGCATGCAGCGATGTACTTAATTTAATTTAGTACCGAAAAAAACTTAACAGCGGCGCTGAGGGACGTGGATATACGTGTCTCGCTGTCCTGGATCTAGTTTTTAAACTATGATAATTTTGTTTTTAAACGAGAGGATTATTTTCCATAACCAGAGGATCGAACTGGATATTTATTTTAAAAGAGCTCAAAAATCATCAATCGAGGGACTTCGTACTTATTTTTTAAAGATAAAACTATGTATTTTATATGAATGAAACAAATTAATTGATATGTTTAAAATAAATCACCTCGTATTTTTATAATGCCTTATATCAAATACTTTTCTCTTTCTTACTCTTTTTCAATTCATTAAAATCGTTATTTTTAAGGGTTTTTATTGGAGGAAAGCGTATTATTCACGGTATTATGCATTTTTACAAAGCCTATGAGAAAATATGAACATCAAAAGGAGCTGAGGGGGTGTACTTTTTTTTTTTTTTTTTGTAGAAAGACACTCTTTATGATATATCGCCTTCAGTCGTGTGCCTCGTTTGTTTGTATTAGTTTTTTGAAATATTATTTTATTAGTGATTATAGTCATAATTTGTCACGTGTCTTGTGCTAGTGGCACCACCTGAGCCCACATCCAAGAGATACTAGTGAAGTGCACAAGCTAGATGACAGTTTTATATGCATATGTGCAACACACGTCAATAATATATAATTATAATCATAATTAGTGGGAGTGACACGCACTGAGATTTTAGATTAAGGCTATGTTTGGTTCAACGAAGGGGAGGGTAGGTTAGGTTAATTTAAGTGAGGGTAGGGAAAGGTAGGGGAGGTGATAAGTATGAAGATAGGGAAGGAGAGATGATATTTCTTGTTTGGTTCAGGAAGGGAGGGGAGGGGAGGTAATGAAAAATTGACAAATATACCCTTATGTCTTTATTTAAATTTATTTATTTATTATTTATAATATTTATATCATTTATATATATATACCCTTATTCAATTTTTTTTACCTCATTTATATCTATATAGCAAGGAACCTAGGGAGACCCACTTTATCACCGATTTGTTTGACATCTTCCTCAGTTTGGAGTCTATACTCTCTGAAAGTAAACTTGCTGTAAATAGCTGGCTTCCTGTTATTAATATTAAAGCTCGCTATCACAGTTTCATCTGAAGGGCAACAGAAATATGCCCCAGAAAACCTCTCCATCTTTTCTGCTGCAACTACTCTGTGTTTTATGCTTCTGTATACTCCATTACTCAATGCCTGCATTCATTCATTCATCTCTAAAATCAGCTTATATATACATAGCTAGTGTGTGTGTGTATATATATCATCCAAGATAGACAATAAAATTAAAAGACATGAGAATTATTTCACTTGACACTTCTTTTGCCACCACAGTATGTTGCCATTTTTGGCCTATTCTCTTAATCATGACAACCATATTCTTATTGTCGGCTTGAAAATGGAATCGCATATGTGTGTGTATACATATATATGACATGGCTTAAAAAGACTTTGAGTAATCATGGTTTTTTTTGAATGAGATCCAAAACACTTTCCCGAGAAAGCATGGATCATATAACTGTATATCATCTGAAAACAGAAATGAAATATGCCACAGAACCTCGCAATCTTAATTATTTTCAGCAGCAAAACTACGTATAGTTCTATGCTTCTGTCCATTACTCCATGACTACGTCCGTTAATTCATTTTAACATATGAAATCAGCAAAATTGGAATTTTATAGGTTGAACAAAGAAGATGAACCTATGGGCCATAATATGCAGAAGGAAAGCTGTGATTTGAAAGGAAAGAACATCACGGTACAAAATTTTAGTGTACCTCCCATCACCATTTCTTCCAATTCAAAGTTGGCCGATTTATCTCAAGTCACTGATGAATCGGCGGCTCATGAAACCTCATTAGAATTTGAAGATGAAAAGGTGTACATTTCCAATTGTTTGAGTAGTTTGGAAAAGAAGCTTCGTCGAATTTCTGATAATGGTGTTTCCCGCAGCATGCCGAATGATAGACCTGAAAACTGGTGAAGGACCTCGATTAGACAGTCAACAAGATAATAGTATCTCGTCCATAAAGGGAGATTATAATACTTCTAATGGAAGTAGAACGGATCAAGATGGGTCAATTGCTTCAAAAAGTGAGATTTGTTCTCCAAGTGAAAAAAGCAACCATTCAGTGTCTGTTGGACAAAAAAATTCCATGCAAAGAAAAAATGCTAATTTGGTTTCTATCGAAAATGAAATATCAGACCTTAACGAACGGTTGGAAGCACTGGAAGCTGATCATGATCTTCTGGAGCATATATTGCATTCACTTCGAGATAACAACGACAAATTCTAAAAGTGATGGAAATGAGGGAGAGGGAGAGGGAGGGGGAGGGGGCAAGCAAGTGACCAACCATTAACCAAGCTGCCGGAGTACGTTGAGCGACCGGCAGCGGTTGTTGCAGGCGCGCGCCGATGGAGAAGGAGCGAGAGCACACACACGGAAGCTGGGAACGGCGGAAATGAGGAGGGAAAGAGGGCTTTTACACCCTGAGGGCAATCCTGAAAAATCAAAAAATTGGCAGGGGTAATTTAGTCAGGATAACACATAATATTTCTCACCCCTCCAAAAAATCCCAAATTTAGAGGGGTGAGAGAGAGGGGTAGGGGAGCAGAAAAAGACAAAAATATTCCCCTCCCTTCCCCTCCATTTTTCTCAACCAAACACACTTATATCTCCCCTACCCTACCCTCCCCTCCAAAACCCCCCAACCAAACAATGCCTAAATGTACTTGCCCGGAGTTTAATCATAGTTGCTTTGAATCGAGTTATAAACGGATTGTGATATGGTTGGACAACCTCTAATTTCAATGAAGAAACTAAGCAAATATTCACTCTCATCATGATAGCCAATAGCAATATTAGCAAAACACTGCTACTAGTCTTGGAATTGTAAGGCAAGAACATATTCATCGGCGGACCTTGAAAGAGTCTTGGCTCTGACGGTTGGGCTCTTCCCAACTTTCATATAAACATAAACTTCTTCCAATGAAACTCCAGCGGCTCCCCAATATAGAGCAAGTGCTTAGCTTCTCACATTCCCCAAGCAACCTAACTTCAACAAGCACAAGCACGAGAAGGAAGAAAGAATCCGTGGACGGGCCTTTTAGATAAATTATGATGGGAACGTGATTGGGGAATAGAGAAACAACGGGAACAAGACGAATAGACTGAAAACCAGGGAGATAACCCGCAAGTTCTGAGCCTATTCAATTTAAAGCAAACAAACTCTGCAAAACCTGAAAAATACAAAACAAAGACATAGTAATAGACATGTGTAGCGCGAAGTAAGGCAAATAATCATCATGGAGCTACCCTACTCATGATGATGTGGGTTGATATGCATGTTGATGCTAAAATGAGGTTTCTTGGTCGATGCCCCTCGTAAGCTTCATCTGTGGAGTAATTTCAGCAGAGAAATTATTATGAGTATCCTGCAAATGGCTTCGTGGCACCTCTTCTGATTTTTAATTTACCCTTATTTAAAGAAGTTGAATGAATAACAGTAAAAACCTTGATGCGCGGCAAGCAGAGTTCACCGAAGGATGGATAGATAAATTTTGTTCCGTCGAGGTAAGAAGATTGCCAAGTTACTGTAACATGTGCCACTTGTTTAAATTCAAAGGACGTCGTGTCAAAACACCACCGCCACCTCATCCCGGAGTTTGATATGGACGATAATATCATAATTATTCTATGGAAGATTCTTTTGTGCTGCAGTAACTTGTGCAGAGATACGCCTCTGCTGCATTTGATGACTTGTTTTAAATTGCGTATACAAACAAGTAATGTAATAACCATGCGCAGGTCGGAAAGAAAAACGGAGTCAATTTGTTGTAGTTTGCAAAAATCCGAGATTGTCATACTATGCTATATTCAACTCCCTCTCGTGGTCATGAAAAAAGAAGACGACGACTCGTTTAATCTACTATCGATGTTAGTGTCGCCTCCTATATTCAATTGATAAATATACTATCCACTCCACTCCAGTCCACTCCATTCATCCCCAGTCATTTCATATTTTGTCATCTTCCATTGTTTTTTTTTTATTTTTTTCCAGCACCAATGCAATTTTGTGAGATCTATATGCTTGAACTTGATCAAATTAATCAATGTATTTTTTTTTTACATTCGTCTATTTTTATGTCATTTTTTTGTTTAATTTAATTTTTTGAAACTTGTATGCTCATTAAATTAATTAATTAATTCATACTTGATAACTTGTGCAGCTTTTAAACTTTATTTATTTTCTACATCACTGCATATTCTCACCGCATGGGGCAGATTTCCGTTAAATACCATAATTTTACCTCAATAGAACAAACACTCAACATGCCTAGTTATAAAAAATAGTTAGTTTTTGATGTAAATGAATAATAATCATCAATCAGGGCTGGTTAAAAAAAACAAAATAAGGACCGTTTCCCTTACATTCCAAACCCGCCCTAGCCCTAGGGTTTAAATTAAAAAAAATACGGGAAACCAACGTCTAAAATTGTTCTGTGGTTTTCGCTCCAAACTCAAACCCGGCGGAGCGGACTGAAAAAGGCAAAAGACCATAAAGAGCGGAGGGAAGAGCCGTTTGATTCATTTACTTCATCCCGCTCTTGTACACCTCATTCAAGCGAGTTCCACTGGAAAATGTCGGTGGGCACTCGATGCTTAACGGTCCTTGGTGAATTCAAACCATTTGGCTTAATCGCCGAAGCTCTCGACGGAAAACCAGCTGACGTAATTACTGACAAGTACGATTATTTTCTTTTCGATCCCAAAGTTGCTCGAGACCTCGACGAGGAAGATGCCTGCGATGAGGCTACTTCCGCGTTGTGTAATCAGGGTGATCACGAGCTTTTCATTCGAGGGAATCGGTAATTTTGTTGAAGAACCTTTTGTTTAATGCTTAAAGGAAAAGAGTAGAAACGAAGAAAAGGAAATAAAGGAAAAATATTTCAACCTCCCCATCTAAGAAAATTTTAGTACGTTAGGCCTGTATATTTATCAGCTGGTAAACTTGTATCCGGATTTTTTTTCCCCGCAAGACTTCGGGACAGCAACAGTACGCTAAGAGTCGTACAGTCTTGCTGTTTGATTGCTTGTCGCATATTCAACAACACTTCAGTTTTAAAAACTTAATCCACATTCAGTGCTACATCCAACGAACGTACTCATCTGTGACAGGATTATATGGTCGACGGGTTCAAGGGTTTTTAAGAGATTTACTTTGAGATCCCCGGTCGTTATGGTATGTATTTTGCCCCACCATGCTTTAGAAAATGTTCACTTATATTTTCTGCTGCACTAAGCTGTGTATTAAACACTGCTGATGAAGGAAAGTTATTGATTTCCTTCGAATTGATTTCGTTTCTTTCTTGTAGCAAGCATGATGATACTTTTTGTTCTGCTTACTGAATTAGCTTTGTTATGATAATATTTAATTTTAGGTATGCTGGTGTCATCTGGGCCCTGCAGCTGAAGCTCTTCTGTGCATTTTACAAATTGACTGTTTGACAATCTATAATACCTTGGGTGAGTTGCTAAGAACTGTTCTCAATTATTAACTATGAAACTTATCTTGTTCTACAGTTGCTGGGATAAGCTTTTATCTTTGTCATGTCATCAAATAAGGATGAAAAAAAGCTTTTCCTGTAAAAATGTGAGATAGAAAACAAGAATGGTTGGTAGATTGAACGAAGTTTATAATTTTTTATTACTGCAGCCGATATGTCAGTGTGCTAAGTCCAGCATAGGACCTGAAAGACTTGATTTATTGGAAGTACCCTGACACTTCGCTTTTCTAGGTTAGAAAACTTGTCCTTGCAACATGGCAATGAAGCTGGTTTGTGGCCCTACTGTTATAAAATTATTCAAGCAATTGGAAATAAACTTTTAATGTACTATCCATGGATTGCTGCCTTACTTAAACTGAATTCATATAATTACATTTTGTTTTTGTTGGTATACGGAAACTAGGTTCCGATTTAGTTTTATAGGTGAAATAGTAACTTTTCCATCTATCTATCATTTCCTCATGGGATAATCATCTCATGTTTCTTCTCTTATACTTTAAGTAGATCCGCCTTGTGTGTGCAATTGTGTGTATCTGTGTTCTCATCTTAGTGTGCATTTCATTTTCAATGTAAACCAATACCTTTTTTTTGTGTACCAGGAGAAGTTGTATCTCTTCCACTTCCACATACAATCTCATCCATATGGCCTCTTCCATTCGGTTTATTACTCCAGCAGGAGGTTGAAGCAAATATACCACCATGTGTTCCCTTTTCATCTTCAAGCCCATTGCTAAGTGCACGTGATTCATGGCGCAGAAGAGAATTTGGACACAGTCCACACCATTGTTTTAGTCCCTTTAGTGCACCTAATCATATCCAAAAGGGAGAGGCAGCTACGATATCCTCACATCTAATTTTGATGGATCCGTTGGATGAACAACAAGTATGTTATAACATCATCAGGCTTTGGCCAAAAAAACGTTGCAACATTATCAGGATTGTTGCTTGATTTGTTTTTGCTGATCTTATGAATTATTTACTTCAATATACTCTTGTTCTGTGATCACTTTGTTGTTGTTCGCTCACATATTAATTTCAGTATTTTAATTACCTTGATTCTAGCCAATCTTTATTGAAGAAAGAGGGAAATTGAACATAATGAAGGTATATGAGGAAAAGACAATTTGGACAAGTGATCTGGTCCCTCTCATGGGATCCTATAATAAAGGTTTATTGCATAAAACTCTTGCAATCGGTTACAGAGTTCCTTGTGACATGCTTCTTATATTGGTGATTCTATGTTATATTACCCTAAACTCAGGAAAGATGCAGCACTCTCTGTGGGTTGCAGAAATCATTGGTTCTAACCATGACGAGGCAGGCACCGGTTTATTAAATGTAAACCCAGCAGGTGTATTGCCAAAACATTTGTCCTTTCGTAGAATATGGCAGGGAAAAGGTGCCCACATAGCTGCTTGTAAGGTGAATTTCACTCATTTTGATTATTGCTCCATATATCTACTGTTTGGGATCATAGAAGGGTGCCACTTGTCCTGGTTGTTGTTGGTATTGCATGCATATTTATTTGGTCACTACAAATTTACTAAAAATTAATGGGTAGTGCACTTTGTTCTCATTTTGAATGGTTTCCATTATTGCTAATTTTGACTAAGAAAGCAGATGATGGAGTTTTACTCAAGCTGGGAGACTCTATTTCACCTCTGAAGCTTTTAATAAATGTAGCTCTTTTAATCAAATGTAATAACTTGCAACCGGCATCAACCAGCATTTGCGATTCACAAATTATTTGCTGGAATGATAATCTTTTTGATGAGGTTTCATAGTCATTCTAGTTTTCCAGGTCTTAACAGAATCTATAATGCTATTCAGTGCTTGTAACTTCATTAGAATAGGCAGGTTCAGTTGTTTTCTGTTATTTGCTCAGATTTATTATCTCTTGGCTTTTGTTTTGCTGTATGTATTTACAAATTTCAATTACTGTTGTTGCTAGACCGCCCTTTTATTTTGGAATTTCTTCCTAGTTAATTTAGAATCATGACCTAGAAATGCCATGTAGCACATTATTTCATTGGTTGATGAACTAATATGTCAAATTAAAATTCTTAGTTCATAAAGGGGGCATTCCTCAGTTTTTCCCCCTTTTTAACATGGCGGAATTGAATGCATGTTCTTGCATTGCATTCTTTGTTGGTCATAGCTTTGGTGTATTATACATGCTTAATTTATTTTGTCCTTATTTTTAACTTTCTCTTCAAATATTTACTAGGTTTTCATGGCTACTGATGATGATGCAGCTCCTGTTGTCTGCTTTCTTTACCAAGAACAGAGAAAGTTGTTATCTGTACGGCTTCAATATGTAGAAATAAATAATGAATTTGTCTTTGATGTTAAACCTGATATGAGCTGGAGCATACCTGCAATTGCTGCTTCTCCAGTGACTGTAACTCAGCCCAGGTAAAATAAGAAATTTTTTCAAGTTTTTTGTAAATTAGATATGCTTATTGTGTGCGACATGATTTTCTCCACATGTATGTTTTCCAGAGTGAAAGTTGGACCACTACCATATTCAGACATCATAGTTTTAGCTCCAGAAAACGTCCTGCATCTCTATGTAAGCAGCTTGTTTCTTTCTATCCATGCAGCATCTGGGTCTGCATATTTTCTTTCAATTTTCTGCTTATTTTTTTTATATAGTTAAAATGAATTCACTGTTCCTTCTATCAAAGTTTTAACCTATGTTATTTTCTTTACTTATTAATTAATTCATTAGTGTTTTATTCTTTTTTTTTTAAACCAACTTACTGGCAGGGTATGTGATCTGTCATGTGACTGCTTTTGTAGAAATTGTTTATTTAATATTACTACTAGTTGGTGGTTCTATTGTTTTTTGCAATAATTTATCCCCTTGATGTGTATTAAGTAGCTAAAGCTGATAAATTTTACTAGCTTATTGGAATTTGACCTATTTGCTCTTATAAGTCCATTTTGAGTGCAATCCTTTGGTGCACAGTTAAAATGAGTGAGCCTGAACTCATTGTTGATTTGCCTGTTTTACTTGGTTACGGTTTCTCATGTAAAGGAGGCTTTCTTCTTGTGAATGACTGTTTAAAATTCAGATTGATCTTTGATACTGTGGCTCCTTTCTGAAAGCTTCTCCTTTTTAATATCTCCCTTTTGTCACATGACATCAACATTGTCTATATCTTTAAATATCCTCTTTCTTGGTGTATCTTGCTCGTGTGCAGTCTGGGAAGCAATGCTTGTGTAGCTATATGCTACCTTCTTGCTTGAGTAAAGGTCAACTATCACAAGATTTGGAATTTCCGGAAACAGCATCTCTCTCTCATGATATAAAAGTTACCGGCTTGGCTGATGCTGTTGGTGGCCGTGTCAATGTGATAGTGAATAATATGAAGGTTTGTTTTGACTTATGGATTATTTATCTTCCTCATTTGACACTGAAGTCCGCATGTGCAAGTTTCTTGGCAAGTGGGCACCGAATTCCCTGAGCATAGTTATTTATCTTGAGTATTTTATGCGTATTTTGTGAGATACGTATATCATATTTTATATTTCAAGCATTTTTTATTCGTTATTGAATCTTATTATGATTCAATACAATTTATGAATCAATATTAGAAATAGATTTTTTTATTTGATAAATATGTCCTAGATACTTTATGAAACAGAATTTTTTATATCTCTGTATTTCATGTGTAGATGTACAGATGCTCATTACGGCAGAGCCCTTCATCTTTATTAACTAATGATTGCATCACTGCACTTGCTGAGGGGCTTACTTTTAGCTTCTACAGATATTTCCTTGGTCACCTTTGGAGAGATGGTGACCCTGATCATTTGTCAGACTCTTGTGTTGATTCAGAATGGGACTCTTTTTGTACTGTAATTATGCAAATAAGCGGAAAATCTAACTTGATGTCCCAAAAGCATTCAACTTCAGTGCCATACCCAGCTTGGGACTTCCTTGTTAGAAGCCAATTCCATATGAACTTCTGCAAAATAAACTTCGTTTCTGGAATATCCTGTGCAGGATCACTTGGTTGGCAGGAAACAAATTCCCTTAGTTCATCTATCGAGGAGAATCCCTTTTATTCTGAACTGTTAATGGAAGGTCTGGAATCTCTTCATGCAGTCTATGAGAGCCTGAAACTGGATAATCTTCGAAAAGGGTATGCCTTATTATGATTTCTTTTCATATGCTTTTAAAGGAGGTGGAGGTCAATGTTTGCCCAGCTGGCATCTTTGACAGGGTTATTCTGGTCTTTGTTTAGGAAGAGCTGGTTGGTTGGGTATGGAGAATCATGTGGACTATCTAGATAACTTTTTAGTTACGCCATTGTTTCAAGCTTACTAGCATCTTCTTACTTGTGGATTCTGATGTATTGACACTGTTTTTCTTGATGGATCGGTTTGGCCAATGACTTGGATAGGTTGACTCAGTCTGTATTACACTCTGTATCCTATGTATTATCCTTTGTAGTATTAACAGACAAGTTGGTTTATTTGATTTTCTTCCAGTTATTATTTCTGCCATATGCTTTATGAATTTGAATGTTTTCAGGATACCTCATTTCCAGTATATTCATAATGTTATGGTGTTCACTTGAACATCATAATTGCCACTTTTGGATTCATTTTACTTTGTTGTGATTCTATATCACACACGCATATTTTCTTGGCCTGAGTTTCTATATCATATTTGTTGCTATTAGGGATTTGGAGCGTTTAGCAGTTCTCTTATGCAACATTGCTGAATTTCTGCGTGAGGGAAACTACTTGGACCATTACATTAGAGATTTTCCTGGCCTTTCTTCCCAGTTCCTAATGTCTAGAACCTCCATTTCCTGGAAGAGGAAAACTCCTCCTAATATATTCAGATGGCTGGAGAACTGCTTGCAACATGGATATACCTCTGCTAATATTATTGATCTTCCTCCTTTAGTCTGTAAAGATGGAAGCTCCGTGGTGAACTGGGCTAGGAAAATAGTCTCTTTTTATAGTATATTATCCGGTGCTAAATTGTTCGGAAAGAAGCTTTCTTCTGGCATTCACTGTAACGTTGCTTCAGGATCACATTGTTCAAAGGAGGAACTAACTGTTTTGACAATGGTTGGGGAGAGGTTTGGACTACAACAGCTAGATTCACTCCCCTTTGGTGTATCTCTCCCACTGCGTCATGTAAGTTTGACTTCACCCATGTCGGATTTGGCAGTACATTGTCAAATCTTTCAAAAGATTTTATATAGTTAGTCTCATGAAACAAACTGGATAATGAATGGAGTCCAAAAATGAGCACCACTGTTCACAGCTTGTGGATAGTGACTCCTTAGTCCTTATAGATTTTATTGCAATATAAAAGTAGAATATAGATATACATTTTAAGCCTTCATTTGTTTTCTTTTGATTTGCTTTATTCTCTTTTTCCTGAGTTTTTATGTTATGCCTCCTAGGCATTAGATAAGTGTCGAGATTCACCTCCCAATGACTGGCCAGCTTCTGCTTATGTCCTCCTTGGTCGACAAGATTTGGCAATGTCATGTTTGGCACGTGAAAGCAAGTACAGGGAATTTGAAAGACCAACCAATGTGAATGTAATTTCTATGTCCACCCCTTATATGCTAAACCTGCATCCAGTGACGATATCTTCTACTATTTCTGATGCAATTGGATTGGAAGGTGCAAAGTTTGAGGACACTGATTCAGTTGATGGGTCTATGATTGATGGTATGGAGCATATTTTTAACTCCAACACTCAGTTGCGTTATGGCCGTGATCTGAGATTGAATGAGGTCAGTCATGGCACTTTAAATGGAAACAAGGAACTTCAAGACGTCAGTTTATCATATCTTATAGGGATAGTATAGTTTGAGTCTCAATGGTGGCTTGTCTATGGAGAAAAAGAAAGGACGTTTATGTTCAATTCTTCATTGGAATTGTATGAATGCTTTTTTAACGCATTTTGAGTCATCATTGCAAGCTTTCCACATCAATTTATTTTTAAACTTTGAACTTTGGATTTGAATTCAAATAAGTCACTGGTCACTGTCATTATTATTCACTGCTGAGTCTAGGAATGTTTTCTTCAATTGTCTTTCACCAATCTTTAACTACAAAACATGTTCGTAGAAAGAAGAGAGGAGTTCATCATTGTAGGTGGTACCTTCTTGTTAAGTTCCCTTTTTTGGATGTTGAATAATCTGGTTTGCTGCTTTACTTTTAATATATTTTGATCCTATTACTGATTTTGATTGTTTTATGGTCTATTCTGAAAAAATCAATAGTAATCTGTTTGATCGTGGTATCTGTTATTACTGATTAGCATATTGTTTTCACTGGATGGTGATTAGTGTGTTCCTCTGTCTACCTGGTATATGCTTACTTGCCAGTATCATGTTACAGTTTAGTTGCTGTGCATACTCATTTGATGCTTGTTGTGATGTTGCCCAATTTATACACTAACTTATATTTTCTTAATTACTCCTCTTCTTCTCTGCTTTATTTCTTTATACTTATTTGGCCATAACTTCCACTACTGTTACTAGGTTAGGCGCCTTTTGTGCTCTTCAAGACCTGTGGCTATCCAAACATCTATCAACCATAGTGCTTCTGATCAGGACCTCCAGCAGGTATGCTGTAGTTTTCAAGATATTTGATTGGTGAATTTTTTTACTTACTGCCTACAGCTTTGTTTTTTATTTGCTTTTTTAAGTAAACGATAAGTTGTTAGTAATAATTAAGCTGACTGTGTATTCCTCTTGCTTTGGTGTACATTATACACTTTCATGAGTTTGTTCCTCTCTTTTTGGGGCCGGGCAGATTTTATAGCTGTCCAACACATTCATGCATTTTTCCCCCCTTATTCTGATATCTTGTCGTTTTTATACTTGTTTAAATGAAGTGATGAATTTTGGGAGAAAAATGTATATCTTGTTCATCTGAATGGTAAGGTACATCCAAATATATACACTGACGGAAAGACAATAGAGTAAAGGCTAATAAATGCTTATAAAACTATACAATCAGAAAATATTTACAATAAAAACAAGATATTCCCACATAAAGGTATGGCAATCTTTTTTTGGATGAAAGGTAATTTAGCATAAGGTATTAAAGTCTCTCTGGACACAATATAAACCAGCTTAAATGATAAAGAAGTTTGTTCCTTATTCTCTGCATTATTTTTTCTAAGTTGATATTTCCTTATTTCTCTTGCTGATTAAACATAATATTGTTTTTAGCAACCCTTAACTTTGATGCTTTTCTCATGCTTTCTATGAAGGCTCAACTTTGGCACCTTGCCCAAAGGACCACTGCACTTCCTATAGGACGTGGGGCATTTACTCTTGCAACCATATATACACTCTTGACTGAGGTGCTTTTGACATTTATGCTCCTTATGCCTTCAAAATTCGGATTGTAAAGTAATTTATCGAAATATACTTTCTGACTGGATCTTTTCCACATTTTTAGGCATTTACTGTTCCAAAGCTTGTTTTAGCAGGTCGGTTGCCTGCCCAACAGAATGCGACTGTATGTTCTTTTCATGTGTTTAAATGCATTTATATTACCTGCTCTGGTTTGTCAAATTATTCAGTAGATTCTTGTATCTCTTTTAACTAGCACCATTCGTGCTTCTGGTAGGTTAATCTGGACCCCAATATTAGGAACATACAAGAACTCAAGGCTTGGCCTGAGTTTCATAATGCTGTTGCTGCTGGACTAAGACTGGGCCCTCTTCAGGTTTAACTTCTGTTTGAAACATGTTTCTTTTGTTTTCTTTTGTCTCTTGATAAAAAAGGTAATAGAAAGAGACAATTAATACTGAGTAATAACAAAAACCAAACAGCTCCTTAATGATGCACGTGATCCTTTTCTTTTCAGGGGAAAATGTCAAGAACATGGATAATATACAATAAACCTGAGGAGCCAAATTCTATTCATGCCGGCCTCCTCCTTGCTCTGGGATTGCATGGATATTTGCGTGTCTTGAACATTACAGACATATATCAGTATTTTTCGCAGGTTTGTTTTCGAGGCAACTGTTTTCTTGGTTATCTTAAATACAATTTACTTCTTTGTATTGATGGGATTGCTTAAGACCAAGATATTTAACTGATGAAAAAATGCACTGATGTATTAATTGTAAATAATAAATAAATAAGCTAGTCGTTAGGTACTTAAGTCAATAAGCTAGCAGTTACATATATAAAGGCGGTAGCAATCGTTTGGAATGTCCTATGTCAATTCTGAATATACTAGTGGAATTCTCAGTCTCTCTCCTCTTGTCTCTGTTTCTTCTCACATTCTCTCACTCCTTCTCTTTACTCTTTCTTCGTACACTATCATAACAAAAGAAAATTTAAATTTAAATTTAAATTGTGAAAAATACCTGAAGTTATTTAATTGAAGTTTAATTTGGATTTTAATTTTAATTTCTTAGAACAGGATTTCTGCCTGAATATCCAATCATTGTATGATATAAGAGCCATTGCTCAGTCTTAAAGAAATTGGAAGTTGTAGAGATATCTCAGTGATATGAAAATATTATGTAATTATATCTAGGATTTGATAGGATATTATTCTCTCTTAATGAGCCATTAATACGAAATGCCCCTCTCTCTTGTATATATATGTACAGCTTCCCTCGTGAATAATACACGGAAATATTTCATAATCATTCCTAGACGAATGGCAGTCAAATAAACATTTTTGAAAAATAAATTGTAAGACTCTCGTGTTCCACTATTAGCAGTGTTTGGCATCACATCCATCGTTATTCTAAATTTTAGTTGCTCTGAATAATGTGGTGCTGTTGGATAATCTTCAGAGGTCATTCTTGGACAAAGTTTCAAGACCTAAACCTCCAGACCTCTCAACTAAGAAGAATATGATCTCTTCTCTTTTCCCTTATGCTGGACAAAATAAAGCCTCTGTTAGCTTTCTCTCAATTCTTTATCAGAATTTGAAATTTGAAAAATATCAATCTAAAGCATATCATGAATCTTGGGAATTGAATAGGGTAATACAATTATCTTAGTTTTGATATCTAATGGATTATGGTTGCATCATATGCACCCCCCATATCTTAGGTTTTGGTATTCTGTTCTGATGGACTTTCTATATTTATCTAATGAGTTAATCTTTCTAACATTCTAACCACAGGATTCAAATAGTTCCACCCTTTTCTTGGGTAAATGTTGTAACTCACACCTGTTGAAGAGAAGTTAGTTGGATGTTCGGAAAACAGTGCATGTTAAGTGAAATCTAATAATTATTGAACATGGGCCAAATCTTTCATCTTGTCCTTCGTATTGTTGTGTTATAATCTCAGTTTTTGCTTACTGTTTGACATAAATTTCTTGTCACGTCAATTTCCTAGGAGCACGAAAGCACAACTGTAGGGTTAATGCTAGGTCTGGCAGCTTCTTATAGAGGTACCATGCAACCAGCAATATCGAAGGTGACAAATTATGCTAAAGCTCTCCCACTTAATTCCAAAGAAAAAGCATTTATGGAAGATCTTGGTCCGCAGACAAATGATAGTGTTTTAGCATTGAGTGTGATGGATAAGATCTTTATAATTGTTGTGTTGAAGAATTGTTTAAACTAAGCTTGAAATATACATTTCACAAATTTTGCTAAACCTCTCACATTTTTTGCTGCATTTGTTTCTATTATGGAGTGCATAACTTTAGAACCTTTCACACCTTCCCGTTTCGTACATTTTATAATGTTATGAATTAATCAAACACACTTTTCAGAGCCTTCATGTCCATATTCCTGCCCGGCATCCATCTTCCTACCCAGAGCTAGAGGTTCCCACTCTCCTTCAGGTATTTTCCTTTGTCCTGCTTTGTTTATTCACTTGAGACTGGAGAACAGGAGAAGTGTTTTATTCTTCAATAAAAATTCACTTTGTGCACAATCGCATATTATTTATCAATATTTAATATAATATAGCAACCTGATGATTATTTTTCAACTTGTCACCTTTTGAATCCAGTCAGCAGCCTTAATATCAGTGGGAATTCTGTATGAAGGTTCAGCGCACCCTCAGACTATGCAGATTTTATTGGTACATATGCTTATCATCTTCTGTGCTTGAAAAAATTGAAGGTCTCCCTTTCACCCCAAAGTTATGAATTTTTTTTTG
Organism: Leucaena leucocephala; assembly: GCA_037074615.1. Lineage (NCBI taxonomy): Eukaryota > Viridiplantae > Streptophyta > Magnoliopsida > Fabales > Fabaceae > Leucaena > Leucaena leucocephala. The sequence continues at coordinate 390,373 of CM073517.1, read as the reverse complement.
CGTCATTGAGTTAAAAAAGTGTAAATGGATCTTGTTGTAGCTGGTGCGGTTTGCACTATCCACAAGTTTATTTCTTCTTTGGATTATTGAATCAATCTTTATCTGTTGAATTCATGTTTCTTTTGAATATGCTTGTTATATGGTATACATTCCAAAACTGATTGGTGTATTTTCAACTGTTTTCTGATTAATGTCATCGGGGTTTGGCTCATGTCTTTTTCTTCTTTCTATTAAATTCAATTAGCTTTTGGCCTCAGAGGTTCAATATATCTTCATCATCACGGGAGTATTCAGTCAGTTATTAAAAGATGTAGTTTGCTTGGCATAACTCTCTCTAGGTGGTTAATAGAGATCCTATTCATTAAACCTGCCTCAACAGAAGAAAATCAAATGGCTTTCATGATTTCATGGTTGAACTTAGTTCTGCAGAGATGCACTTTCCACTCTAATTTCTCATTTGAGAGTTGTTTCTTTAATTCCCTATATTTGGTATTCAACTACATGTCATATTTTTAGGGTGAAATTGGCCGTAGAAGTGGAGGTGATAATGTTCTTGAGCGAGAGGGCCATGCTGTTTCTGCTGGATTTGCCCTTGGTCTTGTTGCCTTAGGTATAAATGGTTAAAAAATTAGCAGCTCCTAGGTTGCATTTCACGTTTTTTTTAACTGTTCTTAAACCGAGGTATGTTATCTGAAGGGCGGGGAGAAGATGCACTTGGTTCCATGGACACATTTGTGAATCGTCTATTTCTCTTCCTTGGTGGCAAAGTTTACGGTGTATGTTGCTAATTCCTTAAATTTCTCCACTCCTTATCTTTCCTTGAAAACCCAAGATTTCTTTCCCCATTTTGAATAGTCTAAGTGACAACAATGTTGTAATCTACCATTAGTGTTTTAAATTTAATTTATTTATTTCCGGATGACACTATTGACCTTTTGCATCAGGAAGGATCTCATTTCTCATCACTGGCAATGGATGAAAATCGCAGTTCTATGCAGGTTCTGTAAACTCTCTTTACCTCTCCAAAAATAATGAAACAAGTGAACTAAAATGTGTCATATTTTTTTATTGAAATTCTTGCCAAATAACTATTATGGACTCCTTTTTCCCTTATAGATGATGGATGGAACAACTGTCAATATTGATGTCACTGCACCTGGAGCTACAATTGCTTTAGCATTGATGTTTTTAAAGGTATTTCCAGCAATCCACTCAATAGCAAGTTTCTAGAGCTGTTGATGAGTTTATTTTTAGTCTGATTGTGGTGAATGGCTTGAGTTTTATGTTGACTGGGGGTTCTAAGTAAGAGGTGATTAATGCTAGCCTTAATAGTAGGTGGGAGAGTTTGAAAGTCTCTCACCACAATTTGCCTTGTCTCAATCTCAGACTTTCTGTAGATTTGCATGAAGCTGTTGTGATTTTGGGCTGTGATTTTTCAGACAGGATCGGAGGCTATTGTGTCAAGGCTTTCAATTCCTAATACGCGGTTTGACTTGCAATATGTGAGGCCTGACTTCATAATGCTTCGTGTCATTGCTCGAAATTTAATAATGTGGAGCAGGTTTGTGCGGTTTTTTTTTTTTTACTTTTTGCAATATTTGACTTGGATTTGTTTTTCAATCTTTTGATCCATTCTTTGTGATTGTTCTTCTGTAGTGTTCATCCCTCAAAAGATTGGGTTAAGTCGCTGATTCCTCGGATTGTCAGAAATGGTGTCGAAGTTCTTGAAGATGATGTAAATGACATCGATGATATGGATGCTGAGGCTTTTGTACAGGCTTATGTTAACGTAGTGGCTGGAGCTTGTATATCTCTTGGTAACGGAATGCTCTTTGCGGTATTTATGATGGCTATTACTAGTGTCTCAAATCCCATTCTCATTAGATGACTTCATGAGTAGCTTATTTCCTGAAGCAGCATTTTAATATTAGAGAGAACAATTTTACCAACATAAAGTTGGTCTAGTGGTGTAAGGCCCCGCTAGATCACTCTAGGTATTGAGTTCGATTCCTATGCTGGAAGAGGCAGCCACGAACTCTGAAATTACGATACCTAATAATAGGATCCAGTTAATTATAAAAAAGAGAGAGAGAGAACAGTGTTGGACGATTATGCTGGATGGTAGTAAAAAAACAGATGTGGATTGTTTTAATCTCATGGCGCATTGTTACATATGTAATATAATGCTCATGAATGGTTTTCCTTTGTAGCTCTTAGTAGCCTCTAATGTGCTCCTCATTAAAGGCTTTTGTGTTGTACTAAACAAAACATGCACCCTAACTAATGATAAGCTTTAATTGAAACTTGGAGAGTAGGGCAGGGAGGATTGAAATCTTAGTTGCTTGGTTGTAAAGGCACTTTAATACCTTGTTGAGAACCTATTCAGCCTAAAAGCTTAAGGTGTTAGGAGAAAGCCCAGGCAGGTTTTGTTGCACAACTGTTAACATTGTTAGTCATGGCAGGGCTGGTGTTTGCTGGAACAAGAAATGAAAACGCACAGGAGTTACTATATGATTTTGCAATGTACTTTCTTAATGAGGTCTGTCCATAATACTATAATGCCTAGATTCAATTCATATTTATTGACTAGTTATGATTAGGGTTCTTTTTTTATTTCCCTACAATTAGTTTTAATTTCCTAATCCTTGCAGATCAAGCCTATTACCTCCACAAGAGGAAATTATTTGCCGAAGGGGCTGTCCCGATACGTTGATCGTGGCACCTTGGAGATATGCCTTCACCTTATTGTTCTCTCCCTCTCTGTGGTATTTGCAATTCCCTCCTCCCACCCTAAACTGACAGATTACTAAGATTGTGGCTAAGACTCTTATCGCTGCAACTTATGCATACCAGGTGATGGCTGGGTCTGGACATTTACAGACTTTTCGTTTGCTGAGGTTTCTGAGAAGCAGAAATTGTGCTGACGGGCAGTCTAGTTATGGTGTTCAGATGGCAGTAAGTTCTAAGAGCTGTTACATGTAATAATTTTTCTAAATGTAATCCCTCTCATGTATGGACTTGATTTACTCAGCTATAAATTAGGGAGTGTAGGTTGCCATATGAATGTACAAAAGGTCGGAGTTTTTATTGTATTGTAGTTAATATCTATTTTAAAATCGTATTATTATAAAAAACAAATTAAAGGGAGAGGGACTACCATGTCATGCACCAGTGTACTGCTTCTATGCAAGCTCTCTCATTGACCTTACTTCTGTGCATATATTTAATTTTACAATCTTCATTCCACTAGAGCCTTCTCAGCTGATAATATATGGCACTTCCATATTAGATGAAAAAGTATCTTCAGCAGTTCAGCTTGTGCTTGTAGTGTGTGTATGTATTATAATCTCAATAAAAACAATGGGTCCTTGGGAGATTTACATATATCTGAGATAACGTAGAAGAATTAGTTTGAAACTCGTTCTTTAGTTGGTAAGTTAATCATTGTTAACCTAATTTCCAATCAAGCTACATCTCTGAAATGTTTGATATTTCTTGGTTTAAAACTGTAATTTATTCACATAAAAAAAACTGAAGTTTATTACTAGTTTCTTTAGTTTCCATTCTAACTTAGTACTTACAAATCTACTATTATAGGTCAGCCTAGCTATGGGTTTCTTGTTTCTTGGAGGTGGAATGCGGACATTTTCAACAAGCAACAGTTCCATTGCTGCTTTGCTCATTACTCTTTACCCAAGGTTACCTACTGGCCCAAATGATAATCGTTGCCACCTTCAGGTAAACTAGATCATTAGAACCACTTTCATGTAGGAAGAATTTGACAATCTTACAATTAATTGATTTATCATATTTGTAAAATTTTCATTGATCTTCGTATGTCCATGTTCATAAGATTCGACAAGTTTTACGTTGGCTGTCGGGGCCTAACACAACCCTCCTCCTTTACCCGGGCTTGGGACCGGCTACATACGTAGGCGGAGTTCATTGAGCGGGATCTCCGGGTCAATAACCTATCTAAGGATTTAGTTTTTGACAGAGCACAATGGCGTCGTATGATCCATGTAGCCGACCCCATTTAATGGGAAAAGGCTTTGTTGTTGTTGTAAAATTTTCATTGATCATATTAGTTAACCAGTGCTATGCAGTTTCATTATTTACCGTGCATCTTCTATATGACTGTCATTTTCATTGATGTAGAACTAATGCATGATTCTCTAAAGTAACATCTGATGAATATCACATGCACATAAATCCATTAAAAGTAGGGGATTTGCAAGGCTTTAACGGTGAAAAATTGAAATCACGTGACTCATTTTATATAAAGCAAGGTCTGTAATTTTGAATTAAGGAGGTCCTTACAATATGTATAGCCTTAGGGGGTTTATTGTAAATTACATTTTTTTTGCAGGCATTTCGCCATCTATACGTCCTTGCTACTGAGGCACGCTGGATTCAGACAGTTGATGTTGACACTGGTTTGCCTGTTTATGCTCCTCTTGAGATCACAATCAGAGAAACTGAACATTATGCAGAATCAAGTTTTAGTGCGGTTACTCCTTGCCTTCTGCCAGAACGTTCTATTGTAAGTTTGAAAGATCTTTGAGTGAAATCATGTGGGATACTGCAGTCTCTCGTGTTTATATTCTTTTGTTCTTGAAATCTTCTGTTTCAAGGAACAATCCAGTTCGTTGGTTTTGGAATTAATCTTTCTTTCTGTTGGATTAGAGAAATGCAATTGTGGATCTAAGTATTTTGGGTGTTATACTTTGATTGTTACAGCTGAAAAGAATTCACGTTTGTGGGCCCCGCTACTGGCCTCAACGAATAGACTTTGCCCCTGAAGGTGAACATTTATACTATTCTATTACCGTAATCTTTGTTCAGAGGTACTATATTTTCTTAAATGAATAAGCCAATGCTGTCCATTTGGTAACAGATAAGCCTTGGTGGAATTTTGGTGACAATGAAAATCCATTTAATTCTGGTGTTTTGTATATCAAACGAAAAGTTGGAGCCTGTTCATATGTTGATGATCCAATTGGGTGCCAGTCGCTTCTTTCCCGGGCATTGCACAAGGTTGAAAGTGGATAAAGTTATTTTATTATGCTTGAAAATTTACCAAAGTGTTGTAGAGAGCTTAATTTTTTTTCTTAATCTAGGTGTTTGGTTCAACAAGTTTGAAAGCATTTGATCCAACTACTGACAGCCATAGTGAACCTGGTTCTGTTACTGTTGACCAGCTGGTCAGTACCTTCTCATCTGATCCTAGTTTAATAGCTTTTGCACAGCTCTGCTGTGAACCTTCCTGGTATAATAGGTGAGCTTCTATATCTCAATCATTCTATCTAATTTACGACTTTCTTAAATATTATACTATATAGATGTAGTACCTGTTGACGGATAACAAACTGATTTTTATTAAAATGGTGCAATGAAGCATAGATCATAATAATAGATATAGATAAAGGTTTTTCTGAGTCTCTGACCTTTCAACCGTATTTTATATTCCAATTCTACAGGATGACCCTTTATAGCATTCTAAAATTTCCTTGCAGGGCTGATGTTGATTTCCAGGAATTTTGCTTGCAAGTATTATTTGAGTGTGTTAGCAAGGATAGACCGGCTCTTTTACAGGTAGGAGAATTTGATGCTGGTTGCATTACCAAAGATCTTATATTCCTTTTACAGCTTATTTCGATGTGATTTACATGGAAAGTTTTGAATTTGATAGATTGATTTTTTGTTTTGGTTCAGATATATTTGTAATGTCTATTTCAAACTAATGTGTATACATGCTTTTCATATTCACAAATAAATGTGATGTTTCTTTATATGCGAAAATTCTGATGGCCCATTGGTGGATGGCTTACTACTATACAGGTATATATGTCATTATACACTACCGTTGGATCAATGGTTGATCAAGTTACTACTGGTGCTGTTGTTTTTGGGGACTCGCTCTCAATATCTGGTTTTAAAGTAAGTTTCTCTTACAGACCTTTACTCGCTCTACAACCGTTTATGTATTTTTTTTCTTTTTTGGGTGCCATGATTCAAAATGGGTAGAGCTAGAGAAGCCCTCCCCTTCCAGTAATCATATTTCACCAGAGATGAGTTGTGATTGAAGTTAATTTCACTCCTTCAGCCCCGTGTTGTAGCAAAATAGCGATTTTATAATCAGGTGCTAATTTGTGCCGCAGATTGCTCTTACTTATATTGAGGCGTCAATGACCGGAAAATTATCTGGTCCAAGGGGAGGGATTGTTCAACCGGTTTTTGTAGCGTCACTGAAGAAGCAGGTGGAAAAACTCCTAAATAGTTCCCAGGATCTGAAGGATGATTTTCATAATTATGTGAAGTCGGGGAAGTGGCCTGATGGGCAATCGCAAGAGAAACGTTCCATACTTCTTTCTTGGTTCCTCCAGTGGTTTGATGTACCACCTTCATCCGTAATCCAGACAGCTGTAGAGAGGGTCAAGCCTAAGCTTATGCTATCTTCTGTCCCGTTGTTGCGTCTGTTCTTTCCAAGCACCCCTATCAATGTTGTTAATGAGATTGATAGGTGTTTCTCCTGCTATTAGGCCAAGCCTTTGTTCCAATGTAACGCTTGTTAAGTTTTCGTCTAATCAATCTATAGATATATACATATTTAACCAAATCATTTATATATATATATTATTTTTTTCCTTTAATTGAATCTTTTTTCAGCAATTATTTAATAAAATTTCAAAATCTATTGAAAAAGCAAAATTCTCTTACAATATTTATTGTCGAATGAATGAAAGTTTTACCAAATGGCATTCATTTGTTTAAAAAAGTAGGTGAACTGAACAGAGCCAAAAACTCTAATTTACCAGCGAATTAGGAAGCATGAGGTATAATTCTATGGGCCTTTAAAACTCAAGCTGATGCCGTTACGTACGTACATTCAGTTGTTTTTTATTTTGGAAATCTTATTTGTTGAATAATGTGTAAATTTGTATCTTAACCTTTTTTAGATACACATAATTCAAATTAGTAGACTCGGTAATTAAATTAAAGTTCCTTCATTACTGCAAACTATATTCTATGGTGTATTTACTGGTGCCAAACTCCTGAGCATGAGAACGTAGCAAATCATACTGTTCACCCTTCCCCCTTTAAAATTTGAACACATTATATTTATCATGATACTATTGAAAACATGGTATTTTGATCAAAAAGTGTAATTTGGGGGGGGGGGGAACTTAAATATAATCTTCTTTTTTTTTTTTTACAATTGAGTGGGGATTGCACCGTGTAACAGAAAACTTAATCTGTAACAAAAGAAAACTATCGGAAAAGAAAAAAGGCAAGAATTTGAGAGAGAAAACGAAAGGGCAGGTGCGGAAGGAGAAAGAGGAAAGAAAAAGAGTCAAGATTGAGAAAGAATACGGGTATAAAGGAATTCATTCCAGGTGTCGGGTAAACCGGGAAGGCACCAATGGATACAATCGGCAAAAGTAGCCGGGTTGGACTGTTGCTCCGCAGTCAACAGTTTGCCTTGGCGTATGGTATAGACAGAAGTATGCGCATCCTTCCGATATTCCGACAAGGAAGTGATGTTGAGGAAGTTCACTCCCACCTTCATGCCCCGTGTCACGTTCTGAGCGATCACCAACAGTCGCCGATCCGTCCCCAAGTTCAGTGGTCTCGTCATGTTCGTCACCGGCAACGTTTCCTTCGCACATTTTATCCCATCTGGGTTCTCCCAAGCCTCACTCCTACATAAGTACGTACATTTCATTTCATTACGTCACAAATATCAATGAATCAATATATGTATGCATATATCTTCCACACACACACACACACATATATATTTATCACTTACTTGATATGAAGAGGGGAAATGCTGCTGAAGAAGACCTTGGTGCGGTTTGGATCAACGTTATCATCCACCCATTTAGACCAAGTCCTCAGAACTCTCTCGTACGCTATTGACCGAGCCACTTCATCGTACTCGCTGGACCCTTCATCGAAGGACGGCCCTCGTCGTCTTGTTTTTTTTTTTTAAGTTTTTTGTTTCATCGTCCCAAGACACAAGACAGATATACAACTCAGTTTCATGAGGGAGCTAGCTTCAAAATGAAGATACTTGAGAGAGAAAATGGGTGATATTGGAGTGATCCGGTGCTTACAATACTTTCATAAATCCGGTGTTCATCCACCATATGTAGGTATTGAAGACGAGGTAGTCCGCCTCCCTCCAGTTCACCCCATGCTTTTCGATCGATTCGGGCTTGATTATGCGGTTCAGTATGCTGTGCATCGCTGGATCGTCTGAATTTGACTCTACGAGGAATGGGGCCCAGTAGAACTCCACCGTAGCATTGTAGTCCTGCACACATGAATTCATGAAATGAATCCCTTTACATGGGCCCACACTTTTCCCCCTCAAATACATTATATGTCTTTTCTTAACTACCACTAGACAAGACTGGGCGCTCATCTTCCAAAATCAGAACTTGCAGACAAAGACGTTATGGCTTGGGTTCTTAATCTATCCAATCACGTGGCCCACATTCATGCACTTGAGTGATTCTCTTAGTTGATTTGACGAAAAGGTTATGATTGAAGGTAAAAAGTAAAAACTTATTGCAGCCTTAGTTTTATGCTTGTAAAGTTCAGATGCTCTGGCATATAGCGTATTATGTCATGTACCCAGAGGAAAAAAGGGTTAAGATAAAGCAAACCTCAATTCTGAAGATAGTGAGAGAACCACTCTTGCTTAAGCCTTTTCTGCCTGCAGGAACCACAGACTGAACTAGACAGATCATTGATTCCCACTGGTTTCTGTTCAGCGAGTCCCCAACAAACATAAGCCTCTTCCCTCTAAGCTTCTCAAGCAACAGTCTTGGCTTGAACCTTGATTTATTTGCACGAATGCAATCGAATTAGAAAAACTGTAAATAGTTTAAAAACAACACGCGCACGAAAAAGGATGAAATTGGAGAAGTATTTGGGATTGGTAGGCTACTTGGGCAGAGAACACTCTCTAGGCTGCCATCTCCAGTTCTGATACATAGAGTCAGGTCTTCCATTCTTCATGCATGTCACTTGTGCTGTGAGAAATTCGCATTTGTCTTCTCTGTATAGAGGATGTGTCGCGTTATCAAACACCCATTGCCCTGTAAACAGATCACACTCTTCTGGCGGCAATTCGACCACGTCCTCCTCCTCCTCCTTTTCTTCTTCTGATTCCCTTGCTTTCTCTTCCTTCAAAACTATCATTTCAGTCTTCTCCTTTGTCTCCTCCACAATTGGCTTCACATCGATCGCTTCCTGTTTCTCCTCTGATTCTTGTTCTCTAAAGTTCTTGGAGACTGTTACCGTGAGGGTACCTTCTGCATCTTTCTTGGCAATCACTTGAACAGAATTAGCTGGTTTAGATTTCCCTTCCGGGATTTCTTCAACTTTGGACCTTGAGAATGGGAGCTCCGCGATGGACTTAACGTCCTCACTGTACATGACCATTCCGAGGAGGAAAACGATGAAGACTGCGACAAAGATGGAGAGGCCATTGCTCTTGCGACCCTTCATCCCTAGCACCCATGTTTCCGAGTTGGAAAGAGGAATCTTGTTGCGGCGAAAAGGGTTCATGAGAGAAAGGGCCGAGTGTGACAATGCCTTAGCAACTCTGAGGCAGAGAGGGACAGAAATATAAACAGAGGAACAACATTAGGGGGTTCGAATCAATCCAGGAATTAGGTCATGCAATGGTTTGTTTAGTTGAGGGTTGGTGAGAGGGGTTTGTCTCGAAGAAACTGGTGGAGGGAGGAGACTTGTCTTTCTCAATTTCTCAAGTTCTCTGTGTTCATATTTTTTTTTTAATGCCTGATAATCCAGCTAGGTGATAACCACTTGAAGGTCGAGGGGTGAGAGAGAGAGAGAGGAGTAATCTCAAAGCCTTCAAAGCTGGTCGCAGTCTGAATCAGTCGAGAGAATGTGAAGATGAGAGCGTCATCCTGTGACGCTTCTTCGGCAGACAAAGTGTTGCTGTCTTTCAGGGCCATATTGCATTTAGCATAGCAGATAGTTCAGAGGTCAACATGGTCAACAAATATGTGCACAGTTAGCGATGGCCAGGGAGATTAATTAATAAATCTAAACGTGGTTTTCATTAACTAACTCGGGTTTTTTTTATCCCTCCCATTGCTGGAATACAGAAACGGGAATCAAAGGTATTGGTTGGTTGCCTGGGATTGGCACATGGTGTTGTTGCTTTCGTTGATGTTTCTGGTGAACCTTCCTTATCTTTAGGCACTTAAAATAACCCATGTTTTTGGCAAAATCTATAATAAGGTGTACATAAAGTACAATTCCGATTTTTCACAGGATCATTAATTGTGGGATATTAATTGCTAGTGCACGAGAAAGATGCCTTAGAAGGTTAAAAGAAAGGGAGATTTATCTGGTGAATATATAGAAACGCTGCTAGCCATCCCTAACATTCGAAAAATGACCGTCGGCATCATCTCCATTCTCCACAAAGCTGACTCTTCCGGCGGATCCAGCCAACGAGCGACCCATAATCTCCACATGATTTAACTCTTTTTTATTTGATTGATTGGATGATAAATTGTAAAGAGCAGCTAATGATAATAAAATACTCAATCATTAATTAATTTCGTACAGCATTTTATTCCATATATATAAACATACTAACGTACACAAACGAACCCTACTCATAGATCAAATTAAATATTATAAAAAACGTGCTGTGATATTTTGCAATATGAACGGGAAGGGATTTTGGTGCGGCCATTGTTAGAAGTTTTATAATATTAAATTCGGCAACTTGGCACCGTATAAGAAAAATACTGAAAGCTAGTTAAAAACAATTTCCAACGAGTTTGTTTCAGTCAGTCAGTCAGTCATTCTCAAATCAATTGTCTTTTGCTGTTATTATTTTTTACAAGGCTTTAAAGTGTCATTTTTACTGTATATGAAGCAAATTAGCGACTCAGTATTTTAACTATCTATGTAATTTTGCAAGTATAACTCAGGAAAAAGAAGTAATACATGAACTATATATAGGTTATTAACTAGAGATTTCTAACGCACGGCGAAGAGGAGAAGGTAGGCTGTATCGCCATCTTTTTTACGATGCAAGTGAGAGTGCAAAATTATTCGTGGTTAGCTAGTATTGTTAGGAGGCACAGACTATTAAACAAAATAAAAATTCTATAGAAGAAGATAAATACCTTGGGTTAGGTTGTGACTCAACATCATCTATCTATTCTCATCTGCGAATATATCATACATTTGTGTTTATCCAATTGTCTGGAGTCTCCACACAATGTTGAAAAATATTTTTTTATATATATATTTATAATTATTATGAATTATCATCATTATAGTTAAAAATTAAATTTAGAATATTGTAGAATTAGTTAATGTAATTATTAATTTATTACTATCAAATCATGATAAATTTATAGTGTATTTATGATCATTATGAATTATTATTATGGTTAAAAATTTAAAATATTATAGAATTAATTAATAGGACTACTGATTAATTATTATCATGGGGCTCAAAATATTTTTAAAGATCAAAGTGGGATTATTGATTATAATTTATAGATAAAAAGTTAAAAATATTAACTCTGATTCACCTATACCCGTTTTTAATGGGTATTATAAGATTTTAAATAAAGTTTGTGGTTTTACTTGATGCTAATTGATATAAGACGTGAAAATTATCTCCGTGCATTTCATCAGTAATGAAAGCCGCTAGTCCTGTATACATACATGGATATTGAAGGCTAGAAATGAATATTCATTTTTCATAAAGTAAGAAGGTATGAGCCAACGAATTGGCGTGAAATTAACTAAAATTTAATGTTGGCCGAAAAACAAATAAAAATATTCGATGAGTTTTATGTCAACGATTGAATCATTTCTCTATTTAAAATATTGACCAATAATTTACATGGGATATTTTTTGTGTCTAATCTGGACAAAAGGTGTTCGAATGAAAAGGATTCATTACCTAAATCACCAATTAAACATTCCAAAATTTTGATCGCAATAATTGAAATTTGCGAAGAAGCAGGCAAAACAGTGGCGTGCTCATTTTATCATTTCTGATTTCCCCCTTCTATTATTTTTTTCCTCCACGATTCGTTTCCCTTTTCTTAACATAACTTTGCTCATATTGTAAACATATTTAATATTCTTTTAAGTAGCTGAAACGGTATGCTATATATGAAGAAATTAAACTTCCTTGCCTATCTTGTTTCAATTAAGCAGCTATCGTCTTGAGAATTATTGAGCTCTCACGTACTCTTACTCATTCAAAGCAGTTGGCATTTGACATTATATTATATTGTATATTGGCCCAAGCTACCTAAACCACAGTTGGTAAATCCTAATTAATTAACAGGAAAGCCGGAATTATTAGCAACTTTATGTTAGAGAAAAGTAAAAGCTAAGGAATCTTCCTTTCTCTTGCTTTGTTACTCTTGCAAGTGTGGAGTACACTAGAATCTTGTAATTATATACTTGCCCACTTCTCTTCCTATTTGGCCCTCAGATTTGACGTACGGAAGGACATGGCTTTTTTTCCAAGACAAGGCAACTAACCATACAAGAAACTCAATCCCATGCAAAGCATATAACTAAAACTCAAACAAATTACATTGTATATGAGCTATAAACAGCACTACTCATTTTTCAGGCATAAAGCACTGTAAGACGCATTGAGGCCAAAACCTGGGTTTGTTCCGATCTAACGTGATATTTTGGGAAATGATCTGAATTTTGAATATTTAGAAGAGATAGTAGATAGATGGCAGCATCAATGACAAAGGAGAAACGTGGACTTGGGAAAACAGTGAACGTCCTCCACAAGAAAATAAAACTTAAACGACAAACAAGGATTATAATGAAAGAAGAAAAGGATGGAGCAGGTATCACCATGACATGAGCCCCTACTAAAAACATTGTCTCCACCCACCTCCATCTATTTATTTTCAAATGTTTGACCCTTTTGGGTTTTGGCCTGAACCCAGTTGATTAGATCATATATATTATTCACAAATTATCAGATATTCTGGTTAAAGGCTTTAAAAAACATTATAGGAAATGAACGGCTATTTTCATTGGCATCAGGTTGCTTTTTTCCTGCTATTTATGCTTTTCATTCTGTAAAAATATTTGAGGGGGAACAGGTGGATTCTATAACGCAAAAGAATCGGAATTTATGCTGTAGTAAAGGCAAGTTATTGTGTTCTTTTCCTTTTTAAAAATAGAAAAATGGAACCTCCTATGTAATGGGAATGATTCTCACTTTAGAGGAGGCATTGTGCAGATTCTCTCTTAATGAATGGTCTGTGCCAATGATGTAAAGTGCATGAGCGGGCAGAAAATTAGTTGGGAAATAAAATAGGAGTGCTGGACCCAAAGTGTGATGGATGTTAAAATATAAGTTGTTTAAACTTTAAAGAATCATAGCATTGTCTATATTATTGTCTTGATGGAGTAGGTGAGAACAAGGAAACAAAACTCAAATGGTGAAGGCTACTTCCAGAGGTTGGACCAGTTGCATAACAACAGTGCATCATTTTGCAAAGTCAGAGAAAGCATATCTGCTGCGGGCTCGTCATTAGTATAATCCAAAACATTGTGTTGTGAAGTCTTCAAATTGGTAAGCTGATGACACGCTTATATTAAAAACATAGTAGTAAGCAAAATTTTAATATGAACTGTAATCTCTTTCGTTATGTTTGAGCTCAAAACATATGATCCCTACTGTGTTGGGCTACATCATTTTAATATAAGTGAATATTATATTTAGTGGGCTTTATGTGAGCTAATTAGTGATGTGTATGCTATCGGTTTACTAAGGTTACACAATGAGTGGTGACTACTCTCCAATTGTGTCTTTTAAGTTTTAATACACACCGACCCTAACGAATGCACGACACGAAGTTTTTTTTTTTTTTTTTGATACAAAGAGAGGGCTAGTATGTCTTAAATTAAAAAAAAATTAACTTAGGAGATCAAATCTCAAATACTCCTTATCCGCAATAACCCTTAAATGAACATGAAAATAGTACTTCTGTAGTCCTTAAACTATCATTTGCCAGAGCGTTTGTCAGTTAATTTTGTTCTCTAGAAACATGTTATATTTTTAGCTCCCAAGATAAATTTATAAGCTTCTGTATCTATATAACTAATAAGCTGGATCGATGAACACGAAGTTATTATGTATCCCTCTCTTTGAATATACATGCTAAGACCCAAGGGCCGGAGGGAATATAGAATAATCGATAGTGAGGGTGTTGATCATCTTGAATTCTTTCATATTCCTTCGTGGGTCAATTCTGTAGCTAGCTCCATTAAAACCAGTCATATAATCGGTTAAAACAAAGACTGTCCTAGTTCACAATCTTCATCAGTGGAATAAAAATAGCTTTCTGAACGAAGAGATTATTGATTAGATGATATTCACCTCCTCACTTTCATACTAAATTTTCTCAGTTATTCCCCACTAAGAATCTGACACTGTTATGCTTTTGGTTCGATAGGCAGTTTTCAACGTAATCCGAAAGGCTTCTTCCTTGCACATATGACGAGTACAAATATTTAATCATAAGAGAGCGCACGACTTTTCCTTGTTCCAAGTCAAAGACGAGGGCCTCTATTTCAAACCTAAGACCGAGACTGGGCAATTTTTCCAGAAGAGTCGACCCCACACATTTATTGCTCTTCATCATTATTCAAAAGGACTGGCGCCCCTCCTTTTTATCAGTTGCATGCTGATTTTGTCTAACATTTGTTCAAGAATCCACCTGAAAATTACAATGGCACCTTGAAGAACACACTTTTCTGGGTCCTTCTTAGTTTATATATACATAGAAGCTCTGTGCCATCGGTTATCTGTGCCCTCAAGATTTTCGAGCAAGCGACAAAGCCACCCATCGTTCATAAATTGAAAAACGTTGCATGATCTTGATTTACGAATCAGTTAATCGACCGGTATTTAACAAGAACTTGTCTGATAAAACAGAAAGCCAGAAAACAAAACTAGTGCCGACAGGAAAATACCCAAGTACCGCACAAGAAATTAAGAACTCATAACCCATATAACTTTTTAAATAAAAAGTTCTTGCTTCATCCAATTTGAATGTTACTCCAACTCTTGACCCACAAAAAAGTAGGTACTCTAAATCAAACTCTTGACCGGTATTCATCCTCTTCTTGAATATGCTCTATCTTTGCAACGTTGAATAGAAACTAATGTTCAAAATAAATAACAAATAAACTTTGTCAAAATGATCAAGAGCAATTAGCACGGCAGCGCTTGTTTATGCCACCATCTGCTACGGTTCTATGTACACTTGCTTCACCCACAGTGGAAGCATCTCTTTATTGAGATCATTCTCCTTCTTCTCAACAACACAACTCCTCGGAGGGCACATCTTTAACTAAAGAATGAACCCATGAGACATCTGGTTCACCGTGTTCTGATGCAGTCATGGAGGTGGCAGACACCCCATTATTCCTAAACCCGAATGAAGCAGATTTCTTCAGCAAGTGTATCTCATGTCCATTCATGCCCCAATCCAATTTTCCATCAGGAGAACTCCAATCTGAAAGAGCAGAGAACGCCCTACAGGAAGGGTGAGAAGGTGAAGAAAGCCCGAGATGGTGGCTCGCCGATTCACAGCGGTCAATAAAACTCTGGCTTCTCTTCGCGAAGGCAGCAGACCTGGAATTCATCACTGCTGCTGCCACGACAGCTGAAGAGTCAAACCCAAATGCAGAGGATTTCCTCACTTGAGAGGAAGGCATGTTGGTTGGATGGCTTGCACGAAGAGGGTTCATATTTTGGCGCATTTGAAGCCCACTAGGAGAGTTCAATTGACTAGACGCTGAGAGGCCATGTAATTGAGGTGATACAAAATGATCAACAGATCCTAGAAGGTCATCAAGGTTTGTTGGGTTCAAATCACCAATCATACTGAAGTCTTTGTTCCGTAGGGATGGGGATGAGATTCGAGCCAATTCTTCTATCAATTGCTGCTGATGCTGGTTTGCAGGACTTTCTAGTCCAAGCAGTTCCATATCCAGACCATAATCCCTAGCACTTAGGGTAGCCTTCAGTCGGCTCCCGGGGAGCTGCAATGATGGTGGGGGGAGGTTTCTTTTATTCTGCCACAAGCCTCCACTCTTAGGAGGTGATGAAGCTGAAATGGGAGACATAGGCGGAGTTGAAACAGTTAGCATCGGCAAAGATGAAGAACTAAGAGCCAATGGACTCATTTGTGTCATATCAAGAACCCTGGCCAAGGACTTTGGCGAAGGCACGGCAGGGCCAGTAGAAGCATACACAGGGCGCAACTCTTCAGGCTTGTGAGCAAAGAAACAAACTTTCCTAGTGCATCCAATCTCATCCTTGCAAAGTTTTGTTCTGTATTGAGCAGGATGGAGCCAGGACTCGAAAACACCGTGTGCGTACTCACAAGCATCTCCCTTCTGGCATGTGCCCTTGCGAAACTCAGGGCAGGGCACACAGCTGTAAGGGTACTTACGTGGGTCCCTCCTCCTGGCATTCTCCCCAGGATGAACAAACGGACACTCGGTCCAGTCATGTGAGTAAGCCCTTGAACACGGCTTCACCTTGAAACTGTACATTCTAAACTCGTCCGTTCCATATATACCACTGTTTATGTCAGGCAATGATACATCAACAGGATATTCTTTTTTCTCAGTTCCTTCTTTTGAGGACAGAGTAGGCACCGCAACTTTTTGTTGCTCCATCTGCTGATTGATAATTTGATCTCCTTGCAAACCTCTGAGCAACAACTCTATGGCCTTTCTTTTTGCGTTGGAGAAGGAATTGAAGGCAGGGGCAAGCAGGTTGACAGGCTTATTTCCGCTAGCATCGACGCAATCAGCGTCGGCACCAACATCAAGCAAGAGCTGAACAATCTCGAGTGAAGAGTGAGAGCCCCCAACAACAGCACAATGGAGAGCCGTGGCACTATCAGAACCACAGGTTTTGTTCACATCAACTATGCCAGATTCAATTATATACTTCAACACTCTAGTGCTTCCAAATAAAGACGCAATCATGAGGGCCGTCCTCTTCTCCCAACCCATCTTCTTCGATCCAATTCTTCTACCATACCAAAAGCTTGCTACGTTGATGTCGCAGCCGTTGTCTTCCACTTCTTTTCTGAAAGCTTCAAGATCATCGGATGCTGAGAGTTCAAGCAAAACCGAAGAGTCGCAGAAGTTCCGCTTTTGGGATTCACTTTCCATGGCGTTCGAGGGAGAAAGATTACTTTTTGAACCACTGCACATTGCCAGGTTCTGCATCATAAGATAGGACAAACTCAATAAACCCTTTTATTTGAAGCCTCGTTTTCTCACAAGTAATATATAAACCCATAGGAGACAGAAATTGGAACCAAAACTCTATACACAATATATCTAACAAAAACCTAGGGTCTTGAACCTCTGAGGATGTACTGCTAATATTTGTTTGTATTAGTTTTTTTCACACGATTCCCGCAAAATAAGTAACAATCCACGCCTATGACTTGGTCTTTTAGGACCTACTTTGTGTGACAATTTCGAGTGTAAGAAATGGGAGACAAAGAGAGACCAAGGATAAAAACAATAAAAAAAATGAGCTTTCAAAGATCGTCCAAGAACCAAACATGCCAAACTTATCCAGAAAGAGAAATGGAAAACACAAACTCAAACCAAGAGAGAATGCCAAATCCCAAGCTTTATCAAGAAAAATCAAATCCTTAAAAGACGAAAACTTGTTTGGAAAGATAGCGTACCTTTGAAAATTGAACAGTGTCGAGCAGTATATGAGTGAGTGGGGGTGAATGGCTTGGAGAGGAAAATCGAGAAGGCCTCGATTGAGAAGTTGAGGAACGAAGAGGAGGGGGTTGCCCTTTTTATGTGGTGCGCCAACTCAGACCGAGGAGGAGGAAGAAGGAAGGAAAGCGTGACTTTTCTTCAACGCTCTTTCTCTTTGGTCAAAGTCAAATATTCAAAGGCACGCCCACATTTTATTATTTATTACCCGTCCCTCTCAAACTTTTCGAAATGAAATTCATTCAGTGTTTAATTCTCACGATATGCGTCTTCCATATTAATATTCTCAATTTTTATCTATAAAATACATTTCGTTTTTTACTATAAAAATATACAGGTTATTTAAGATAAATGATTGTAAAATAGTGACATGATTTATTTAAATTAAAAATAAATATTATGATGGGATATAAAATAATGACAAAGTATCATATTTAACTATTTCAAGTATTAGGAAACATTTCGTTTTAATCATGAATACTAAACATTGAACTGTTTACTTGTCCCTCTTTTCATTTGATTTTTCCCTCCTTATTATCCTTCCTACTCTAATCTCTCTTTTCTCCTTTTCCCTTACACCGTGCTGCATCAGATTATTTCTCATAATATTTTAATCAACTAAAATTTAAAAACAAAAAAAAAATTGTGATTTGGACATATAGAATGCGAGATTGATTTACTATTAATATCATGTAAACTTAAAAATTTAGTTTGGAGGATAATATATTTGATTTTAATAGATTTACAATTGTGAGTAACTTGAATATGTATATATAAAAACTCGCATGATGATAGCCAGATTGAAATGAAACAGGGTGCAAGATAACGTGATGATATCCTATATATCATGGGTGAGAGATGGAGGAGGTGGGTACCATGTGGAATAGAGTTGTGCTTCACGTGCATATAAATTATTTTAGACGAATCATTAATTAATTATAATTAAAATATAATAAATTATTATATTTTAATTAAATATATTTTAAATAATATGACCCTCATAGAATGTATTTCTCACAAAAAAAAAGCCGAGTCACATACTCATCAACTTGGAAGCGGTCAGAGTGATGAGGTGGGATAAGTCAGCTTTCCACCAAACTCCTTGTATCAAACAATTGTAAGTTTTTTAGAAATCCGGCTATATCTTGATGATAATTTAAAAATTAATATATAGATTATTAAAATAAATTTTGATTATTCTAATATATTTTTTTATACATACAACCTAATTTAAATTTATAGAATTATATAAGGACCCAACTATTTATTATATATATATGTGCCCAGAGGATTTTTTTTTTTTAATAAAAATAGAGGACTGTACGCTTAATTAAACTAAAAGAACTAAGCTATATAAAAATTATCTCCCAAACACACATTGAGTACAAGTTGCCTCAGCTACATGTGGACTTTTTTACGTGTCCTGATGCTATACATTCATTCATTCATTCATGATGCCCGGCCACTTCAACCCCATTTACTAGTCTTACGTAAGCACATAACCCTTTTTTTATTTGGCCGAGAAAGCTTCCGCCTTTTATTTGGGCGAAGAGGCCCATAATTAATTTTTATTTCCATACTACAAAAAAGAATCGAATTCTCCATCGGAAATAATAAAATAATAGTTTCGCTTCAACCTTTGAATAGAAGCTCTTCGGCTTGTGGACATACTGACACTGTCATTTATACATGATCTTTACGCCTCTTGCCAAATATGAATATTTGACTATCTCGGGGATGCCCTTTGTATCCTAAAACAACTAAGATCATATGATAATATTTTCGTAGGAGGGTTACAGAGCATATACTGCCTCGTCACGTCCCATTCACTTGCTCATCTTATTATATAGTTGGTGTTTCTTCTATTTAAGAATCCAATACCATCTTCCAAAATATCAAGCTATATGGCTAAACACTAGCTTTTTACTTCCAATTACAGATTTTTTAACATGTTATACTCGTGATTCTCGGGGAGATGCATCAGTCTTTTCTTAGTTAGCAATGGATTACATGTTAATTTGTAGCTAAACTATTCCCAGCAGATGGTGAGGGTAGTTAGCTGGTACGGTGGAATCTATTTTCTCCTTGAGAAGAGTATGGCATCATTCTAGAACGCAGCTTGACCACGAATAACAAATGCAATAACTGTATATGCATTGCCTCTGGAATTATATATATTCATTTTGTCTGGACTCAACTTTCCAATAGGAAGAGGTTGCAAATAATTAAAAAGGGAAACGAGATTGGAAGGTTGGGCACCTTTCTTTCTGTTTCATTTGGCTTTAAAAGCAACTAAAAACAATTCCACCAAATATAAATAAATAAAAATAAACGGAAGAAATGGATGATGATAATATGATAAGTATGACGATCTGAAAGCGAGACGAAGAAGAAAATGAAAGAGAACGATGGTGGTGAATGTAGAGGAGAACGGCTGTAGAAAACTACTCTATCACCACGTTTAAATTTCAAACGGTAGAAATGAATCTCAAGTTCGCAGTTTAGGTTAACGAAAAAGCCGACATGGCTTTAACTACCTACTCGTACATTGTTTTATTTTAAAACGACATGGTAATCCCCATATTTTAGGTCGATTATAAGCTGATTGAAGCAGAAGTCGTTATATTTAAAACTGACATAAATAATCCAACGTCCTTTCAAAATAATTATAATGCTGTCACTATTTTTTACGTCAATTCTTTAAATTCCGGACGTTGATAGGTTACGTTAATAATGTTTTCTAGTGCTTAGAGCAAGGTGACGCCTCTGGAACAGGTGCATTGAATCTTCCCCCACACCATAGCCCATCATAATCAAGAAGCCTTCTTCTTTGTCTCAGCTTAGAACTGTGAATTTTATCAGCCATATTTCATATTTCATTCCAGCAATTTGAGTGATCTGCCTCTCAGTATACCTGCAATCAAAAAACAATATGCATTCTTCAGAGAAAAATTTACCTTCAGGGGACCCTCTCCCTCTCCAAGTGTATAAATCAATCTCTCTCTCTCTGTCTCTCGACTGACTATTGGGAACCGTGTGAGCCCCAATATGTTTAGAGATGTTGCATGATCCATCTGGGAGCAAATTATTATTCGCAACTTTCTCGTACACAAAAGTTTAGAGAGGGAAAGAATAGTGGGTGGACATTGATGATGATGATAAAGACAAATGGAATGAAGTAGGGCCAGAGAGGCAAGGGGCAGTCCTTTTCAATCCAAAATTACTTAATCAAAAATCAATTGGAAGGTCGCATATCCATCCAAGTTTTGCACCCCATTTTTGCTTCTCTTGATCACCTTCATCAACCCCACCACATGCTTTCCTCTCCCTCTCTCTCTTCGCATTCATATAATTTGATGCAGCTAGCCTTTTCCACCCACAAAAAAAAAAAAAAGAACTAGCTTATTATAAAATTGGTAGTGCTGGCCTGCGTTTTAATGCGATTCTTACATGCCAACAATGGGAATAATTAGTATGCATCTGATAGGTATACAGAAATAGATGGCGATGTTTGACATAAACGTCATTTTCAGGCTCCATATCTGCTCACTTAAACTTCCACTCCTCGTGATATCATCCTCTGGACTCATATATATCCATGGTGCACTCCTCTTTCTCCCCTCTACCGCTGCCCTTCTAGCTTGCAATTAATCTGAGGAGATCAGAACTATGTTGAATAGCCCTCAAGAGTGGCCCGAGCCCATAGTCCGCGTTCAGTCCATGTCCGAAACCTGCCTCGTCTCAATCCCTGACCGCTACATTAAGCCTCCTCCTGACAGGCCTTCCTTTTCTTCTGACCATACTAACATCCCCGTCATCGACCTCGCCGCTCTATACCATACTGGCCCGGATCCTGGAGGCCTGCAACGACTGGGGCTTCTTCCAAATCCTGAACCACGGGGTTAGCCCCCAGTTGATGGACGCCGCTAGGGAGACATGGCGCGCCTTCTTTCACCTGCCCATGGAAGTGAAGCAGCAGTACGCGAATTCCCCCAAAACGTAAGAAGGGTATGGAAGCAGACTTGGAGTGGAGAAGGGTGCTATTCTGGATTGGAGCGATTACTATTATCTTCACTACCTTCCTTTGTCGTTGAAGGACTATAACAAATGGCCTCATCTGCCCGCGGGTTGCAGGCAAGTGTTTGATGAGTACGGGAGAGAAGTGGGGAAGCTGTGTGGGAGGTTGATGAAGTTGCTGTCCGTGAATTGGGATTGGAAGAGGATCTCCTTCAGAATGCGTTCGGAGGAGAGGAGATAGGGGCGTGCCTGAGAGTGAACTTTTACCCAAAGTGCCCAAAGCCAGAGTTGAGGCTGGGTCTGTCGTCGCACTCCGACCCGGGAGGGATGACCGTACTGCTTCCAGAATACCAGGTGGCGGGTCTTCAAGTTCGCAAGTCCGGCGATTGGATTACGGTGAAGCCTCTCCCGCACGCCTTTATAGTCAACATCGGAGACCAAATCCAGGTGCTTCTCTCTTTCTCTATTTCCATTACAAGTATCTCGTTCATGAATTAGGCACACATCACCAAGGGAGGGAGGGTACTTGGTCGTGTTATTTTTAGTTTTTGTTTTAGAAGATAATAACAATTAGGCTTCTGCGCAGTAAAGACTAAAGACTAACGGTCAAGGTTTGAAAGTACGTGGCCTTAGCAGGACTCCTTCGCCCATTAGATTGAAAACGATCTTAATATTAAGAATGCTGAAAGATCGGCGCTCACGTACTTTATATAATTATGGATAAGTATGGGGCCATGCGGACTAAATGGGAATTCGGGATAAAGTCTAGGGCATGACATTGACATGTTGGTTATATTTATCATTTAGCTCAATTTATCCCTCTTCTAGCATATTAAAATGTCGAATATAAAGAATGCCTAAGCTTTTCAAACTTCCCTGGTCTAAGCCCAAACTAGATGACAAAGGTAGAGAGGAATATGAATAGTGGGTGATGATGATTAAAGGTTTAAGCACCCCTATTATAACAAAAAAAAAATTAGAAAAAGAATGGCCGAAATATTTATACACACATATAATAAAATTTGTCGGAGCCATACTTTTCATCAACTATGAGGAGCAAAATACTATTTTCTTGCTTCAACTTTAGTCCCATTACTCTAAATCTGTTATCATCACCTGTCATTAATTAATAATTTTTTAATAAATTAATTTTCCACAGAACAACCCTAGGACTGAGCGAAGCTGTATAACTCCAACGAAATGTGTACTACTCTCGAACATATGTATACTACAAAAAAATTGAGTTTCAGCGGTGACAAAAGTCGCCACTGAAAGCATAAAAGTCGCCGCTGAAAATCTTCAGCGACAACTTTTTGTCGCCACCAAGTCGTCACCTATGAGACTGTCGCCTATAAGCATTAGCGGCGACAATAGAAAGTCGCCGCTAAAAGTTCAACTAAAGGCGGCGACAAATGTCGCCGCTGAAAGTATAATCTGCGGCGACAAAAGTCGCCGCTGAAAGTAAAAGTCAATAATTGATTTTAAATTTTTTTCCTATTTTTTTTAAATGAAATGTTCTTATAAATATATAAATAAAATAATAAATAACTAAATGAACTAAAATCTAATAATATTAATAAATAATTTACATCATCCTTTAAAATATCAAAGTATATCAATTACTTAAATATATTTAAAAATAAAATAAAAATATTTAGTTTCCATATAAACATTATATGGAAAGACCAATACTACGAGTAGAAAAAGTAAGCGCCTCTGGTTATCCCTCTACATCAAGGCAGCGAATTAAATTTGTATCATTTGCTCCATTATTCTTTGCTCGAATTACACACGTTTCTTCTTCCATCATTGCTAGGAGTAAAGAATTCAACCATTTGATGCTTCAATTTTGAAAATATCTTGGTCTCTGAATCTTAAAAATATACCATTCTGTCATTGGACATGTCTCAGTTACCAAAATATGATTTAAATAGTGCAACGGCCTGTAAAGAAAGAAGTACAAGTGTCATGGACCACAAGTATCAAACTTTTGTATCAAATCCAATCAAAAATAGTTTTGCCAAAATAGAGTTCTATGAAAGAACTTAAGGATGTGCGGTCATTTAGATAACCAATAATTGCAGTTAAACGATAATAACAAAACAAATAACAGAGAGTAATGGTAGTCCAGAATTATTTTCTTCACCTTCATCATCGGCATCAGCATCATTTTCTCCTCTGGCTTCACCATAAACTTCTTCTTCTCCATGTCTATTTTGGTATTGTTGAATCATACCACCATCCTTTCCTTTACTCATAGCCTCCAAACTAGCATCTCTGTAAATCGCAAAGTTATCCTCCTCAAGATCTCCATTTGGAGATAATTCACCTTATTCTCTTTCAATTTTTAGGTGTCCAACTGATTCTTCTTGGTATCTTTGAACTTTGGTGCCTTCAGTGAGGGTCCCATTCGTAGATGTTCCTAGTCTAGTAGAATCACCACCCTAAGTGATAATTGAAAACAGAAATTCAGCACATTATTTCCAACAATGCTTGGTCTAAAAACAATAAATTAAGGCTGAAGTTAGAGAAGCCAATCATTGATGGAATATAGTCCACGAAAACTCCATCAACGTATCAATATCTTATAGCAAGATAATGCACCTAATAATAATAATAAACCATCAACTTGCAACAAGCTCCACTGTTTGGGAAACATAAAAATAAAATATAGTCCACGAAAACAACTTTATGTGCTATGTCCTAACAAACTTTAAGGATATATGTTTCTTTCTTTCGACTACATATTCTATCATCTCAAGATAAATCATGAAATATACATTTTCACTTGGAAAACATATAGATATAAATTATACGGGGAGGTCAGCCATACCTCTGATGAAGGCAAATAAACTCCCTCCACACTGGAAATAAACTGTTCTAATGGAATACTCCTTGCAAATAAACTGTTCTAATGGAATACTCCCATCCTCATTTCTAGAAGTATTTAATTGTTTAGAATTCATTATGGAAGCAGTAGCACCACTACCTGGACTACCATTACTCTCTGCCACAATTGCAGTGCCACTTTTGATGGAATTATTCTTAGCCTTGACAACATCTTCTGTATCCTCAGCACCTTGGGGCCGAGAAGGAACGCCAAGCATGGAATCTATAGCAGAGAGTAATGGATGTGGGTGAGGGAAAGTAATTCTTTTACATTACATTGCAGAATTATCCTCAGCAGCATATAATTCAACAGAAGCGTGCATTAGTGTAAAATAACTCTAGTCCCCAAATAAATGTTGAAGTCAGCAATTGAAAACCCATTTTCGCACCCATTATGTCATGTTTCTATGTTATAAATTGAAGGATGTGAATGGAGAGGAAACAGCTCCATTACTTCAAAGTTTTAAACTTAAAAGAGAGGAATAGGACAAGAGGGAAACGATTCCAGAAGAATTTCATCCCAGAAGAATTTACGCTAAAACATAGGGTAGCTAAGATGAAATATTTTAAGAACTGATTCCCATACAAAGACATCCCGTATCAAAGGCCAACCAGCTATGTGAAATATTATCAATGTAGCACCTGAACCATAGACCCATGAACTGAAACACAAATCATGGATGTTTTATTGGTTTAACTTGGTTACACAGGACGACTTAAGACCTACAAAATTAAATGCAACGAGGAAGAAGGAAAAAAAAAAGCAGAATGAAAAAAATCTATGCAGTGGAGAAAGATAAATGTGACTAACTTAGTTGAGGCTGACAGCCGGTACCGGGGCTCTACGATGTTTGGGGAGGATCCTCTCATCTCTGTTTCAGTCGAAGTAGCGGTAAGGTGACATCTGAATTTGATCTACGAGACAATAAACAGAATGCAAAGTTGAAACCGACATAAAATTAACTAGAAAGTACTACAATTTGGGTTGTAATTAGATAAAGACCAGTGGAGAATATCAATAGGTGCGTTTAAGACCTGGGATCTACACTGATTTGCAATTCAGAAGAAGTCAAAGTATCTTCGGAGGGCGGCAAGAGGAACTTGAAAATAAACTCGATGCAGTTGCTGAACTGGAGAAAGAAAAGAACCCTAAACTCCGATCAACAAGAATGGTGGTCGCGAGCGGAGCTGACTGCAAAATGGTGAACTCAAAAAGATGGAGTCGGTAAGAATTGAGAAAACAGTCAGAGGAGTTTATTACATTTGGCTCGCCTCAGCCGCCTGTCGCCATAAATCTCGCTGTCTCTCACGCTAACTCTACGCTAACTCTGATAGCTGAAGGGAAAGTAAGGTTTGGGCGCGGTTCCTCATTTTTCACGTTTTGAGCGCGGGCTGAAAAAATAAAGTTGAATCACACTTTCAGCAGGGACTACTTTATCGTCGCTGAATGTCTATTTTTAGCGGCGACTACTTTATCGCCGCTGAATATTTACTTTCAGCGGCGATTATTTTGTCGCCGCTGAAAGCCTTTCTTTTACTAAATATTTTTTAAGAAATAATCCTTTTAATAAAATAATAATATTTTTCTTCCAATCATTTCTTTAACTCATTAGGGAATATTTATAAAATTTTATGGGCAAATGATAATCTCTAATATTTTTCTTAAATTTTCTAAAAAAGTAAGCCTTTAATTCTCGAAAAATAGCTATTAAATCATTTCGGTCTCTTTTGGGAAAACAAACTCTTTCATAATCTTATAAACCCCTAAAATAATCATTTTATGATTTTTTTTCTTAATTTTTATTAACCCCAAAATATTTTTAATGATTATTCTTTCATTTATTTTTCTCTAAAATTTCACTTTTCAGACTTTTTAATTTCAAAAAATACTCTTAAACTCAATAATACGTTATACATCCTTTTTTATAGAAGTTGAGATGTTACATGAAATACAGTAACAGAAGGCATATGCAACAGTAACTAAGAATGTATATATGTATGCATTTTATGTCCCTTCTTTCTCATTATCTCTCTCTCTCACACATCTCCATCTCTCTATCTCCTCCCCGACATTATCTCTAACACACACATACTCACTCTTATGCTCATTGACACATATTATTTAATAATTTATTTTTATATATATTATATAGTTGCCTAAAACACCTCTAAATGGGTTAAAAATTGTAACAAGACTTTTAGCGGCGACATTTGTCACCGCTGAAGGGTATAAAAGTCGCCGCTGAATATTACCTTCCGCGGCGACAACAAATTGTCGCCACAGAAATGTGGAGTAAAACTTTTTTATTATTGACTTTCTGCGGCGACAATAAAAGTCGCCGCTGAAAGCCAGACTTTCAGCGGCGACTTTTATTGTCGCCGCAGAAAGTCAATAATAAAAAAATTTTATTCCTCTTATACTATTACTTTCTGCGGCGACAATAAAAGTCGCCGCTGAAAGTCTGGCTTTCAGCGGCGACTTTCATTGTCGCCGCAGAAAGTCAATAATAATTTTTTATTATTCCACTCTTATACTATTACCTTCTGCGGCGATAATTATTGTCGCCGCAGAAAAGTAGAGAAATTTGTTTTTATTATTGACTTTCTGCGGCGACTAATGGTGTCGTCGCTGAAAGTGAAACTTTCGGCGGCAACAAAAACAGTCGCCACTGAAAGTCTATTTTCAACGGCGACTTTTTTTGTCGCCGCTGAAAAGTCGTCGCCAAAACTCAATTTTCTTGTAGTGGTAGTTGAGTAAGCAGTGATCTGCAGGCTCTAACACAAAGAATGCAATTGTCAATATGTTAAGTAACGTCAATGAGTCAAAAGCTTGAATTCGTAATTTCAACCGATTCCATTCGGATTGCCCATGTACATGAGATATGTTTGATTTGTTGGAACATGATTAGTGAAGGGCGATAAATCGTGATATTGGAAGGTAGTAAGCAATGCAAGGTACAAGAGCGTGGAGCACAAAGTGATCGCGAACTCAGACAAAGAGAGAGTATCGCTTGCCTTCTTCTACAACCCCAAGAGCGAAAATCGCCATCCGGCCGGCCAAGGAGCTGCCGACGCCGGCTCTCTACCCGGCCATGACCTTCCATCGGTACAGACTCTTCATCAGATTGAAGGGACCACGCGGCAAGTCTCAAGTATATTCTTTACAGAATTCAACTTGATTTATTAATAATAATGCTCTTTTTATTTACTTAACTAATTCCACCCCCTCCAACCTCTCTCATTCTCATGGGCATAGCTGCTGCTATTAATACGTGTGTGTGTGTGTGTGTGTATTTGTTACCAAACCTAAAGTGGTTTTCTCATCGCGCCACTTGGTTTGTCATGGCTGAGGTATCGCTGTTTAGTGGTTTTGTTTGTGAGAGGGACAGACATGCTTTATTTAATGTCCAATAATTAAATACGACCATGCACGTACCTGTAAATTAAATATAATCGTTTCAAAATTAATGTATTGATTTTTAACACGTTCGTTCAGATGAAAGACCTTTAAACTTTAAAGTGTGAATAAAACACAAAGTTTGAATGAGATATTAATCAAAATTTGGAACGCCGTCTTCGTTCGCGCCGATACAAGAGAATTAATGACAACTATTTACTCTGAGGTCTGAAATATGACCTCTCTCATGGACAAATAGAATTAGCTAGAGAGCAAAAATGAGAATGGTTCAGCTCAATTTGTAAACATCAATATGATGCCCAAAGTCAAAATTGTGCACTACTCTATATATTAGGGTTTCTCCTCTCACGACGAACGAAATGTATTGGTCTTTAATCACGTGTTGCAACTCCGCAGCTTTCAGCGAATTCCGACTAAGTTAAAGAGGCTAATAGTGTTGTCTCACGTCGGTGCTGAGTCAAACCCTGACTAAGAATTATTATCCGTTACTTTTAAGTTGGAGTTTAACAATTAATGCCCATTATGTGCTAGGATACTGTAATGCTTTTGAAGCTGAATGGTTAGCCGTTTTCAAAGGGCTCAAACTTATTTAGGATATAAGATTTAGGAAAGTTGTTCTTAAATCTTATGTAAAGAATGTAATTAACATATATGTTACTAAATAAATGTAATATAATACCCGTAGCTTCATTTCTCTACGAATAAAAAATGTTAGACTATAGTTGAGAGTTGTAACTACCATACATTACAAAAGATTAGAATTGTGTTATTGATGCTCTAACTAAATGATATTTTTTTCTTGTTATAAGAGAGGGTTAAGCGCCCAAATAGCTAAAGAAACTAAACTGTAATAGAATTATCTCCCAAACACTTAAAAGTAGGGGTGTCCAACCTTGTCCCGTCCCGGGTGTCCCGACCCGGTCCCGGGGATTTCGGGACGGATCCGTCCCGTCCCGAAATGGATCGGGACAGGTCCGTCCCGGGACGGGACAAGGTTGGTATTCGGGACGGGACGGGACGGGTTTCGGCCCGTCCCTCGGGAATCCCGTCCCGTCCCGATTTTTTTTTAAAAAAAAATTTACATTATCCTATCTTTCCCACTCTTATATAGATATTTTTATTCTTATACAGATATTTTTATATTGATATTTCTATTCTTTCTTACTATTACTTTTTTTCCCTTATATGGGTAAGTTATTATATTATATCAAAGAGAAATGTTGGTATTTAGAGTAAGTTGCTGGGGCATTTTATATGGAATAATTTATTGAGATGGTTTTATTATAATATATTTTTAAAAAAAAAAATTGGGAATTCCCGTCCCGTCCCGAACCCGTCCCGGTCCCGTTGGGACCGGGACAAATTCGGGAAGGGACGGGACACGGGACGGGGTTGTCCCGGTCCCGACCCGTCCCGTGAACACTCATACTTAAAAGTAATAAGAGTCTTTAAGGTATGGTTTGGTACAGAGGATTTGGGGAGGAAGGGAGAGATTTTTCTCCCCTCCCCTCCAAAATTAGGGGAATTTAGAGGGGAGGGGATAATATTTATATTTTATAATATTAATATACCCATAGTTTTTTTAATATTTTAATATTACCCTTATGTTATATTTTATTAAAATAATATATGAATAAATTTATCTATATAAAAATATTTTCCCTCTCCTCCCTTCTTGAACTAAACAAGGTAATATATAAATCATTCACTTCCCCTATTTTAATATTAATCTAAACAAGGTAATAATAAAATTTCTTTTCTTCCCTTTCCCTCTATTAAAATCTCTCCCCTTCCCTCCCCTCTATTGAGCCAAATACACCCTAAATATACAAAACAACTATATACAACTGCCTTAATAGTCAAACATTATTTTGCTAGTGCGTCAACAAGTTTATTTTGATATTTAGCTATATGTTAAATTTTTAATTCTTATGATAGCTTTAATTATAAGGATGTTGATCTCTAACTAAGGATATTTTAATTACTTCATCAATGTTAGATATGTGTTCACCCCACTTATGGACCTTGGTTAAAAAAGATTGTTTGAGATTTCAGTCCGTAGTTTATTTTTAATTCTTGGGCTCACTTTTGTACCCAAAAAAACACCGACAGCACGTGTGTAGGGCTAAAACATGTAGCAATGTGTCCTGCCGCACATGCCGCCTGAGTCACATCAGTCCATTACCCCAAACAGTTAGTCCGAATGATAAGCGATTTGATATTATTTAAATAAAATTTTAAATTTGAGCCTTAGCGTATATAAAAAATCCTTTTTGAGAGATTCACCATAGCTAGGTACGTGACATGAGTCGAATCTAGATATAATCGGGACAAAACTCGAGTAAATAGGGTGAGGAAAAAAAAAACTCCCAGGAACCAAAAGTAAATGCGAACAGAAAAAAGGAAAGAAGGCATCAAACGTTGCTCTGTGAGGGGACTGTCGTATCAATGTCTGGTCGTCGAGGGCATAGCATCTGGGAAAGTGATTCTATTTTTTTATATATATAATTTGATAATTATCCGATTCTTACCAAGCTGGTC
The DNA here is from genome assembly GCA_037074615.1 of Leucaena leucocephala. Lineage (NCBI taxonomy): Eukaryota > Viridiplantae > Streptophyta > Magnoliopsida > Fabales > Fabaceae > Leucaena > Leucaena leucocephala. The sequence goes on along the minus strand of CM073517.1, from coordinate 359,682 downwards.
CAATTTCCAATTTATACAATTGGATCTAGAGATGTAAAATTTTTATCTGACTTAAATAATATCAATTATTTTTAACAGTAAAGAAAATGTGCCTAGTTAAAAGTAAAATCTCAAAGAAAGGAAAGGAGAGTCACAATAAAAATGGCAGTTTGAGAGGAATGTCGATCACGTAACAAAAAAATGATATGATTGGCCAATAAAATTTGTATTGAGTTCTTGAATATTCCTTGCCAAATGGAAGCCTTCAATCCAACGGAGTTCGGCCTCAGGCTCGGTGCCATTTCGCTGGTTTTTTCTTCATTGTTTTTGGGTTAAAATCAGATTACTGCATCTCACAAAAAAACGCAAGCCAATTTTGGTTTCGAATTTGTCTGCAAATTAGTTTTCAATTGTTCATCAACGAAGTTAAATAAATTACCACGATGAACAGGAACGAATCTATATGTACCACACTTCAATAACTCTAGTCAAAATTATATTTTTTTTACTCAAAAAATAATTTAAAATGGAACCCCACTGGGGAACTCCATGTTTTATTTGCAATTTGGCCCCCAAATCTGCGTGACTATGAACAACAAGGAAGATGAGCGAATTCAGTAAGCAGGGATAATAATACAAGCGCTAGCGACGTAATACAATTACATATACTTATACAACATAGGGAAACGCAACCCAATACAATAATGATTGGGATTTTAAGGCTAAATTAGGTTCGCTATATGCTATTGCTACATGCTTAATTTTACAACCACATTCTCTGGCAGCGATCAGTCCACAAGTACTTTTGGGGGAAGAAGGTATACGCCTGAAGCCTGATCCTGACATGTGCCAAGTTTCACAACAAAACGAGCGCCAAGGTTGTACCTTTTCTGTACTTGAGCAAATCCTCCTCTCAGAACTTGCTCTACCCAATCCTCCACCTCTGTGTCCCCGTCTGACACATATGCAGCTGCAACTAGTTGTTCCATGGCTTCTGCCTCGATCCGTAGCGCACACTCGGATCCTAGAATTTTGTGGAAGTTCCTTCTTATCACTTTCAGCAACCTATCAGCAAGTGCCTCGAAATTATAAGGTTTAAAAACAATTGTTTCATCGACCTGGTCAAACAAATTTTGGAGCCAAAGGTTTTGGTTCGCAGTTGAGACATGCTCATAATTTTCACCATCCATATGTTGCATTTCATTCTGTTCAGCTGGAAGATTTAAATCCAACACCCAGTTTGATGCCGTGTGGGCCCTCTTAGCGATGTCTGAATTTTGATGTTGATGGTGAAACTCGTTGTCACCAATCAATTTTCTTTTATTTACAAAAACTAGATTGGGAATGGGAATACTCTCTGTAGAATTGCCAACTACAGTGAGGCTCTGGCTTCTAATGTCTCCAACCAGTTGCTCGACTTTTAGCTTGATTGCCCCTCCTTTTGTCCTTAGTAATCTTTCCTCGGAGTAGTTGGAAGGTTCCCTGTTCGACATGCTGTTGTTTTGGATAATTGGAAAAGATGCCACGAATATTGAGTTGTTCACACCAACTTCTCTTCCATGCGAGTCAGTAAGCTTTCCGGTCACGATGGCTTGAGACAAGCTATTTTGAGCCAGCATATCAGCCTTGTCTACATTTTCCAGGAAAACTACGGATAATGGTTTCTTGGACAGCTCCCCCACAATAAAATCAAGAGTAGTCTTCCCTCTGAGTTTCACATCGTATCCTTTCATTTCTTCTGAATTTAGATCCACAAAAACGAAGCTTTCTCGGCTTCCACACAAAAACTCTGCCAAAGAAACAGCAATTTTCTTCTTACCATGCCAATCGGGTCCAACAAAATTCATCCATATGTCCCCTCTTTGATCTGCTTTCTGGTGTTTACCTCTTTTTGCTTGGCAGCGAACTAGTGTCCTAATTATAGCATGCAAGGCGTCTTCCTGCCAGCCAACCCTTTTCACAAGAGATTGGAAAAGAACTTTGGGATTTCTTAGGTCAGCTTGTCCACCATGGTCAAAACTTAGGCAAGATGAAGACAGGGTTGGGCGCTGGAAAGTATTTTCATCAACATTCAGAATTATGCTTTCGCCTGTAGTTCTTTTAGTTACGTTGTTGGCGTGGGAAGAGCATAATCCTAAGCCTAGGTCTGTGGTTACGGAAGTCACAGATGAGGGAGACATTTGACCACCATCACACATACTTGAGTTGGACCCGTTGCATGATCTTAGGTCACCTGACTGGAGATCTTCAGCTTTCTGGAACATCTCTGAGATTTTTGAAGTAAATTTCTCCTTGGACACCACAGAAGAAGGACTGCCTGATTGTGTTGTAGGTTCCATTTGCTCCCCATCGGGCACTTGTGAATTTAGATCGATGTTCTCAATTGCTGATGCATCAGTAATCTTGCTGCTGTGGTTGTTGTCAACATATTTCTTTTTGACGTCTCTGCATTCAAAACCCACAACAGTTCGACAAGTAGTTGCATCAGGGAGTTGCTGAATATGGTGCTTGCATGTCTCGTCCACTTTCTTAGGTGGCTCAGGTTCATTAGAATCCAACACAACGACACCATCCTTGGTGGTCTGCACTGAACGGAACAACAAGGGTTTTACACTAACAAACACGGAAACAACTTTATGCAATACGAAAAAATAAAAAAAAAATCTAGAGGATTCTCTCGGCTGTCAACATGGGAAATGTTACATTAACAAAAGATCTTAAAAGGAATTCTTACTGGACATGAAGGTCAATTCCCAATAATTATATGCTTATGCATCCAATACCAAAACCTTCAGCAAGCAAATATTTTCTTGAAGACTTTCGATCAGGCATGTTACTTGACATACCATTTATGAAATGTTTGATCGTTTTAAGAACTGCACAGAGCCTTTGTCTGGCAAATGGCAGGTTTGCAAAATGTGGTGCTTGGGGAACGAGTTGAATAAAGCTAAACAAAAGCTCCAAACCAACCCCAAATTAAGATTTGACAGTAGTAGGATTTAGGTTGGTAAATAACCGCGGTCAGTGAAAAAATAAAAATTCTCAAATTTGTAGGCTGAATTTAGTTGACATATATGAGTGCTACAGCGCGCACCTTCGTATTCAATGGTTTTGCTGAGCCAAGCTCAGGAGCCTGCAACCACGGAGGAAATGATCGGCAAGAGACAGGAAATGAAGCAGAAAATTCTTGCTCTGAAGCAGCAACCCCGTCTTGTCGAAACCTTTCACCACATTGACGGCAATGGGGAATACAATAACACGAGCAACTTAGTGGACCTTCTAAGTCAGAAGGTGAAGGGAAAAGGCCACCAAATGGGACAAACGAATCCGTTAAGCTGTAAATATTATATATATAAAAAAAGAATTCAGTCAAGACAAAATAGGCGCATGACAGTAATTGACCAAAGTTCAGAGTCTCTTAGTTATATATACATACATACACGTGTATTCTTGACAAAAGGCAGCCTTTATTTAATTTACTATCATAGGAGTTTACTTTCAATAATGTATCGGAATAAGCCGCCGCACATCTCGTTCAGAACCAAAAACTATCCTTACTTTTACACATAGACCAGAACACCAAGAAATTGCCCCCTATCTCCCATTTTCCAATTTCCTTTCGCGGAAATAAGAACATATAGATACAAAACTACCGACACTTCGGAGATCATAATTTACAAAAGACAAGAGGACAAACGAAAATACACACGTGCGTGCATATACAGACACAAATTGCTTAACTAATTCAAGTTAACCGACGGCTTGCCTGAGCTAGACCTTGGGAATTTGTTTGTTTAGTGACATAAAGGACGCGGAAAATCATGCCAAGTTTCAAGCCAGAGTTCTGATGAATTTGGAAACAAAACAAAGGGATATGAACCACTTACCTTGATCTAGGCTTCTGATATGATTCGGCCATGGAAGGCCGAACAGAGGTGATGGGTAGAAGCTGCAAGTCCCAGTCCCTTTCAATGGATGGAAATTTAACCACAAATTTCAAATAGCAATCATAGCTCGCCGCCGCACCCATTAACCAAAACTTCCCATAATTGAGCTCCAATAACTTTCCCAGTTCGCCAACAATATAGCTCACTGCTTCACCTGAGGCTTTCTCGTTCACTAAACACTTCAAGTCCCCGAAATTCACCACCAAACCAGGTCCTACACACTGCTCTACCATTTGGCTAATCTTCTTCAATTTCAACCTCAAAGCCTTGTCATCGCAATTCTCTGTAACAAACTTGGAAACATCTTTTCCTATGGATATCACGTGCAACCCACATAACTCTACTGGCAAAATACCATCCTTTCGTTTATCTATAACGTCTGTGAAACTCCGAAGAGCATCATACGCGCATGCACCCAGAAGCAGAGGATTCCTGCCTCTGTTTCTGGAGAGTACCTCCCCTATTCTTTTATAGTTCTCGTCCCCGTCATACGACCAGGACGACCCGGAAAATGGAAAGGTGAAGGTCCGACGACCAGGATCCACATGGTCCGTTAAGTTGCAGAGGAATATAGGGGGGCCTCTGGAGCGCGAGTAGCGAAGGAGCTGCGGGAGAGGACGAAGAATGGCGAGCTTAATTTCGGGGCTTCGAAAACCCGCTTCTCCGAATACCCGGCTCACAACCGGGTCGTCGAGTATCGACAATATCAATTGCTGAAGTTCGACTTTCACGCAAGAAACTGAAGAGGGTTGCTGTGAGATTTGATGGTAGAGATGGAAATTCTCGGGCTGTCTCCGTTGGTTCGCTTGCGAACGCTTGATGGCAGCCATGAAAGAGTTGGAAACAGGCGGGTCCTCGACTATTTGGGCCGAGGGGACCCGGTCCAGAGACACGCTGAGGCATAGCTCCAGGGCTTTGAATTGGAGGCGAGACGAGTAGGCAGAGTTCCGGGCACGCCCGCAGGCGTCGCGTAGGATTGAAGACGGCAACGAAAGGAGAGCGGAGACGGCATGGAGTGAAGTGGTTTGGGCATGTCCGCGGCGCCGAGCCACTGCGACGGCCTCGTCGAGCGCGTTAGCTGCCTCCGAAGTTAGGCATTGCCTAGCTACTCCGACGGGCGTAGGCATCGCCGGCGTTCATATATTGCCACAGAATTTGTTGAAAAGAAACTAATAAATTAAAAATGGGAAACTGGAGAATTGGCAGTCCCGAATTGTTTATTAAGGGAAAAGAATATTTTTAGATTAAAGAAAAAGGATGAGAATTAGGTGTTGGGGGAGTGGGGGCTCCAAATTCGCATATGTAGATATAATAATGGTGGAGGGGGAGGAGTGGAGATGGTGGGACCCACGGAAGAAGGCGCCGCCAAGGAGCAGAGGGAAGGGGCGTTACGGGGAGAGAAAGAGAGAAGACGGAGGGTGGGTGAGCACTGAGGAATGGGGAAGGAGCACAGATTCTATAATGGCAGAGATCTTTTTCCGGGTCTCTCTCTGGCAGGTTTAGTTGAGTATCAACATGTCGCCGTCGTCTTCTTAATCGCAATTGTATCTTTTCGGAGGGAGAAAGAGAGAGATGCTACGTCCACTTACTTTCCTCGGTCAACGTCACTGTCTGCTTACGTGTTATTATATCGTTTACTTTTCACCTCATTATTATTATTATTATAGCGATAATAATCTCTTCTGTTTTCTACGCGTACCTATAAGCCTCCTCAGCCCTTAATCGCGGTCCGTGCTCTTAATATTGTCGGAGTCTTCAAACATTCGATGACGGAGATTATAGAATCCCCTATATTAAGTTTTATATTGATACGATCCTTTTCTTTTTTGCCTCCAATATTAACACAGTGCAACAGAACAAAGAGAAAGAAGAGGGCGAAGTGAGATATATATATAACAGAAAATCTTGAGTGGGCATGGATGGCGATTCTGCTATGTGTTTTCTTTTGCGGTGGAATTCTTGTGGCTCAAGTTTATAATGAGATTTGATTCCCTTTCTCTTCTGGTTACTTAGATGGATTATATTGGGTAGCAATTTCGTTCCTGCTCGTTTCTTTTTCTCTTGATCCGTGCTAACCCAAAATGGATAAAAATAAAAGATAACATCCAAATATAAGCACCCATACAGTGTCTTCTAATCTCTGCATCCCGAACGAACAATGCGCGTATATATGCTCCCCAGCTCTGGAGACAGGTGGGGATATATAATGGGTATCTACTAGCTACTCTCTTATGAAAGTTGTTTTGATTTCGGGAGGGATAACACGTAGTTATAAATTTAGGGATATTCATGGGCAGGGCTGAGCAGGATAATTCCTTTGTCCGGTACTCTGTCCGAAAAAAATATGAGCTGCATTTTACAGTCCGATGCCCAACCCTACCCGATAAAAGCCTTAACTATTTTGGGCTGGGTGTAGGCGGGCTAGGCACGCCTAAGTTGTGATGCCATATTCATATTGTGGGAAAAAATCTGTAATTATAAACTTCTAAAATAATACCATATTTATATGTCTCCAAGAGTTAAATAATATCTATAATCCACTAAAAATAAGGTAACAAAAAGATAATAATTAAAGTCTTAAAATTTATTGCATATAAGAAAAGCCTTAAAGTCTAAGTAGTTTGTAATTACAATTTTACATCAATTTCTCAAATGTTGACAAGGATAAAATATCTAAAAAAAATAAAAAAAATAATTGTAATTTATAATGTAATCATATTATTAAAGTTAAAAAAAATCAATATAATTATAAATATTAAAAGACGTAACTTACGTATTAAACTACTTATATTTTTAAAATGAACCTTTTAACTATCATATTCTCTCCTCAAAGTGTATCATCTAATAAGAAAAGTAAAAAAAAAAAAAAAGGTGTTAATAGGCAGGGCAGGGTAACCCCCTGCCCGAAAAAAGTATAGGCTGTATTTTGTAGCCCGATATCTAGCTCTGTCCTATATTTATCAAGTTAGGTAGGATTTTTTTTTCACGAGCTCAGGTGAATATATTAGGTCACGGGTTTTATAAATAACCTTGGGTATAATATAATGATCAAAATTTATTTTCTTTTCGAGTTCTCGATAATGAGAAACCGGACCGAACTTTTTGAGGACGAAAAGAATGATTAAGTTGAGTGTAATTTAACAGGGTGAGAAAGCGGCAAACGTAAAATTGAGATGGGGAAGAATGGGGGCAAGGAGTGAATATAATAATTGAGAAAAGCAGTAAGAGAGGCTAAGAGGAGAGGGAGGGGGGTGGTGGGGAATAATTGCAGCGTAGAAGCAATAATAGAAGGTGGCGAGCATCCATCCAATCAAGAGATACTCCACAATGGGATTCGTTTAAGTGGTGGGAGTGCATCCTTGATTCCATATCCCCATTTGCCATCCCCAAAGTCCACTTTTTTGGATCCAACACACGGTACACTCACTTAATTTAATGTCCCCAAATCACCCTGGATCATGATCACCGCACCTTTTTACTCGGGTAACTACTCTTTTTTGCCCATAAGTTCTTTTTAGACCAAATTCAATAATCTAATAATAAATTAATTGTTACCCCGATAGAAATAACAGCAGGGTCTGAAAATTATCTAATCATGGGAGAGGAGAGTGGGAGAGTGGGGGGAGAAGCATCCCATTGCTTTCCACTTCTTTTGTGAATAATGAGTTAACGAATGGTGCCCCCACACAAGGCACACCATATAAAAGTTCCTCAATTTGACTTCCTCTTTTGTCTCCTTTTCCCAACCCCCCCCCCCTCTCTCTCCTCTCCTTCCTCGTCTTCCTTACCTCAAATTACCAAACGCCCTCTGATCAATAATAATACCTCTGACACGCTGTTCCTTTCTATTCCTCAGACCTTGCTAACACCGTTTGACCCCATCTCCCCTTTTCTCTTCCTTATTTCCTGTAGTTTTCCTCCCCCGAACGTTTTTACTGCTCCTCCGCTCCTAAACTAGTTAGACATTTAGTTTTAATCTAATATTTCAATTATCTTTATCTTTCACCTTTATTAAAAAAAAATATTTATTTATCTCATCTATAAACTGATATATATGACTCTAATTCTTAATATATAATATATTTAACTAATTTATTTAGATTGAATAAATTAATTAATATAATATTTTTTAAAATATCATAATCATTATATTTCTTAATTCTGTCACTCTTTTTCTGACTTTATTATTGTTAAGAGAATGTTAATAGGGTCATTTTATAAAAAAATAAATAAATATAAAAAATAATTTATAATTATGTCATATATTAAGAATCGAATGAGTATATATTAAATAGATATATCTTATATAAATTATATCATACTTATTATAATTAAATAATTTATAAAAATTTATTCATCTAACTAAATTATTTAAATAATTTTTATATTTAAAATCATATCAACTTATTTTTTAGATAAGTTTAGAATATTCATCATTAAAAGAGGTGAATTTCGTACTATAGATATTTGGAGGGATTTTAAAATTAGTTACGAGACCAGTATACATACGAGTATCGAACCCCTAACATCTTTTCACTCATGGCGTATGTTTCATTTTCTTTTGTGTCTCACGGTTAATTTATCAAATTTTTTTATACAAAATTTTTTAAAAAGAGATTGAGCTCACTCACGATCTAAGGGTAGGATAAAATTTTCCTTTCTTCTAAGTTTATACCAATATCAGACAGAATGAATTATCAATTATTTTTAGGCATAAACTTATATACAAAAATTAAGATGTCTCTCCTAAACGTTACGATTAAAAATATAATGAAGTTGTTAATTTATCAAATTAATCAATCAATAAGCATCAAATGCATTAAGTGGGCTTGAGGCAAACCACCCACTAGCTCCATATGCCATTGTATTCAAAAGATCAAATCAAAAGGTAAATGGTTGGTTTGGAAGACTAAGGGGGAAAAAGTTCAGTTTTTTTTTTTAATCTTATTGCCCAAATGTCTTGCTAAGATTGTGTTGGAATCTATTGTATTTAATCTAATTAAAGGTATTTAGGCCATGAAACTTGTCATATTCCGGGGGCCTCTGCTAAAAGAACAAAAAGGTAATAATAAGGTATACGTGTGAGCATTTGCATCCGTAAATTCGTTTATTTTCTTGATTTAAAATGCCAAAAGCATGAGCATTAGTGATGTAATGGCCAAAAAAAAAAATGAGCCTAGTCAGGAAGAAGACTCGATGCATCTGTTACGGGGTTGCATTAATGCTAGGGAAAGGTGGATTTCCCTTGTCACACCCTCGTTGTGGGAGAGATTCACCTCTGTTGAAGGAGTGGAGTGGGGGCAATGGAACCTTAAACATGAAGCTGGTAGAGAGTAAACGAGGAAAGTTCAGGGGTCCAAGTTATTTGGGTATGTTTGCTAGGATAACTGGGTTTGTAGATGCAATAAACTTTTTGGAGATGAGAGCGATCGAGACTACAACAGTGCCCAATCCAGAGCTTTTGTCGTGCTTGCTGGGATCATGATTTGATGTCACAGTGCCATTTCTACACTGGCAAGCCTGCTGCAAACCAACCTTCTGACAGCAGAAAGGACTTCTTCAAACTTGAGGTAGACGGGTCTGCGCTCAGTTGCGGAGGTGTCATCCGAGTGGAAGATGGTAGTTGGTTGTGCAGATTCAGATGCAAGCTCAGCACAGTTCCTCTAGCTAGTGCAGAGCTTATTGCAATTATACATGGCCTTCAAATATGCTGGTCCAAGGGTTTGAAAAAGATTGAACTTTCTATTGACTGTATTGAGGTAGTTAATTTGGTAACTAGGGGATTGGACTCCAACCATCCCTTCAAAGACATTATTGAGGATGCTAGACTCTTGTTAGTCAGGAATTGGCATAATATGTTTGTATATGTGCCTAGAGAGTTAAATTCTCTTGCGGATCATTTAGCTAGGATTGCTCATGATCTTGTTGATAATTTTTGCCTCCATGATCAACCACCACCTTCTTTTGAGGAGGCGGTTGTTGATGAGGGTACGCAGTATGTTGTGTTGTAATACTCTTTGAGTGAGAGGAATACAGTATGTTTTATTAAAAAAAAAAAATGAGCCTAGGAATAGAGTTGATAAATAGGGCTTCCTACAGAGACTCCATTGCCTCCGCCTTTGCGTCAGCTTCGGGGCATCTAATCAAGGGGCCATACAGAGACACATTCTTTGTCCCACCGAATAAATCTGTTTCAGATTTTCTGGCGAAACAAGCAGTCGCCCCAGTCGTCCATCTCAACAAGACAGCGCAAACAGAGAGAATTTCGGGTTGGAACATCTCTCCTCTCACGAATCTCCGACTCTCATACTTTCCTCTGCTTTACTTTTTAGTGCTTACAATTAAACCTGGCGCCGTTCTGATCCTAATTAAACTTTTAGGAGTCCAGGAATTTAAAGCGGAAAGTTAATATGTGATTATATGTGTGAAATGTGAGTTCAAGGGCGTCTATCTCCGTTGGATTAAAGACATGCTAAATTTACTTGCTATAACTTTTAGATCCAGGGAAAAGCGATGCCCAGAAGAGGAAGAAGATGTGGCGATTACTTTCGGAAGATGTCTTCCTTCCATGGAAAGGCAAACTTTTTATCCAAAAAGAAAAAAAGAAAAAAAGTGGAGCACTTAGCGCAGTGCGGAGTGACTTTTTATTTTTGTGTTTTTTTGATAGAATCCCTAAATTCCATTTACCAACAACAAAATACATAATCAATGAGAGTTTGATCTAGCAAGTAAGCAGAGTTTATCTTTTATAACATCTGAAAAATCAAGTAAGCAAGAAAGAATCACTCCAATTCTGAAAAATCATGTCGTTCGTTTCGATCTACGCATTATATTTACTATCAGCTACGTGTGTGTGAAGTTTTTTGCATTCTATTGTTCGTTGGCAACTTTTTCCTCAGGCTAAAATTGCACGGATCACTTTTATAGAGTGACTTGTGACTTTTGAGAGATATAATTAAAAGCGATACATACAATTTTGACTTTGATATAGGTATCTGCCCCCTGGGGGATGATGGGCCATGACTTTGATATATGTATCTTCCCCCTGGGGGATGATGGGCCATTTTTTCTCTGTAGCTTTTGCTATACAGTGCGCCTGATCTCTGTTCTTTAGTGTCACCCACTTTTCTTTTCCAACTCCTCCTTTCTCCTCCGCTTTTAATCTATACTCAGCCTTTACCATCATTTTCCTCTTCAGATTCATTCTTTGAGTTTGTTAATATTTGGACCTAATTCCTTCACCTGTTTGATGTTTTAAACAGATTGTTCCACTCCTGCTTTAAGAGTTACAAATTAATCCTGAATGAACGTGGCCAAAACCCAGCGAATATGACCCGCACAATTAGAACTTGAGGGAAGCTGAATACTGAAATTTAAACTTGAAGAAGGGGGGTGGGGGTGGGGGCATAACAATCATTTGAATTTAAAGTTTCCTATACATAAATAGATATCTGTGGATATATATGGGGTACTGTAAGAAAATTAAAACTGGGAAAGAGTGGGGTTGAGGGGGTCAATTATTGGGAAGACAGACTTTGACGTGGAGGTGGCAGCCAGCATTATTTCTTTCTTTCTTAGCCAAGTAGTGGCGAGGCTAGGTTTAGGCTTTTCGTGGCATTACGCCCACCATAAAGCCGGTGGACCCTCTCCCGAGTGCTTGCCCTTTTCGCCGAAAACTACTCCTCCACCCAATTTTTCTACTATGATTCTGCCCCTCCCCATTTTCTCACCAGAGAGGCTTGAGCAACCTCACACAGTGATTCAAATATTCGCTGAGACCCTTCATTATAATTAAGTAGGGGACTTTTTATAATGAGAATATAAGAATGTTATGTAATGTGAGCCTTGGGATTGAATAGAGAGAGGGAGGAGGCAAGCATATATACGGTTGTCGCATGGAGGGTCAATGAGATGCGACCTCACTCATCCTCTGCCTTCCTCCCAAAGTGCCTCCCCTGTTCCTGATCTGACCTAAATGGACCACTTCCCCGATTCAATATTGAGTGATGAATCAACCTTGTACGCAGTTATTTGATCTGACTTTTGTCCTCGAGTGGGTGGGCTCCAATTTTACAGGGTCATCCAACTTTATGGTGCAATGACTCGAGTCAAGCAACCATGAGTTATTAGGTGTTTACGGAGGCAGGACTGGGATAATTTTATCTTGTGTTCCGTCCTAAAAATATCCCATCTTATTTAGAATTGGGATAGGTTCAAGATAGAATGGGATATCTTAATTTTATTTTAAAAAAAATTATACTACTGGATATTTTATACACAACCGGTCTATTAATAACATATAATTAAAACGTACAAAATAATAGAAGAAATTAAATTTTTCTTATTATGATTATCAACTTAAAATAATAAATACCATTAATTATATTATAAATACTATTTTTTTTTAATTTTTTCACTTCATCAACTGAAATTACTATTTTATCTATAAGAAAACAAATATATGTAAATAAAAATAAAATAAAATTATCTAATAAATAATATGATATAACCAATAATATATTTTCTTTTACAAAAAAATATAAATAAAATAAAAATATTTTTTATTTTTTTAAATATTTAACGGAACGAGAGTCCCGAGAGTCAGACCAAAACTTGTCCCATCCCGTCCTAATTTATCCTTTCCTGACCTTTCACGGGATAAAATGGATCGGTCCCGAATTGCTTGAAATTGAGTGGAGATAAGGATAATTTGAACAACCCTATTAATTTTCCACTGCTCTTGCGCGAGTGCAGCTGCCGTCCTTCCCCTGTGCCACAACCTTTTTCTTTATTACGTCATCCTTTCATTACTTAGCGATACAAATCCCTCCTAAGCGACCAATTAAGGAGAACCGTGGCATGAATTACAATGATCCATATCCTGAATCATTGTGAAGTTCAATGGTAGATATACATATTAATAAAAGAAAAGCAACAAATACATCTACGTTGTTCACCGTTAAAAATATGGCTACAGAAAAACTCGACTCGAGGGGCGTTAAATTGAAAGAGGATCCGTTTCCGTAATAGAAACGCTTGTTCACTCGATGTCCTCCGGAATTCCGGATCAGTGGCCGATGCGGCGCACCACTCGCTTTATAAGGACACTTTTGCCTCCCCGTTTACCTTGTCGTTTTCTTTCACGTTTTTTTTCTGGCCAATTATGTAAAGCGTTCGGCTCCTTTTGTTTGAGAATAAACATAACAATAAATCTTTTTAAAATCAATTCTTCATAGCCAATCTAAGTATTTTCTTTAACTTTCTCATTTTTTTACTTAATTATTATTGAGAGAGTATTAATAGAGATAATAAAAAAAATATATGAAATAGATATTATATTTAAAATTAAAAATAACTTAATAATTAAATTAAATATTAAAAATTAAAAAAATATATATATACATACATAAAATAGTACTGCTGCATAGGGTTAGTTCAGCTAAGTGAATTGTGTATGACAATCAAATTCAAATGTTCCATCATTCTAGTTTTTTTCTCTTTAAAAGGTAGTGGGATATAGCACTGATTAGTGAATCCGGAAGTATAAAGGCGTGCATATATATATTTTATAAATAGTGAGGGCTATAATCTGATCAAAATAAATTACATAAATAAAAATTTAACTCTAAACACTCAGAAGCTAATATTTTTCTTAAATTAAACGGATAAGTAGTATGTATTAACGATTTAAATAGTTTTTTATTTATCAAAATATTTGTCATCTGGTTTCTTTTTTTTTCAGAATGTATTTTAAAAGTACCTGCCTTGACCTATTTATCAATATTTTAACTAAACTGAATATTGGTCTTCTTTTTTAAGGTGTGAATGAGACCACCGCATAAAAGCACAGGTATTGCAGATAGAATAGAACGCAGTCATCATGCATCATGCCCTTGGAAATTTGCATGGGCCTCTAAGCTGACCAACTCAACTTCATTACTTTAGGCCGCTTAACCAGACCAGTTCCTTGGCTCCATCCTTTCTCCCGTGGGCTTCCCAGGAGGACAATAGTGTCCCCCATTCCTTATGTTTATTAAAAAGAAGGGAAAGGGTTGGGGGGGGGGGGGTGTACATGTTAACCTTTTTAGGGAATGTGGAAATCCAACAAGGCAAATATTTCTTAAACCAACGTGATGTAAATGGTAAATCTTTTATACTAATAAGTAATAACTTTGGATTCAGACGCGTTTACATATTCCGAGCTCGGGTCCTCGTATAATCACTTCCCTTTTGAATAATCAAGGACAGGGAAACCATTACTTTTGATGCCCCAATTTTTCATGCCACCACTTCTGAAAGGTACTGCAGAACGTGGAGCGTATAATTATGGGAGTTAGTGGATTTCAGAATAATTATTAAATTATGCACAAACCCCACCGTCTTAAAGTATAAGGCAATACTGCTATATATTGTCATAAAGAAAGGTTCCGCGTCAATCAAAGCGGCACAGTCAGAGAGCCAGACATTTGTTGCTTTTCCCTTGTTACTTATGGGGCACATTCCCTTGAAACGAAAGGTTCCATGATTGATAAAACATAATTATTTTTCTTGGGGGGTTACCCGTTATGCCATTATACTCTATTATTTAGGTGAGATTATACATACAAAAGAAGCGATCTAGAATTGCCATGGAAAAGATTTCCCACCCCTCCCAAAACAAATTACAGCTGATCATGAAATCGTAGATCCAACTACTATGCTTCAAAGTTCAAACGTGGTCCTGACCATGTATATATATATATATATATATATATATAACACCAACATCGCGCAAAAGTGAGATTAGTTACTAGTTTGGCATGCATGGGCATTCAGTAACGGATAAAGCATTTGAAATTCAAACGCAAAAGGGAGGAGAGAAGAGAAAGGAAAAGGAAAGGAGAGAAAAGGAAAAGAGGAGAATAATAATGGAAAAGGAGGTTAATGATTCCATAAACCAGCGAGGGTGTCTGGTAATCATGAAGCGTCAGGTGTGTGGTTGGTCACCCAAACAACCATTATTATTATCTCCGGTGGGGTCTCTGTCCCTCTTAACCACCTAACCTCTCCCTCTAAATCTTCATTTTACTCTAAGATTCACTCCTTCCTCTCTCTATCATTCTATTCTTTGTCTGTTTCTTTGCCCTACACTCAAACAATATCTTTTTTCTCTCCTATCTGGTTGAGTCAGTTGATTGGGATAATTCAAACTAAACACCTCGTATTTAAATGGTCAAAAAGATTAACACATGTTGGTGCTCAACAATACACTTTAATTAATTTATCCCTTCTTATTGACTCTTTTTATTTCTCTCCATCGTGAGTTTTTTCCCGGCAGTTTACTTTATTTGAAGTACTATAAGCGGTCGGAAACGAGAAAAGAAATGAAACTGCTTCTGAGTTCTGAGAATATCCGACACATAATAATAAGACTTACATGCAATAGCAGCGCAAGAATGCTTGAAATTAACATAAGAAAACCAAGAACCATTCGCGAGGGAGGAGAAGAAGAAGAAAGAAAATAGTTAAAAAAGAAACCCAGAAAATACGTTGTGGATTCTGGAAGATGTTTGAGAAAAGAATGCCAAGAAAAGAAAAGAAAAAAGTGAAATGAAAGGGTCCCGCACACATGTTGACTTCTCACCACAATTGTTTTTTGCCCCTAAATGAACAGAGGATTATTCCTCCACGAGTCTAATGTTCTTGCTTATAATAGTTTGGGTCCCGCCAAACCAAATACTCTCGGAATCACAATATGTCCTTCCTTCTCCTTTCAAAGTTATTAAGACGTTAAGACATACGCACCCCTCCCTTTGCTTCCGTTTTACATAAACATTAGACCACGAAAAGATAGAGAGAGAGTCATCGACACAGAATCTCTCTCTATTCCAATCAAGCATGCACATCCCAAACCATGCGGTTTATTGCAGCTCTGTCCCTTTCTGTTTCCTTAGTTCCCAAGCCGTTGCCCCTCTAGCTCAGTCAGCTTCGGCTATCTCTCCCGCTCTGAATTCTCTTACTCATGGCTGTCTCCGACGTCGGAGCTGTCCTAGAATTCTTGAGGAACAATGGCTTCACAGAGGCTGAGTCCGCCCTCAAAGCGGACGTCATCGAGAAGGGTGATACGGGGTCGTTCGACTACGAGAAATTCTTCTTCCCGATGGCGCCTCCGCCTCCGCCGGTCAGAGTCCGATCGTTTTCCCGATGCTCGGAAAGGCACTGTGGCGGAGATTGCTGTAAGTCGTCGGACGATGAGTTTGTGAGCTTGGGCTCATCTACTTCTGGCGTTTGTTCTTCTGGTATTTCTTTTCCTTATTATTGGTTTATACTATAGAATTCTGTTTAATCCCAATTACTTGCTCATGTTCATCAATGATCACTCTTTATTCTAGTAATGTGGGGCTTGGTGGCTTACCAATAACCGTGCTCTGTTCTTCTGCTTAACTAAATAAAGATGGAGCAGAAAAACTCTGAAATTAATGCTTATGTTTATTCTAGTTTGAAGGCACCCACTTCATGTATTTGATACTAGTTAAAAATCAGGTCATCGTACAACTCAGAACTTTTATTCCCTTTGATCCGATCTTACGTGACGAGAGATTTTTGTTACGAACTTCTGCTCTATTTGATCGTTGAAATGTTCTGCTTCGACGTTCTTCATGAGTTGAATAATGGGGTTTCAACAGAGTTCAATGTGTTTGGTGCTTTCTATTTGTATATGTTGGATAACAAAATGAATAATCCAACTTAAGATTGGCATCCCCAAGTTTCCTCTCCCCCACCTCCCTCTCTCGCAAGTTGCAACTGACGTCATCATCTCTTATTGTGTTCTTGGTTCATGTTTATATGAAACATTGAAAAGTTTCTTAATAAACGGGCAAAATTATTAGCCAATTCTATATGTTCATTAACCTGTCGCTTACTATAGTATTTTCTACATAATTTTCCCTCCTTTCTTTTCCCCTTTTTAATCACCAACGCATCTGAGCATCCTGAAACCTTGTTTTACAGAATTCATCAATCCATATGGAATTCGCTACTCATCCCAAACTCAGAAAGATTCTGAATCTTCGTCAGATAGATTATCTCAATTTGGCACAGCACGTGACTACCACGACTTTGACATGCAAAAT
This sequence comes from Leucaena leucocephala, assembly GCA_037074615.1. NCBI lineage: Eukaryota > Viridiplantae > Streptophyta > Magnoliopsida > Fabales > Fabaceae > Leucaena > Leucaena leucocephala. The sequence goes on along the minus strand of CM073517.1, from coordinate 342,644 downwards.
GAACTGTATTGGTATGATGAGAAAGATGATGACGATTTCATGACCCCCAGTTTTGAGGGGCCAGAGTTCTTTGGCTGTCAAAGTGAGGATAAGTTCATCATGACATCAGAAATGGAGAATCAACACGAAAATCTTCCAGAAAATAATTACAAAACTGAAGTATTCCAAGTGGAGGGAAATGGGGATTGCATGGACAAACTATGCCTTCATAATCATTCAGATGTAGGGAATGAAAATGTGACTTGTTTAAAAGACTTTTGTCACATTGATAAGAAAGAGCAGCTTGAAGGAGGATTAGTTGGAGAGGTTGAGAATCCTACTTTTGTCTATAATTGTGAAGTTCCATTGAGCAAACGCTCTGCAGGTTCAGGAGAGTCTTGTAGTGGAGATCCTAGTAACGAACACTACCCAAGTTTAAAAGAAATTCATCTGAATGATTTGCATTTAAAGGGTGTTGGGGATAGTTCCTCCACTGATTCTGCTCCAGAGCATTCTATGAGCCAAACTTTTGACCTCTATCCTAACAGTAACGGCAATAAGGGTTTCAAAGATCCCTATGACTTAACTATCGAAGCTGCTGAAAAGGACCTGCCAAATGGACTCGCCAGCTATAAAGCTCAAGATTGTAGGGAATTCACTGAAGAATGCAAAGATCCAGAAAATGCAGCAGATGGAGAAGATGCTATTGATGATGAGCTTTTAAAGTACACTCACGAGGATGAATACGAAGTATTTGACTTGAGAATTATACATAGAAAGAACAGGTCTGTTTCAGATTGTAGCGTTTGATCTTTTCATTCCCATCATTTTAATATTCCTGGAAATACAAGTGAATAATTAAATTTTAAATGTAGGAGATGATAAAACTTCAAAATGACTGCCACTTCCTTGGCTATCTACTTTTGTTCACTTTGGTTTAGACTCAGAATTTCTTTGTGGTCAAATTTGTATTATGGCTATCTGCTATTGCTTTTTAGTTCTTTACTGTGATTCACAGGTGTTCTGTATACATTTAAGTTTCACTTGTACATTATTTCATCTACAGGACTGGGTTTGAAGAAAGCAAAGATCTGCCCATTGTGCTAAATGCAGTCGTAGGCGGCAGGTACTATGTTACAGAATATCTTGGTTCGGCTGCCTTCAGTAAGGTTGTTCAGGCACATGATCTTCAGATAGGAATAGATGTCTGCTTGAAGATTATAAAAAACGACAAAGACTTCTTTGACCAAAGCTTAGATGAAATTAAGCTTCTAAAGCTTGTCAATAAGAATGACCCAGCTGATGAACGCCACATATTGCGACTTTATGATTACTTCTATCATCAGGTATTCCTTGAAGCTTGAATATACAGCTGCGATTGCTTTCATGTAAGCTATATAATATTTGATGCTTCCACTTCACTTTTAACTATTACTGACTAGTCTTGGATGGAAACTTCATAGGAGCATCTATTCATTGTTACTGAGCTTCTGCGAGCAAACCTATATGAATTTCAGAAATACAATCAAGAATCTGGTGGTGAAGCGTATTTTACATTGAACAGGTTGCAGGTTTGTTCAATATTTAGACTCAAAACTTCTGTGCTTATTCCCCACAACTGCTTCTATTTTATCTAATCTCATTAAATAATATTAGAACACTGATAGTCTATTGTTAGAACAAGATGATTGAGGTTGTGTTATTCTTATTTGCAGCTCATTGCTCGTCAATGTTTGGAGGCCTTGCAATACTTGCATAGCTTGGGAATAATTCACAGTGACCTGAAGCCGGAAAATATTCTTATTAAAAGTTATAAAAGATGTGAGATTAAAGTTATTGATCTAGGAAGCAGTTGCTTTCAATCAGACAATCTATGCCTATACGTACAGTCGCGATCCTATCGGGCACCTGAAGTGATGCTAGGCCTCCAATATGATGAGAAGATTGACATGTGGTCTCTTGGCTGTATCTTGGCTGAGCTATGCTCTGGTGAAGTATGTCCTAATTTGCTGCAGTATGATATTTTTCTACTTTATGTAGCCTGACAGAACTCAGAAGTGATATTTTGAGTAAAGTACAAAATTAGGAGGAATTTACTGGTTGTTGTTAATCTAGTCTTTTGTGTCTTCTCAAGGTGCTCTTTCCAAATGAAGCTGTTGCAATTATTCTTGCGCGCATGGTTGGAATGCTTGGTCCTATTGATCTGGAGATGTTAGTTAAGGGGCAAGAAACACACAAATATTTCACAAAAGAATATGATATTTACCATGTAAATGAGGTTCGTTCCCCATTCGAACTCCTTGATGACTGACTATCAGCTTTTAGAATCAGAATTTCAGCATTTGCATTTTTAGTTCTCAATGAAATATATTCCATTTTGACTTCATTCTTTTGTTGACTTAAGAGTTCAGTTCTTATATCTACATTTTCTATGCGAGATCTGATAAAATGTCAAAGTTCCTGTGCTTATAGTGGATAAATATTCAAGTAAGGTAGAAAGATATATCGTAGAGAAAAGATCGGCCATATCAGTAGAGCTGCATTCGTCAGCATAATCTCCAACATAATTCCTAGAATTGTTCGCAGGAGACAGACCAATTGGAGTACATAATTCCAGAGGAGTGGTCGTTGGAGCAGCACCTGCAGGTTTCTGATGCGATGTTTATTGACTTTGTCAGATTCTTGCTTAGCACCAATCCCAGAAGGCGACCAACTGCAAGACAGGCACTGAAGCATCCATGGCTTTCCCATGTTTATGACTCCCAGTAGAGCACCCATTCATTTCCCGGATGGAAGTTCACGGATTCTGATGCAGTTAGCTTGCATTACTAGAGATTACTGGAAGTTCACTGATTCGCTTTTATCTTGTACATTTTTTATTCTCTTTCCGTTGATTAAAATTTTGTTCTTTTTGTACAGAACAATATGCCTATTGATTTTGCCTTCAGTATGGGGAGACTGAGCATTGCTCGACAAGAAAAGGAAAGGAAAAAATAAGAAGAAGAAGAAAAAGCGATTCTATATGTTGGGGATACATACGCCCAAGTTTGAAAATAATTCATTTACAATCTGACCTTGTTATGTCTATGCGGAAAGAAGGAAGATTGTTTTGGTTATTTGTGGTATAATCCAAGTACTCCCAGAGATTTCACGCACGAATTTGTCCGATGCCACGATTTTATCTGAAAAATGGTCCTATCTTCATCTACCAAAAAGAGAGAGGAACGTTGGTTGAAATAAGTTTCAAGTATTTACGATGAGGTGAGAAAATAAGTACGATTATGAGCGGGGGACGGGGAAGTGAAGATGTCAACAAAGCAAATTCTCAAGTTCCAACTTCTAAGTTTGGCATTATCAGCGTTGCTGTCGAGACGTGGACGGGAACGATTCGATTAAACTTTGAATTTATTTATGATGAATATCTAAAACCATGGGGGCCAAAAAGAAGAGAAGGCATCAAATTCTATAATTTATTTTGTGGATAAAATCTTGGAGGGATCCGGAATTCGTCATCGGTCGTCACCACCAGTCTTGAAAGATTCAATGAATTGGACTGTGGTTGAGCGTTTCAACATATGGTAACCTTTTTTAATTTTAACTCTGACATTTTTATCACCTTAAAAAAAAATCGTTATGTTCTTAGATTATTGATGAATCAAATCTCATTTTAAAAATTTTTATAATAAAAAAAAACTCTAGTTCCGTATAATTAATTAATTCTAAACGTTTGATAACTATTTACTTATAAACACTAAATAATAATTTCAGTCCAAAATACTATAGTTATTAGTAAATAATTATGAATTGAACCAATCTTCCAGCGGATTGCCACCATCAATAATGGAGGAGGACGACCTCTTTTGAACGACGACCCTAACATTGTCTCTTCTCATTGCCCCATTCGGCGTTCAGCCATCACCAGGGCAGAGTTCCTTTTCTTTTTCGCTTTTTTTTTTTTTTAAAAAAAAATTCCGGGCATTATCATCATCACCCCTCCACCCACGCTCCTCATTGCGCGTCCCATTTCTCTCATTATGGTACTCGTAGTATTTAAAAGGCCTTAACGATGTGCGGTTTTCAACCAACCCGGCCTACTCTGACCAGGCTTTGCTACTTGGACTTTTTATTAGTTCGGATTAATTTAGGTGGCTTGAATCTCGAATTACTGATGGGTCAACACATGGGTCCCCCCAACTTGTGATCATCAACACGATCCCTCAGTCAATACAATACACGCGCCACCTCTGCGCGTTCTCCGATATCTCTCCTCCCTTCTGGATCTCGTCGTATCACAACCATCGCGCCCTGGAAAGTCAGACGTATATACGGGGAGACACTAATATCAGAGCACTATTAGCCATCGTAGTTGTTGTGTGGTTGGGAAGAATCGATTCATATGGGCGAGTTGACTCAGGCGGATGTGTACTCGCCGAGGACTCCGCAAGTCTGGAGGGCACTGTTGAGCTGGTTGGCCGCCTTCTTCCAAATCTTCTTCCAAATTATTAGAGCTCTCGGCCACTACCCTCTATTCTCTTTCTCTTCTTCTGCTCCTTCCTTTAAGCCTCTGCCCACCGTTGAGTTGCAGGAACCTGATTCGCCGCCTGCCTCCGCCGTTGATATCACCGCTGCCGAGTATTCCGTTGTCAACGATCAGCCTGTCCAAAAACTCACGGTATGAAAGATTTGCGATTCTTTTGAATTTGTTTACGCTCCTCCCTTTAGCGAATAGGCTGAAGATTTTCGATTGGTCGTTGCGTGAGATGCTTATCTTTGTATTTACAATCCATGATCACCACAAATTCGCAGAGTACTAGTAGAATTCATGTTGTTAAGATGATGGGAGGACGATTATCTAGACATTGGGTATGCCTGATGAAATTTTCTATAAAATGGTTGCCATAGACTCGAATGGACTATTCAAGATGTTGTCCACGCGTATATGATAATCTCAATGATATTTGACTCTACCAATACTTGTGTGAATAAGATTTGTTTAAGTAAAATTGTGAACATGATTGCAAAACATGCTGTCTTCAGCTACTTCATGACTGGTAAAAGTCAAGTAAGATAAGTTATTCCCAATCTAAATTGTTTTCTCTTTTAAATTTTTGTGATCAGTTATAAGATTTTAATAAGTTTCATTCTTTTTGCCGCCGCCCCCCCCCCCCCCCTTTCCTACTCCCTCCCGCCTACTTGAACCCCAAATCTTATTTTCCTGTGTTAACACAAGACTTCTGCTGTTAATGCGGATCCTGATTTCCATGTGCATTTGTAGGTAGTACTTGATTTGGATGAAACATTGGTTTGTGCATATGAGACCTCAAGTTTGCCAGTCGCGCTTCGTACTCAATTAATAGAAGCTGGTTTGAACTGGAATTATATCTTCAGACAAGGTGTGTTACTTGATATCTTGCATTGGCTCGTCTAGAGCCATAATATTATGTATTTACCTGAGCATGTTGAACTTTCAAGGAAGGAGATGGAAAACCAAAAGTCAATTATGTTACAGTTTTTGAACGCCCTGGGTTGAAGGAATTCTTAAAGCAACTTAGCGAATTTGCTGACTTGGTGCTATTCACTGCTGGTCTTGAAGGTTTGCACCACAGTTCTGAGCTGCTTTGTTTTCCTCGATGCTTTTGCCATTTTGCCAAATAATATTCATCAATTTATTCTCACAGGTTATGCCAGACCCCTTGTTGACAGAATAGACATGGAGAACTGGTTTAGTCTGCAACTTTATTGACCCTCAACAAGTAGCACGTAAGTGCTTCTTCCTTGTTTTTCATCCTAAATTCTACATTTGCTTGATTAATTGCTATAAGAAGATGGGGTTCATGGATCATAAAGTGTTATGAAGTCCACTCTATGAATTAATGGCTGATCAATGGTAATCTCGAATGGGTTATGAATATGTGTGATTTTGTGCTATAATTTATGCTTAAGATAAGAATATCCATATATTTTATATTCAAACTAATTTTTTTCTTGTTATTCAATCTTATGATTCAAATATGTTCTACAACTCATAATTTAGAATATAGAATGATTACCATAATCCATTACTATTTTCAATGCTTAATATAGTCAATTGATTCCTTAATACTGACCTATGTCTTCACAGCTTCTTTAAAATTTGAACCGGAGATGATTTAAGATTAACACTGATGGAATGCCCACTCATTCTGACATAGTGGGTCCAACTTTGTAATGTTAAGATTATATTGCTGCACTTTATAAGACATGATTGATGTTGGACTTGGACAGCCAGGGGATTACGGTGGATGTTGTAGATTAGAAATTTGGTTTCTAGGGTGAGTCAATGGTGAAAATTTTGTGAATTGAATGTTCATTGAGAATAAAATCATAATCCTATAAGGATTAAGACTCCGTCCTATCACATAAACCCCATGTCCCTGTGCCACTGGTGTATGTCAAAATTTGACACCAGTCTGCTTCATAAGTAATTGGAAGAAATATTTGTGCCATTATGGGGGAAAACAGTAAGGAATAGTTCTCATTGATTAATTTCAAGTTTATCTATTCATTATTCAAGTTCTCTCATCAACTGGCACATTAATCTCTGTTGATAGGCAATACGGGGACCGTGTGAATATGTGACAAGCAATATAAGCAATTACAATTCAATAATATCTTTGGAATAACATAACTAGCCATTCAATAAATCACACATAAACTAGAATTTTTGGGAAAAAATTGTTCTTAAAACTTAAGACTTTCTTGATGCCAATGCATTCTTTACCACTGGTGTATGCCGAATCTTAACTGCAGTCTACTTCATAAGTGCCACAATGCGGAAAAAACCGTCAGCAAGAACTCTCGCCGATTAATTTCAAGTTTCTCTATTCATTCAAGTTCTCACATGAACTGGTTCATTAATATCTGTTGACAGGCAATATAGGGAACACGTGAAAGATCTTTCTGGAATATCGAAGGATCTATGCCGAATAGTTATTGTTGACAACAATCCCTTCAGCTTTTTATTGCAACCACGAAATGGAATTCCATGCATCCCATTTTCTGCTGGGCAGTCACATGACACACAGGTACATAGTTCTGGACCGTTAAATATTCAAAAATAGCCCTCTGATTTTACATGATTAATCTCTGTTGTTTTTATGGCCTATTATCAGCTCCTAGATGTCATTCTTCCTCTTCTCGAGCACCTCTCTGAGCAGAAGGATGTAAGACCTGTGCTCTACGAGAAGTATCTCATGCCCGAGTGGTTTCAAAAGCAAGGGATTCCCGCTTCCTGTTGGACATTGTAGGATTAACAATTTTTTGGAATCAAACTCTGCTGCTGTTTGTACAATTTTTGGTTTTATAGCTGGAAGTATCTTCGCGCGGGGGAAGAAATAGACTTTCTGTATAGCACCAAATTGTTTCTGGGAAATCCTGAGGTTTTAAATGCTTCTTCTTGTAGTCAAAGCCGTTCGCCATTTATGTATCTACATCTCTAGAAGTTTGATTCTTATGTTAATGTTGTTTATAGGCTTGCAATCTGCCGTAATGTAATGCATCTTGCTAGCCATTTATGTATGTACAACTGTTTATTTATTATTATTAGCAGTTAAGCATTCATAACATTGCATTGTTTACGGTGTCGATTGTTTTTTAGTTGATTCATCCCTCCCCTCTCTCGATAGATCAATTAGTTTGGTACGGAAGAATCAGTCCTTTTATTTACTCCCTACCCGTGGGATCCATATTCGGATTTCGGACCAACTCCTCCGCACCCGAACTTTGGGGCATGGCTTCATGGTGTCTTTCCTTCTCTCTCCTACCGCAATATGCAATAATTGGAGATGATCCAAGTCGGAGTTCTCGGATTGGAGTTATGTAATGTACGTTGTACAGTGGTTATTAAAGAAATTAGGGAATTAACTATTAATCAATAGTTGCAGTTTAGTATTTTCCTCTGGGGGAGAATCATTTCTTTTGTCCGATTCTGCTTTTGGTTCCATCGTCTCCTTCCTCAGCTAACTCTGAAAATGACATTCCCATTCCCAACATCAAGACCCGTCCTTTTACCTGACAAAACTGCCATCTCGCTTTGAACATTCCTTGCATCAACCAAAGTGATCTGCCGGGGCCCTGTCATGAAATCAACCATAGGAAAACTGGAGCAAGTATCTTTCATGACCTTAAACAATATCATAGTCACAACTAATATAGACATGGCGTCGAATACCATTGGAAGCCAAAGATGTGTAATAGGAATCTTCTACGATTTAGATAAAAGAAGAATCAATACAAACCCATGATTCAGGGAAAGCTGCAGGCAAGAACACATACTAACTTTCTAATATTATTTATGAGTACAAATCATATTCTTTTCTCATCATCCTCAGTTTACTAACACAAAGGACTCTGCCAAATTTCTAATGTCCTAGAGTTAAACCTCGCGTTTGCATCCAATTCTCGTAGCTTTAAGGTTATCGAACTCCCCGTCAAGAAAAGGAAATGAAAACATGAAAAAAAAGGTAAAAGGAAGCGATAGAAACCTGCATGTTAAATGCAACCATTTGAGCTCCATGCATCCACCCAATCAGTGGGTTATAATTTGACGAGGTAATTCGAGTGCCTTTCGGGTACACCCTTAGTATATTACGCTGAGTAAACCTGCAGAAAAGCCGCGATTTGAGCAATATATACATCTCTTTTCCATCTTGGCTATAAATGTATAGGGCATTTATTAATGGTATAGATCGGGCTGGACTAAGGTGACTATCAACTCAAAGCCCGGCCTGAATACGGCTGACGTGGTCTGGTCTAGCCTGGACTAACCGGGGACAAGACCGAGCAAGCTGGAGGGACTGTTGGACTTATTCCATTCTTTAAAATAAAATAAAAAGTATTATAAAATAGTTTTAGTCAAAAGGGACAGAAAGAACACAGGAAACTCAGTTTTGTATTCTTCCAACTCATATATGAGCAATCCAATCCAGAAAAGCCCGAATTAAACATGAACCGAACGAAAAATATTGAAGAAAAAAATTAAACAGAGAACAAAAAATACCGAGAGGATCGCTGAAGTCATCTTACTAGTTCGATGCCTACGCCATTCTTGGATTTTCAGATGACGGAGATGGATTCACGTGCATGAGCAGAAGCAACACCGTGTCATAGATTATTAAATTTCAAGGACATGGTGTGTTTTATATTTTAGTTTTCCAGATGACAAATAAACATAGAGGTCCCTCCAAAATGATAGAGTCAACAAAAAGGAGAAAGTTAACCAAACAACATCCATCGGGTGTACTCTGCCACCACTGGTCAGAACCCTCACTGGGTAGGATCATTTGGAGAAACACTGATACTGAATAATATGGGTACTCAAATAGGACGGGAAAACTTCTTCCAAAAACTAAATATTGAGATGGGAGAACCATTCCACACATTAACACCCTATTTAACATCTCATACCCTTCAATATGGAACTTACGCATCTCATATCATTTTAGTCTCCAACACAATTTTTGGATATGCCGCGTAAATCATGCAATTGTTGACCCACCAAAAGTTCTTACTATGAGCATTGGCTCAATTTAAATATCATATAGACCAATGAGCCCCTAGCATTATCAACTATACAGTGGCAAGACGCTTAAGCAGGGTGCCATCGGATAGGCAAGAAATCATACTCAGACAATTTAGTATCACGCCTCAAATTTCCTAAAATGCCAGAAGGGTCAATAGAAAAAGTGGCCCATCTAACAATGAAATGTAGCAGTTTTGCTGAAAATAGAAGAGCTATATTCTGGAAACAATTCATGGTTTACAGGATGACAGTTCCTGTCAAAAGAGCTCTAGAATCAATTATTAATACCTGACGATGTCTTTTCCATGAGTTTCAGAAGCCCTTTCAAGCTGTTGCTCACTTAAACTTAAACGTCTCACTTTATCTGGATCCACTTTGAGGCATTCTTCTAATCCACCTTTAGGCTTGCCAGCATGAATGGCAATTAAACGTCTATATTCAGGAGCAGCATTTTGATTTGACTTGTCTGCTTCATCAAGATCGTCCTCGTCATCATCTTCGTCCACATTATCCTATTTAAGGCGGTAAACGGTATATCATTAGTTCTACTTGCCAAAACAAATGTGATGGCAATTCATATAAAGCATCGCCTAAGAGTTTCAGACCTGTTAATCAGCTGAGGAACCACCTTTCAGGCTTGGGACCTCATTCCCCCATGCTTCTTCATCTCCTAAGGCCTTTCCCTTCTGCGAATCCTCTTTCTCCTTTGCTTCTTTTGCCTGAAGGAACTCCTTAGGGGGTTTGGTTGATAAGATAATCCTTTTCTTAAGCGATTCAGGAGAAGGAAATTCCTTCAAGACCTCTGAACCAGGACAAAATAGTGTCTCCAAATGTTTAGGTGACCGTCTAAATAAAAATTGACAGAGGGTTGTCAAGTATAAGAATGTTATCATTTTGAATCCCGATAAACTCAAAGAAACCGACCTCAGCCACTTTAGCCTGAAGGTCTCGAGTGAGGTGGTCTTCTAAAGTTATCCCAACTGGATATTCAGACGCTTCAAAGGCATACTGCTTGATGGATCTCAAACACTTGATGAGCTCCACAGGAGTAGTCAGCGTCCTATGTATAAAATTATAACTAAATGTATAAACTAAATTCAAAAAGTTCAGGAAAATGCTAACTTTAACTGGTATACCTAAGCCAGTTCTGCAACTATGACTTTTACTTAACTTATTTCCTAAAACAGAACTCGAGCCCAATCTTCTGTTTTGTCGACTATGCCAAATTTCAAAGAAAAATGTAATCTTATGTCAAACAGGTTTAAGCGTCATCAATATCATCAGAGATATTACTTTCCCTAGAACATTTCTCGCAGAAAAAGAAAATTGAGGTGATATTGAACTCGGGTTAAAATTTTTAAGTATCAATGTTCAATCCATAAAAACTAAGGGAGCCTTTAGTTAATGAGTAAGCTTATACCTTCCATGAAGAACGTCCACACTATCCTTTGTGGCTTTAGGCCATATGTCCAATTGGATTACTCTTACACCTCTCTATAGTGCATGTATGATGGGTTCATCACTGCAGTCGCTGCTAAGCTGATTCCCAGTTAAATAGGAGTTATGGCCAGTGTATATGAAATAATGAGACAAGGGTGAAGTCATGTCATGGTGCACCTGGAACAGAAGAAATAATTACACAAAAAAAAAAATAAGAATAAAGAGTAATTATAATATAAATAGTACGCTTACATACGTAGGTAATAATGACTTCTGGATGTTTAAATGCACTTTCCTATTTACAAATTGGAACTAGATGCTTTGAGTTGCAGGATTTAGATGACGGAAAATGAGATTCTGAATTATAACACAAATTATTGTAAATACAACTGAATACAGCATGGATTAATGCGATAGCAACACACTGTATTGAGCACAGAACATAGTCCATTTGACTTCACGAGGGGATTTTTTTTTGTCTTTCCAAAAAAGAGGAGGGAGGCATTGCCAGAAAAGGAAATCTCATGCACATGATTCCCCCCCCTCCCCAACCAATGCCATATCGTTATGGAATTCTATAAGAATCTAGTTCTTTCCTGTTTCATCAGTTCTTTTGAAAACAACTTCAATTATGCATCCTAACAACAGTAAATGAATTTGATCAGAATGCACTCAAATGAAACTAAGATACACTAAATTTAAGATCAGATCGTCAAGTAAAACAAGAAAAGGCAAGGCTACCCCGAGAGAAGCTGACAGCGGCGGGTTAACATCACTGAAGAGGTTCATCAGGATCAAGATAGGATATATTTTCAGTTTCAAAGAACACTCACAGATCATTCACCAACAAAATTCTCACATCAACAGAACAGCAGTATTTGAACTCTTAAACTTGTGAGCTATAGCTCAACTCTTCACTGATTGGACCAATCTTTATTGTTGAAATCATGTTAATTTCACGTACTCTTGAATTCCTAGCTCTATACCATGTAGCAGTCAAAGGGGAATCTACCCAGGCTCGGCTCCCACAATAACGCAAAACTGTCCAGCACGTTATCACCCAAGCTTGGATGAGCATCACATCTCTATCTCTGCTGGATTAAATCCATTATCAAAGCATCAATTACTTTTCTTAAAACGCCTATTCAAGTTCACCTACAAAATTTGTGTTTCTAACCTATAATGTAAACTAGAATTATTAAGCTCAGTTGCGTGTTAGAAGCCGCCAGATAAATAACACCATGACGCGATAAAACCAACCGAAAAAGAAACAGAGTGATTAAGAAAAGAAGTTTTAACATTATTCAACAATCGCCTCTGTGTGTGTGTGAGAGAGAGAGAGAGAGAGAATAATATGCACAGAATATTAATATCAACCCTAAAACAAACCTTGTAATCTATATATTACATAAAATATGTAAAAAAAAAACTGTACCATTCGTTAAACATAAATAATGTAACTCATCATTTGAAACATCATGCAAAGTCTGGTATTCGCATTTTAGACTCAGTTCAAGTTGAATAAAAATTCAACAAAAGATGCTACTAATTAAATTTAAGAAATAAATGAGAGAAAAGCTAAAGCAGTACAGTCTCAAAACAAGTATAAACATTTTACATCACACTAAAAGCACCTGGCTGCAAAAATCTGAGCTCTAATTGTTCCTCAAATACCATGGCATGCCATAGATCTGGCTACAAGTGGACACGACTAATTGCTTACGGACTTATATAGATAAGAACCCACTGGCAGAACCTAATAATTGTAACAAGGATTATAGAAAAAAGGAAAATGGTATCTACTTCATAGGAAAAAGGTGCCACGATCGGTACGTGCAACAGGAGCTTAGAATATTTCTGGTCAAACGCCACACTTATAATCTGTAAACGAGAGGTCAGATTCCGCGGTTCGTAGCTGAATTCAATTTTACGGTCATATTGAAAAGTAAAGAGCCTTGCCTTTTGCTTTCTTCCTTTCGACCTTGAAGTGCGGAATGGAGAAGGACCGCGTATTCAAGCACAAAACAACGTATGTCGCCCCAGCACAACATGTAAAGAACAAAATTCAGTGAGGTTGAACAGAACAGCAAAGTTAGTTTATTATTGGTTTCAGGAACCCTGACGTACAGTTTGGACTGGACATAACTTATTCTACTCGGCCAAATGAAAGGCTCTGCATATATATATATAGAACTAAACATGACTACGTATGTTTACAAATGACAAAGTAGAAGATGATGACTCATTGCTTCGCCTTCATCGTCCTTATTCGTGAGGAAACAGGACCCAAGATTACCATCACTATTTATCAACCACAGGTACAATAGTTCATTCCCGATCCAAGGACACACAGCATACAGACAGGGAGAGAATTGGTGGCAACGGTAGATTGCAAAGAGATGGAGATTTAAAATAATGGAAAGAGTGTTGAGACGTGGAGGCATTTTATTTGTCACATCGAGAGCCAGAGTTGTTGGAGCGTTTCTGGTGCATGGTGGTAAATTCGGAGTTGAGATCGGAGTACATATGGGCGACCTTAGAGATGTTGCCGTTGAGTTCCTGAATGAGAGAGACGTTCTGGGCCATATTGTCGGGGATCCTGGACTGGTGGTTCTCGTTCACCTGCTGAATGAGGAGCCGATTGCGGTCCAAAACGGACTGAACCTGTCGAAAGCTGCTGTTGAAAGTGGCCCAAACCTCAGGGTCGACTTCTTGGGTCTCCTCGACCTCATCGTCGGACTCGCCCGTGGTAGTACTGACGGTGGTGGTGGAGGGGTGGTGGTAGCGGTTCTTCTTGTGATGGCGGAGGTGGGAGGGGTTTTCCATTTCAATCAAGAGGTCAGGAAGGCAATAGATGAAGAGAGGGTGAGAGTGAGAGTGTGAATTGGCAAACAAAGGTTGGTTTTTGGTGAGGAGAGGGTGAAGAAGAGAGGCAACGTATATATACAGGCGGGGGAGCTCGAGATCAGTGCTGTTATTTGATAAGAAAGAATATGGCTTCTCCCCTCTTATATGCTCTCTTAGTCAGGGGAGAATCACACCATTATGTTACGCGACTAAGAAAGGGCGTGCACTGCACATATTACCAAAGCAACCAAGTCTTTGCTCAAAGCGAGTCTCGAAGGGATTGCAGGTTTGATTTATGGGATGCGAGTGGGGGAGATGGGAAGGAGGGGAGAGAAAATATCAAGAGGTGGAAAAAAAGTGAAAAGTGCAACGGAATACAGTGCCACGACGACAAAAAGGGCAGGTGTCTTCTTGCCTGCACGAATCAGAATATGAATGTCTTCAAAATATCTCCACCCATAAATATCGCCCTCCCACAATAAATTCCGGACCTACCAATGTTCCGCTGGGACCACCCTGCCCACAACCCTCTTTTTCTTTTTCTATTTCTTTAATCTCAATATAATTTTACCGCATCTCACAAGAAGGGATCAGACTAAAAACGCCTGATAAATTTTGCACCATGATAAAAATCAAAATATATATACTAAAATGATTGTTTTAACTATTTTAAATAATAATTACGTTAAAAAAAGTACTTTCATTTAATAATGTTTTCTCTTCCCATTTCCACTGTTCCCAATTGGTTGGAGTTTGCCCTTTATATTAAAAAATAATATGAATATACAGACTATTTTATTATAGTTCTAATCATAATATTTAAAAAAATATTTTAATTTTTAAATGTCTAAGTTTACATCTAAAAGTAATAGACAACTCACCCTACCCGATATTAGTATTACTTAGAAAGAAGGGAGATTTCACCCTACCCTTGAATCGTGAGTGAGTTCAATTTTTTTTTTTAAATTTTAAAAAAAATAATATAAAGTAAAAATCTATTTAATATAATTTTTAATTTTTAATAAAGTCTATATAAATTTGAAAGACAAAAATTATAATACTTTTACTTTATTCTTTTAACATTTTCTTTTTATCCTCGTTGGACGCAACATAAACAACTTGGACACGTCTCCATATGCTTTGAAAAGCCAAATTGCGAGATGACCAAAAGCGTATAAAGGAGATTCTAAACTTTTCTCTTTTTTTTTTCTTTATTATTTAATTAAGAGTACTCTTAGCTATTTTAAACTTAAAACTAATCCAATTTAAATTTGTGTCTTTCTTTTTATAATAAAATGGCTTACCACTTACACCAATTACACGTTGAATTTTCATTTTCATTTAATCACAAATCAGCAGATCTTACACAGTCAGTTTCAGAACTGGGATCTATACCCACTCCTGATGCTACCTTTTGGAAGATAACTGATACAATCTGTAGTGAGATCATAGCAAGTTATAGTATTAGAATAAGAAACTGAGAAGGGAAGCTAAAAAGATTGGCAACTACGTAACTCGCGAGCACCAATAGAAACATCAAAGAGAAAAAGAGGTTAACAAACTATTATGTTTCTTCGATGACATAAAAGGAAAAATTGCATTTTATCCTGATATTTATTACTCCCACTAATCTTGTTAAGAGATAGTACCAACCTAAAACATGTCAGCTACATAGCAGATTTAGGCTAACTACTGAAATAATTCAGTTATTTACAGCGTCTTTAAATATATCTTACTACCATCCCTTATTCAATTCGACATGCAGCAATAAAAAGCAAGTTATTGGCAAATTCTGATGCCAACCTCTTCCTCTGTGGTGATGTCATCAATGTCATGGTATTTTGCCATCAGGACGTCCAAATTGCTGCTCTTACACTTTATATTGACTCATCAAAGACAGTTAAGTCGAGAACTGCATACCAAAAACTTTAAGCTTTGAATATATCATTGCATTCAAGCCTTCTGTCACATTGAACAGGTAATGCTACTAAAAGCAAACTGTAAAATCACCTTGACAGCAAAGGACTTGATCTGTTTTGTTTGCTAGCATTAAAAGAAATTTAAATTATATATTGCGATGCATCATCATGCAATCTATTTACTTCCATACGGTATCAAAACAAAGTACAGAGTTCCATACAGTACTTTGAAACATGCACGAACCTAAAAACACCTAGCTTTATAATAGGAGCTAAATGAATCTACCAAAATTGACTGCCTCAAGCTATTCTATTGCTTGCACCATTCCACTGAGCAACATTTTTCCGTATATTTTTATAATCAAATCCTTTATATTTTTTTTTATAATCAAATGCTTTATATTTCTATTTGAAAGTCAAGGCATTTAAGGAAAGGAATGGGACTAGTGTAAAAAAAATGAGAATAGATAATAAGCAAACTATCAATTTGACACTAATTTGCTGGGAGGCTATCATCGTGTTGCCACCAAAAATCGTAGAAGAGAATTTATTCCGCAATTTTATTTCAATATGTTGCAAGTTGTAACGCATTAAACTACACAGTTTAAGGACTTTGTGACTGCAGTTCTTGGCGAGACTTCTGATGTTCATTACATCATCTTCCCCGTACTCAGGAAAGGATAAGGAATTAGTCCTGGACACAAGTATGTAGAATATACAGAAATTGAATGCTAATGGACTATTAAATCCCAAACTTGGAAGGATCATATTACACATTTTAAAATGAGTTCCAATTTTCTAATTGTTCTTTTCTCTCTTCATCCTCGTGCATTGCATATTGACGGAGGATCAGATCCTCCCAAAATAATTATCTGCAAATTTTAGCAAACTGAAAAACTCGGGCAAAAGTAGTCAAAGCTTGCAACCTATCAACCATGTAACATTCATCCTTTGAAACCTTGATTTAATTCTATAATATATTCCTCCAGAAGCCCCGACAATTCGAAGCCACATCTTGCCACCTATCAACCGATTCGAAGTCTAATGTAAACAGAAACCAACGACGCACCTTTCTGTCGAGCTGCAAACCCTCGGACGAAGGCCACGGCTCAGTCAAGACGAAGCCCTGATATCTCGTTCGGAGTTGGTGCCGATTCCAGTGAGATTAGAAGAAGATGGTGACGAAGGTTAAGATGGATGATGAAGGATGCTGCTGCGGTGCGATCTGGCGAGAAGTAAAATAACAAAGAAAGAGAGAAAACAACACCAGATAATTAAAAATTTGGCGGGAGAATCAAAATGAATTTACGCGGGTTCCTTTTCCGTTTGTTTTTCTGAGCCCGGGATTCGTTTTATTATCGTTCGGCATTTTATTATCCCCACAGGCAATTAATTTTTAAAATATTATAGGAAGAGTATTTATTTATTCTAATTTTTGAATTTGCTGAAATGTATAAAAAGTATTAAAAGAATAGGAGAAGTCATACAAGTCTATGAAGTATATGAATTTTTTTTCAAAAACGTAATATAAAAAAAAAGGTATATACAGTAATACATTAAAATTAAATAAAACACTTATCTGACCAATGGAGTGATGAACTCGCCAACCAATCATCGGTCTGATGCGGATAACGATTTAAGGACTTTTTTTGGCAACAAATTATAAAACATGATTTTGGTTATCAGAAAATAAAACATGATTGGTTTAATTTTTATTTATTTATTTTCAAAATATTAATAATGCAAGATTCAATTTTTTTTTTCTATAGTGAATTATGGTGAAGGACGAGGCAAGGGGTTAATTATGTTAAAGAATGTCAGATGACTTCTTGGACTTCTTTTCCAACAGTTTACGTGGAAGGAGGGCGTTAATAACTTAACACTTACTAACAAACGTTAATCTGAGTGATAAATGACTCGGTATCGTTTAAGCGAGGTCTCGAATTCGAATCTTGGCGTATGTAAAAAATTTCCGTTGGGAGACTCACCCATCATAGCTAGGTGCGTGACGCGGTTCAGATCTAGATGTAGTCAGAGCAAAACTCCGGTGAACCTAGTAGACAAAAAAAAAAAAAAAACTTAAACACTCCATTAATAAAAGTTGAGTTTTCCCCCCTGTTGGTTTTCAACCTTCCAAAAAAAATGGATTTAAAGGGGGAAAGGCATGGTCTTCAATCTTCATAGCTTACGCCTCAACTGCGAATAACGATAACAGACCAAAAAGACGACTAAATGTAGTAGTTATTTAAAAGTATGTGTCTAATTAAGAAATAATTTTAATAAAAAATTATGGAACTTGAGCTCTGCTTATCAATGTTTTGTTTAACAAAAGACAAAATACACTAAAATAATTAATAATGTATTATTGAAACAAAAAATGCCTCAAAACCTTTTCAAAACTGAGGGAGGGGAATTCAACCAAGTCGCCAAACGAGACGCGGTTAGCTTTATTGGGCAGTGGGCACTCCTTCTAGGGCCTGTTTGGATAGGATTTTAAAAAAGGGCTTATGAAAAAAAAGGGCTTATAGACAACTTATGGAAAAGGACTTTTAAATAAGAGTTTATGGAAAAAAAGTAGTTTTGAGTAAATAGGTGTTTGGATAGTTATTTTTAGAATAACTTTTTATGGTGGTAAATTACTAAAAAGGGTATGGTTTGATTTAAAGTAAGAGAGAGGAGGGAGTTAGAGAAAAGAGAAGAGAGAGGAGAGAGGGAAGAGAGGAGAAAGGAGAGAGGGTGTAAGAAAAAGTAGGAGAGAGGAGAGAGGGTGTAAGAAAAAGTAGGAGAGAGGAGAGAGGGTGTAAGAAAAAGTAAGAGAGATGAGAGAGGGTGTAAGAAAAAGTAGGGGTAAGATAGTAATTAGATAGTCCATAAGTGCTTTTACTGTTGAAAAATCTATTTTAAATAGCTTATTCAAAACCATGGTTTTAAACCATGGTTTTGTCCAAAAGTACTTATGGACAAATAAGTCTGTTTGTTTTAAAATTTCCCCAAATTGAGGTTTGGGCCAAAAACTTTTTTAAAACCATGGTTTACAGCGTTTCCAAACACACCCTAGATATACCAAAGTAAAGACGCTGCCAATAATCTATGACATCTGCCAAGAGTAAACTCTCGCGTTAACACACTACCTCTTCCGCCATTTAGGCAGCGACCCCTGACTAGGCCATTAAACAAAAGTTAATCATTCTGCTGCATTGATTTACAGCTGGACAAAATGGCAAGTGACGTGTCGACATGTTGGATCACTTGCCCACGCCGGCGGCTGACTGGGCGGTGGAATCAGTTCAAACTCATGTATGCATATATATACACACACGAAGTAACGATCGGCAACAGAATAACTTACGGAGAAGTCCAATATAATTAAAGTGATCGAATGTATGCGTCGTTAATTCAATTAATTGACGATGCCCGTTGGGGTACGTGTGAAGAATATGCATAAAGGCTCGCCAAGCAATCAGGAAAATGGAAGTCGACAAATATGCAAGACAGAATATAGATTTTGAGAGACATTCGTGCGATTTTCTTCATCTGTATATGAAAGCTGCGTGAGAAACCCAAGTTTGACTTTTTTTGTGTATCGAGTCTTGGTGTTTGTGTTTTGCTCTCGCTAAAGTTGATCCCATTCATTTCAATCTGGGAATCCAAGTGAAGTCACTATTGCAGCTGGCGTCGAGTTGCAAAGTGTTGAGGATGCTTTCTTGGGCTCTATTTTGGAACTCTGTTGCTATTCATTAATAATAGGATCTTCCCAGTTAAGCAAAGAATGGAATGGTCGAGTCACAACTTATTTTATCAGAGTAGGATTGTGTATGGTATGCTCATGCTGGAAATACAAGAAGCCAGAAAGGTCGCATGAACGACGAAAGCGGTTAGGTTCAGAAATATGCGGGAGCCATTCTGTGCTTTATTTGGTGGAATATATATATATATATATATATATATTATAGCTGGAAAGAACATAACAAGACAGTACCGGATCCTTATTCTTATTCCATCCCTAACAACATTATTTTCAACGAACTGCACACTTAAATATGTTAAAAGATGCAACACAGGCATCGAAATCTATGATTGGTTACAGCCGAGGCAGCTCCATTGTTCACAATTTTTTGGTTTCCCCCCTCCAAACCTAATTATGCTCTTTTCTCCTGTCATTCGCATCTTGGATTAATAGCCTATATATTCTTTCATTAAAATCTTTTGTTTAAATAGCACCAATACTCAGACCAAACATATATACTGCTATCCTGTTTTAAGAATCTATTGTTGATGGATGCCTAATCATTGTTCCATGTCTGATCATTAGGTCTCTTCTTTTGGTCCAATAGATTCCTCAAAAGGAAGACAATAGGAGGGCAATCTGTCTTGTTTTCTTCACACCGTCTTTGTTGTTTTTAATGAAACGGTATTATCCATATTATTCGCTAAAACAGGAATTAATTAATACGCCGAATGGATTGGAGGAGATCGGACGGCGACCACCAATAAGGGCACTATCACATGCTAAATAGATTGATGACGCTGCAACAATGTTTTGGAAGTCAATCAAAATGGAGGAAGCAGATGACAGAATCAAGGCATAATCTATGCGACTGTTACGAATAGTTTTAAGTAACATAGACCTGCTTAAACAGTTAAACGATTTCATCGAAGAAGAGAGAGATTTAAACGGCCAAAGTGCTGCATGTGAGCACATGCTAACAATCCCTCAAACTCCACCTTTCCAGCATGATTGCCACTTTAATAACCCCCCACACTCCCACACCCTTAATATATGGTATTAGGTGGCAACATGGGGACACGCGTCAGAAGCCAAACGAAGATGAAGAAGCTGATGCGGTGGAGGTTTCCCAGAGAATAGTTGCCATTTGTGGGAATTAAAAAAATAAAAATAAAAAGGGGAAAACCAAGAAGTTGGCGCTTAACTGTTTAAGAACGGGGGGGCGTTGGACTTTTAATAAGGAGAGTGGAGGCTTCTATAAGAAGGCGTGCGTGTAAATTTGCAGATTCCATTTGTCATCACTCATTGTTCGGTCAACATCGCTGCGCTTCCGCCTGCCCCTTCCCCTGTCTCTTTAAACCTTGTTTTCCTTCATTCTCTTTGTACATATCTATATACCATTCAGCCCTCTGCTGTGCAAGCACCGAATTGCCAACATGGGATTCTCTAAGGAAGACACATTCAGACGGATATTGAGGGCTCTCAAGACTCTGTTCTTCTTGATCACTATGCTCTTCTCTCTTATCCTTTTCTCAGCTCCCCTCCTTCTTGTTATTGCCGACGCTCTTCTCCCCTCTGCTCTGCTCTCTGCCATTTCCCCTTCCTCTCTCTCCCTTCAAACCCTTTCTTCCCATTTCCATCACTACGACTTTCGATACTCCCTCCTCGATATCCCCCTCGTCTCCATTATCAGATCTTTCCTCATCTTCTGTAAGTATTTATTCATTGTTTTCTAGTGAGTTTACATATACCATTTTGAATGGGAAGTAATATTCTGTGTCCTGCTGTAGGCATGTATAGCTCGTGTGATGGGCCGAGACTCTCACGAGGACCGTATCTGGTGGTAACGACGGCGTGCTCTGTTTTGTCAGTGATTTTTTTGTCGTTGAAAGCTGTTTATGTGTTTGGCGGGTCGGGAGGAAGAAATGTGAGGGCCTTGGAAATAGCTCTGTTCATGTGTTCGTACGCGCTGGCGGCGGGGCACATCGTGGTTGCCCACCGAACGAGTTGCAGAGAAAGACGGAAGCTTTTGGTCTACAAAATTGACATCGAAGCAGTAAGTGTCCGCATCTCATTTCCTTCCCATTCCAAACAAATAGTTGCTTGCGTGGAGTATATCGATCAAATTTGATCAACTGGGAAATAAAATAATTAAAAGAAGAAAAAAGAGGATTAGTGCGGTCATTTCTGTCATTTTCCTTTAATTGTGCTTGTGCGGTGGGGAGAGAAGTGAACATGAGTAGCAGGTCCCACGAAAGTCGCCCTGAAAGACTGGGAAACTTCACCGGGGACTTTGGGGGCATGAATACGGCTGAATTTGGTCCTCTTCTAGAAAGTCAATGTTGGGGTTGGGGATGTTGATGTTGCTTCGGGCTACCACCAAATTCACCTAGAATGCTTCAAAAACCCACTCCCTAGTTGGCCTTGCCCATATTTTCTTATTAATATGCTGACTTTTCAATACACCCGCACCGGTCAGAGGGACTCAAGTGGGGCAGCTCAAAAATTGAAATGTGATGTCTTTGTTAATTTCGACCTCTTGGATTTTAAGTTTGTTTTTAGGATAAATTTTATCTTTTAAATTCACATTGGATGTTAGGTAGTGTGTCAATCAGTTATTTTACAAAATCAAATAGATCTCCTGAGTTCAGGGAATTCGCATGAATGGCTGGACTAGGTGCCGCCCTTGTATAATTTGTCTGTTTACAAATATATGTAAATGTCCGTCTCATCATGTGCAATGTGCAGCTTCTGAGATTAAAATCTTTTCTTTTTTAATTTTATAACCTTAAGTTGGCACTGTTCACCATTGGCTGTCGGAAAGCAATCTAAGAAAGTTCCCTTGCCGTATATAAATGCCGTAATTGCGTGATTATCAATATAAAACATTAAATTTTGTACAATATAACTTATTCGTCAGACTAGACTTAACGTAATATATTAGTTTTTCGTCACATTCGGTTCAAATTAAAACGAGAAAGTTGGGGTATTAAAAAAAATGATATGTTTTGTTGTATTTGGGTGCAGATTTCAGCCTGCAAGAACGGACATCTGAGGTATCCAAAGATTCCGCGGGAGGAACGAGTCAAATGAAGCAGCTAATAGACACTAACATAGGAGTTTTCAATTCAGCATCTTCGGCTATCCACACTTAACTGTCCAGAAAACCTCAAGGTACTTTCGGGTAGTATTCATTCTTGAGATTAGCTTGCACTTCTTTTTCTCCCTGCTAGTAAATTGAGACATGGGCTTCATATATATATATATATATATAGAAACCTAAATGCGACAAACTTTTTCCTACTGACACAGGCTCATCCGAAGGATGGCAGAAACCTCGACCACAAAAGGGCAGAGGCTAACATTAGGGAGACCAGAGTTGACAGAGCAAACATGATGCCTACAGATTGTACAGTGGTGTCTAGGCATGATATACTATGGCTCTACGCTCCATGGCCATATTATATCTAACTTCCATTTATTTTATTCTGTATTATTGTTTTGTGTGTAGGGAGCATATGTTACTGTATAAAAACAAGAAGAGTGAAGGCATTATCTTCTCTGCACTGGCCAAAAGGCCCGGTGAAGTTGAAAAATCATCAGTTACCATATCATGCATGAGGCCAGTCTAGCTGAATATTTTATCGATTCAGCTGTTCAAGTTTCGCCCTATATTTGACATATGAAAATTTTCCTCATCTGTCTTGTGCCAATAACAAGAAGCCCACTTAATTTTTATTCAATGATCTGCTGTGTTATGGCAGAAAGGAAGAGGAGCGTAGGTGTTGAAGAATTCATTGAATGCCATATACCAGAATAAAAACTAGCGAGCTAGCAATACACTAGTTATAGTAATGTTAATATAAATAATAATTGATTACATGAAACTGTGGTGTTCATACAGTGGCCTCATCTCTACGCTTCACTATGATTGGATACCTCTTCTGCGTTCTAGTGGTAGGGAAAAACACCAGCTTATCCTCCTCAGCCACGACCCAACTGCATCAAATTCAATCCGCATTAGCCCAATGTCATGCATGCTGATATGCATGCTGATAGTGACCACGTACGTAGCACAGAGAAGGGGTCAAATGGATTATTTCCCACTGCACACATGGAGGGTCCCACCACAAGGAGAAGCATGCGGAACAAACGTAAGACGTGGAAGTTGAGGGGGTTAGATAACTGTGGCTCCATCAATATATAAGGACTTAGAACCAGTCGGATGGTGTGAAGTTGTTTTACGGAATTCTCTCCCTCTCCCTTGCTGTACTTCTCTTCCCTCTGGACTGTTCTTAATTTCTGTTTTCTTCATCTTTCCGTAATTGTATCAGGCTCCAGTACTCAGTAATATATATTCTGCAGTGTTTGCCATTACAATTGGTGCTTTCATTGAGAGACAACTAAACCTGGGACGATGGCAGACAACACACGCATGAAGGAGATGCAAGCAGAGATTAAAAGGGTGAGTGAATTTATGGAGTATGCTTAGGAACGCTTTCAGCAAGTTGACCAACTCAGTGGAGTGCTCCAGAACCTCACGAAGTCAATGGATTCACTTCACAGCAAACTTGAACAACCCAAAGATGACCCCATGACGTCGTCACCCAAGTTTCAGACCCACAACAATCCCCACTTTCATGGTTTTAAGACTGTCAAACTGGATTTTCCTCGGTTTGATGGTAGTGAAGCATTAGAGTGGATCTTTAAGGCGGACCAGTATTTCAAATATTACGAGATTCCAGATGCGCAGAAGCTTGTTATTGCCTCGGTGCACTTTGACGGAGAAACGCTCCCTTGGTTTCAGATGCTTGAGAAAGCCGGACGTATACCAACTTGGCAAACCTTGACCAAAGCTGTGGAAGTACAATATGGACCATCTCAGTTCGATTGTGCTCGCTCACAGTTATTTAAACTGACGCAAAGTATAGCAGGAGGATCAATAGATGGCTACAACACCAAGTTCCTATCCTTAGCAAATAGAGCGGAGGAGTTACCCGAGAGTGCCCTGTTGGATTGTTATCTAGGAGGTCTCAAACCCAAACTAAAACGTGACGTACTAGTTCACCAGCCCACAACAGTGATAAACGCGATGGCACTTGCCCGACTCTTCGATCATCCTACCATCCCAGCGACCAACAACACCCAAAAGATAAAACCCACACCAAAACATGAACCCTCACTAAAACACCGTTACACCACCCCAAGCTTGAACCCGAACCGAGCTACCATCTCATACAACAACCCAAACACCAATACCACTCTTACAACTTCTGGTGGCGGTAAAACCAACCTCCCTCCAATACTGCCTACACCAACCATGCCACCCATTAAACGAATGACCGCTGCTGAAATGCAAATTCGGAGGGAGAAGGGGCTGTGTTAC
This sequence comes from Leucaena leucocephala, assembly GCA_037074615.1. NCBI lineage: Eukaryota > Viridiplantae > Streptophyta > Magnoliopsida > Fabales > Fabaceae > Leucaena > Leucaena leucocephala. The sequence continues at coordinate 317,787 of CM073517.1, read as the reverse complement.
ACCTGCGATGCTAAATTTTCTCCGGCTCACCGATGCCCAAACAAACAACTGATGCTCTTACAGTACGAGGAAGAAAACAAGGGGGTGGAGGAAGAGGAGGAAGAGGCTGACACTGAAGCTACGCTACATCATCTGTCTCTACATGCATTAAGAGGGACACACGGGGCAGCCACCATACGTTTTGAAGGGACGATACAAGGAACCAAGGTGCAGATTCTTCTCGACGGAGGGAGCTCTGACAATTTCTTACACCCACGGCTAGTCAAACATATTGGACTACCAGTAGAGTACACTCCAACTGTACGAGTATTGGGAGGTACAGGAAAGGTATTGAGCAGCAATGAGAAGGTTGTTGATATGCCGATACAGATTAGTGGGTACACTATACCAGTCACCATGTTTGTGCTACCGGTGGCTGGTGTGGATGTGGTAATTGGGGCTTCCTGGTTAGAGACTTTAGGACCACACGTTGCCGACTACAGCGCGTCGTTAGTGCGATTCTTGTCAGGAGACACGTTCATTACATTACAGGGACACCGAGGGTCAACAACGACTATGGCCCAACACCACAGCTTGATGCGACTAGCACAAACCGACGCTATCGCCGAATGTTATGTGATTGAGGCTCTGGAAGAACAAGAGGGCAATTTAGAATTACCACTAGACACACCGTGCGACTTAAGGCACATTTTGGAACAGTACAAGTCAGTGTTTGCTATGCCACATGGACTACCTCCTAGAAGGAGTCATGAACACGGTATAGAGCTTGTGGCTAATACCACTCCAGTGAAGGTTCGCCCTTACCGATACCCGGCTAGTTAGAAAACAGAGATCGAGAGGATTGTTTCCGAGCTTTTAGAAGAAGGCCTCATAAAACCCAGCAACAGTCCCTTCTCAGCACCGGTCATCTTAGTTAAAAAGAAAGACGGTACATGGCGATTTTGTGTTGACTACCGTGCCCTTAACACCGTCACTATCAAAGATGCTTTTCCAATGCCCACGGTAGATGAGCTCATCGATGAACTACATGGAGCCATGTACTTCTCAAAGCTAGATCTCCGCTCAGGTTACCATCAAATCTTAATGCGGGAAGGAGACCGGGAGAAGACAGCTTTTCGGACACACCAAGGGTTATATGAATGGATGGTGATGCCCTTTGGACTGACAAACGCACCAGCAACCTTTCAGGCACTCATGAACTCTGTTTTCCGACCTTTCATCCGTCATTTTGTCCTAATATTTTTTGATGATATTTTGATTTACAGCTCCGATTGGGATACCCATTTGCGCCATCTTGCGGATGTGTTAGGGGTGCTATCGCAACATCAACTGTACGCCAAGATAACTAAGTGTGCATTTGGGCAGACCAAAATTGATTACTTGGGTCATGTAATCTCAGCCCAGGGAATAGAGATGGACCAAGATAAGATCCGAGCAGTACAAGGCTGGCCTACCCCCAGAAATGTGGCTCAACTGAAGGGTTTCCTGGGTCTCAGCGGATATTACCTGCGCTTCATTTGTCGATATGCTCAGATTGCGAGTCCCCTGACCGACCTCTTGAAGAAGGATTCATTCGAATGGACATCGAACGCCCAAGACGCATTCAATCGACTGAAACAAGCATTAACAGAGGCCCCAGTTCTTGCTTTACCAGACTTCACCAAACCCTTTGTGCTAGAGACGGATGCATCCGGATCCGGAATTGGGGCTGTACTGAGTCAAGATGCACATCCAGTGGCATTCTTCTCAAAGAAGCTATCAAACAGAATGCAGGCACAGTCAGTATATGTTCGAGAACTTTGCGCCATTACCGAAGCTGTTGCCAAATTTCGACACTACCTTTTGGGACACCGTTTCATCATAAAAACTGACCACGAGAGCCTCAAGCATCTCAATGATCAGATAATTCAGACCCCAGAACAAGAAAATTGTCTCCCAAAACTACTGGGGTATAATTTCACAATAGAATATAGATCAGGACAACAAAACCAAGCTGCCGATGCATTATCACGGGCCCACTACCTAGCTCTGTCCTTTGTCGAAGGCACATTCATGGACAGTATTTATGATCAAGTACAGCGATCTACATTCATGCAGCAGTTAAAAGCAGATATTTTAGCTACCGGGGATCCGACGTCGAACTTCACCGTACGGGATGACCATGTTTACTGGAAAAATCGCTTAATGATACCAAGCGCAGACAAAGAGCTAATTCACCAAATCCTCGAGGAGTTACATGCCAGCCCGTTAGGGGGTCATGCCGGATATTTACGGACATTCCATAGGGTAGCCAGGCTATTTTACTGGGCACATATGAGACAAGACATTCGACACTATGTTCGGGCCTGTGTCACATGTCAACAAGCAAAGGTTACTCAACTTCATCCCGCAGGGTTGCTACAACCTTTAACCATCCCGGAAAGGATTTGGGAGGACATAGCCATGGATTTTATTATCGGATTGCCACTGGTTCGAGGATATGCTGTCATCATGGTGGTAGTAGACCGGTTGTCCAAATACGGGCATTTTATCCCACTCCCAGGCAATTTCTCTAGCCTTACAGTGGCAGAAGCATTTCTCCAACATGTAATCAAGCTGCCCGGGATGCCAAAAACGATCGTCTCAGACCGGGACAAGACGTTTACAAGTGCATTTTGGAGACACCTCATGAAGCTCCAAGGTACCAAACTATGTTTTAGCACGGCATATCACCCTCAGAGTGATGGGCAATCTGAGGCCCTAAATAAATGCATCGAGATGTATTTAAGATGCTTCGTTCATGAATTTCCCCGTCGTTGGCTCGCGTTCCTACCGTGGGCAGAATTTTGGTACAACTCCACCTATCACTCCTCGACCAGTTTCACCCCCTTTAAGGTTGTGTATGGTAGAGACCCACCACCACTGGTCAAACACTCCTCCGAAGAAGACACCCCCTTCGACGTACACACCCAGCTCCTGGAACGAGACGAAGTGTTACACACTTTAAAGATCCATATCAGTCGAGCACAACACAGAATGAAGCACTTCGCCGACAAGCAAAGGAGGGATTTAGAGTTCCAAGTTGGGGACCGAGTTCTTGTTCGCTTGCAACCGTATCGGCAGCACTCTGTGCAACTACGGAAATACCAGAAGCTAGCTCTGCAGTATTTTGGTCCCTTTGACGTCCTTGAACGAATAGGATCAGTCGCCTACCGTCTCCAGTTGCCCGACACAGCCAAGATTCACCCGGTCTTTCATGTATCACAGCTCAAACGCTTCTATGGCGCCGACCACCGTGGCACCTATTTCCCTATGCCGCTCACGTCCGTTCCCGAAGGGCCCCTGTGCCAACCGGTGGCGATACTCACCTCACACCTGGTTCATGTCCACCCGACAGCCTGGGAGCGTCACTATCTTGTGCAGTGGGACTCCTCACCTGAAGCTACCTGGGAGAGTGAGCATGATTTACGACGTCGATTCCCTGGACTGGCCCTTGAGGACAAGGTCCCAATTGAAGAGGGGGATATTGTCATGCATGCTGATATGCATGCTGATAGTGACCACGTACGTAGCACAGAGAAGGGGTCAAATGGATTATTTCCCACTACACACATGGAGGGTCCCACCACAAGGAGAAGCATGCGGAACAAACGTAAGACGTGGAAGTTGAGGGAGTTAGATAACTGTGGCTCCATCAATATATAAGGACTTAGAACCAGTCGGATGGTGTGAAGTTGTTTTACGGAATTCTCTCCCTCTCCCTTGCTGTACTTCTCTTCCCTCTGGACTGTTCTTAATTTCTGTTTTCTTCATCTTTCCGTAATTGTATCAGGCTCCAGTACTCAGTAATATATATTCTGCAGTGTTTGCCATTACACCCAACACCATTACTCCACATTTATTTTTGACGGATCGAGTTATAAATACCTGAAGTGGGTGACAAAGCGGTGAAGGAAGACACAGACGACAACTCCAGCGAGCTCGAAGCCAGGGCACATCCTCGGCCCTCCTCCAAACGGTGTATATACATTTCCCTGCCTTCCTCCTCCTGCTTCCAACTTGCTCTGTTTCATCATTTTCATCCAAATTAGCACTGCATTTTCAACGGAAAATCAAAGGCAATGTTGTATGACATAGATGAGTTATAAACCTGCCATCTCCATGGATTGAAGAAGCGCGCGTCTTTGAAATGTTGCGTGTTTAGATGAACCGCACGGAATGACGCAAACAGCTTCCATCCTTTTGGAATTGTGTACCCTATTTATTTATTTATTTCAAGTCATCTGTTATTAAAAATGTTAACAAAAGTTTACACCGAATCATTAGTATGTTGCCAAAGTCAAATGTCCTTATTTGGCAGTTACCTCTTATGTTTATGTCAGTCACCGCCCTCCTGAATATGCCACTAATTATGTTTCCCACCCTCAGAGTCTCGTGAACAACCTATTCATCAGCAGAGCACAGAACAGAGTACCAGGTTCAAAATCGACACATCCTTTTATTTACCCAAATCGTTTCATGCTTCAATTGAAATATACTGTACTATACACACTTACGGATTGAGTAAATGCCATTGCCTTACAATCACTCCACTCCAAAGTCGCATCTGGGTCACTCTTCTTCGCCCTGATCTGATCATGCTCGTCCTGCATAGACGCCAATCACATTCTCATCAAGACCTAAACTGAAGCTGTAAGTTCTTCGAGCGACACTCTTCGTTTGGCATCAATCATATTATTAAACAACAGTGCAATCACGAATGAATGAGAGTTACGAATGCCCATAGACATAGAACTACTCTTGGAACTCAGTTAATATAATTATCCCAATACACACATACAAAGGGCATGAATGTTTGCAGCTTTAAACTCCAAGCTAAGCAAGCGAGTTGGAACAGAAGCATTGAAAGTCAAAATGAAGGGGCCAGCGGGTCTTTGTCGAACTCTACTTTTGATTGAAATGGCAAAGAAATAGGGTTGGATATGTTCCCAAAAAAAAAGAGATAGGGTTGGAAGTTGGAACTTGGAAGGTCCGTGCAAATGAGGTCGCGTGGTCCAAACAGTGTACTAGGAATCAAAGAGGGGCGATGGCCTTTTACCTTTCATTCTCATGGAGTATTCTCTATTAGTACTACACATTTTTTTTTAATGACAGCATAATGAATAAGTATTTCACAAATAAAAATGTTTAATAACTTGGAACCGTCTGACGTACCTTGAGCTCCGCCAAGGCAAGAGGGGTGTCCGTGAGGAACTTTACGGCGAGGGTGATGATGGTGGAGGTAGTTTCATGGCCGGCGATGAGTAAAGCCAACATAAAATCGACGATTTGATCGTCAGAGAAGTGGTCGCCGGAGGCCAACAGTGCCCCCAACATGTCATTTGTCATTTTCTGTTCCGTATTCTCTCTTCTCCTCTGCCTCACCACCACCGCGAGTGCCTCCGCCACCTTCGTTCTCGCCTTTATGGCCCTGCGGTAGGTGGTTGAGAGGAGACGTACGGGCAGCGAGAAGAATCCTTCTATCACCAGAACGTACTCTTTCCTCAGGCTCTCGCTCCATTCCCCTGGATCCAAGCTCATCAGCTGCTTCACCGTTAGCTCAAATGTTATCTGAAATTGTTCCGCAAAATTCCCCTCATTTCTTACTTATGAATGGCCTAAATCCAAAATAACCAAACGCAGAAATGGAAATAAAGTGATGAGAGGATTAGCAACGTAATGCCCTGTGCATGCTCTGTGATGATGACCAACACCCGGAAGCATTTTATTTGGTTATTGGGTTTAAAAGCCGAGTCCTTAATTCTGGCGCTATATTTGCATCCGTACACAATGTATGCTTATTCAGAGATACGTTCACAAGAGATTCATAACCTTCTTATTTTTATCAGTACATACAATATCCTTTGATCGTGCCTGAACGCGACGGAATGAGATTTTAGTCCCCTCTTAATTCCCATCTCGCAGTGCATATCTACATTCTTACCTTTATTATGAAATAGAACCCCACAATAGTCCTCCGCAGAAGATTCTTTTTTTAAAAAAATGATGATGACTAAAACTAAAGCTAAAAGAAGGAAACAGAGAGAAAGAAGTTATTCGGTGCCAGCAAGGCCAACAGTAGTCAGTAACCTTTGAACTAAATAAGCAAAACCGAGTTTCAAGGTCACTACCTCCGAGAAGCATGACGGTATTAGAGGGGGTGACCGAAATCAACCCGAAGGATCTATGTCCGAGTTGACTCGGTACACGTGCTTAATCAAGTTTAATTAGGTACCTTCTTGGCCTCCTCCATGAGTAAGACTCGGTCTGTCCAGGAATCCAAGTTAAGCCGGATGAGGCGGTCTATATCGACCAGAAGATGATCTTTGATGATGGCGGAGTTGGCGTAGCTCATTGTGAAGGAGTGCATTCTCTTGTGGAGAGAGCCCTTCATGAGGAGTAAGGAGTGCTTCCCCAGAAGGTTCGAGATCGAACCGGGGTAGCTACTGTCGAAGAGCTTCCCTTCGTTGAGGAGAATGAATCGGTTCATCTCCGGGTCGGCGGAGAACACGGTCCGCTCGCCGAACACGTGGGTCGTGAAGATTGGGCCATACCGCTTCACCCGTCGGTCGATGAAAGGCTCCGGGTCGTCGCTCTTATAGGCGGAGATTAACTGCAGGGTCTCGCCGACGAAGGGCAGCCCCAAACTGCCAGGCGGAAGGCGCAGCATCCGGTAGCGTAGATGCCGAAGGAGCAACAGACAGACGGTGGAGAGGACGAGAGAGTAGACGAGTGGGAGCAGGAAAGCCATTAAAGGAATTTCATACAGAGGAAGAAATCATACAGTAACGATTTGATAAGAAGCTCCATGCATAAGAGTGTTAAATAGGGAGAGACGGAGGGTAAATCCAAGTGGGAGGGGGTGAAAGCGGGGAGGCACACGAGTGGGGTGAAATAAATGTCGGATTTTTGGGCATCTGATTTTTTATTAATCACTTCTCTCACTTTTTCTCCAGGGGTCTGCGGCGATGATAAGACTTTGGGTGGGAAAGTATGGAGAACGCTTTATCCCCTTTTGAATTAATTAATTAATGAGGCATGCAGAACGGGGGAAGGAAGAGAGAGAATCAAAATTTTGGAAGGCTTACAAAATGGAAAATTTTGAGAAATAGGATTGATGCGTGTATGGGAATGGGAGATCCTGCACAAGTCACAACTCACAAGTGGGACTCTATAGCTTCAACAAGGGATATGAGCAGTTGACAAGTTAATATGCCTCCGCGGGTGGGCTCCGCCATAATTTGGATTGGCATATATACTTAAATGTTGCTGTACTTAAGAGGGGTCAAAGTGATGAAGAGTGAGCGAGGATAGTTGCCATGCACGGGGCAGCATGGGCACTCGAACTTCAAAAAGAGAGACCAAAATAAGTTAATGGGAGGGCCGGAGAGGGAGGCGAGTGGCTGTTATTTGTCCGGCCGGGAAAAAGTAATGTGGGAATACAGTGACTTCCATTTTCATCGCAGTCCCCGCCTCTCACACACGCTTGGCCCACGCTGCAGAAAGCAAATGCCAACAATGTCACTCGCCTAACAATAATTTTGAATCAGAGGGTAGACACCAACGCCAATGAGGTTACAAGACCATTGGCGTAGCTTTGTTTCTTGACGCTGTAGCAAGTGCCAGAGAGGTGGAATAGAGGATGTTGCACTTGTAATGATGAAAGCAGCGGGGATTAGATACAGTTGCAGTAGTGGAATTGGAAGCACGTTGATGAGAGGGTTGAGAAAACGAGAGGGAGGAGTGTAGGCGCACGGGCCCCACCACGAGTGCCTTTCTCATCTCTCCTTCCACATGCTCTCCCATCTTTTTATGATTCCTTTTCATCAATATTTTATATTCCATATTCTTCATCATCTATAACATTCATGTTCATTTTAAGTAAGTTAGGCGGTGCTGCATCTGCAGACTCTGAATAGCCTTCTACCAGCTGATGTGTGCACGACTCGCTTCACTTTCATAGCAACACAAATTATAATGTATTTATTTCTTGATTAGTCGAAGTTTCCTTCAATTGATAAAACTAAGGGGAAAAGAATCCTAGCCAATAATAACTCAGGGATAGATCAGCCTCCTTTGAAGTCGCCGTGAAGGCTTGCATCGTCGGGTACTTCGGAGTTTCTAACACTCGTAATAAAATATCAGAATCTTGCATGGTGACGAGTTCCAGTAGTAGCTAGTGAGAGATCACGAATTTCAGATAAGATGTAAAAATATGCTCATGGGCATTGTTTGGAGATCTCATTTATGAACAAAAGCAGATTCGGCCAAGTCAATGGCGCGAGCAAGCCCAGCAGCTTTGTTTTGACACTCTACGTGCTCATCGTCGGGGACACTGTCAGCCACGATGCCGGCACCGGCTTGAAGATGAGCGATCCATTCCCTGCGCTGGTTGTTGCCTTTGTATGAGTACATGGTATCGTATCTAATTGCCGTTTGAAATACCATTGTCCTGAGAGCCAGAGCAATGTCCATGTCCTCAGTGAAAGAGATCCACCCGAAGCCTCCACTGTAAGGCCCTCGCCTTGTCCCCTCCATCTCATCTATCAGCTCCATGGCCTTCACCTGCAAGATTGCGGAAAAGAACTGCTGTGGTAATTTATCCAACAAGTAATCTATCTTGAGAATTTGGAAAGTGCGGGAGAGAAAGGGACCTTCGGTGCTCCGCTGACGGTTCCAACAGGTAATGTAGCACGTAGGGCATCCCATCCTGTCAAATGGTCTTGCATCTCGCCCGTCACCTTTATATATGATAAATGATCATTACTCAATAAACACTTGAGTGTTGACTCCTAATTCATAATCATATGTGTGTGTGTGTGTGTATCAAGAACTAATAGTTCCTGTTTTTTCCTTTCTCCATTTATATTCTACTTGAGAGTTGAAGAACACGGTGGGTGCAAGCCCAAATATACTGATTGGAACCTACTATAAACTAGTCTTAGAATACGAACGGATATTAAGAAACAAGAACACGTTCGCACCGTTGAGCTTATATGCATGACATGGGAATACCGTTCAACATTCATAAGCTTTTCCACCTTCACAGAACCATGTTTTGAGACCTGCCGTAACACAAAATTTTAGTGATCAGAATCATCAGAGTAGAGTATAGAATAGTGCTATCTGTTACTTTTTTGAAATAGCCGGAGTAAGTTATACCTTCCCAACATCATTGCGTCCTAAATCAACCAGCATGACATGCTCCGCGCATTGCTTTTCATCACTCAGAAGTTTCAGCTCCAACTTCTGATCCTCTTCTAAAGTCTTCCCCCTCCTGATTGTCCCAGCCAACGGACGATTCACTATCTTATTCTGTTCATGACATGAAAAGGTTAGAATATTTTGATAAAACCAATATCTCCAACAAATTCAGTAAGCTAAGTATAGGGCTACCTTCTTTACACGAGTAAGGATTTCAGGACTTGAAGCAGCCAGAATACATCCTCGACCCTGTTTGAGCAAATACAAAATTATAACCACAACACAAGCATGTAACTTTGCCGATTGAATACTATAACAAAACCTGCAAATAAGCCATATATGGACTCGGATTGACAACTCTCAGCGCTCTATATATTTCAAAAGGATCAGCAAATGTTCTGCGCTCAAAACGTTGACTCAATACAATCTGGAAAATATCCCCCCCCCTCAATATGTTCTTTCGCCCGAACCACTGCCGCCTTGTATTCTTCTCTCGTCATATTCGATTTCTTTAAAGGAGGACCGAAACGGCGAGTCTGCAAATTCACATAACCTGGAGATAGCCTCGGGCTATCATCAATTCAAAATTAAAATTAATTAATTTTACTTAAAAATTATACTTAAATTATTAAATACGATAATAGATAACTTACGGCTCAGCATCTTTTAATCTTGACACGAGCTTTTCTAGCCGTTCCATCCCTTCTCTGTAAGCATCCTCGGTAGAGGAGTATCGATCCAGCCTCACCCAATGAATCACGTATACTTTCTATTTGGCGTTGAACAAAGAAGAAATTGAAACAATAAAAGAAGTGTTCCAGTTATTATTAATTATTAATATTTCCAGAATCCCAGAGATCATGTATGTGTCCTTGTGCATTAATTTTAGTAATCGTTGGACGATCATGAACTGTAAATGTTATGAATGCAAAATGACCTATCATATCAATTCCACACGTTATTCAGAACCTACTTAACTACAGTGACACTGAGAGACTAACTAAATACCTTCTCCACATGATCGAACACAACCACGTCATCATAGAGACCCAGATGTATGTCTGGAAGGTTTCTGTCGTCCTCCGGAGCCTTTGAAAATGGTAGCTTTTTCTTTTCAACGTACCGAACCGTGTCATATGAAAAATATCCCACCCATCCACCTGTAGCAGCAGCTTACGCCGATTAGAGTTTAAGCATGACAAATCCACCTCTTATGCCCAAAATTAAAATAAAAAGTGAAGGCTCATATAAGGACAAAAAAAACAGTGGCATGGCCCTGGATTTGACAGATCACCCGGGACAAAATCTACCTACCACAGAATGCATCCGGAAGCTGATCCGTGATACTGGGCTTCCAACCCGTTGAGATTCTTTTGGGAACCGACAATGGATCATCAACAATTTCCTCAGTTAGATGCCCCAATTCATGGTCCGTTATTGTAACTTTATTTTCCCTAGCCACAATTTCCATAACCGGTTGAGCCCCGACAACACTATACCGCCCCTAAAATAAATCCAAACCCGTATTTCGTTATATGGACACACATTTAGTAAATTCGAAATCTTGAAGCCATGCAAGCACACTCACAACAGAAACTTGGACATTAGGCTCCACAGATTCGAAAAGAAAGCTCGGAGCCTCCCGGTCATCTTCCTTAACCAAACACCGGTATGCCAGAACAGGGGTAAGCTGGTCAGAGAATATGCATCGATGCAGAGGAATCAAATTTCCATGTTTTGAGGCTTCAACAAACTTCTCCGTTTCTTCATCCACTGCAAAACAGGCAAATGCTCAGGCCATACAGAGTGCCGACAAAGATTAAAACATAGCATAAACGGCCGCATTTTGACACAGTGTCCCAGACGATTCACGAACATCGACCTCCTCGTTCGATAAATTTTAAGCTTTTAGAACGAAATGATTGTCGATATAATATCAAAATTTCTACAATCGAAAGGTCAATAATTTGGCCTTTATCGCTTTCACTCTCTAAATTAAAACTAATTTTAACGCGTACGCGAATTAACGACATGAGAAAACTAGATGGGATGGCTTTCCATTTTTGAAAACCATGATGATGTTATAAAACTATTTATGATGATGACAATTGACGGTTCCATTATTAAAAACCAATAAAATGCTCACTTACCAGTGGATGGGATGGAAAGGGTCGACAAGCACCTGATAGTAACAGGAGCAGATGAGATTGAGGTTCCCAAGGAAATGGCGGTGAGCGGCGGCGGAGAGAGGCGGAGGTGGAACGGAACAAAGCGGTGGGAGAAGCCAAGGGCGGGGGCTGTGAAGTTATAGGCAGAAATGGGGGCGGATGAAACAAGTCTGGAGGCCATATCGATCTAGAAAGGGAGTTGGAGGAAGCTGCTATTTGTGCAGGGAAGGGAGTGGCATTTATAGGATTGGGGAAGGAGAATGCATTGAATCGGTTGGGTTTTGCTCCCTATTTCCACGGAGTCGGGAATAGAAGGAATGATAAGATACATGAAATCAAGATCTAGATTCCTGTAACCATTTGATGAACCAAAAAAGCGGGGAGGGAAATAGTGCACTGCACAGAAACATTCTGGGTTCATTTGCTCAAAAAGATTAATAGTGCACTGCACAGAAGCATTCTGGGTTCATTTGCTCAAAAAGATTAAGTTAATCAAATAACTAAATGGGTGGGGACGCATTCATAATTATTTTCGGCGGGTGCGAGATTGCTGGTTATGGAAACTGATTAAATGATTTTGAAACATCATTTTGTGTGTCTCTCTGTGTTTTTTTGTTAAAAAATTATGGTAATAAATTAAACACGATTATTATATTCCGTTGGCATTGCAGTTGCAGGAGGCGGGACTAAAAACGTGAGTCAACAGAACTATGGGTTTTTGGCCAAAAAAAAAAAAGAATTAGGACTATATAAAATTAAAACAAAGGTTGGTGATGGTATGAAGATTGAGTCGCCATAAGATTGCAAAAATAGGAAACAAATAAATCGGTGGGACTAAAATGAGACGGATGCTTTCCTGAACTGTGGCCGAAAACTCATATTTTGTTATTGGCCCCTTCGTCCGCTCCTTTCCCATATTGTCGCTGTTCCTAATCCTATGCTCGTAATAAATCTCCAAGCATATTTATATTATTTTTTATATTATTCAGTTTACGATTTTGTCTAATTTTCTTATTATTATCTTCTCAAGATTTTTCTAGATTTTATTTTTTAAAATAAATGTGCTTAATATCTATAAATAGCACTAGGTCGCCTTTTCCTCTTCGCAAAACCGACGAATTGAATGAGAATATAGCGCCCCACATTCTGATGCTCGCTCGTTGCAATTAATTAAAGGGAAAATGATAAAAAAAAAGACCCTTTAAAATTCAAAAGGATAAAAAGGGCCTATGAATTTTTAAAAAGATAGATTGGGCAGAAGGCCCAATCTGTCATTTTCAAATTACTGTGCACAGTTACAAATACCATTATGGGAGTTGTAAATACCATTAGTAGAGTTGTAAATACCATTATAGAAATTTAAATATAACTAAAAAAATTGTAAATACCATTGAAAAAGTTGTAAATACCATTACAAGAGTTGCAAATATCATTGACGGAGTTGTAGAAAATACAATTTCATTTTTTATTTGCAACTCTACCAATGGTATTTGCAACTCCCATAATGATATTTGCAACTATGAACAGTAATTTCTAAATGACAGATTGAGCCTCTTGTCCAATCTGTCTTTTTCTAAATTTATGGGCCCTTTTTGTCCTTTTGAATTTTAAATAGTCTTTTTTTTATCATTTTCCCTTAATTAAATTATTCGAACGGCAAATTGCTAAGAATTAAGATCTTTCATTTGGTGAAATATCCCCACCATCTGCTGCTTTATATTCCAAATCACAGTCCTTAAAGACGCAGATGAAATCAAATCAATTCATTCACAACCACCACAATCTGAATCGGCATAGAGATGAAATCCAGGGGCCACCGGAGACTTGTCAAACTTGAGCTTACCCTGTTTCCTTTTAACTCCTTCACATTCATCTTAGCCAACATGTATAAAAGCACAATCTATTCATATGCAGACCCCTCCATAATTATAGATTCATAATCATTACTGTTTCTTTGCAATTCATAAAATGGAACTGAAGCTTATTGATTGCGCCTTCAAGGGGAATGATCATGGGAACATGTTGTTAAGCACGGCAATCTGGTTGTGCGTTCACGCGATTGAGTGCAAAGTTAATAGTGCAAGGAAACATGAGCATCAATTGACAGTAAAGTATGTATATACGTACACCTAGGATGAACCAAAAATACGGCACACAACATACTAATGGGTGGCGGCGGCGGCGTATCAGTGAAGAGACGTGTGGTTGGAGCACTGGTAGCACTTGGCGAATAGACCGAAGGTGTCAACCTGGTTTATGAAATTGGCCATGCTCGCCCACCCTCCGAACCCAAAGCCCACCACCAGCACCCACACCACCACAAACGCATTCACCACGTACATCCCCGTCCAGCTCGGGATGAAAGCCGGCAACTTCTCCGCCACCTTCCGTCGTGCCGATGGGGACCTGTAAGTGAGCATATGGGCTAGAGCAGGGATGATGTACACGGTAAAGCTGACCAGAAGAGCTCCCACGGCTGAGTTTATGGGGCCGAAGAAAGGGAAAATGATGGCCAAAAACCATATTGGTATAACCACAGGCAAGCGAGCCAGGGCTCTCACACAAATGCTCTTCGTGTCGTGCATTCCTATCACTTTCTCCCACACGAAGTACAAAGGGGTGCATGCAAACCCGAATGTGATGAACTGCCAAATTACTTGAAGTTATTTCAACTTGAAGAGATACATACATGACGTTACTACGAGGATCGTAATGCGTACCTGGTGAATGAGCATGAGAATGATGGCGGCGTCACGCCAAGGGGAGCGAGGGAAGAGGGAGAAGGCGTTGGAGTGGTCGAGAAGTTTGTCACCGAAGGCCCAGTAGACGGCTGCGGCAGATGGTAGCGTCAGGGTGAACACGTACAGAGTCGCAAACAGATATACGTACTTGAACTTCTGAGGCTTCCACATAGCATGCATGATTTCCCTGCATCAGTCATGTGTGTTTGTTAGGCTGTCTACAGCGTTTGTTCCATGTACTTGCAGAGGAAAGCTAAGATATTTAAAGGTGATAGATTTCCTTTACGTCTTGCGTCTAGGAAGAAAACAAGCTGCAACGGAAGAAACTTGTCTGGCTATAGTCGAATGATTGTCTCAAACAATAAAGAACAGCATCGTGATTTAATTGCCTAATTCGACAGTGAAAGGCCGAAAAGATAATTTTATTCATATTTAAAAGAAGAAAAGAAAGGGAAAAAAGAGGCTACACGGTAACGGCGTGCCCGCCGAAAGTGTAGAGAATGTTGGTGGCGCCTGTAAAATACAAAACCAACTTGGTGGGGCCGGAGTGCGTCACATTTTCAACCTGCAAAACGATTCTGTAAATGAGGTTTCAGATTGAAGGAGTAGGAGGGGTGTTAGTGGGTCTGAAACACCGACCTGGCCATGAACAAAGGCGGCGATGGTCAGATACCAAGCGGTGTAGGTGGTCATGCCAAGGCCAAGGAAGGACCAAATCCTGTAATTGTGGAATGAGGGTATGAACACTGTGGTGGCACAGCATGCTCCGAATATGTACGTCCATGTCCTCTTGTCCAATTTGTCATTTATGTAGTATATATTACTGCATAATGAAGCCCAGGCCGTCGCTTCTTGTGAGCGAAATCCCCATATATATATATATCTCAAGAAACCCAAAACTCTGCTTAAAAATAAATACCTTGCACAAGCTATAAGCTGGATAACAGATCCAAACAGAAGAAAAGTACAGTTGAAGGCCAATCCTATTGCCTTCCAGTATGGACCCAGTAAACCATCCAACACTTCGAACCACTGCTCAGATTGGAACCAAAAGCTTACAGCACTTGATCTCAACAGAAATCCAGAGTAAATGGTTTTCAGATGATTCACCTGAATGACATGGTTTTTGAAGCTGACGTTCTCCTTCTCTTTTCGGCTTCTGTACTCGATGTACAGAATGCTGATTAAATAGGCAGTCCAGCTACCGAGAAGACCATAGAAAACTTGAAATATGATGCCCGAAAGCATACCAAGTTGAGAGAAAGAATATGGCAGAGTTAACAGAACCTGGGCAACCTGCGGAGCAAAAAACCGGAAAAGGAATCCTAAATCTCTTCCACCTTCCGAATGAATCCTTAAAGAGTTGAAGTTTCACGTTTATTACCTGATTTGACGCACAGCTGAACCAGGCATCATAGACTGACCCGCCATGCCAGAGAAGACTCTTGAGGCTTAAAGATGAACTGTCCTCCTTCTCTCCCTCTCCCTCTTCACGCTCAATCGTCTGATTAAGGCTTGACATCATGGATTCTTCGGCTTGTTTCTGAGGCAACATTGTTTCGAGGTTATGAATCTTTGGAAAAACCTACACAGAATCAAGCATGAACCATAGCCAGAAAAAACTCAACAGAAGCAAAATATTGAAATAGAAACAGAAGGAATTCACTCTCGTGGAAGATACCAAACTCAAGTTACCTAGTATTGGTCAATGTCGCTCTGTACTGAAACAGAGGAAAGCAGGGACCACTCTGTGGAAAATACGGCAGGTATCTTGTAAATCCTTCTAAATAACTCTCTCTAGCACTCCATTTCAAACTTCAAAGACCTGACAGTCTTAAAAAGTACACGTGAGTTTTGCACATGGAATGGAAAGTTGGAAACCCAGCAAGCAAGAAACCGTTACTGCTTATGCTTCCTCTGAGATGATTGGAAGTTTTTCCTTGTAGGGATGACAAAGAACCAAAGTTGAGCCCTTTGATGAAGGTTGAGCTTCAACTTTGGATTTAGAGAATCGAGATCTTTCAGAATGAATTGAAGAAACAGATACGTCTAAACTATCTCCTTGCCTTAGCTTCTCTTATAGTGTGCCCTTGCTCTCTCGCCCTGTTTTTTTTTCTCATTGTTTTCGTTTGTTTGCAAAGCCGTTTGAACGGGTTGATAAGTGAAAGTGGTAGTAAAAGTAGAATAAAAAAAAAAAAAGGCCAACCCAGTTCGAGTCCCCACTTGGTGGGGGTGCTGGGGAAGGGAATAAACCTAGGCAGTCTTACCCCTGCTTTGCATGGAGGCTGATTCGAACCCGCGACCTCAGACCCCACGGCAAGCGAGCTTACCGCTGAGCCAAGCCGGCCCTTCAGTAAAAGTAGAATAATTTTGAGAAATTTCAATTTCATCATAGGCTCTAGAATAAAAGAAGAGAAAGATAGACCATCACGTATTAAGGAAATGGTGTTTGAGCAGTAACGATGACGGTGAACTGTTTCTCTTTGAGATCTTTTCTTTGGTTAAATTTTGTCCCAACTTGTGTAGCAGGTGGTGGGATTAAAAAGCAGGCAATAAGAGAAGAAAAGTGGGGAAAAAACTCAATCATCGCACGCATTTCCCGGAAGCATAAACAAAAGTATCAGTTTTATATATTGATAACCAACCCTACAAATTCATTATCCTGATGCAAGCTTTTATAATTTGACATTGTTGTTTACTGTCGTATTATTGATCATATTTAAAAAAAAAATCTAAAAAATTAGAAACAAATTACTAGTGCTTAAGCGTAAAAAGAAAAAAACGAATACAAGTGAGAGATGGAGCTCGATACCATGATACTGTTAGGATGAAACCTTGATTTTAGGATGGCAGAAAAGAAAGAGAAAGACAAAACTGCCTCTTTGGTAAAAGAATTTGGTGAACGACTCCTTTTGGTAGTCAAAAAAGGTAGCAGCATGCATCCGATCTTTGATTTTAAAAATAAAAGAAAGAAAATGGAGAGCAATATCGATCACAACTAGCTTGGCTTATGATTGAGGTAAATTAACATGGTGAGTGGTGGGTGGGACCACCCTCATTCAAACTGGGATTAACTTTTCCTTAATATGCTGCTTGTCTCCCTTTTTTCCACTGAGTCTTGACTACTCATCTGGTTCAATGGTGATTAGCATGGTCTCCACCTCAGTGGATTCATTCACAGGGCTGAGCATTATATCCTATGCCCTATACACACATATATATAATTGAGCCTCTCAAATTCCATTCCATGCAGCATAAATTTGTGCATCTCTAGGCAGTTCCATGCACCATCAACAGCTAGGAGAATCTTATGAGGTGATACAACACTTCTTATAAGTTCCCTCCAACTTTAGAAGTCAACCCATTTTCTTTTGCAAAACACCAGAAGTTGAAAAGGGGTTGATTTTCTCATACATAATTTGGTGTGTGAATCATGAACAATTATGTGTATTTCTCTAGATGCTTGATTTGAGAGGGTGAATGGAGAAAGTTAACCGCGAGAAAACTTCGAGATCTTTAATGCTTCGTTGTGTCAAGTTTCGAGGCAAAACCATCGAGGTAATCCACAAGCCTGGTAAAGCATCATATGAAGCGTAGATTAAAATCAACACGCAAGCTCGAGCCTTCATGATTTTCTGGGGGGTTTTCTTTTTGGGGATTTCAAGATCTTGCAAATCCAGCAAACTGGAAGCACCACTACGATTCTAATCATTTGAATGAATATGACAATAATTATTGCGCTGCTGTGGGCTTCATATTTGCGTATTTTAAGTCATGCACCATAACCTAAAAAGAGAGGGTCGGAGTTTAAATTGATGATTAGAAGGAATAATGGAGGTGCCCACCAAAGGGGAAGATATATTGCTAGAGATATATCCCAACGGAAAGTGAAGTGTTGGATTTATTTGGCTTTTCCCCCTTATCTTCAGAAGCTTCCTTTTGAATTCTCATCCTTTGTAAGCCGTAAGCTTAGATTTTTTTTAGTGCATATTTGGTTTCACTTTTTAGAACCTCAAAACATTAGGCTGAAATCCCACAAAGCTAATTACAACTCAAGAGTCACGTTCAAATAAAAACATTCAAACGCAAATTTCATTATGTTAACGGATTTTACCCCAACCTCAAGTTACAAACTGTAATTTGTGGATTTTAGTGTTGTAAATGCTAATCCAAACAAATACTTCATGGCCAAGCTTGTGTATTTTTATGTAGCCGTTCCATCTTTGGAATGGACTTCAGTAAAATCAGAACAAGCTAACTAAGCATCCTAGGACATGCTTATGGCTGTCTAGTCCCCGCAATTCAACAATGATTAAGGGCTGGAACATACGTGTAATAGGGCAGGAAATAGAATGTTAATTAAAAAGCGTGATGAGATAAGTATGAAGGGTAGGGGCCGGTAGGACCAAGAATCATGAATGGTGGGCATGAAGGATATTCATCTTTAATTGGGAAGCCACTGAGCAGTCTATAAAGTGCCTAAATCAATTCCCATGTTCGGACTCATCATTAGAGCAATGGTGAGTGCAAGTATTTGAATGCTGGGGCAACCCCTACATGATAGGCTGTTTCCCTTACTTGGGATATATGCACTTCAAATTAAGCCTCTCTCTCTCTCGATAGATATATATACATATAATGATAGAGTATGCAGTTGCAGTTGCAGTCGCAGTCGCATAGGATATAGGATGGGTGGTTGAGTTTAGTTTAGGGGCAACATGCTGTGCTTCACTTAAATTCTATCAATTCCATAATGGGAGTATGGCGTCTGCTATCATTTGGTTGCAGCAGCAGACTTTGAGTAATCACTGCTCCACTGATTCAAGGCTCCTTTTCTTCAAACCTTGTCTGAATTTTTGGCACGCCATGTATGAGCCTTACCAAATATTCAGCTTTCCGCTCATCCATCATTGCTATATTTGGCTTAATTATGAGAATTAATTTAGCACATCATTCATGATAACGGCATGACCGGAGAGGTGGGGAAAATGGCAGCCTCCCACAACCGGGGCAGACGGGGCTGATATACCTACCTCGCTTAGGCGACAGGCTAATCCTCTAGCCTGCTAGCATGTCATTTTAAAAAAAAAAAATAATTTTTTAATATTTTTTTAAAAAATATTTTTAAAATTTTAAAATATTAATAAAAAAATTTTAATATCATATTAGCATAATAAAAAAAATTGCTAATGTTATACTTTTAAAAATTCTTATTTTTTATAAAAAAATCTCAAATTTTACAACTATAAATCTAAATAAATATTAACATAATATTAATCAATTATAAAATATCAATATATACCAATAAATAAATAATAATATTTACTAGTCTTCAATAATAAGAATATTCAAAGTAATAGTTAAATAAAATAAATAATAATATTAATAATTTAAAAAATTAGGTTGACGGGATAATCTAGCTTTTAGCTAACCTGAGCCCCACTCGTTTTATGGTTAAATGTGCTCAACTTACCCTCTAGACATGAGAAACTTGATCGTCAGGAATTTTTTAATAATGAAGTCACTAGTAAGTACTCCTATTAACCATCTTATAAGGTCCTTAGTTGTCATCTCATCCCCCCTTTGCTATATTCCTACGTCTATTTCCTTTCTCAAATATTTATTTCTTTTTCTTTTTAAAAAATACTACACTCTTCATGATTTAGCCGTGAATCACTTTACTTCCAAACTTCACATCTCTTAAAATAGATTCTTTTGACCGGCATTCTCGCAAGTTTCTTTTTGTTCACAATATAAAAATGTGTTGACATCAATTTAAAAAAAATATATAAATAAGTCGTTCTTTATAATATAACAATTGAGAAGCTTGATGTATTTTTTATTTTATTTTAAAATTCACAAGATCATTAGTAAGTAAGTAGGCGAACCGAACCTCGAAGAGTCCAAAGTTGTCAAGGAAGAAAGGAAGGGCATAAGCACATAAGCACATAAGATGCTAAATGAAAGAGGCTATAAAATGGTGGATGGCTTCAAGAATCTAAGCGTTTCCTCTTGAAGTGATAATTGGAAGGAAGAGGCATCGGGGTAGGAGAAATGGACGGGAAGCATTGGATTCTTTTTTTTTTTTTTTTTAGTTCCCCACCATGTTCACCGGAGCTTTGCCCCGATTACATCCGGATTCGACTCGCGTCGCGCACCTGGCTATGGTAGGTGAGTCTCCCAACAGGAATTTTTTGCGTATGCCAAAGCTCGAACTCGAGACCTCGCTTAAGCGATACCGAACCGCTTATCACTCGGACCAACCCTGTTAAACGGGAAGCATTGGATTCTGTTTTCAGCTTTGGTAGGCAAGTGCTTTGTTCCCCGCTTTAACCATAAAATGATACTCTAATGGAGTGGGTTGTGTGCCACACCATCTTATCCACGCAACTTTGTTTCATGAAAGAATCCATCCACATTCATCATATATAAGATGGTTGAATAAACAGGACACTTAGTACACGACTACAAATAACTCCGAAAAAATCAAGCCATATAGTATAGATATCAGACACACAAGTCCCAATAAGTCTCACCGAAAAATAATAATCAATCGATATTAAAATAACCAGAGGCTTCTCACAATATGCAATTAACTGAAACAAAGGAAAGTTGTTGCCACCAATACGATAACTTGCATGCATCAGCAATATGTGCTCTATACTTCTAATAGTCCGTACTACTGTCTTTTTCCATCTTTTGCGTAAGGTCAAACAATTAGGGCCTTTGACAACATCAATTTACCATACCCAGCACTCATAAAATTGTTACTTAGCTTGCATAATCTGCATTCGACTGTGAGTTTTGCTGTATATAGCACCATGCCAAACAACAGAATCTGGAAATGCAAAACTTTACAGATCAGCGGAGCCCTGTCGACTTGTGAAAAAAGAACAAATCTGTTACACGCATAACTCTTCATCTGGCTGCCCAAGCATTTTTGCCTCGAGAGATGGAGGAAAACAAATAAATCCATGTAGGATTGGGTAAACATGAGTTACTTTAGGCCACGAAGAATATGAAGATCAGCAGAAAAAGTATAAGAATGGCAAATATCTTGATTAGAAGCCACCTATTCGATGATATCGTGCTGAGATGCTTCAATAAAGAACTGTGAGCTCCTTCAACATTTGCCAATGACTCATCCATGTTGTCGTCAATCCTGCCAATTCAAGTTTGACAGATTTGATTGAGATTGTTGAACACGTGAACAGCTTGGAATGCTTTAGTACAAGTATCGAAACAATCAAGTCAAAACCTGATAGCTAATTCCCCTTGATGAGCAACCATTGTGGCCAAATGAGTGAAGATCCCGCTAAGTTCTGTGATAGTAGATTCCACACTGTGAAGAGCAGTAGCACGACTCTGACTATAACTTTCCTGTCTTGGGACAACTTGCTGCATCGTAGACATTTCCATTTGCTGGGTTGTAGTGTTGTCAGCAGCTAGCCTCCGTCTGTATTAGCAAAATTTGCAAACGTTGCCCAGTGTTATGTCTATATATTAGAGAAGGACTATGCTCTCTATTTCACGTTAATTTTGAATTGCCTATCAAATCATTTCATTCAATGGCTTTGTATTGCCACAGTTATAAGGATCAGGAAGCTCATGCTAAATAGCCAATTTTTTTTAAAAAAAACAAATCAATACTCGATGGTCCATGTCATATAGAACTGCAAAAGGGCCAACTTAATCTTTCCTTTCAAAGTAACTAGAGCATACCTTAATTGATTGCTCGGTGTAACTTCATTTGAAAGAGATCTGTTTGAATGAGATAGATAAATAGAAATCAATTAGCAAAATTAAACTCCCAGAGGCCAATCAATTTGAACATTAAGCAAAATGAAAAAAAATCCAACTTAGCAGGTCTGAGATTTTTATAATATTTAACAGTGAGACAACATGAGATCAACAATAAAATGACATCAAATATAAATGTCTTATTTCTGTTAGATGATTACCACATTATTACTAATTATCTAATTATGAAAGGTAGCCAAAAGTCAAGCTTAAGTATTACATTGTGGGCATTACAAGACCTGTTAAGTTCTGACAATCAAGCATTGAGTAAAACCAATTGCATTAGGGAAAAAGAGTTTGGATAATTTGGATTAAAAAGGAAACATGCCAAGAGACCTAACAAGAAAAATTTGTCTTGGTAACATGCTTACGTACTCATATAATATGGTAAGATTGACCAATCCATGATGGAGAAGTTTGAGTTGCTTATACTCATATACGAGTTTTATTTTTATTTTTAATTTTTATGCTCCCTCAAGATTGAGAAAGCATGAGTTTTGAAAAACCATGACTACATAGGGCTATCTCCATGCCTTTACAGAAGCATGAAAGGGAGTAACTAGTGGAGCAGGAAGATATTTGTTTGTGCCAAACAACCTAAATTTACATGATGAAAGCTGAGATGGAGAAAATATATTTATGTCAAGGTATAACACTTGTAACACTTGTTAACCTATAAGTACATAAATATTGCTCACGCTGATGTTTGCTGTGAACTTTCAGATGCATTTAATGAACTTGACCAAGGTGGTGGCTCCGTCACTGGCTTTGGTCGATGCTGGAAAGGATTGTCCCTAGAAGCCTTCTTGGAAAATATCTGCTTCCTATTCTCATGGGCCTTGATATTCTGTAGGAAGTATATACACAATATTAACAATTGAAAAAAAACGATGCCATAAATATGAAAAATTAGTCCTCATTAACCTCTGTCCTAGTAGTTAACACATCTTGAAGCTGCTTAGTCGCCCCCATAAGTTTGCCCTTTAAGTCATCACAAACAGTTGTTGAATGAACAATTCTATCGTCCGAATAATTTCCATCAGCTATTTCCATTTTTTGAATAGTTTGTAAATCTGAAAGAGCTGAATTCAATGCCGTTATGTCATTCTTAATCAAAGCCGTTAATTCTTGTATTTCCACAGTGGGATCATTAAACATTGATGACTTCTTTGCCACTGCAAGCTCACATGCGCATTCAAAGGAAACTCGAGTCAGTAACGTCTAGATACCCTATATGCAACCATTAAAGTCCCATACAAACAAGTTTAAAATAGGCATCTAAGATATACAACGGAACGCAATCAAATCACATCCCATAAATCCAATTCATAGCTCTTTTCCCCTTTCATCTTCATATCCAACTAGTGCTATGCGGTAAGCCCCAAAAGGTGAAGTCGACAATTTTTAAGGAATATGGGCAACAGCTCTTCTCCTTATACGCAAAAGATGAATACAGAAGTGATGAAAGAGGCAGGCTTACATTGAGCAAGCCTCGAAATCTTCTGGGAAGTTTCATGGATACCCAACCCGATTCGAGAGGCCTTTCTGTTGAATTCAGATCTAGAATAGGACACGGGAGTATATTGTTTCGATGTGGAAGGAACATCTTCAGCTTGATTGGGCAATGGGATTCCCTCGATCTTCTTCAGAGTTTGAGAGAGAGATCGGAACTCCAACGTACGATCTCGGTAGCCAGAGGCCATTAGAGTGGCGCGAGCTATGTCTCCGAGAACCAGGAGAGGTAGCGCTCCTCATTTTAGATCTCAAACAATCGGGTCCCGCTGGATCGGACACGTCAGCGCTTCAGCTGTTCCTCTTTCATTTTCACTTCTTTTTCTTTTATAAAAATTAAAAAAAAAAGTTGGGTCATGATCTACACAAGGCGAAATCTCCTTTATACTAATATCAAGCAAGCAAGTCGAATTATGAATTGATCCAAGAAAATAACAGTTTTTATTTTTTTTTTGTCCGATTTACCGGAATTTTACCCCGACTACATTCAGATTCAACTCGCGTCGTATACCTGGCTATAGTAGGTGAATCTCCCAACGGAGATTTTCTGCTTACGTCAAGGGTCGAACTCGAGACCTCGTTTAAGCGATACCGAGCCGCTTATCACTCGGACCAACTCCTGTTAGTAAAAAAAAAAAATTGAACTTTAACACAATAGTGGGAATTGACGAAAGGCCCAATGGGCTAATATTTGAGCCTTGGTTAGCCCATTGACAATTAATTAATCATTAATCAATTAGATATGAAAAGACGATATTGTCGTCAGTGTTACCCACTATTCTCGATTCTACTCTCTGGGGTTCAAGCCAGAGGACCCAAATTACCCTCGAGGGCGAGGCATCAACGATGGCGGTGAAGCCGTGGAAAGCAGCGTACGAGGCAAAGTTGTGGAAGCTTCTGAAAGAGTACGGCCAAATACTGGTGGTAACAGCCGACAATGTTAAATCCGATCAGCTTCAAAATATTCGAAGGGATCTTCATGCTGATTCTGTGATGGTCCTGGGTAAGAATACCTTGAAGCGGCGCTCTATAAAAATGGATGCTGACTCTTCCGGCAACAAGGCTCTCCTCAACCTCCTCCCATTCTTGTTGTGAGTCCTCATCTTTGAGCCCTCTTTATATCTATCTATCTATTATAAACTCTTAAAATTTTGTTGGTCTTGATGTAATTGCGTTAATTCTTGAGAGCAATTGAGATATTGTCTTGCTGATGGATAGAATCTTGTTGCCATTTCACTTCATTTTGAAGGTAATGCTAATTATTTCGTAGTTTGATCATTCAATCAGGGTAATGTGGGGTTAATTTTCACAAAAGCTGACTTGAAGGAGCTTAGCGAAGTGGTTGCCAAGTACGAGGTGAGATGTTTGCGTATGCTTGCGCTACTGCCGTTGAATCATAATATGTGTTTTGTTGAGGAGTGTTCGTCGTGGTACCTTGATCAACCATGTATTCATGTTCAATTGTTCCCACAATAGGATCTACATGAAACTGATGACAAAACATTATCTACATCGAATGGTTTGCATTAAATCATGGGGTATTGAGAAAAATCGTATGGAAACTTTTTGGCAGATGCTTGAAATAATCTTCAGCTTTTTACTTAGAAATTGATTGATGGTCAAGCTATATCATGAAACACAGTTTACGAGTCTTAGAAAAACCGCAAGCTTAATCGGTTTGCCTACCAAACTTGTCCTACTTGGCTCCCAATTAGTGGGGCTCCTTTTCATATGTTCCATATCTTATTCTTTCGTCTACTGACTTCGTTCATAATTCGTGAGGTGACATTAGCTTACTTGATTTGATTACTTATAATTTTTTTTTAAAAATAAAATCTTTTAATATTCAGCATAAAGATAAAAACTATGATATAAATGAGTGTGTTATGATCCAACTACTGCCTCTTCTCTCAACTTGCTTCAGTTCGGAAAAATTCACATTCGCTGGACTTGATGACTTATCTTTTAACAGAAATTAATAATGACTAATTTCCCTTTAAGAAAACCTATGAACCTTACATGTCGCCAATTGTGTTTTACAGGTTGTCCATCCTCATCTCATGTGCCCGAAGTTCATGTCATATGACTCGTACCGCAATTGTCTTCTTGTGAGATCGAATCAGTTACCTTTGAACCTCAGGTGTTGTCGTCAGCTATTTCCGGAGATCGCCGATTCTCTTCTATTGTCTCCGAGGTTCCTGCCCCAGAATAGTTGTTTTTTGACGAGATCAAGACAGTTTTTGATCATGAGCATATGGGCTCCCCTTCTTCATTTCGCCGGTACATTATGAAGTGGAAAAATCAGCTTGTTGCGGGTTGATGCCTCGTGCTACTGAGGATGACTTTCTTGATTTTGATTTTCTTCTTGAAGCATACCAGCCCAGTTCTGAGAGTCCCTAGATTGAGTTCTCTCTTATCGGGGAATGATGGAGGTTGGAAATTTTCGTTTCGTAATGATAATTTTGTTTAGGATGGCCGAAAATGATCTAGCGATGCACAAAACGAACTGCTGTGTAAAATGTTTATTAACCAACAATTGAGGAACGAGTTGTTACAAGACCTTGAAAACAAACGAATACCTTGGGTGAGCGTTGTGAAACACGAGAACTATTGTACTCAAATAATCAGATTGGAGATAAGCTGTAAAGTATATCTTGAACTCTGGAACGCCCTGGGGGGACATGAACATGTTATTGCATGAGATTTGGTTTGTTTGGCAGGCCTTTCCATATGTCGCTGCATGACCCGAGACGCAAAGTACTGTGCCGGCCTCACCAAGTCGCTGCTCGCTACCCATATGTTCATATCGCAATCTTTTTGTTTATCATTTGAACATGTCATTAATATAGGGAAAATGATGCGAGGTCTCACCTCTATAGGATTTGGATATGAAAAGATGAGACTCACTTGTTTTTGTCTCCCTCTATTTTTTTATTTACAATTTCACGGTTTGGATGAGAGGCACTGCCCACATTTCCAACAAGGACGGACATAAATAAAATAATTTATCCTCAACAGTTTCTGGGCGTGTACCAATCCGTAAAATGAGTAAAATTGACAGACAATTAAGAATTGAAGGAGGAAAAGAGCGATAAAGGGGTCATGTTGAGAATCAGAAACCCGGATAAGTAGAAAAGTGCATGGGATGCGAGGCTAAAAGAATGGAAAGAGAGCAAGCCCGAGGAGCCCCACTTCCGGAGGTAGAAGGCGTGCTTTATCTGCTGCCGTAATACGCCACTCAACATGGTTAGGAAAACGGTCCCTTTCTCTATGCATATCCATACGGGTGAGCTTTGACTATCTTGTAAGTCAAACCATACCCCCTTCCCCCATGTTGGCTCCAGTTATGAGCGTTTTAGATTTCTTTCAGAGGGGGAAAAGATGGAAAGAGGCCTTCCTCGTAATCCAAGTTGACAGGTTAATTAACGACAAAGAAGATGGCGCCATGCGATTGTGGGGCATAACGTCAACAAACCAAAATGTTCACTGCTCCAAACCAACAATCCCACATCCCCCTCCTCCCCCTTACTTCAAGTTATAGTCGTTGTGGATAAGCTTTTAATTTCTGATTTCATGCTTCCAACAATAAATTATTTAAAGCTTTCAAATTCGTCCTTGTTCATTCCTGCACCCCACATTTTCTCACCCACTCCTTCCTCTTCCTCCTTATCCCATTTCAAACACTTCATCTTCATCCCTCCCCCAGCATAACCATGGCTGATTTAGCTTCTACTTCAAGCCCGAAAATGGCCATCTCCCCTGACAAATCCCCCATACACAGCAACCGTCACGTTTCGCTCCCTCATCTACCCTTACCCTTTCGCCCCAACCTCATCTCTCCCGCCTCCTATCCTCTCTGTTCCGCCTATGACCCCTACTTGCGTCTCCCCGAGCTTCGAAGGCTGTGGAGCTCTCGAGATTTCCCACAATGGAACAGCGAATCCATCTTCAAACCCGCCTCGCAAGCGCTCGAGATCACCTTCATCTTCATCTCCACCGTGTTGTTGGACCCCAGACCGTACGCCAATCGGCGTGAGTGGATCAAGTCGAGATGATCGCTATGCTCTGCCAGGACGAAGAAGAGAATCCCGCCACGAGCGGCACAGCTCCGGCGGCCGAACTCAGCAAGGGGCATATCAGCAGAAGCTACAGCGAGGCTAGCCTGCTTCCTCGACTGGCCGTGTGGTACAAATCCAAGGACGTAACGCAGAGGATTCTTTGCTCCGTGGAATGCAACACGATTAGGTGTCCTTACACGTTGGGCTGGGAGAGGCTAATCTCGCCGGAAAGCCCAGCCTCCTTTACGACGACGTTTGCAGGCCCCAAAATATCGCGTATTTCGAGATATAAAGAATAGCCATTATTGCTCTGAATTCATCAAATTAAATACAAGCATCCCCTTTAAACCATGCATGTCTCTCATGCAGGCTTATGGTAGGTACTCATGAAGGTTATGGCCTAAATCTTAGTTGCATTGATGATTATGCAACCATGAATCATAGATGGACATGGCACACAATATGATATGAGCCCAGTCATATTTTAGCAACTAATAATAGGCTGTTTTTTTTATTTAATTTAATATATTACATATAAATGTGATTACTAAAAGTGGATGAATAATTAAATTGAGAAGGGAAGATAAACCAAGAGGGGGTGGTGCGATTCAGCGGAGTCGGAAGTGAGAAGGGTTCTCGAGTCTCCGAAACCAAAGAGGCAAAAACTAGAAAAGTGAAATGCATGGCCCACAAAGATATCTTGTCCACCTCCCGGGAGGCCCCACGTGTTATCCACTCACTATTCTTCAGCTCCCCGAAACTCTCGTACTGCCCTGCGAACTTTGCCCGCTTCTTCCTTCCTTTCTTTCCTGTTACCGTCATCTTCATGAACCCACCCTCACTCCCTCCCCTCTCTTTCCTTCTTCATTCTCTTTGACTCTCGACTCCAGTCTCCACTCCTAATGCTCCGCTCCCTAATACCCTCTCCTTCTCATGCCTCCTTCCTCCTGTTAGCGCTCATCCAGTCCTCTCCTGTTCTCTTCCTTTTTGACTCCGAAGCCTTTCCCTTTCCCTTCATGGTTTACTGATTCCAAACCAGGTTGTCGTCTCCCATTTATTATTGAGATTTGATTGGATTCTGCTTCCCAGAAAAGGAGGCTTTCCCTTTTGTCAACCCTTTTTCGCCTAATTTCCATCTGGTTTTGATATGATATGTGACCCCCTTTTACGTGATTCATAATTTCTCTCCTTCCATCGCTGAACCTGGTTATTCCAATATGGGCCCGAGCGTCTCTCCCAATCTCAAGTATTGGCAGACTTCACTTCTCACGACCCCTCATTCTCTATGCCATTCCCCGAAGCCACCTGTTTCCATCCATTCTCCTCTTAGAAATCTTTCTAATACTACTCACGCTGCTCTGCCTCATCGCTCGGTTTCTCCCTCTCCCTTTGCCGGCTTCAAGAACTTCAGAACGCGAAGAGGAAAGCGCGCTTGCTCTGCATCCGCAGATTCTGATGATATTCTGGACCCAGAAATGATGAAGCTGATTCAGGAAGCAGAAAAGGGATTCAATGAATCCGAGGTTACACTTACCAGAGATTTCGAAGATTTCTCAGGCAAAGGCTCCTCAGACAAATTTCTGACAATTAAGCCTGATCTTCTAGAACCCGCTCAACTGGGCATTGAACCAGAGACACCGACCTGGCCGGAAAGAGATGCCATGTTACGAATGAGTTTGGCGAGGAAATTGAGCAGTGTGGAACTCCCTTTATCGATTCGGATCATCAAGAAGAAGCTCCAATGGCGCAAGAATTTCAGGGAAGCGAGCGATTTCACTTGCTGTTCGGTGAAAAAGACATTTTCCTACATGCTATTCATCTTCCACGAACTTCAAAACTGTGCCCTGGAAATAAGGGAAACCCTGTACCCCGAGGATTTGCAAGATGTCATGAACAAGTTTCGCAGGGACATGGATGCTTCCTTCGTGTGGCTATTCCAGAAAGTTTTCTGGAAGACCCCTAGTTTCATGCTCTATACGATGGTCCTCTTAGCGAACTTCTCTGTATATTCAATGGGCAATCACGCTGTAGTTTCGGTCACTCCTACTGCAATGGTCACGGAAGTTCAAACGTTGAGTGAGAACAAGAATAAGAAGGGGTCGAAAGAAGCAGACAGGTTGTGGAATGCGATTGTGCAGGAAGCTTCGAGGGTGCATGATGAAACAAGGACCAATAATTTGGACAAAGAGGCACTGATACGATTTGTGGCTCCCGGATCTGAGGAGATTGAAAGAAATAATAAATACGAGGAATACGCGAATACTGATCTTCATTACAAAAAGCAGTTATATGAAGACCCCGACAATCCTCTCTTGCTCTCTAATTATGCGCAGTTCCTTTACCGTGTTGTCTATGACCACGATCGGTAAGTTCTATAACACGAGCTGTTTTGTATAATCTAGTTAGCTTGAAATGATTCACCTTTCCATTTTAACCTTACCTGATTGGCCAGAAAGAGAGAAGGATCACTTTGATTGTTCATTATATATTCATCTAGGTCTATTATCATCTTTTGGTAGTCACTGAATGGATTTTCACTCGTGACTTGAATGTCATCTTTTGGTAGTCTATTATCATCTTTTTATTGCGGTGGATGTTTGTCTTTGTTGTCAGCAGTATTGTGATAGAATACTGACACAAACACAGGCACTCTATAACACTACAGAATATGAAGAGGGATATTTCTCTCTCATCATATCATTCTTAGGCATACCTTGAATATTGAATGCCAATTCATTAATATTAGTATTGGAATTCTTTTGAATCAGGTCTCGTACTCATTTATTAGTGTGTATGTGCAGTCATTGTCTATTGTAAAAGTTATTCATAATTGTAAAGTAGTATTTGCCTATAAGTTTTGAGGGTAACATAATGGAGCGGTAGGACCTTACGAAATGAATGTGGGTTTGCAGGGCAGAGAAGTACTTCAGGCGGTCCGTGGCGGCAGAACCACCGGATGCCGAGGCGCTCTGTCAATACGCAGACTTCCTGTGGCAGGTGAGAAATGATTTGTGGGGAGCAGAAGTGAAATATCTGAAGGCCATTGAAGAAAATGGTAAGAATCCGCATTACTGTTCAAAGTACGCCATTTTCCTTTGGGGCACCGGAGGAGAAGATACTTGCTATCCAATATATTCCACAGACAACTCTCAACAACAATGACACGTTACTGTTTCTTTCTGGGCTCCCATGGATTATAATCCATCCAGATATGTCACATTTTGCTCACTGAGCTTCAAACGTTCCACTTCCCATTAGTCAAGTTTCCTTTATCTTTTGGATTTCTAACAATTAGCGTTCTTGATGGAGGCAGGAAACAGTTCTCTATATTATAATCCATCCAGATATGTCACATTTTGCTCACTGAGCTTCAAACGTTCCACTTCCCATTAGTCAAGTTTCCTTTATCTTTTGGATTTCTAACAATTAGCGTTCTTGATGGAGGCAGCAAACAGTTCTCTATATTCAGTTAGACATATGACAATTTAAAACATGTTCGATAGGATTATTATTTTGTTGTTATTTTAGTCGTAGCGTTTGAAGAAGTATATTAGCTTTTAGGTGCTTAAATTTATGTTTAAAAATAATTGACGGCTCACTATGCCCGATATTGGTATCACCTAAGAAGAAAAGAGATTTCGCCTTACTTTTAAATTGTGAGTGAGCTTAACTCTTTTTCAAAAAAAATTCTTAAAAAAAATCTGTTTGTAAGCACTTCAAATTCATTTCTATGGAGGCTCACCAACGTTTTTATTCAATGTTAAACATTCATTATAACTATAAATACGTTAAAAAATCAATCCAAACTAGAATTTCTTCCCGTTGATCGCAATCAAGTTAAAATGAGATAATTATATAAGAAAAATTGAATTTGAAATATGTAACATGATGTATTTCAATATGAGGGAAGAAAAAGAATTCTCAACAGAGGATTACCCAAGCTTATTGTCAGAAGAGTATGGAGGGTTGGAATGAGAATAAAGTGGAAATATCACCTCATAAAGGCATGACCAATCGAAAAGGGGAGACAGGCTTCATTAGTATCTGCATTTGTTCATTTTCCAAGCATTTACCTTCATGGTTCTGTTTCTAATTCTTGGTCATTTTCTGTTGACTTGAAGTGTCTTCGATAGTAATAGGGATAAAGATATTGATGTTATTACATATTCACTAACTTATTCTTAGAAAAGCCGAGAAGAAAAGGCAGCACATAAAGATAAATTCCATACAAGATATTCTTCACAATCAAAGAGACTGCAACCCAAGACAACAATAACCTAGTATACCACGCCAGCAATACAATAAATCGATACAAGGAATGTGCTAAATCTGCTACGCTGCCTAAATGCATGACTTGAGTGTAAGAATCAAATATGATACAGCTCTTTAACTAGGAAGAATCAAGTAAATCAACTAGCTAACAAGAAGATAGTGGAACATCTACAACAACAAAGAAAAGTGTAAAAATTCAGCATCACCAGAACCAGGTGTTGCGGCTATCAACAGCTTTCAATGTAGTAGATACCAAGGGCATCCGCCCATACTCGGAAGCAAATCTGTTGAGGCACTCCGTCCTTCTATCACTGTGACCTCCCAAGCTACTAATTCCTGTTGATCCTATCTCATATATATTTCCTGTACCAATTACGTACAAGTATGGGTGAAATGCATCAAACCAAGTGGTTGAAGGCTCTTACAATGAGCTTATTACAAAAGGACAATACGGTATCAAGAATTGGTGGATGGAATGGAACTTCGTGATTAGCTCCATATTTACCATGGTGAAACCCTACGAAGTTTCACATTATTGTTTTAATACTCCTTATGAGCAATTGCAGTGCCATTGACCCCAAAGCTAGTAGGCAGCAAAAAGAAATTTCCTAGGTTTCTACTGGACTATAATCTTAGAATTCCTTTAGACTGAAATGCATAGCGATCTAAAAGAATGACAATGATCGAGAGAAAGTAGGAGTAACCATCGTAGTTCCTGATTAGTTGAAATTACTTTTCATCTGCTCTAGTTTGAATTAAGATATTGTATGAAGCATCAGGCAAATTTTGATTTTTCTCAAGTTTTATCCATTAAGAAGTTTAAAAAAGGAGGCCAGTAACAATGCTGCTGTAACTGAAAAATTAAGTGTTTGCCAGCATCCTAAAAAGAAAGGAGGATGAATAGTTCATGATATTTAATCCCCTGCCTAACATCTAACTGGTAAAGTAAGGTAAGAGCTAGGGCTTGATTTATGATACCAAAATGTCAAATAGCGTCTTTGCTAGAAAGACAAAAACATATAGAAATAAATCCCCATGAACACAAAAATTTACGACTTGCCAGCATCAATCATAGAAAGCACATGGCTGAAAACTCAGTAGAAAGCACAAATATGCATTTCTGTACCAAACTTCACTGCATATCATTTCTAGCCAACCACCCAAATGTCAGGGGTAAACAAGAAATCATTAAAACTAGTAGGAATTTGTGGGGAGAAAGAACGTAGTTAAATGCCTTGCGTGAGCCCATGCATATGTAGACTGGGAAGAAAATACCTTTAACCCATATCGGGGGTGCGCCAGTAGCATTAGCGACAAGGATAGACATAGCAATATCTTCACAATTCCTGTAAAGTTCATCATATTATTAAGCATAAAGATTCTAAACAGATTCAAGTTAGATGGATTGAAAGAATAATTATCAAAAAGGCAGCAAGTGATTATTTGTCAGAGAAAGAACCTGTTCTTGGTTACATAGTCTCTAATGGATCTTGGCATCTCATTTGTGTAGAGACTGAAATACTTTCTGTGGAAAAATGCTGCCTTGGAGAGCACCATACTATATGTACCCGTCCACCACACCGACCACCATCCACCATATCTAAATTTTTCACCATTACCTCTCTGCAAACGTGTTGAGTGGTTTGAAAGGTTAACTATAAAAGTTTGAGATATTCTCCAGGTACAGGACTAAAGTTAAGGAAGTTTTAAAAATATCCCCAAAGGGCTGCAGAATTATTAAAGTAAAAAAGAAATTATTAGATATAAAAGTAACTTTTGAGCTCATCTCAAGATTAATAGAATAATCACAAAATATTAGTAGCGTTTTGATGACATGATCATCACATGAAGAAGTCAACTCTCTTTCCCTTCATAAATTAGATCTTCCCCAACATTGCCACCATACGTCCCTACTCTCCAGATTGAGATGAAGGCAACTGCAAAGGCTTACATTTATCCATTAAGTTATATTGCAATTGGTCATTCAATCATTCTGATGCCAATCAGGCATCAAACTCAAAGTTTAAATGGATCCTCAATCATTTACCCAAAAAGGGGAGAAAAAGGATCCCCAACCATACAGAAAGAGAACGATGCATTGCAAGTTCAAGTAATGAAGTATTGACAATTCCCAAGCTTTATTATCATTGAAATTTCCACATTTCAGATAAAAAGCATAGCCATAAAGGATATACCACCAAAAAACTGAGGAATGATAGACAGTATACACATAAAAGACTATAAACATCATACCGATGAAACCACCCAATGAGATCGAGGAACAAACCCCACCATTGTATCCGGTGCACTTTGCCAAACATCAAATGCAAATTCTACCGAAGAGCACGGAAATAAAACATCATCATCAATTGAAAAGACAGCATCTGTCTCCAAATTCTTGATTTCTTTAAATCTATTATTCAAACTGTCTTCCTTGTTTATATCGAACTTCAATTTGACATGCCGTCCATCTTTAGACTTAGACTGTATTACACGATGCAGAAAATTTACAAGAGAATCCGAAGGAGGACTGGGTTCACTCCACACTATATGCACTGATTCAAGGCGAGGACACAATGCATAGTGCTTGATGGACTGCTTTAGGAGATCATATCTCTTCCATGTGTTCATTACAATAGAATATCCTTTCCTGGGAAGAAATTAGGGGGAAACAGTGAGTTCTCCTAAATTCCAAGCAACCTACACTCGATACTCCAAAATAAAATGAAAATCAGAGGAAAAGCCAACCCCTATCTCTTATATTTTCAACAAGAAAAAATGCAAGAAAAGGGAGAGGAAAGAGCGTTTTGATGATCGAGTTGATATTTTCAACATGCACGATGTACTGTTGAGTCAGCCGAAGAACCATCAAATGCTACAACTCAAGGTTTTAATTTTAAGTTTTAAACGCTGGGCCCTGAAGAAAACCTACATGTTCGAAGGTGCCTCATCATGTCATTCCAAAGGTCAGCCACGGTACCACCACAGATCATGACCTCTCCAGGTAATTTAATCAACTAAACACCCCAAAGAAACTTGCGTGAAAAAAATCATATGGTCAGTTAACAACGACAGTCGGTCTCTTGCAAAAGTGGGAGGATATTGATTTGAACATCGACAAGGAAATAAGCACGGTACCACTCATGAAGGGAACATCACCCTCAAAAATATCATGTGTGCCACGTAGATTGATAGACATCCCGACTTAACTTGACGGAAGACCTGTCTTCGATATTCCTCTATTTGAGCAAACAATAATACGCTTCTAGAATTCCAAATACTGCTCGACTTTAAAGCAAGTTAATAATAACGGAACTTTAATTGCTCGTAATTCACCTGAGACTCTTATATAGATACTCCTCTAAGCAGACTGGAAATTTTCCAGTTATAACACTTTCTAAATAAAACCGAAGTGATCTTAAGGAAATATGGCAGGTGGTAGGCGCCGCGGTCAAATCAAGCTTGTTCTCAATTTCTCATCACGTTCGCCCAAAATAGAAACTACAGCTCCTAGCATATGGAGGATATACTAAGTAATTAATCGATTTAAACAATAATCGGAAACATTGAGACAGACGGTGTACGAACCCTGAAACAGATGGGTGATGCAGAGTAGAGCGTTCATGGGTCCGGGGCAGGAAGGAGGAAGCACTGCTGGTAAAGGCGAGCACCGCCGTTAAGGAAATGCAACAGCAGAGAAGGAGCTTGATCTTCAGTGATTTGACGGCCTTTATGGCAAACTGCCGGAATCTCTGCTCCGTACGACGGGTGAACCAGGGGCTTCCCCTCATCACTGCGGGGGTGTATCTGTGTGTGTGCGCGCCAAAAAGGGACTCGTCAGCCGAGTCAAAGCCTCGCGTGTCAGGAAGGGGCAACCCTACTCTTCATCAAACGGTCACAATGGCTTCTGTTTCCACCGGTATGAGAAGAGAGGGGAAGGAAAGGGATTGGACAGAGTGAACAGGGAAAAGGGGGGAGCAGAGTGGGGAAGAATGGGTGGTTGTTAAGGTAGGGGAATCGAATGAACAGATGCGCAACTATTTTCGGCTCCGTCCACAAAGTTACGTCGTGCTAGTGAGCTTGAACCTTCCTTCAGACGAGATCGGAGGGAAGGCAGCAAGAGTTGGGTTCCATGGGAGAATGTATTCAGGGAGGCATGGAGCATACTCGGAATAATGTGTATGGACACGTGGATTCCTGGAGAACCGCTTGACTGTAATAAACAAAACATTTGACTTGTAGGCATTAAATGACCTCCCAAAAGAGCATATCGAAGCATTGGTCAAACATTGGCAGTTGGGATAATGTATTCATATATAGCGTGTTAGAAACACTTGATCTCAACGAGTTGATTGCTCCTGTTTATTTACACCAGGGTAAGATATAAGATTAGATAATTAATTCGGGCTATATGTTAAGTTAATTTTTTATAAAAAAAAAATCTGTTTTTATACACCACTACACCAGGATGGAATTATGGAATTAAGAACAATGTAGGTTAGTTTAGTAAATAAGGAAGATTGAGATGGTAAAACAAATTCCTGCCATTATAATCGAGGGGGAAAGTGAATGGAATGGTTTTTTGGAATGGTTAGAGGTACCAATTTAATAAATTTGTTGACTGCTGGCGAAAGGAATAATATTAACCAAGTAAGTATAAGGACGAAAAGGGCAAAAGCTGGACGCAATAATGCAACAGGACAGCGCATACTAATTTTATAGGAGAAATAATAATCTCACTTTAGTTGATTGGCGTTGGGAATGAAATTAGTAATTCTTCGATATTTTCTAACTATAACATGAGATCATGCTCCATGCCTCCTCATCATCCCGGAACGGCATGTCGAGGTACAACAAAGTAAACAGCGTCCAAGGCAGCAACGTCACGTAAATACTAGGGATCACACTGGATGAGAGTGAAGCGTTTTAGATACTTCTCTTGCTGGAGCTGCTTCCCCTAGGAAGAGTTATGCTAGTGGCCTTCCAATTCAAATGCGGAAATAAAACACTAGATTTCATTGGGGCAACGTAGTTCTTACCATTGGCCAGTAGCCCTCTCTTGTTAAGAATACACGTAAGCAGCAGATCCCTCTCTCTCTCAAAATATAACTATTTGATTGAATTAAGTATGTTGTTAGTCTCAATTAGAGATAACCATCTCGAAGAAACTTATTACATTCACATGCTAAACTATAAGATCCAATGTGTGTTTTGATTCCTTCGTTATAAACATGTTCATATCAATCCAGATAAAACCCTTTTCACATATTGATATAGTAAACTATAAAAGTTAATTTGAGGCTTTAAATTATCAATCCAAACAAACAATTACTAAAAGCTAAATAAAATAATCCATACAATTGATGAAAAACTCCATATAATTTGAAAAATAAAAAAGGAATTAAGGGGCGGCTTCATGTTTCTACGCTGACCAGAGGGGGGGAGGGGGAGGGTCCAAACACATGAACGAGCAACAGTTGAATTTCTTTCTTTTTCCATTTGGGTTATTTTTGTATTGTAGTTATTACTTGCACGACTTTAGAATGAGGACATCGCCATCAAACAGTGCATGCATTTGAACTCTAACGTTGATTTCTTTTTTTGTCCACCCGGTTCACCGGAGTTTTGCCTCGACTACATCCGGATTCGACCCGCATCGCGCACCTGGCTATGGTGGGTGAGTCTCCCAACGAAGATTTTCTACATTCGCCAAGGCTCAAATTCGAGACCTCGTTTAAGCGATATCAAATCACTTATCACTCGAATTAACCCGTTGGTAACTCTAACATTGATTTTAAATCGCTACTAATTCTTCTATGATGCGTCTTGATTTGGACTGTTGACTAAATTAAAGGCTTGTTGTTTTTGGTGTGACAAAGCCTGAGTTGTGGCTTTTTGGTGGTGGGTGGCTTCTTGGCGAGACCAATACTTTGATCCAGAAACCCAAAATGGAGATCCCGGCCTCAGAAACGAAATCCCCTACTTCTACCCTCCTCCTGTTTTCGGTTTACTTTCCCTATCTCTTTGGGTTAGGCTCCACCACAGGATTCCCATTTCTTTGATGGTACTGGGCTTTGGGCCATCCGAAGCCCATTAAATGAAAAAAGACACTGCCGTAGACTTCATTTTCAAAACATATTATTTTTTTTAACTAACGGGGGTTGCTGCACGGTATGTCGTGAATGGTGATAGGCATAACATATACTGGAGGACGGCGTCACCGTTTTTGGAGGGAGCTCCCCCAGAATAATATTTGTATAATACCGCCACATCATAAAACGATACTCCGTCCAATTCAGTTGACGTGTGTATGTGAGGATGCAGAAAATTAAGAACGATGGGGGAAAACATTGTTACATTCCTAGTGTTTCACAGGGTTTGTAGCGCCCCCCCCCCTTTCCACTCCTGTTTTGATTCTTTCCTTCCCAAAAGACACAAAGGAGGAAGAGTAATGTGACGAATGATGTAAAAGCAGGGGAGGGCCATTGCCACCCCATATTCCACATGCATGCCTCTTCCCTCTCCCTTCCCCTTAATTATATTAATCCTCCCATTTTGGACCTCTTAATTAATGTTATCTCCACAACCCATTCCCCCTTAAATAACCCCCCCCCCCCGGTTAGGTTTCCTTCCTCATCCTCCCACCACCATTCATTCATTCATTCATTCATTCATTATATATCTCTCATTGTTTCTCGATCTTCCCTTCCTTTTTCTTTTTTGCACGTATATCCGTGTCCCCTGATACCTACACACTATTCTATTGTCTCATTCATGCATGTGTCCCCACAGCCATGTGTGCATTCAAACGCGACCTCTTTCGTGATATAAACAAACCGGGAGACAGGATCAGTGATCCCTGTTACTGCTCTCTATGTGGCCGTCCAACGGCGTTGCTTGACAAGCTAGCTAGTTGGCTGAGGAGGGCCATGCATGCATGTGCGCACCCTCCATTTCTACATCCACTATGCGTTTTGCCCTCTTCACTGCCAATATCGATAATTCTAACCCTACCAAGTTCGCTTTCCCGGTGGGTCGTCGTTATCATCATGTTTACCCCACCGCTCCTATTAATCGCCTCGTACTTCTTCCCTCCAAGGATGCCCGCCCTCCTATAATTTATTCCTTAAAAACCATCATTCATACAAGATATTGATCATATGTAATCATTACAATTAGGGGTCCATTGCTAATAATCTATTGCGTTTTCTTCCCCCTGCTTTTACTATATGCAAATATATATCCCGGCACATTAATTCATGACTATACACACCACAGTTGTGCACCACTGGCTGCATTCTTTTGTGCTATATATATATATATAAATATAAATAAAAGAAACCAGTGTCCCAACTACCAATAGCCAAAATAAGAAATGAAAGGGACATAAAAAATGTAAATAAACAGAAGAAGGTGGAACCGCTTGTAATTAATGAAGTGGGTACTGTGTGCCTGTATATCGAATTGTTTGAATAAATATTACTGGCAAGTTCAGAAAACAAAAAAAGGAAAGAAAACCTGGCAACTGTTGACTAATCCCACGTGGGGGCCATTCTTCGGACGAAGGACATAGGTTGGATTTAAAGAGGACACGTGTCGTGCCATGAAAGGGAGTTCCATCGCACTTTCACGAACTTCCCTTCATGAAACTCTCCAAATCGGATCGAGTCCATCTTGTCAATCTTGTGCTAAGCTCCAGAGGATTCAAATACTACAGTTTTTAAAGATAACTATCTTTAAATTCTACCCAAAATAAAGTATAACAAAATTTTCCAGAACATTCCAAGATTTGGATATATATATATAGTTTCCTTTTCCTTTTTAGCCGGGGACAGGCCAAAACCAATCTACGCTATTGGAGCACCGAACATGGTCGGTCATGCAATGAGTGGTGGCCATGGTGCCAGGTAGGGAGGACCTACCATTATTGGCTTTAATACAAGTTTGATGAATAAACCGGGAAATGATTGGACGGCCACAAAGATAAGAAAATAAATCAATATACCACCACTCATCATATATCGTGCTCAGTCCGATTAGGCTTATAAACCCGCAGGCCCAAGCCCTCAGTTTCACTCCAACACACACACGCCCTAAGAAGCCTGCGAGCTAAACGAGAGAGAGGGACCTACGCCCAGCAAAAATGGAGGGGAAGGAGCAAGACGTCTCGCTGGGAGCCAACAAGTTCTCGGAGGGGCAGCCCATCGGGACGGCAGCTCAGAGTCAAGACGGAGGCAAGGACTACCAAGAGCCACCACCGGCGCCGCTTTTTGAAGCCTCCGAGCTCAAATCATGGTCCTTCTACAGAGCGGGTATAGCCGAGTTCGTGGCCACTTTTCTCTTCCTCTACATCACCGTCTTGACGGTTATGGGCGTGAGCAACTCCATGTCCAAGTGCGCCACCGTCGGCATTCAAGGGATCGCATGGGCCTTCGGTGGCATGATCTTCGCCCTCGTCTACTGCACCGCCGGCATCTCAGGTCACCATCTTTACCATCTATTCGATATACTGTACCAGACGACTACTTATTTGCTCCCTCTTCTACGGGGTGAAGTTATATATATCAGTGTTGATGTATATATGCAGGCGGTCACATTAACCCGGCGGTGACGTTCGGGCTGTTCCTGGCAAGGAAACTGTCTTTGACGAGAGCGCTGTTCTACATGGTGATGCAGTGCCTGGGTGCCATATGCGGCGCCGGGGTGGTTAAGGGCTTTGAGGGCAGCCCCAGATACACCGTCAATGGGGGTGGTTAAGGGCTTTGAGGGCAGCCCCAGATACACCGTCAATGGGGGTGGTGCCAATGCCGTGAACTCTGGCTACACCAAAGGGGACGGCCTCGGCGCAGAGATTGTCGGCACCTTCATTCTCGTTTACACCGTCTTCTCCGCCACTGACGCCAAACGTAGTGCCAGAGACTCCCACGTCCCTGTAAGTCACCTCATCATCTCATGTTTCTTTTTCCGCCTCCTGTTTCATTATGCTTGACACAGTTCAGCGCCTCTACCACGCTCAAACAATTTAATACCAACTTCTTACAAAAAATTGCTACCTTTTGTTTTTAATACCAATTGGGTTCGCTGTGTTCTTGGTGCACCTGGCCACCATCCCAATCACCGGCACCGGTATCAACCCCGCTCGTAGCTTGGGTGCTGCCATCATCTTCAACAAGGACAAAGGCTGGGATGATCACGTATGTACATCCGGCCTTATCTTTAATTTGCATATCTGCTTTCTTTTCTATACTTGTTCATTCTCGTAAATTAGTTGTTGAATTAATGGAAACGCAAATGAATGACAACTCTCCCGATTCATGATGGAAAAGTGGATTTTCTGGGTGGGACCGTTAGTAGGAGCAGCTCTTGCAGCTTTGTACCACCAGGTGGTGATCAGAGCCATTCCCTTCAAGTCCAGTTGAACGTTGAAGCTCTTCGGGTTTCGTTGGCTGTTTCTATTTTGATTTTTTTTTCTTTTTTAGCATTGATGGATCTTCTGAATGTCTGTTGCGCATGTAAAGAATGGAATTTGTTTGTT
Source organism: Leucaena leucocephala (assembly GCA_037074615.1). Classification (NCBI taxonomy): domain Eukaryota; kingdom Viridiplantae; phylum Streptophyta; class Magnoliopsida; order Fabales; family Fabaceae; genus Leucaena; species Leucaena leucocephala. The sequence continues at coordinate 276,479 of CM073517.1, read as the reverse complement.
TCTTGTTTGGGTGATGGTGATTAAAGTTAAAGGTGGGTGCATGGTGGGGGGTGGGCAAGTTTTCCTCTACTTTTGAGTTGGAAGAGGGCCCATCTCTCAAGTGGTGGGTGGTCCTGTTATGTATGGCTGTGATTCTGTATCTCTCAAGTTTAAAAAAAGAAAAAAGAAAAACTGAACAAGCATCTCGCTTCCCCCCGTATTCCGAGCTCTTATCTCAGCGTCCCTCAAGGGCCTTTCAGGAACTAAACGTTGAAGGGAGTCGTTAAACTTAAAATTTCCCTAACTAAGGCCCACGCCCTTTCTGCCTCGTCATGATAGGATGATATGCGGTCGGTTTAACTTGTACCCAAGATAAAAAACTTGTGAACATTTCTTTTTTTTTTTTGGGGGGGAAAAGCACGCTAGTTCTTAAAATTTTTAGCAAAACATCATGTTGTCCCTTTTATTTTATTCTAATTATATCAGACGTCCATTTTAACTTAGTAGCCTATATAAACATTTTTTAAAAATCAACACTTGCATTACACAGACATCATTTTTAGTTTCAAAATTCAATCTACACACCTTAACATAAACAATATTTAGCTGTTCTTTGGAGAATCATATTTAGTAATCTCTTAGATACAGATGTTGGCCAATAATTTTGTAAATACCTAAAGAGTAAAATCTCAATCAAATTGGTAACAATTTTCCTTAGAAGTACCTTGAATCACATTGCTATTGATCTTCCACAAAAGCAACGTAACTTTGTTTAAGCTCCTCCACCTCGATCCCTAGCAAATCTTCCTGTATTATATTGGATTCTTATTTCTCCTTTGAACAGTGTGGGATTCAATCCAAGAAATGGCAACTGCAAATGTGGAATATCATCCATTGTTCTTCTTATTGCTCATTCCCCTCTTGGTTTCGTGCTGTGTGCTTTGCCAGTGGTTTTCAGTTTCCTCTCATTAAAAACATTAGAGCTTCATGATTATCATTATTTTCCTACAAACTGATTATGGATCCTGTATTTTTATTTGCATCAACTGTACTATTTATTACTCGTGAATAATCCAGCTTCTTATAAATTTTATATAATATATTGACGTACGGGTACTTTTTTAAACTCCTTGTAAGAATATATATATATATATATATATATATATATATATATATATATATATGTCAAGATGACTAGTCCATGCAACGTATCTATGTCGTCAATTTATCATCTCAAGCACTACATCAATAACCTGATGCCTAATTGTAAGTTCAAAACACTCCGTAAAACACCGTTGAAAAATCCACAGGAATGTAGAATGCGTAGCCTTTGCTTTTTTAAGTTCAAAACCAATTTTAGTCATCATCTCGATCTATTATACGTAACAATCGAAGTGATAGAACTAAAAGGATTTTAAATTGTTTTGGCCATGCACCCAAATGACCTATTAGCAGCCGAAGCGTCAATATAATTCATCATATCTATATGTACACAATTTATTTCGTCCCTATGGGAAATGGAAATAATCTTTTATTTTGAACGAGTCATATACATATGTACGTTAATGTTTGAATGGCGGTAGTGCATGTTTCTGTGATCATCGCTGTCCGTGTCTGGCATCCTTCCAAACTCTCACAAAAAACGAACGAAGCAAAATCTGCATACAATCTAATAGAAAAGGAATACGGGGAGTAACATTCAGCTGGGCGTCATTCTCGTTATAATTAATTAGAAAAGGGAGAATCCTGGTTCCAATGGTCTTAATCTTCTATTCACATATGCTGCTTGTACGTCGTAGCCCCACTATTTGGTTGCCAAAAAATATGGCAACCTAATATCGTAGAAACGCCACACACACACACATATATATATAGAGCCTCAACATGTATTTGCCCAAAGTTTTTGATTTATTTAGAGGCACCTCACTGTTCCCACTGATTGGTTATATATATACAGAGATTGGGAGGGAGGGAGCATCTTATATATACAAACTCAAACAGAAGATGGGGCCCATTATAACGTGTTGTTTTCACTGCGCATGGTGGATACTTAGCTTGTTGTCACTTCTCTCAGAAAAAGAACCGACAAAATCAGCGAAGACACGGAGCATTTTATATGTGTGTGTGTGTGTGTGTAGAGAGAGAGAGAGAGAGAGAGAGAGAGAGAGAGAGAGAGGTGATCGATGTTCAACGTTCATTCATCCAAAGGGCCGGGAGGCTGTGTCCTAGATTTCACTCGTGGTCATTCTATATATATTCATGCCCACTTTTAACCCTGATTAATCGACTCTTTTACACTGTTTGGAGTTTTAAAAATCAGTTGCACGTACGGTTTACAATTTATGAATATATAGTTTGAGTTGTTAGAATTGATATAAATGTATGGATTGTGGACATTGGATTGTTATTCCAAGCTGTATTTTTACAGTATTTCCTGCATGTTTGACTTTGAAATATTATTCAATGGGCATAGATTTGCTGGCTCCAATTCCGAAAAGCTATTTTACATAGGCATCCACTCTATGCTCCATTTTACCAATTTGGCTTCTCACTCTTCCCTGCTGCATAAATGAATTACTAGATTATATATAGCTACAGGAAACTAGTGGGAATTTCCACTCTATGCTCCATTTTACTAATTTGGCTTCTCACTCTTCCCTGCTGCATAAATGAATTACTAGATTATATATAGCTACAGGAAACTAGTGGGAATTTCCACTCTATGCTCCATTTTACTAATTTGGCTTCTCTCTCTTCCCTGCTGCATAAATGAATTACTAGATTATATATAGCTACAGGAAACTAGTGGGAATTCACCCTCATCATAGCCTTCACTATTCTCTTCTGATAAAATTAACTTGATAGATCTGTGCCCAATATCCTAGAAACAAATGAATACTTTATTTGTAAAAAATGATTCAAGGATATCCGTTCAACAGTATTTTTCCACCAAAGCATGTTTATGCCGAGAAATTTGAAAGTATATTAAAATTACTTAAACGTGGATATTAAATTTAATTATCACGAATAGAAACGCCGACTCAGGGCACATATTTTAATGGAATTTAATTTACGTGCGTATTCATAACCATGAATATAAATGAGAATTAATCTTTTTTTAATGACAGATGTTGCATAATTAAAATCCAAGTAATTAAATAATTTACAGATCGATGGGATGCATCTTGATAAGGGCATGGATAAGGACGATGATCCGCAGTTGGGGAACGTAAAATGAACAGAGAGGTTAACAGCCTCAGTCCAAAAGCACATTGGAGTTGGAGTCCCCCTAGTGCCATGCATCACCACGCAACATCACACTCGTGAACATACTCTAACATCCTCGGCCATTGTACCCTACATATCGTTTCCTTTTTTATCAATAATAAATAAAAAAAAAACTGGGACATCACAGATCTTGCTCACTAGCTACCTGCAACATTGTTTTTCAAGGGATAACAGGATTCTTCATCCCTAGCCAATGAGTGATGTTCATGTACACGCTCTCTAAATTAATCTAATATATAAATTACCATTTTGAACTGAACTTAACTTTGTAAAGAAACTGTGTATATCATATCTTTCGCATGCCATCGTTAAGTTTGGTTGGAAATGATGTGTTTTAGTTCATTAGTTTACTATAAACCTTATAATAACATATCATGCATGATTTGAGAATGGCACTTCTTATAACAAAAAATGTATAATATGAGTTATTAGAAAATGAAACTTTAATCTGTCACACCTTAAAATGATTTCTATGAAACCTAAGTCGTCAGTCTAACTGAGTATCTCTGTCAGTTTGTGGCGATCACAACCGTCCAACAAAGATCAGACAATGTGCAATTTGGACTTTCACTTCTCCTGCCAACTTCATCACTCATAAATATATTCCACCCTCTAAGTTTGAACCATTTCCATATGTTGTTTAGCAGACAACCGCTTCTTTTGAAGACAAAGTTAGGTTTATCTCACACGTCCTGAGGGTCCTGGATTTATCCGATCATTATGCCCAAGAGTTATGCACATAATAAAGTAATTTAATTATACTATGGATTACAGGAACACACATTATAAAGGCAACCTGGAGAATAGAATATTGAGCAGCAAGCTGTGCATACTTTACTGAAAATCACAGTTGTGTCCGTAAGCGGATGAACCCGAGGAGGTATATATAAAATTTGAAGTGCGGATCCTATAATAAAATAAACGAGACTTTAACTAGAATCAGTGAAACTTACATGTTGTCTGCTCTAAGACCGAAGCGTTGAACAGTCGCTGTTTTTACGCATGTCTTTATCTCTCTAATTTCCACCTCTTTGCACAAAATACTAGGCTCATTATAAAATAAATCTGAGATCAAATCCGCATATATTGTTCAATCCCACGTTCCCAAAGTTCAAGGCGGACACGCATTATAAACATAGGGCCGGTCTTTGATCCCTGCAAAAAACAACTTTATGGTCGAAATAGATACGAGCTAGCCCCATACTTGACGTATACTATATTGTATTAAAAGAGCGAAAGAAATTAACTTAAGAAAATGTAGAATATTGTATTAGAAGATATTGAGGTGGGAGGGGATTATAAATATGCGCACGGAGGAGTCAGAGTGAGAGAGAAAATTAAGGAGAGGGAGGGATGTCAGGCTTTTGTAGGAGTGGCAGCAGCGGAGGGAGTGGGACCAAGTGTGGGCGTTGGAATCCCACGGCGGAGCAGCTCAAGCTTCTGACTCATATCTTCGCGTCTGGTCTCCGAACCCCCAGCACCGACCAGATCCAAAAGATCTCCTCTCTCCTCAGCTTTTACGGCCACATCGAGAGCAAGAACGTCTTCTATTGGTTCCAGAACCATAAAGCCCGTGAACGCCTCAAACGCCGCAGACACAAATCTTCTTCTTCACCAAGTACATTCATCCACCGACTCGATCTCTATATAATTCTGTCTTGTCATTTTGATGCCATCTAATATGTTTGTCAGATAACAAGCACGGGAACCAAGTGTCGCCGGAGCCGGAGAGAGTGATGGAGACGCTTCAACTCTTCCCCTTGGACTCGTTGAGCGAATCAGAAGCGGGGAAGCTGAGGCTGCATGCTCATTGCAGGGACGATCCTGCCGAACCAATGGAACCCCCTCCCTTGGATCTTCGCCTGAGCTTTCTCTAAAGCCACCTTTCCATATCCCAAATAATTGTAATTCAGTTAGTGTGTCTACGGAAAACATTATTAGGGTTGCAGCAGTGACGCCTTGCATGATAATGGCGAAATGTGCGGGACATACTCCTCTGCGTGCTCATTGAGCTTGATTTTATGTGTGTTGGATATAGTATGAATGAATATGCTTGGGACCCTAATTAATTCGCCTCCTCTGATGAGAGATGTCGCCTTGGAACGTGCATGCACAGTGACTTATTCTAGTACTTGCAGTGGTTGACGATGCAAATTGTATATGCCTGTGTCTGCTTCCTTCTTTTCAAATTTCATGAGTACGACCCATAATTTGCCTGCAACACAATAGTTTGACCTCCAAAGCTGCGAATGTCGTTCACTGTTCTCTTCAAAAATTGAATCTATATAATCCCAATTCTCGTGGCCATAAACTCAACTTTCATACTGGAAAATTACCATCGCCAGATAGATTCAGATGTATTTATCTGATGGTTGAGATATTTTCTCTATTTCTAGTGCGCTTAATGAATTCTACTTCTAAGGCACGTTATTTGATTCTCTTTTGATATATAACTCCACTCTTCCCAATTTTCTCTCTATTGTATTTGGTCCATAAAGGCTGTCAAAGAATGGAGAAGCGGCAGAACGACTCTCCCCCAAAATGTGTATTATTATAAATGAAACAGTAGAAGTTTATGGTCGTTAATATAAGGAAAATGTAAGCGATTATTTAAACTCCTTCCATTTGGAAGAAAAAAAATCATTACTATAATAAGAGGTTCTTTCCTTGGGGTGAGCAGAGGGCTAAAATTGTGGTAACGTCAGGAACAATGATGGGCTAAGGATATCTGGGTTCAATGGGCTGAGAGGCACAATTAGAATGGGCGCAAAGAAAAGGGAAAATAAATGTAATAAGGAGAGGCAAAAACGGAGCAGAGTAGCCCAATAAAAAGAAGAGTCACGAGAGGTCACCCAGCTTCTGGCCCAAAAAACAAAATCCCGTTGCCTAACTGTGAGAATAGCAAGTTACATTAGTAGTGTGTAATTGAGGAGAGATTAATGAATGATATTATTTTGTGCAGAGTTGATTTTTCATCTCCGTATAGTTTTGTTCCTTTCAAATGTAGAATGTATCAAATTGGTAGAGGGAGCACATGGTGGGAATTGGGAGACTTGAGAATCAGAATGCAAAAACGATCGAAAACGTAAGATTGGTATATTGGAACAAATATTGGACAGGCGAAGGTGGGGACTCGTACATGAAAGGGTGGACGGGGAAAGGCACATGAATTGAAAACGAATGGTACGCTTTGCCGTCGTCTGATCTAGGTATGTGCTATGAATATGAACCCAACTCGCCGGGTTCATTGCACCGAGGTCCCCTCTTTGGATTGGATGAGGATGAGATTCGCAACTGTATATAACTATATGTTGAGGGGCCTGATGGCGAAATTAAAGCTATTCTATAGATATGGGCTCGGCTCCTGCATCTGTCGCCGGAGCTGCCCTATTTGGACTTTTCCTCCTTATCATCATCACGCACCCTGCACGTGTTCACTCGCACGTCATCACGTTTTAGCCTCAAATGCGAGTTTAAGTTTTGGCCGAGCTGATGAACCACGTAATGTTGGCAGTGGAAGGCCACGAGGCGGAGACGTGGAGTCACTGAAATTGGATCCATCATCAATGCGTATGGGAGTCACTGAAATAGGCGTTAAATTCTTTTGGGCGCTTCTCTGCCATCCAACACGGTACGAACATGGAAATATAAATACCACTAGAGAGAGTACAGCAAGCAACCGAGCTCATAATTAATAATTAAACATACTCTCTCTCTCTCTTTTTGCCAATAAATAAATAAATACACTCAATCATCATATTAGTTATTTCCCACACCGGCCAAGAATTAAATTAACAATGCATATTACGTATACTGAAACCGGCATCTAACGGTGCCGGCCATGTCATAACTGAAAGGACGACGCATATCGCATGAACTCCGAGTCCGACTCCAATCCCGCCATGGTCTCGGGCGCCAATACAACCTCAAAATCAACGCTCCCGCCGCCTCCTCTGCCGGGAAAAGCAGATATTTTCCCGTCAAATTTATTGGCCCCCCCGCTCCGAACCGCCACCGGCCTGCCCCACCCGAAATCATTGTCGTACATTGGGAATCTCGGCGAGCTCCCCATGGTGATGGATGCCCCCTCAGGATTCCCCAGCGGGAAGCACCTCGGTTTACACTCCCACTCCTTTACGAACCGTCTCACCGTAGCGTCGTCGTGCGCCTTCACGTTCTTGTTCAGTTGCTCCGCGCACCACCGCAAGTTTGACACAACGTCGCCTGCCGACGCGTACGTCGGTATGCTCTGAATCGCATTCCCGAAGTAGTACTGATCCAATTTGGGCTCTAGCCTGTGCCGACAGTTAACCGCCATCCTGAATATCGTCGTTTTCGACGCCGGCATCTTCCTGGCTCGCGTTACCGCCCGCCACAGTAATGCGCAAAGCGACTGAAACGATGATATGCCCCCCGTTTCAGCGACTGCACTCTTCTCGAGCCTGGACGTTACTATCCTGTTCTCCTTCTGGTAAGGATCGTTGCTCTGCTTCCCCATCAACTCTGCCGCATTCATGACGTCCCCGTTATCGTGACCTGTCCATCTCCTGCTATTCGTTCTGGCTTTCAGCTCTTGAATTGCTTCGCGGCTGAAGCTAAAAATTCGCTCCCGCAACGGCTCGTCGGTGTTGAAGGTTACCTTCGGCCCACCTTCCGGCAAGCGGAGCACCGCTTTCGAGATGAGAACCGACTCCCGACTGAAGTCCGGTGCCCTGGAAATATTGTTGACTCCTCTGAAGACTTCGGCGAAAGTATTGAAGAAATTCCAGAAGGAGGTGCCGTCTGTAACGGCGTGGTTGACGGAGCAGCCGATGAAAACACCGTCTGCCAGCTCGGTGACCTGAACGGCCAAAATCGGGCTGAAATGACCGCTGTAGCTAACTTTCCTATCAAAAGCGAATAATTCCTTGAATGATCCGGGGACGTCGGGCGGGGCCAGGAGTTCGGGGACGAAGAATCCGGTGGCAGTGACATGAAGGAAATCGACGCCGGCATCGTTGCAGTCGATGTAGACGTAGCCATCGGAATCGGTGTTCAAGCGGCCGGCCAGAGGAGGAAAGGAGGAGAGGGTGCGAGAGAGGGCGGACTTGAGGAGGGGAATGAGAGAATGAAAAGGGAGGGAATGGGGCGGAAGGGGGAAGAGGCAGCCCTTCTGGATGTAGTGGCAGGAGAGCATGGGAAGGTCGGAGACGGAGAGCTTGAGGTGTCCGAGTGTGGACTTCCGATAGGGGAAAACGGTGCATTTGGAAACCAGGGCGGGGGTAGAAGGAGGCATTGTGTCAGATTTGAAACGTCTTAGGCAGGAGTTTGGAAGTAGAACGGTTCTGTCTCTGGCGCACTCAGTCTCTCGCTGGGAAGCAACGGGCGAGTGAGGAGTGAGGGAAGAGGCTGGAGGGAAAGGCGAGAGTGTAGGGTATATATAAGGTCTGGAACACGGTCTCGGTTCATGCACTTGGATGGCGCTGAGGTGGGCTTGTTTATTTTTATTTTTATTCGATTTAAAGACCAGTCTGGGGATTTCATCATCAACATATTTTGCATTATTTATGGCGGGAGGGATTGCTCCGTTTAATCTCGATATGAGTCCATGTTCCATATTACATCATATATGGTAGAGGATTTTAAAACAAATTAAAAGCTCGCACCCCTATCTTGATTTTATTTTGCCGAGGAGCATTTAGATACTTTTCTATCTAGTTATGACAGCAGAGACTATTATATCTTGTTCCCAATCTCTGACTTTCATATAAAAAATCTTCATTCTTAAAATTTGGCGTGGGAAGTAGGATGTACAATTACAATTTTCTGGTGCAAGCGTACGCAACAAGATTCAAATAAAAATAGGAGGGGGAGGGGGGGGGTTGAAAGATTGAATAGAAAGCCAGAAAGAGAGTTTAGTCTGTGTGTCCTCTCGTGCTCTCGCTCCATTTTGGTTGGATTGCGGTTTTTTTGTGAGGCGAACGTAGGATTACTATTTGAAAGTGTAAAATATAGGAGTGATGAGTTGATAAACTGAATTTGAAGGAGACGAGAGTGAGCGGCTCTCTTGTGAAGAATATTAGAAGGGCCAAGAGTATGATCATCTGATTAAAGGTTAATTACGTCAGGGGTGACAAGAAATGAAATAGTAGCATGATCGGTAGTGCAAACAAGAGATGAGATGAGATCCCAGGCTGGGGAGGTTGACCGTAATATGAAGGAATATACATATGGAAGGCTGCGTAGAAAGATGTGTTGGATAATTGGGGGAGGGAAGAGATATATAAGACAAGAGAAATGGGAGAGGAAATCTGATTATAATAATGGATGGAGGGAGATAGATAGATAGATAGATAGATATTGGGAGTGATAGATTCATAATGGAAGGCCACGTGGGAGTGGACCCGCGTAGGCTGGATTATATTGAAACTTGAGAGAGATCTCACCCTACGATCTCTCGGACAGATTCCATATATGCGAGGGAAGAAATGCAAGAACGAGGAAGGTGCGTCCATAAAGAAGCAATTTTGGAGATTACTAAGGATCTCTGGAGTTTTCCTTAAAATCTCGGCAGGATCCCTTCGCCTCTCCTCCCAATCCTAACTCAATCCATTAATATATAAATCACAAATTCCATATATATACGCTGTCGCTTCGGCAGTTGCATGAAGCCTCTCGTCACCCGCTTCCATATATATACATACATATATATATACTATTATTACTCACACCATCGACTTTTCCCAATTGTCATGGGAATTGGATTACAGAAAGAAACGAGAGGCATGAGAGGAGGAGGAGGAGGAGGAAGCGCCGACATTTTACGTTCTGGAATTGGGTTGTCATTCCGATCCCCCCGAATCGCTGAGGGGTTCGGCCCCTGAGGATCTTAACTGCTCGTCAGCTAATCATGAACTGTCCCCATAACTAAATAAATTACTATTCCATTTTATTAAGCCTCATTGAAAATGGGGAGGTCGGTTGAGACTCGATTCTCCCCCAACCGCCATCTCTGATTTGTCGGTTTGTGTCAGAACTCGGGATCCCTAATAAATTATTATTATTCACTAACGAAGCCAATACAATTAACGCAAACTGGCGTCGCTTTGCGATTCAGTGGCAGCTGATTGGGGGCTGGCGGTTTAATTAAATAGTTTGACTAAGGAGCAAGTCACCTGATATTCCATCCGAGTGTGTTGTACTGTTATGGAGGGATGGCAGTGGTGGTGTCATCTCATAATGTGGCCACTCTAGACGGGACTCGCGTCCTCGGAATCCGCCACGTGTTTCACAGTTAAGGGCCACCCAGTAGATAATTTCTCCCCCAAGGCTTCGTTGTCTCCTGCTGGACCTTCCTATTCGCCACGTGTATCCTCCTCTCTCATCCTGATTTTCTAAAATATTAACCTTCTCCTTCTCGATTTCAGTGCTTCCTCCCTTGGGTGGAAAAAGACATCCTGTAACAAAGCACAGATCCTTTGGAAGAGATCAAATCCTAATTTGAGAGCTAGAGAAAATCTCGTGGGGCTCGTGACAATCCGTATTCCATCGCCATTTCCAATGCCTCCAAACGCTGGATTAAGTGTCGCTTCACTGCTGTCTTTGGGTATAGGCCACACAGAGAGAGCACTTCATCAACCCAAAAGTCACGAGTTCAAATAATTAAAAACATTTGGCCACCATCAATATCGATTGGCACGTGGTGAGTTGGTATCTATTACGATGTATGTAATCAGATCAGATGGCTCAGTTTATCGAATAAAGCACTGTGCATCCTAATCTGCCCATAAAAAAGAGCATGAAATGAGCAGGAGCCTGATGCATGAGCTAGCAAAGCTCTGTATCGGGTATGAATAATGGAAGAGCGCCAAGTTCACAAGTGTCTGGATTCACCAAAAGAATGGCTGCAGCCAGTGGGAAAAATGAGAAGCAACAGTGAATGTTATCGACAAAAAAGTATCATCAATTAAAAAAATGGGGGTGGGGGCAGCCGATAACTCAACAATTCAATATGCACCCCACTCCCAAATTAACTTAATTTGACCCCTTTTTAAAAATTTCTTTATAAAAAAAAAATTAATTTGACCCCTCACTTGCCTCCTATATTAATGTCAACTTGTGTGCGTGCGTGTGTCAGGGTGACACCATCGTGAAACCAGTTGACCCTTCAAAATATTCTTTGTTTTTTTTTTTGTGTGTGTTGGGGGAGTGGCTGATAATAATTCCTGTTGTTTCGGACTTCATCATATGTTAGTTTAGGTGGCCGGATCAGGGGAGGGGGGTTGGATTTGTAGAGAAATTTTGAGGTATATATGGCGAGTTTTAAAAATACTAGTTCCGAAAAGCTCTCAGTTTTCAGGCCAAGAAAGAGCTCTCTGCTCCTTCTTCTTTTTTTTTCTTTTGGTTTAGGTGTGTGTAATGAATTATTATTTTTGTTGGGCTGAAATTGAAATAATAATTTAGGGATGGAGATGGAAGAGTGTGATGGATGACGATACTTGTTTAATACTTGAGTCCCCACAAGTGCGATGCATGCACTATCTTCCAGCTTCATGTGTCTTGCCGAATATTAAATCCATGGCCTCCGTGTTTTAATTAATTAATATTAACGCCATCCTCCCTTTCTCCGTGTCATCTAAATCCATCCGGCACAACACAGGGTTACATACTCTCTCTTATTCTTATTATAATAAGTCTTTTAAAATAATACGTTATTCTTAAATACAAGAGGTTGTCATAATTATTAATAAATATTTTTTTATTTTATCTTCTTATTTCGCAAGACTACTAGTTCATAAATAGTGAAAGAAGATTTATAAATACAACAGGGAGAAAGAAAGAGACGAGATAATAAAAATATATTGTAAAAATAATTTAATTATTTGTTAGTCATATTATTTAATAAAAATAAAATAGGTAAGTCTTATCAATTTAAGATAAAAATAATTATGTAATTAATACTCGTAAAATGTCTAATGATCTCTTATAATAATAAGGAGGGGAGGGAGTAAACGTAAATGCTCCCCTGTATGTTCTATCCCATTAAAATTCTCTACACTCAGTATCTGTTTATGACTCAAAATTAGCTTTTCCATATTATAAAATGGAATTTTCACTGATATAAAATTCAATGGCGGCACACGGGCCGCAAATTTTATGGTGAATTATATAAAAAATAAGTGAGCAATAAATATGAGTTCATTTTAGGGATAATTGGTATGTTAAATGCGTTCCAACTTCAACTTTCTCAATACACTCCTATTAAATTATTGATTTTTTAGGGACAAAATTACAGGGAGCATAATTTCCTCATTTGCTAGCTAGTTAATTATTCTCGAGAAGGCCAGAACATGCAACATAGTAGAGCATGGAAAGGAACAAATGAAAAGAATGAGGTGGGGTTAAATTAATGAATCAGGCATGTGAGCAAATGTGTTGATAATTTAATGCTACTAACCACTGGGACAACTGTTGTAGCCTCGAAGGCTTCTTAATTAATCCGGTTCAAATCTCAACATAATGTGCTGTTACTCAAGTTGGAGTATATTTAATAGGAGAGCGCAGGGATAGATAATATTAATAAGATCTGGACATGACAAATGAACACGCTAATCAGAATGAAAATAGATACAACTACCTATGGGGGTTAATGGGTGTGAGGAAAACTCGAGGTAAGAACAAGTGGACAATAGACTTAACCTACGAAAAAGAAAAAGGAATCTACCCTGTCTAGCCCAAGTTAGGCCCTCAAATCAGAGTGTAGAGATATTATGAACGTCTAACGTGATTTCCCTACTACATCTATAAATTGTTTAAAAATAAGTGAGAACATACTGACGGATATACTTGTGAAAGAAAGATTGAATAAGACAAAAGCATAATACTCTTATCCTTTAAATTTAAGATATCTTGTACTTAATGAGTGTTTATGAGATAATCCCATGTAGTTTAATTTATTTAATGTTAATTGGACGTGCAACCCCCTCTCTTTATAAAAAATAATAATTATAAATTGAGTTTAGACCTTGCATTTTAAAGTATAAACGTTGCATCTTGTAAAAGAAAAATAGATTACACTTAACTTTTGAAGCGTTCAAATAATCTTGATTATTAAATTTCCCCATCATCTGACACAATCGTATTTTGGATAGGTCGTATTAAACGAATAACACTACAAAATGTATTAAAATATTCAAAATCCGAACTCAGAGGGAGAGAGCTTTAAATTGCCCCTGGACTAATTTAGTTCCCCAGCATCCGTTTCCATCTCAGCGCTCATACATGCGTGCCCGTAATGTAACGATTGCAACCACAAAAAATGGCTTATGTAAAGCATGGCAACAAATGGAAGCAGCAACTCCACAACTGTAAGAACTAGGGGAAGGGGCCGGTGAACAACTGGAAAAAGCCCGAGTGAATGACTATTCTGAGATAGGTATTCTATTGCTCAATACGTTCACGGATAATTTTACTAATTTCATCTCGTTGCAGTGAATACCAAATTAAAGCATTTATACAGAGCATGAATATAGTCTTAGAACCTAACTAGTTAAATACAATTCTCATTATCCCCAAAAGAAAAATACAATTATCATTGCAAATGAAACTATGACAGTAAGTCTAATCAAAACGCAAGTACCAATTGTACCAATACATCTTAAACCAAATTATACTTGAATCAGTAGAAAAACAGGTTCTGCGTCTATTGATTTGACCATAAAGGAATTGTAATCAAAACAATCACAGTCACACCACTCTAATTATAATTTTACTTCTAAATGTTAAAATATCACAAAAAAGTCTGGTATTTGATGTTCATTGAGAGGTTTCTTCTACCATTCCTGCTTTGTTTTTTTACTAATGTCATCCATTTTTGACCGGTTACACTTATCAACTAACTAGTTCTAAAAGCATTCTAAATCAGACCAAGGTCCATCCGTGCCTTTCTTCCGTTCCCTGGTCGATCCATCCAATCATATCCTGTTCGATCAACCATGATCCCCCCCCCCCAAGCTATTGCCTATAGAAATAAAGGATAAATAAATCCTCTTTTTAATATTACAAGTGACATACATGTAAACTAAGACATACCAATATGCAACTACGGCGCTATTTATGATCGGTATTCTTTCAAGGTTCTACTCCATATTTTCAAACACCACCTTGACATGTGTCCAAAGAAAATTATAAACCATGCTACTAAATTCTGATTCAGCAAACACAATTTTATGACGATTTGGCCATGCATATATTAAACATCACATGAAGAAAGTTGTTGTGCCGAGATTATCGGCATCCTCAACAAGGGCAAATGCATATCAACAAAGAAACTTTTGAATCCTACAATACATCATTAAATTGAAAGAAGGCACAAACTCTGAATAGCAGGTTGTTTTGCCATGTTCATTGACAACAATATACCATAATAGAACTCATCAAAAGATTTTCATATTATACATTTCTAACTTCAATATGTGCAACTTTTTGGCCTACCTAGGGCTGCACAAGTATTATAAAAATATATCTATAATTAGTCAAAAGATAGCAAGTCTCAGCACAAGTCATCACAGAAATCCTTTATCGTATAACTGCAAATTGTGACCTTAATTGCAACTTTCAGGCCCCATCTACAACATAAGAGTGAGTGTCGCAGAACCCCAACGATCTATAATTAGTCAAAAGAAAGCAGGTCTCAGCATAATGCATCATAGGAGCTTTCCCAAATCATTGCTTCAAACAAAGTGTGTTTTACAGCTATTGATCTATATTAGTTTCTCTTAAGCAGCTGAAGATCTTATTAGACAAAGACAAATATTTGAACAGTAGGCTCAAATAATTATTGCAACTAAAAAATTTAAGAACAAAGACAGAATTTGAAACTAACCCATGCATCAATCCTCTTCCATCCTAACAACACACACTGATAAGCAAACCAACTTTATTTCTTTATATATAGAGAGCCGCATAAACTTAAGGAGGTTATCATAGGATAAATTGTTAATTACTTCATTGGGCCGCAAACAGAGCACCACATATGCATAAACACAACTCGGAGAAGAAATATTTACATGCATACTGTAATAATAGAGAATTGACCTTCAAAGTTCAAACCTTGGCAAAATAGCCACAAAAAATTAGAAGTCTCGATAACGATAATCGCTATAATCATCCCGGGTAGCCATGTCATTTTCAACCCTTTCGGCAACCTTTTCCTCTTCGTATTTCAGACCCTCTCCCAAAGCAAGCCCGCCCAGAGAACCAGCAACAGCGCCCACTGCAAGCCCCGTACCCACACCTATTTTCCCACTCTTTGGCTTGTGATCATACGACGAATAATCAAACGGAGCTGACGGCCCGCTAGGCCCCCCATAATTCACCGGACGATCAAAGAAAGGCCTCGGCGGTGGCGGAGGAGGAGGAGCGCTGGAGAAATATCCAGAATAATACCCGGAGTACGCATCCGGATACGAACTGTAAGAAGAGTACGGTGGAGGAGACGGTGAAGGTGAGTATCCCCTGAAATCGCGCGCAGAAGGCGGAGGAATCGGATTGGTCGGTATATAACATACCAGTGGAGGGCTAGGGTTAGCGTAATCTACGGTTGGGGGCAGAGGACGTCCAAGAAGGCCGAGCTTGAGGTGGATCTTACCCTGAGGGCGACCGGAGGGGCGCGTGAGAGTGAATTTCCGGAGCCGGGATGAATCTTCCAGGTCATCGACGTCCTTGAGTGAGAGACGGAGGGTGCCGACTAAGGGCTTGGGCGTTTCAGAGGGTTTGGAATGGAAAATCTCGAGGGTGAGGAAGGAATCTTGGAGAGAGTGGGCGAGAGGGAGAGTGAAGCGTTCGTTCCAGACGGGGCACGTAGAACCCGAGTCGTCGGATTTGGTGGCGAGACGACGGTCCGGGTCAATCCAGAAGACAACATAGGGCTTGAGATCCCCGTTTTTCCAGTTGACGTTCTTGAGATGCTTGGCGGAGACGATGGTGAGGTCGAGATCCAGGGGGTTCGAAGGCGGCGGGCGAGGAGACGCCATGGACTTTGGCCTTTGCGCTGCGTGCGGGAGTAGAAGATGTTGATCGTCTACGATACGGAGGAGGAGGACGAAATAGGAATTTTGTTCTCCCCACGGGTTTCGTTTCTGCTTTCGGAAGTAGCCTATAAAAGGAAACCGCTCTTACCTTCTACACTAATGAACTCGCCAGCTAGATATTCTTTTCACTTCCATGTCGTCATTAAAAAAACTTAAGAATAACTTTTTTTAACGATTATGTTTAAAATTTTAATATTTAAATTTCATACAAAACAAATAAAAAATATTGAAATAATAGGAATACAATTTGATAAAAAATTAGAATGTCAAATAACATCCACGCCATTAATAATTTATGTCATTTTATAGAAATTTACTTCACATAAATGAGACAAATCTATCTGACTTGAACTAAGTCAGGAGGCAATCAAGACTGTATGATAAAATTAAATGTCTTAAAAAAATAGACTGATCTGTTTGGTAAACTAAAATTTTATTCAATCAGGCTTTCACATCTCAATTTCTCTCAGTAAGATATACAATTTGGTGGGGAGGGAGGGAGGGAGGGAGGGGGGGGGGGGAATAAGAATTTATATTTGGGTCAGATTTGGTGGACCAAGGGACCGGAGTAATCACGTAGATACCAAGCGGGTAGTTAGCGGGATAAGAACAAGAAACTAGAAAAGAAGTGGGGGTTTAAAGTGACGGAGCAGCAGACGTGCAAAAGCAATTAGTAAGACAGAAACTATCGAAACTTAAACTACAGTACAGAGGAAGATGCATGGACGAGAGAAGGCGGCGGCAACTTTCTCCATGTTTTATTCGGCATGCCTGTGTTCGTTGTCTTTAATGCCGTTTCTTGTGATGCCGTCATTCATATGCTTACCCTAATTTCAATTCCAAGTCCAATGCCTTTTCGCAACATCTCCTTAGAGGTTTCTCACTTTTCACTGTTTCTGCATTTTAATGCTTTCTATATAAAAGCAATGTTATTTTTTGGGGGAGATAAAGATGATCGCTCTACGTTTTGTCAGCAGGGAGACATGATTAGAAGACGAGCATCTTCGAAGCTCAAACCACCTTCACGAGATCTCCTTGAGTCCTAAAATCATAATGTACTCGTAATTCCTTTTGTTTTGACGATTGGAACCCGAGGCAATGGATTGCAAGATATGAGATAAGGTAGACACGAACTTACAGCTAAATAAGGAAGAACGAACACACACCCCGAGAGAAAAGGGGCACAGGGACAGACTCGCCGGCGAATCATTATTGCAAGGACGGGGAGGCAGTGGCACTGACGGACAAGACCTGCATTCCCGTAGCCAGTGGGAAGTGGGGGCAAACAAAATTTATTTAAGAACTAATAACATCCAAACGGACACAAATAAAACTAGTAAAAAAAAAAAAAAGCCTAGCACACCAATGAATCTATCCTCCCCTCTCTCAGTCACGCACGGCATCACAAAATTCATCATGACCTTCGCTTCTTCAATGTAATTAATCACTCAATTTTTTAATTATTTTTTCTTTAATCTTCCCTCTTTCCCTCTTTCCCTCTTTTTACCGTCTCTATTGGGACAAAATGAGGACATGGAAGGTTGCATAATCTGAATCTCATGAACAAATGCATATATAGTTTCAAAACGTAGGTCCGCCAGTGACGGCAGGATGGTGGCAGCATATTCTCCCTTGTCAGTCAGGGGTAAAATGGTCCGCATGGATGCAGCCTCAACAGCTTTAACGTCATTTCTTTCTCCCAAACGCAACAACTTCATCGAAGCGGACGCTCACACTAAAGTCGTGGACTTCCTCTGAAAGCGAGAATTAAATTTGCTGCAGACAGGGCCTCCGGCGGGACCGTCTCATTCCCTCCTTTCTCACCGGAATTAGTATAAGATACTCAGGTCCTCTCTTCCATACCCATCAGATCCTCCATGCCTTAATTTGCATTGCTTCCCTGAGAAAGCAAAATTTCCCATTTTCTCCCCGCAAAATAATTATGTCGGACGCTTTGATCAATGGGCTCGCTGGAGCAGGAGGAGGGATCATTGCTCAGCTCATCACATATCCTCTCCAAACTGTATGGTTTCAATGTTTGTCTTCGTGTTTTTTCTGTTAACAGTTTATTCTGATTTTCCTGAGGTGATCTGCAGGTAAACACCCGTCAACAGACCGAGCGTGACCCGAAGAAAGATCAGAGGAATCTTGGAACTCTTGAGCAAATGTGCCAGGTCTCTGCCTTTTCTTGGTATCCATACGATTGTTTAGCTGTATTGATAGCCTGCTTTCATATATTGAAGCAAAGAAAAAAGTTGTAATCTCACCGCTGAGTCTCTGATTAAAAGGGGGAAAACGATACGATCTTGGTCACTCTTCGTGTCTTGTGGTTCTAGCGTGTACAAAATAATTGAAGCCAGAGTGTCTTAATAATTCCTGGTCAAGTAATCGTGTTTATGTGGGAAAAACACAGGTGGTAAAGCACGAGGGGTGGCAGCGATTGTACGGAGGATTGATGCCGTCGCTTGCGGGCACAGCTGCGTCTCAGGTCAGTGAAACTTGACTTAGGTTTGGTGATATTCATGCAATAGAAAATGTTTTTGCTTCTGACTTAGTTTGGTACTGAAGACACTGGAAGAAAAAAAAACGAGAAACTTTTTGTGTAATGTATTATCAGAAGTAAATCTTAACCTTGTGATAGACTTCTTTGTTTGATTTTGCATGATCTGTAATGGTGGTATTTTCTTTTTAAATGAACAAGAGTTCTTATCAGCCAAATCCTGAACAATGTATGTTATAGCAACCTGTTTAACCTTTTCATTAATTTCAATTTCAAATTTGCTAACAATGTTTATAGTACAGGGTGTTTACTACTACTTCTATCAGATATTCAGGATCAAGGCTGAAGCAGCTGCTCTAGAACAGAAAAGGATTGGCATTGGTGATGGATCAGTTGGGATGTTATCCTCCCTACTTGTCGCTGCTTTATCTGGGTAATATACTTTGTCTGTACAGAGCCTACGGCTGTGGAAATTTCTTGTGCTGCAAATTTTAAAGCTTGAATAAAATAGTGGTCTTCACAGGTTACAGCAATTTTATTTTTACACCCCCCCCCCCTAAACATTCCTGCAGCTGTAGAGTTTCAAGTCCGGTCACATTTGACCTTGTAAATATGCCACTGGTCTCGCTATAATCATTATCTATCACTAAAGTTGGTAAAATTGCTAATTATGCAAGTGTGGCATGACTCAATTTTCTTGATAAATCCTGCTTGTAGGTGTGTTAATGTGCTCTTGACAAATCCCATATGGGTGGTAGTTACACGGATGCAGGTAAATGGCTCGTTTATGTTGTTACCCCAACAAAAAGGCACCCACGCCCCTTTACCATGTTTCTCACTAAATTTGTGATTGAGACAAACGGATAACGATCTAATTTGTGAGAAAAACTATGCTTCTTCTCATTTGATTTCAGATTTTATCTATTTCAAAAATATTACAAATACAAAGTATAAAACCTTCTTTCTCAAATACTTTTTTTTTTTATAGAATTTTGTTAATCATCTTGCTAAATGCTCTTAAATAACAATATATAAAGTTGGAAGGGAGAGCTTTATGGATTTGGCAGCTAGTTTGGGGCTTCTATGTGGAGAGTAATTGTTTTTTTTTGTTATAATATTTTTTCTTACTTATAATGTAATGTTTCAGTTTGATAATGAATTTGAGAAAAGCTGTGGAATATAAACATAATTTCTCTCTGCTTTCTGCTGGCCTGGTTCACCAAGCATGTCTTATGGTCTGTTCTCTACTATTTCTAGTGTTTCAAAATTGTTTTCACTGTGCAGACTCATAGAAAAGATTCGAAAAGAACCACGCCTAGTCATGATTTGTCTGTAGCCACAGAACAAACAATTCTTTCTGCAGCTGAACCTCCTCCTTATGGAACTAGTCATGTGGTAGGTAAAATCAATTTTCAACAGTAGCTTCCTATGGTTTTGGACTTTTAATCTGTGCTTGCATGGTCACCCTTCTGGCAATTTAGACGGCACATGGTAATTATGCTGCTTAGGCTAACATTCACCTATGAGAAAATGTTTTGTAAACTAAATATAGTGTTTTGATTAATATGCTGAGCATCTTGACCATCTGATCTATACCATTTGGAAGAGATAATATGTAACCAATAAAATACTGATAATTTTGGCAAGTCCTGTTCTTTTTTTGTTTATCATATATAATTTTATTAGAGTCCCTCTCCTTGTTCCTGGGTAACTCTTAGATGATGACTTGGACTTTGCATGCATTTGCGTCTGCTTACTGATTAACATTGTGAGCTTAAAACCTGAACAGATATTTTAACATGTTTAGTAATAAAAATAAAAGTATATAATTACAGATTCAAGAAGTGTATGGTGAAGCTGGAGTCCGGGGTTTCTGGAAAGGTGTATTGCCAACATTGATCATGGTACGTTTTAAGTGAATCTTTCTCATACTAATGGAGTAATACTGATTGGATGTCATTGATCTCAGGTAAGCAATCCTTCTATACAGTTCATGCTGTATGAAGCCATGTTGTCACGGTTAAAAAGAAGACGTGCTTTGAGTAAGAAGAGTACTGATGGGGTTACTGCTTTAGAGGTATAGTCTTATATCACTTCCCTGGGTAACTCCACCTTTTTGTCTGGTTTACTATTCACACTGATATTCTTCAATATGTTGAATTGCTGATTGAATTGTTTACCACGGATGAACTATATTGCCTTGTGTCACTAGATATTCCTTCTTGGGGCTTTGGCTAAGCTTGGAGCTACTGTTGTAACTTATCCTCTTCTAGTTGTGAAGGTATATCATACTAGCTTATTCAAAATGTTTTCATTTGGCTAAATGAGAATCTTTGCTTTCGCAGAATAAAAGGTAATGAGAAACTTGAAATTGTATTTGTTAAATTTCAGATATGGAGGATTATAGTATTATAAAATATAAATCACCACAAACCAAGTAAATTTTCCATGGTAGGTAATGCTTGTCAAACATTGACATTACATGTAAATTAAATAACAAACCTTATTTCACTAAGTAATATCGGTTACATGGATCTATTATGCCATTGTACTCTAACAAGTACCCATTTTTTAGATAACTTCATTGAATGTCCTTCTTTGTCTTCCTTTATCTTTGATCCTAAGGCTAAAGACCATCTGAGCAACCCTCTTCACTGGTGCCTTTATCAGCTTTCTTTGCATATGTTTGAACCATATTAATTGATTTTCTATCATTTACCCCTTGATGGGTGTCATGTCAACTTTTCCTCATATACATTTATTACAAATCTTATCTCCTCTTGTATAACCACACTTTCATCTCAACATTCTCATTTTTGCTACCCTAATCTTTTGGTCTTCTTGTCCTTTTAACGCTCGCATTCACTACCATACAACATTCACTATTTTATGTAAATTAGAGAAGAAAAATTCTGTCTGAGACATACTTGTCTATTTTTTCATGTTAAAGAGCATTGATCAATTTGTATATTCAGATCACCCATACTCTATCTGCAAAATATATGGATTACAAAATGCTAGCAAATTCCATATTGTTGGCTTTCAATAATTTATTGGGCATACCTGTCATTTCACACAGTTCATACATCACCTCTTATTTTATACACAATTTTACTGTAGTTAATGTTGGGCAATAATTTATTAAATATGTCCTGTTTTTAAAAATTCTATTGCCATATTCTTCTTATGTATCATCTTCGTGTCCATTCTTTGAAAGAACAATGGAATGGGGATTGGGAAAATGATTTGTGCTCAAATGCGGTTCTGATCTTCTCACTTTTTATGTTGCTATTGTAGGCTAGGCTTCAAGCAAGGCAGGTTAAGACTGAAGACAAGAGGCACCATTATAAAGGTTTAAGTTACTGTGATAATCATATCTTAGTAGGAATGATAAGTCATAATTCAATTGTCGTAGGTTCAGTCTTCCCTTGTGCCTTGTTAATCACCAAATAGGTCGAAGTTAACATTTTGCATATTGGTTTTTTCAATTTGTTGATCGGTGCTTCTCTCCCTCCCTCCCTCCCTCACATGCACACACACAACCATTTAAAAACCATTTGAATGAAAATTTAGCCTCAAGTGCTCATGTTTTGTAAATTTTTACTCTTTGGTTGAATTCCTTACTGAAGTTTCATTCTTGAAATCCAGGAACATGGGATGCAATTATAAAGATGATACGCTATGAAGGGTTTTATGGATTTTACCATGGTATGAGCACTAAAATTGTACAGAGTGTGCTGGCCGCAGCTGTTTTGTTCATGGTGAAGGAAGAGCTAGTTAAGGGGGCTCGTTTCTTGCTTGCTAAGGATGCTGCCAACGCTGCAAAGGCAAAGCCTCTATGAAAGGAGATTACTAACAAATGATTCTTTTTCCAGATTGAGATTCCACGAACCATCTTCAACTGGAAGGTTCATTCATATAGTAGGAAATAGATCATATGGCCCTGGAAAATTTGTACCTCTAAATAGACGATATGTTAGAAAGAATATCATCATGTATCCTTATTCCTTACTATTATCGTCAGACTAGTTGTCAAATTGAAGATGGCATTGGCATATTCATATTTTGAGTTGCTGGAATCATTGAGTTGTCGAGTCCTTGTAGGGATTTTTAAGTTCAGACTCTGCCCCTGAAAACGTCTTATGTCCAGCTGTTTTTATTGGTAGATCAGTCCATTTGATATACCTGACATATAACCTAGGAACTGAATAGGGCTGGTCATTTTGTTCCCGTCCCGGGTGACCCGTCCCGATCCCGGTGAATTCGGGACGGATCTGTCCCGTCCCGAGAATAACCGGGACGGGAAAATATAACGGGACAATATATGTATCGGGACGGGACGGGTCTCGGCACGACCCTCGGGTCGTCCCGTCCCGTCCCGATATATATATGTTTTTTTTTTTAATTGATTAATGAAGTGTGAGGCAACAAGGCAGAGAAGAAACAGATATCACTCTTCCCTCTCACAGTCTCACTTTTAGGTTTCACCATTTCAGCCAGCCCTAACAGCAAGCACCAGACAGAGCACTCATACCCTCACCGGTCACCGCCTCACGCCCTTGCCCCAACCACCACGGCCATCGCCACTCGCCCTGTAGGCCAGTGGTCAGTCCCCCTCACCGCCTCATAGCCTCTATCAGTCCTCCTAGGCATTCGGCACGCAATCCCCCTCACCGCCTCACAGCCTCCCAGGTGTTTTTGTTCTTACCCTGTGTCTCAATTCTATGTTTTGCTCTGTTTTTCTCATCATTTAACGTTAAAAATTACTGATTTCTTTATTGTATGGTGTTTACAGAGAATCCAAATGTGGTGTTTGTGTTCTTGAACAGAAGGAGGGAACTGCACACAACACGATCATGGCAGTTTCTTGGGCTAGAGTCCTCTAAAGGAGTAGTTAATAACGATTCTGCTTGGTTAAAGGCAAAATATGGTGAAGATACAATCATTGCAAACCTTGACATATGTTTTTAACTTAACCTCGTATTCAAAATTTAATCTTTTACTGTATGTCTTTCTTTGAAGAATCCAAATGATTTATGGGTTTTCCATGCAAACTAGTTTCCATGGTTTTGCACAGGCTTTTCCCTGTTTATTTTTGTGCTTGCTTGGAATTTTACACAATTCCTCAGGGCCATGGATGCTATGATATTCTAATCTTATATATCACTACATCAGTAAGATTATTTCCCATGAAACAACAAAAAGTTACAAAAAAAACACAAACTTGTTTCAGGCCTAACCACTGAAAAGTGCAAAGTTCCAAAACCATTTGATTTAGAAGGAGAATATTATGGATTTTTTCCCTATTGTCATTTACTATAACTGATTCACAATTTTATTATTTACCATCTTCGTCTTGAATAGGTGTTTGGCCAGAATCCAAGAGCTTCAGTGATAAAGGAATAGGGCCTATTCCATCAAAATGGCATGGACAGTGTCAATTTGGAGATCTTCGTTCAAACAAATCTCTCTGTAACAGGTCAAAATCCTCTTGTCATCAAGTAAAACCATGAACTATGATTTAAAAAAAAAACACTATTTTTCTCTATCTCTTACTGTTGTTCCATGAACTCAATGCAATGATGGCTTCTGATGCTACACCACATGGTAGCACTGGAAACCTCAAGATGCAGAGGAAATTGAAGAATTGCTTAATGATGATTACTATGGTGATTTTGCATTTGATGAACAGGAATTGGTTTATTTAACTTAGGCTATGAGTTTTCTATGGCCTATTAATAAGTGTAGCAGTATGGAACTTTAATCTATTAGATATGACTCATATGTCTGAAGCTCAGGAATTTTTAGTGTGAAGTATATTCTCTTGTTGAAGCACTTCCTTGCAAACACCACAAGTTCAAATTAAATTGGGATTAATGTGAATGACACAGTTCTTCTGCTATATGCAAAATCTGACAGATCATTGGATTTTTTTTTTCATTTTTGTTCGCTGTTAAACTATAGTGTGCATCATTCACTTTTGTATGTGCTGCAGAGAAGCTGGAGCAGAACAGAAATTTAAGGAAATCAACAATGCGTATGAGGTAAAAATACAGATTCATGTTGCTGGATTGAACTGTGATAGTTCTTATGCGTGTCTAGTGTGATAAGTGGTCTCAAGTGAGTTTAATTTTGTTGCAGGTCTTACAGATGATGAGAAGAGGTCCATCTATGACACATACGGAGAGGCTGGGCTTAAAGGTTCTGGAATGGGCATGGGAGTAAGTTACTAAATATTTTTGTGGGAATTTTCTGTGTTCCCATAAATTCCTACTTCTCAAGAATGGTTTATATCTGTTGTGACAGGATTTCAGTAATCCATTTGATCTGTTTGAGACGCTATTTGAGGGCATGGGGATGAATTCGGGAATTTCCGTCCCGTCCCGGTCCCGTTCGGGACCGGGACATGTTCGGGACGGGACGGGACACGGGACGAATTTTGCGTCCCGTGTACTGTATCGGGACGGGACACGGGACGGGGTTGTCCCGGTCCCGACCCGTCCCGTGCCCACCCCTAGAACTGAACTCGTCCATTAACGAGCCACTGGTAAATGAGGAAAGTGGAGACGTGCTGTGCTAGAATGCCAACTGAAATTACTTGCATATTCAACTTACAGATTGCTATGGCAAAAATGGATATGTAATTTAAACTGAAGATTGAGAATTTTGTTTCCATCAAAATCATGATTTTGTTTATTTCTCACGTAAAAATAAACATGTTCACAGTATACTTCATAACAATGAGGATTGTGTGGAGAGGGAAAAAAGTGTTA
Source organism: Leucaena leucocephala (assembly GCA_037074615.1). NCBI lineage: Eukaryota > Viridiplantae > Streptophyta > Magnoliopsida > Fabales > Fabaceae > Leucaena > Leucaena leucocephala. Next base: position 250,869 of record CM073517.1, on the reverse strand, counting down.
TTGAAAATGCAGAAAATATTCTCTGTTTTCCCCATGATAACATTTCTTCAGTGCATATTTATCATTTAAGTTCTTTCAAAATGTTCATCAAATTGCATGTATATGATACATCTATCAAAATTTCACCTATTTTTTTTTGTGTTATTTTAGAACAACAGAGTGCAACTGTATGATGTTTTCAATCTAAACCTAAGATTTCATATAATAATTCAGAGTGGGGTGTTTCATGGAATTTCATGTAGTTCATATAATTACAATAGTCATATAACAAGTAGAATACTTATATGAAAAATGATAAATATTAAAAGAGAATATTATGTTGGTAATACTTAATTTATTGTTAGTGATTGATCTATTATTGTTGGTAACATATTTAATTTAGAATTTATTATTCTCTAAAAAAAAATTCTGTCATTTTCCCTATAAAATTTTCTTTTACAAGTCTCAATCAAACTTTGAAATGGTAGGAAAAATCCATTTGTCATGAGTTCAAAGTTTTCCTTGATTACGAAATATATGTGGGAAGTCTCTAGAGGAGAGGAAATTACTTTGACTAGTTAGGGGAACTGGCAAAGTGCGTATGCGCATTACGCCCCCAGAGCAGGTTTAGGACGTCTTCAGTAGCAGGGCGCCAAGGCCGACTCCGAGCTTGCGATCGCAATCGAAGTTACAACTTATAACGCTGAGCCGCTTGGCCCAGACAAGAGTTCCGAATATGGCTTCCAAAGGTCCAAAGAAAGCTAACCTCTCAGATCATCACTCCATCAAGCACATCCTCGACGAATCTGTCTGAGGTCCGTTCAACCCTAACCCTGACCTCCCTACCCATCTTTTTATCATCGCTCTGAAAAGAAGTTTTCGTTTCATGTTTAATTTAATTGTCTGGTTGGTGGTGGGTTGATTGATTTTTTTTTTATATGGAAATGGAGTGGTACCAAATCTCGAACCCGTAGCATGACAGAATGTACATAAATAACATTCCACAAAACCACGGTGAAATTGGTTGATTGATTATTTTGTTCTTGTATAGGTAGTGACCAGTCGTGGATTTGTGGAGGATGTGAGATTGAGCAACGTTAGGCTGTTTATTGGGACGATCATTATTGCCATTGTTCTGTTCGCCCAGTTTTACAAAAAGAAGTTTCCTGAGAACAGGGATTTCGTCATCGGCTGCATTGTGTTATATCCTTTTCCTGGCTTCGTTTTACTTTCTCGTGCGCGCTCTTTTTTGGGTTGATGAAAACGCTGGAAGGGTGGGAAAGGACATGTGATTGAGGGAACTGTAGTAAACTAAGAATATTTGGTTAAAAATGCACACTGGAAAGGGGGAACACTCTGGGCAATTACATTTCTGGTTAAACCCACAATGAGGTATAAGGTATATAATCTTAGAATTTTGAGGCCTCGAAATACGCCATTATGCATGTGTTAATGTGGCCTCATCTCATGGCTAGACAACTTTATACGCAGGTTAAGTGAAGTTCCTCTTCACAATTTTTGTTCTTTCTCATCAGTTTTAAAATTCGTAAATTATTCTCAATCATCTGATTTGTATATTTTACTGACATTGCTTCAATTGTGTTTGATCCTTAACTCTGGCAAGTATATAGTCTTCAACGGGTTGTTGCAGTTGATTTTATACACAAAGGAGAAGAATGCCTTTCTGTTTACATATCCTCCTGTTGTGAGTTTCTTTTAACTTAAAAATCCCTCGTACTCTAGGATCCCATAGTCCCATTTATGTACGAGGTGTAGCTGCTTTTTTTCGTCTTGCACGATTCGATTTATTATTTTCCATTAATTGATTCAAGTTGAAACTTCTTCTGCCTCCCTTCAGTTAGGTACATATAAATATTTAGTAGTGTTATTAGAAGTTTAGAACGTAGAAACAATATGGTAGCTACTTAGAAACACCTGCGGTTAATACCACTAGCTCTTCTGCATAAGGTTCACAGGGCATTGTTAGCATATGTGGTGATTTTGTTATCCTTCATCGAATGAAGGCTAGAAGCTTTGCTCTTCATCTTTTAGATGTAATACAAATTAAACGAAAAAACAAAATTCTTGAAGTTCTGTAGCTCTTCATTCTGTGTTATCAACTAGATTGGTGTTTCCTCCATCTGTTTTGAATTTATTTTCAATTTATATAAAGAAGAGAATAAGAATTATACCTTTGTGTGTCTGGGAGAGACATTGGCCATCATATTTTCCGGAAAGTGGCAAAGGCTGATTCTTCATGTGGGCTAGTCGCGATAGGATGTGCATGGCCTTGAGATGTTTCTAGTTGCTTCTTTAGAACGTTCTTGTATATTAGAGTGATTTCATCACCTCTCAATTTGATTTTTTCTAGTTGTGATTCTTTGTCCAGGCATCCTTCACCAGTACTGGGTTGGTACTTGGTAGTCTCCTACCATAGCAAGTGCAGATCCAAAATCAATTTCTGCAAATGAACCAGTACATTTTACCAAAAGTGTTACCCGATGGTATTTCCCTCCCTCGCTCCCCTCCGGCCTCCACCAAATGTTTGCTTTTGAAACACGCATTCCCTTTGGCAAATCGGAGAATAATTAGTATGACTCTGTTTGGATCGCGGGTTCACCAAGGATGGAATTTTGGTGGAGGGCCTTTTCTGGAAAGATGTTGAGGCGTTGATGGATCAGTGCATGAAAGAACCTAAGAAGGGCAAGTGATCTACGTGGGGACCAATAATTGGGTTTTTAGTCGCTCTTTGCCGGAGAAAATGTATGGATGGACATGGTTATAAACATTGCTCATTGGAGTTTATAGTTTTAGTTGTTTCTAATGTTCAGAATGGAAGGGAATTAAGCTTTTCACAAGCATTAGAACACAAACAGTTCCCAGGTCGTGCAAAGGAAAAGATGAAACTTGTAGCCTCCTGGGTTTTCTTGAAAAGATTATTACATCTCTCTGCCCTTGTCGCATAATTGAACATATGAGAACAAAAAGGGGATAGGTGCGCCCCCGCGTTCAGATGATCAGATCTGGTGAGTCGTGCTAGATCTTCATATGCTAAGTATGAATCTTAAACGGCGTCGTTTTTTGGCGGCGTTTGCAGTCCCAGCCATCAAAATGAAACAAACGATCGCCACGGTGGAATTAAAGTCACATGCGCCTCTGAATCCATCGCTATTAGGTTCCGTTTGGCTCGAAAGTAGGATTTCTTTTTAGAGGGAACGAAAATGATGATAAGTTTAAATTCAGTTCATTGAGAGGAGCCAAATCCTCATAATCAGAGCGTGCAGTTTTTTATAGCATCACTTCGGCAGCTTTTGTAATCCCAGACGTCCTTACGAAACTCCGCGATTCTTCCATAGTGTTTTTGGTCTTCCCGCCAGAACCTAGTCATCCCGGACTGGAAGATTCTCGGCTGGCTCAAAGCTTTTGTCCTATTGAGCCTAGAAGTAAGATCTCCAGAATAACAGAACGATCTAAAGAATTATTCAGTCTCAATAGATGTAGTTCTTTTAAAGAGGGCCCTCCTAGAAACTCATCTTCCCTCAGGATTTCTTCAAGGGAGAGTTGATGATGTGATTATTTCGGACGACGAGGATCTGCCTTCACATGTTTCCAAGCGAGAATAGTTGTAATGACTTCAAGCGTTCCTGAGTCTGAATATGCTTCCATGGCGCTACATTTATTAGGAAAGCAATGTGATTGATCAAGCGCTTCACGCATTGATGGGAGAGGGTTGACACTGCTTTGTTTTAGGTCAACTTTTCGTTAACCGGTTATGGCATTTGGTTGTATATATTGATTTAGATAAGTGTGAAAGTAGTGCTGACTAATAAAATTATAATATGGTAAATACATAGTTTTGAAGGCAATTTATCGTCCGTAGAATCGCTAAAAAAATATCATCTATGTTTTATTTTAATTATATAATAGGCATGAATACGGAGAATTGTATGAATTAAATCATTTTATGCAGGGTAACGGCTATTTTTTTTTTCTTAGAAAAGAAAGGTTAAGTAAAGGCGGCCCACACCATCAGAATTGGGTTTGGAATCGATTCAACTTTTTTAGCGATATGGACATGAATTTTGTATTTAAATTAAGGACGGAAGGAATAATGAAAACTAAAGCGAATGATTCGGGCAAAAGAAAGTGGAAGATTTATATAGATAGATAGATAGATATAGATACCATCGTCCTCCGTTTATATTATTTATTAGATGAGATGCCCCAGAGAATGGATGTGGATTATTTTATTTTATTGTTATGCTCTGATGTGCGGAAGTATAATTCGAGATTTATATTGCCGGAAATTTGGAACTAATTCGAGAATGGCAATGAAATGGGATCCCGGAAGTGATGGCGACCAAGGGCTACTGGATAGCTCCGATCAGATTTCAAAGTGGCTTCACCTGATATTCTCCAGCAAACATGCGCCACTGGTTTCAGATCTCTGAATTAAGCACCACATACATACATGCATGCATACATACGTACATACATACGTACATACATACATAAAGTTAGTTAGCTACCTCCTTTTACATGTCAATATCCGTGCTTATATTAGTTGGTTTGCCAAATTGGTTGATAACTTAACTGGGTTATATATGATGCTGAAATAGATATTTTGAAGATACATGTTGGTTGTATCAGTATCAAGGGTGAGTGGAGGCCATACATGCTTGGTCTTCAAGATGGAGAAATGTTGAATTTGCCTCCCCCCTTCGATGTGTCATTAGATATAAGTGATGGGGAGGAGGATGAAATATGTGAGATGGGCGTAGGTTGGAATGTCATAATCGCCTGCTAGAATTGGCCATTACACATGAAAAGGGGAATGGAGGCCCACTGGCTTTTTTTTTTTGGTATAAATTTTTTTAAAAAAAGACTAAGCTTATTTACGATCTAAAGGCAGGATGAAGTCTCACTTTCTCCTAAGCGATACTAATATCAGTTAGAGCGAGCTGTCTATTACCCTAACCCTAAAATATAAATCTGAGCACTAAATTCCGTTTTTGGCTGGGGATTATTGAGTGTCCTTGTTTGGACAAACCAGCTGTTGCATCTATCCTATTCCACTTCTCAGTCATACTTACTCCCTATATTTGCCCCAATGCATATGCAGGCCTCCTCACTAACTAATTAATTAGGTATTTATTTTTCCAAGTGTAAGCTGTAAGGAGGAAGAAAAGGAACAGAAAAATTCAATCATAGGGGGTGAAAAATTCATAATGAGGGTGACTGGCAATTAAGTCGGTCTAATCATTCATTATACTTCCTTTAATTTGCTTCAATATATTAATAGATTTTTTTATACCAGAGAAAATATATCGATAGAATGATTTATCTTCTTTGACCAACGAAACAATATTGGTGGATTCGTTGGTCTTTGTCATTCGCTCTGGCTTTCCCATCTTTTGTTACTCAACGAAACAGTCAAAAATCTGCACTTCTCTTTCCTTTGATTCCTATACCCCCACTTTAGGGTCCGATCCAATCCTTTCTCTTAAACTGTTATCGCTGTTGCCGTCCGATTCTCCCAATTCCTTCAATCTTAACCGTCAATCTGCCTCTTCCCACGATGTGTTCGGCTTCAACTTGTGCAGCAGTGACTCGCTGCTCCCTCCCTCTGCTATTGGTTGGGCCTGCGATTCATTCCCAATTCGATTGGCTCGTCTTCCGTGCAAACCTCGCTGCTTGATGTTCCTCAGATTCATCGTTAATTAAGCACATCTTTCTTCTCTGTCCTGTTCTCTGCCAGAACCCTTTTGCGCCTTCCACGGTTATCGGATTTGCGGCTCTATGGTTGGTGTGCTGGCCCTAGTTGAAAGTGCGATGGTCCGGCTTTGTTGCTTTTCGATATAGTGAACTATCTAAGTCTATTCTGTTTTCTACGTGATCTTTCATTTTAGTTGCTTCCTAGAGCTGCCTGTGACAGTGGAATTTTGAAGCTTCTGAACCAATCTTCATCATCAGGTTTAGATCTTTGAATTGTTTCTTTTGGCTCAACCGTGAAATCCACTTTTTCTTCAGCTCTGGGTGTGAAATTTTTGGCGCTTCGAAGCATTTTCTTGATTCTTTTGTACAATTACAAATCTTTCTATGGATAAGGGGGATCGAAACGGGAGCAGAATGTGTGTTCGATTGTCCGACGTAGTGCTCGACTGTGTGATGCCTTATATTCACGACCCCAAAGACCGGGATGCGGTTTCTCAAGTTTGCCGGCGATGGTACGAGCTTGATTCGTTGACGCGGAAGCACGTTACAATTGCTCTGTGCTACACGACAACCCCGGACCGGCTCCGGCGAAGATTTCCGCACCTGGAGTCTCTGAAGTTGAAAGGGAAGCCGAGAGCGGCTATGTTCAATTTGATACCGGAGGATTGGGGAGGCTACGTGACGCCTTGGGTGAGGGAGATTGCTGAATATTTCGATTGCTTGAAGTCGCTCCACTTTCGGCGCATGATTGTGAGGGACTCGGATCTTGAGCTCCTCGCTCGATCTCGAGGACACGTCCTGCAAGCTCTCAAACTCGACAAGTGTTCTGGGTTTTCCACGGATGGCCTTTACCATATTGGCCGGTCTTGCAGGTAATCTTGACCAATCTTTTTCACATAGTTTGGACTTTGGAGGCTTATAATTGAAATTTATAGGATTTTCTTTCTCATCTGCTTAAATTTAGTGAGTTAATTGAAGTTAATCAATTCCAACTTTCAAGTTCAACTATAACATCATGATTGTTTGCATTGCCCATCTATATGAGTTTGTAACTTTTGTGCTTAAGAGCCAATTTGGTCGATTAAAGTGTATATAATATGAATTCAAATTAATTAATTAATTTAGTTTCTTTAATCTCTCTAAAAAACTCAACTAGTTTTTATAATTAAGACTCGAGGAATATGAATTAACCTGTGAGCTAGATAACTTACCTGGTTCTCCCGTTAGAGGAAGAAGAGGTTGTTACATATCCAGTTGAGCATGTATCAAAATCTCACTCGTGATTGTAGTGGATTGGGAGTTCGAGTACTTTTTCTCTCCGAATGGATATCCTTTCGTTAATGTCTTTGATTCTGTAATCTAATTTTCACGCAGTTGGACTGCATTTTCACAACCTTTGTGTCTTGGTTCCGAATCACTTGAAATACATTTAGTAGCTGTTGTGAGCAATAACGGGTGTTCTTGTTTCCTTTACCGTTTTTGTTGCTATTATGTTGCAATTTGAATTGTGTGGTTGGAAGCCTACCTTCCCTATGAATAAGCCGTTTCTGCCAAATCATCTGTTGATGATTTACCTGAAACTTACATTGAATCTTAATTGGCTCATTTTAAGCTGCTAAAGATTCAAATTACGTGCATCCGTAGAACATTTTTATATTGATTGGTTATGTATGCATAAAGAAGATAGAACACCTAAACTTAATGAGTAAATCTATGCTGATTAATTTTTTTTTTTTCCAGAAATTTTGCTGCATAATTATTTTAGACTTGAGTGGTATCATTGTGGTGCCTTTTCAATTGTAGGCTGAAGTATTTTAACAGTTTGCAACTCGCCGTTTAATTGTCAGGAACATTATCATGGAAGCTATTATTGTTAAGATGATCAATTCTTTTATTCAGTTGACAAACCAAGGCAATGCTTTGTTACTAAATTATTCTTCCATGCATGGTCGGGGGAAAACGTAGGTTGACTTTGTGGAGTAATAACCCTAGTTAAAGTCTAAGGAAGAGACGTAGGAGATCATTTGGCTATGTTTTTATTTGTACTTTTGGATCTTTAACTATATGTTGCATGAAAGATTCAAGCTCATCTCATTCCTTTTGCTCTGAAATTTAAGTATCTTATAACTATACTTGATAGAAACTTGCTGTGGTCTAATTGACCTGCAGACTATATGACGTAAAATGGTTACCCCTGTTTATTTCTTGAAATTTTTAGATGTAGGATTTGGTCTCTCATATCTATGGTGTGGATCACCTCTATTCATTGTTTAAAACTGGTTTAGTTAATGCATTCTGCTTATTATCTCTGAAGTTTTTCTCATCTTGTTTGTAAATGGTTAATTCCTTCAGTTACTGCCAACTTTTATTTTCCCTCATTCATCTTGATGTTTTTTCTACCAAGTCTCTCATTGCCATTCGTTGATAGCAGCTGCGTTTTTAATGCTAATAGCAGTGAATGATCAAAATAAAGTTTATATTCTTTAAGAAAATTACTGCTTACAAAGTTTCACTTGTGTGCTGTTTCTTTTTTATGAAAATTATTGTTCTTCATTTTGTACATCTTTATGAGAAAATGGTAAAGTTCTAAAGCTTAGAGGCAATGTGTTATTGCTATTGTTCACTGAATTCATATGCTATCATTTATAGCCCCATTTAGTTTCCTTTGCTCTTTCCATGATCACGTGCATAACTAAGATGGCATCTTACTGCATTTGAACATCAGCTTCTGACCATATTTTGTTAGTTGTGTATAAGAATGTTTTCACTTTTCAGTATGTCCACCTGACCCGTTTCTAATCTGAATTCATGTCTGCAGCTATGGACGAGCAATTGAGCTTGACTCTAATTGAAACTTGTTTTTCCCATTGTGTAGGGCTTTAAAAATTTTGTTTTTGGAGGAGAGCTCAATTATTGAGAATGATGGCGAATGGCTACATCAGCTTGCCACGAATAATACAGTTCTTGAGGCTCTAAATTTTTACTTGACAGATATTGCCAATGTCAAGATTCAAGACCTTGAACTTATAGCTAAAAATTGCCCAAATTTAGTCTCTGTGAAGATTACTGATTGTGAAATCTTGGATCTCATAAACTTCTTTCGACACGCAACTGCTCTAGAAGAATTTTGCGGAGGTTCTTACAATGAGCAACCGGACAAGTACTCCACTGTAGCATTACCTGCGAGGTTAAATCGATTGGGTTTAACCTATATTGGAAAGAATGAAATGCCGATTGTTTTTCCCTTTGCATCCCTACTCAAAAAGTTGGATCTCCTCTATGCAATGCTGGATACAGAAGATCATTGTATGCTAATCCGAAGGTGCCCAAACTTGGAAATCCTTGAGGTCAGTTCCTACAGATGTTTCTGAATTCAAGTTGCTTAGTTCAATCGACATTTGCCTACAATGATAATATTTTATATGTTAGTGTTAGTGTGTGTGTGCGTGTGTTTTTGTGTGTGCAAATGCATGCATCTGTATTCTGAGAATCGAGAAGAAAAATCATGGTTTCATATATTGATTTGAAGCTCCCTAATTAGAAAAAAGGAAACCTGAAAAGTTTTAAGATGGTATAATCGATTGAGATGGATGAAAAGATTGAGACAACAGATCATTTCAACTACTTTTTTCCCCTGATGTACAGTCAAGGAATGTAATCGGAGACAGAGGATTGGAAGTTCTTGCCCAGTATTGCAAGAAGCTAAAAAGGCTGAGGATTGAACGGGGCGATGACGATCAAGGAATGGAGGATGAAGAAGGGGTTGTTTCCCAGAGAGGATTAATTGCTCTGTCTCAGGGCTGTCCAGAACTAGAATATTTGGCTGTTTATGTATCAGATATTACAAATGCAGCTCTGGAGCAAATTGGGACTAACTTGAAAAACCTGTGCGATTTCCGCCTGGTGCTGTTGGACCGGGAAGGGACAATAACGGACTTGCCACTGGACAACGGAGTGAGGGCTTTGCTGATGGGCTGTGACAAGCTGAGGAGATTTGCGCTGTATTTGAGACCCGGGGGTTTGACGGATGTGGGTCTGGGTTACATCGGGCAGTACAGCCAAAATGTGAGATGGATGCTGCTGGGGTATGTGGGGGAGTCCGATGCGGGGTTGTTGGAATTCTCGAGGGGCTGCCCCAGCCTTCAGAAGCTGGAAATGAGGGGCTGCGCCTTCTTCAGCGAGTACGCACTCGCCGTTGCCGCCACGCGACTCACCTCCCTCAGGTATCTATGGGTGCAAGGCTATGGAGGATCTGCGTCGGGGCGAGGTCTTCTAGCCATGGCTCGCCCATTTTGGAACATTGAGTTGATTCCTTCCAGGCGAGTTGGTGCTAATAATCCTGCGGGAGAGCTTGTGTTGGTGGAGCATCCAGCCCATATTCTTGCGTATTACTCTCTTGCCGGACAGAGATCAGATTTTCCAGATACTGTTAGACCTTTGGATCCCGCTGCATTCGTGGACGCCTAGGTTTAGTTCGTGTATATACCCCATTTGTCTGTCCGTTCTTTTTGCTCTTTCTGCAATTCCTAGACATTTGTTAGTTGTCTTGGAATAAGCTTGTGTTGTAGTCCAGAAACCCTTCTCCGGACCCTTGCGCTTGGTTCCCGTTCCCGGCGAGATGCTCAATTTTGTGAATACAAACAAATGTAAGGGGTGTTTTATCTTTTCCTTCCTTCATTTTTCTTTGTCCACCATCTTTGAATTTCTCCTAAACAAATCTGCTTACCCCCAATTCACTTTCTGTACTTCTGAATTAGCAAACAATTTGTACGACTGCCTGTCTATAATGGAATTCTTTCCTCCTTTTCGGGTTCAAAATGATGATTGTTTGAACTTTTTAAAATTAATATCTAGAAGATTATTTTTATTCCTAATTATTCAACGAATTGAAAAATGAGCTAGAATAATCCGAAATCAATTAGATTATTCGATAAAAATATTGTTTGAATTTAATTAATTGCGGTCAATTGAACAATATTAATTTAATTAAAAAATTGAATTAAATCAAATATTTATATGAAATGGATTAATGTTAAATCAAAACTAGCTAAAATACGCCAAAATATTTAGCAATGGGTGCTATTAACGTGGAGGTACAAGAACAGGCTGAGAGAGCTGATAAAGCAGGGACAAAACCTGATTTTGGGGTCCTCAAGTGATATTAGAAAAACAACAGGTAATATAGATAATAAAAAATATATTTATATTTAATAAAAATATGAATTCGATTTTTGTTATTGTTATGAGAGTTTATTTAGTAATCGATCTCATAAATCTTTTATAAATACTCTTAAAAATGTACTTTAACTTTGAGGGGATACTGATATTAAATTTATTTAAATTTTTTTTTTTTTAAAAAAAAGTGAAGCAGCGTGTGGCCACAGAAGAAAAGTGCATCTGGCCACGTATAAAAGAAAACGCTGAACTGGATTGGCTGATCATTCGTACTATAACCGAATGAAAGAAAATAGAGAGTTACGAAAATAGTAAAAAGTGTGTTGGAAAGTGATGCTTCTATTTCACACGCATCGTCATCTACCTCCCTCTACCCTGATCACACCATGCACGGTTGAAAAGAATGACAAGTTTGGATTATGAATTGAGTTGCAAGTCTCCATTGGGGTTTCAGTTAAGTTTTCCAGGTGGCAACTATTGAAACAATGGTTGGGGTCGATGCTCATCACAGTAATAAAACACTAAATACTCATCACTATAATAGTTTAAATTAAGTCTAAATGGTTTGAATTTAAAATTTGTAATGTGGTTTTTTTGATAATAAATTTATTTTTGAGTAAAGTAATAATTCTAATATTACCTTTATTTTAAAATTTGTATTACAAAATTAATCCAGACAGTCTAAATTAGTGATGAGTAAGGAATGTGGATGCAGAATAGTTGTGCTGTGCATACCCTATCGAGTGGCTAATGGTACCATGGGAAACTAAAAATTGTTCCCCAGACCTGGTCGAGTTCATTGATGAAATTCTTAAATCCCCGAGATCTATTACTATAACTATATATTATCTTGACGGCCTGTCAAAGTAGGCGCTTGTAGCTCAGTGGATAGAGCGTCTGTTTCCTAAGCAGAAGGTCGAAGGTTCGACCCCTTCCTGGCGCGATTTTGGTTTTGTGTTGTACTGTGACACTGACACATCGCTAAGCGAAGGTACCATGGGGTTTTACTGGTTACAACATTTTGACGTAAGAAAAAAGAAATATTTTGAAATTATAATTGGCACTTACTAATTATATATAGCACCGTAAATTAATCTCAAATTTATTGATTTCTAATAAAATTTGGTCTCCTTTTAAAAAGTATTCACGTATTTGCGGCTTTACAATTCTTCAGGCAATCAACGCCCTAGTGCAGTATACAGTCTCAATTGTTGCATCAGATGCCCTAGCACTTTGGAAGGTCTTTGTGTGTACTTCCAAATGGACGTCTACCTCAACATAACCCCAAAAAAACACCTAATAGAATCAAATTCTTGATGAACTAATTACACTATTCTTGATGACAAAGTCAAAAATGAAAGATATGTTTGTAGCCACCTGGGGTATCTGCCCTGGAGAACGATCTGAACTGTTGAATTGAAATTCAATCTGTATTCTTTGTGCCATTATTAATGGGTTGAGTACCAGTATAGTTGAAAACTATGGGTGGGTTTGCAGGAAAACCATCCGTGTGAACCACTTTTTGGTTGTAGTAATGCGCCACCACAAATATATGATAATGCCAGAAGCCGGCGTGGCCCCATTCTCTTCAAAATTAACTATTTTCTTTGTCTGTGGAATGATAGCATGTGACGAAACTCTTCGATTATATATAACGAAACAATCTTGGATGCCATGTCGTTTTACAAAAGTTAGGTGAAATACAGAACGTCAGCCATGCATATTACCAAGCTTTTTGCATGCTACACAAGGTGCTTCATTTGTCTATATTGATGTTAACCATATCTGTTATTATCATGTGACTGAAACCTTTCTGTGATAGTTGGCTGTAGAAACATACTGCTCAACTGCAAATCCCCATTACGATGTTCTATCTTCGGTTTGCAAAACTGTTTTGGAATGGAGAAAGACGCAAAGTTTGTGTTGAAAATTTTGAAGTTGGGAGGGCATTCAATTCATACGGGCATCTGGTTGCATGATTTAATCGAATTTAATTTATTTGAGAATTAACAACTTCAAAGTTAGACAAGGCATTATAGTCTATACACCAAAGATTACACGTGCATCATTATTTGCACATTATGATGCCGAAGCATGGCTTGATTCAGCTTCTATGGCGCCCTCAATTCTATTGATGCAAGATTTATAGAGAAATCCCAGATAATCTATAATGCTATCCTCACACGCATCTCTTAAGGGGTCCATCTCAAACGACCAGTGAACAAGAGTAGAGCCAAAGCCATAGTCAGCTAGGCTTAGCGAATTTACAGACCCATCTAAACCTACGTTGCTTGCTTCCATTCTGTAAACACAGCTATGTGATGAAGGGTCCAAGGAAACCAACCTCTCCTTGATCCATGACCTTTCTCCATCTGGTTGAGGGAACATAAAGCCAGAGACTAGCCTGACGTAGCCCGGCTCATCTTCTTCTCCGGCCAAGCCCCTGCATGTTTCCACCATTGGCATCCACTCTGCTAGTCTTTTAGTCTGAGAAACCCCCGCCCAAACTTTGTCCAAAGGTGCACAGACTACGCCTCCAACGGAACCGTGCCATTTACCATCTCCCACGCCAACATCCTGCACTTCATGAAAGTAAAAGTCAAGCATTTTCTGGAGCAGATCGATTCTGACACTTGGGTGATTTTCAGGTCCAATTTACAGCTTTCGATTCATACACATGCGATCAGGTGACTTGTATAAGCTTTTTACTATTTGTTTTTCTGAACCTTCTCAGAAGAACTAGAAAGCTCGATTTACATTTATATCACCTAGAGAAGCAATAGAGAAAATTAAAAGCCATACCATGTTTGTTTCTCTCAAGTCTGGAGTTAACAACTTTGCGCGATGAGGATATTTCTTTGGGCAAAAGGATCAGATCTTCGCTACTAACTTAGGAGTAGGAGTCATTTCCTCTTTTCTATGAGCGCGGCATTTATCTTGTGAGAGTAATCGTGGGTTTCAAAGCTAACTTTGTCCTGTTAAATTGTGAAGATAACATGTTATGCTTTCGGACAAATAGCCACAAGGCCAGACTTAGAACTCATATTCTAAAACGGTTTCTCTCTCGTATTGAACACATCCCCATTACTACGACATTTCAAATTATGTTCCCGCGATTACTCCAAAGACTTTGATAACTGTGATAACGCTCCCTTCGTAGAGCTACAAGAAATCTCATCTATCCATAATTTTCTCATTAAAACTTTGATTTAGAGTGTGAATTTACAATACTAAATGAACCGAAATTCACAAGGCATTGCTTAGTGGACAGTGAACTTGACGAGTTGATCTCAGTCTTATCAACGTCAACTTAACTTTGTTATCACCATAAACTGGAAATATGTTACTAAATCATTATCACTTGTCCGTAAGATTGATAACATATCTGCACAAAAAAAAGAAAGAAAGATGAACATTGCCGATTGGATTGCAGCTCAGCAGCTTAAGCAACTGCTCCAACAGGAACACCACCCTTGAGTCTGGATGAACCGTAGAGAGTTTCCTCGAACCGGATGATCTCATCCTTGGATCCATAAGCAACTTGAGTTCTCTCATCAAGGTTATTTATGACCTTGTCTAGCACAGACTGTTGACCATCACTGCTGAAACCTCCTGCTTTCTCAATCAAGAACCCTAAAGGAGCTACCTCAAACAGCAGCCTCAGCTTGGCTTTGGCTGATGGGGACGTCACATTTGTGAATATACCTTTCTCTTTTACAATAATCTGCACACAAGAAGAAGACATCTATAAGAGCATGTTCTGCCAGGTTAAATGTTAACTTTCAATGATTTATCCCTAAACTAAGGTCAAGATAAGGGAATATCATAAGAAAATCAAGAAAGGACCTGGTTGACGTCTGGTACCATTCCTCCGGTATATCTCAATGTGTATTTTTCTTTCACATAGTAGTTGATCAACTGTAGGATGATAAATAAGTTGAGACGTCAGTGTTCAATGTCTTACATAACACAACAGATTTAGGGGGCAAAAAAATCGTGTTTCCTGATGGAAGACTAGGCAGACCTCATCATATTTAGGGTTGTCAAATGTGGCTCTCAAATTTCCAGGAGAGAAGAGTTTTCCTTCACCAATCTCTGTGGTCTCCTTGACATGTTGCCATTTTCCTGATAAACAAATCAGAGAACATTGTTATTAATTTCCAGAAGCTTTGAACCTCTATCGTGAAACAAAAAAAAGGTATACCAGAAGCAATTTTTCAACTGAATGGTTTCCTAAATTGTCAGAAAATATAAGGCACGGAGCTAACCTTCATCAAGCAGAAGAAATTCATGTGTTCCAGGGTAGTCCTTAAGAGCAAAGACATATGTGGTTCTAGGACCAAATATTCCCATGGCTGCAGCAGCTTGATCTCTTCCAGTGACCCCAGTTAACTTATCTCCAGGCCACACACCAAAGATTGTGCCCACAGTGAAATTTGTGTCCACGATGCTGGAACCGTCGAGCGGGTCAAATGCAACACTAAATCCACCTGTAGTCGCGTATTCACAAAAATGACAACCTCATATGCCATCACTATATATATATATATATATATATATATATCCAAATCTTAATTTCTTAGTTTAATATATCATTGCAGACCTTCAACTGGACCTTCCATGTCCTGGAGTTCAGGAACCTCCTCTGAGCAAGCATATTTGCAGAAGTGTGAGTGTTTTAAGGCCTATGCACACAGCATTGGACATTCTAATTAGCTTAATTGCACATCCTTGGAATACGATTGTATTCAAGATATCAAGAGTTCAACTCTAAGATCCAAAGAGTTCATAGTTAAAATTATCATAGGCAAAACAAGTAGCTCCCAGTTTCCTACACCAGTAATGGTTGCCTAAATCAGGTTCTAACATGATAATGAACTTGGGCATATTGAATTGTAAACAGTCATGGTTGCCTAGATCAGGTTCCGACATGACAGAACAAAATAATCCAAAAGTTGAAGCTAGCTAGACATGAGAAATCCTGAAGCAATACCTTTCCTTAGTTTGAAACTTACTGAAAAATAGAAATCTTACGTCAAAAAGAAGCTGGTTGGCGAGCATATCCACAGCAAGCTGCTCGTCTCCAAAGGAATTAACACATTGAGTTCCACCACAAGAAGCCGTCTTCACTTTGAAGGAAATAGTTCTCAATGCTTCTCCCATGCACACCAGCAACCGGATGAGTCCCTTGTCCGGTGTTGCTTTTGTGAGGAACTCTTCCTAAAATCACACACATATTTAAAAAATAGCATGATGAAAGCAACCCATAACTTGTTCGTCCCGACGCTGTTAAAAGTTGGAAGCTTTAAGGTGTGTAAGTAAGGAACTCACCAGGCTGTCACCAATTTCACATCTGGTCACAAACGAAGCATCCCTTGGCTTTGAAACCTTTACAGCTGATTTGGATGCCACTCTCAGAGATTCCCCAAACAAAGAGCTTGATTTCAGACTCTGTCATTCATAACAGACATCTTATACAAACTTGTTCAGGAGTTCTTAAAATATGTACGTCATTTTTTTTTGGGGGGGGGGGGGGATGAATAAGGAGATAGATAGATGGCTTGTATACCGTGAATCCAAAAGACGGAGAGATGGACGGATGAGAGTGCTTGGAAGAAACACTAGGGAGGAAGGTACCACTAGCGAAGCAAGTAATGCCCGTCTCCATGGCTGCGGGGTGTGTGCGATTGCAGAGCAATGAGTGGAAATGGAGACGGTAGGAGGAGGATAGTAGATAAGTGGCAGAGTAAGTAAGTAGTGCCACGTGTCAGACCCTGAGTAGATAGGCTAAGAAAATTGTGTCATTAGCATTGCAAGTATTTATGTGGTTGCGAGCTGGTTCTTTATAAAAGAGATATATGGTGGGGAGCTGCTTGGCCCACTATTTGTTAGTTTGTGAACTCTCCGGCTGTGGTCGCGCTGGGCGTTACCTCTTTGTTTCATGTGGTGTGGCAAATGCCCCCTGAACTACTGAAACTGCGCCAAACTATCATAAGGGTTTATGTACAATTTAATATATATATATATATATATATAATAAATGAGTGTTTAACTCCGTGTCTATTAAACATAATATAATAATTAAATTATTGAACTAATTTATTTTATTATTATTTTTATTGTTACTCTATATATTATAGCTTATATTTTATTGCTATATTATAGTAAGTATTAACAGGCTTTTTTAACAGGCTTCAGGTCAGATCAGATATTTATACAGGCTAGATTTATGTAAAAAAAAATAGCCTATAACAGGCTACAAGTTAGGTTCAGACTAAATTATCATTTAACAGGTCTAACTTGTTAAAGCCAAGATTTGATTTAACCTGAACTATTTCTATGCCTAGTTGAGAGCGTGCGAGCAGCATCGAAATCTTAGAACCAAATTTTAAAACCATGCATTCCTTCAGAAAAGAAACTAATTGAAATTGAAAAAGAATTAAAAAAAAACACTAACATCTTTTTTCTATGCAATTGTTGTAAGTACTATGAAGCATGAAAATCATGGCGGTAATGCATGGTTGTAAGAACATCTTGCCATGAACGTTGACCATTTTTTGGGAATTTGTTTTATCCATCACCAACGCGGTAATGGATGTTTTTGCTGACTTTAGTTGACATTATCTGTGGATATAACTTTTTCATTAGTTTGGTTATGTTGATTCTTTGGTTAGTAGTCTTATTAATACCGAAAAAAGAACATAATATAATAAAAATATGTTATTTTGAAAATAGTGACTCTGAACAAAAATGACTATGAAGACACATTCTTTCAAAACACAGCCTGCAGTAACTTATTTGGAAAGCGTCTTGTGATAATGATTTCGTCTTCAACTTCTCAAAATTCTCGTCCTAGCAGTGTCGACGTCGATTTTTCAGAAGTTTTGATAAAGAACAAGAGAAGATTGATGCGCTTTCCATTTGGGTTTCTCTTTCGCCATTTTATTTTAATGAAAGTTAGATTATCTGATTATGGAGTAAAGAAATTTATCGAGAACTGGATTCGTTGATCTGCTGAGTATTGGATTTTCGCTGGCATTTGAGCAAGACAATAGGGAAAAAAATACACACTCCGCATGGAGACCCAACTCCACGTCGTCGGGGAACAATAGGAAAATACCTCACCAGGCCACCACCACGCGTTGGAGAAGATTGGCAGAGGTAATGGCATTGTAAACCACAGAGCGAGAGAGACAGTCTTTCGCAAGCTAATGGACTGGTCGCTCTAGACTCGTTGATATATTGAAGGGTTAAGATTACACGAAAAGGAACAAACGACATCGTTTTGAACTCCTCGCATAGCATCCGAGTCCGGACGCTATTTCATGACTCCTCATACCATTTTGTGGACGAAGTCAGCGCGTCAGAGCAAAACAAACTGACGAAGGAAAGACAGAATGAAAAAGAACAGAGGAAGCTTCCTGTGAAGTTGCCTGCTGTAACAGACAATGTAGAATCATCATGCATTCCTCTGGGTCGTACTATTACCATCACTTTTGCAAACCTTTACCTCCTTGCTGAATTCATTTAGGCACATGATGCTTTTCTCTGGTGCTCTTTCCCGTCCCAGCCTCCCTTGCGTGACCATTGAAGCTAATGTAAATATAGAAAACACAATAACCAGCGCCAACCTCCCACACCTTTCCGTTTGATCTTGTTCGTAACATATTCGGGGTTTTCTGTCAGGGGATTGAGCATCCACCTAATCGGATGCTTCAAGGTCTGATAGCTTTGTCGGCTCAACCTATATCTTGCATATCATTTCATCTTGTATTTGATGCTATTGGGATTAAATTTTATAGGCTTTTGGGATTGGAATGGTCGAGCTTAAAGAATAAGGTAGAGGGAGAAGTTAATTATTCGAAAGTTCATGGGAGTTATAGCATTGACATATTTTGTTAGCAGGGACTGTAAAGAGTAGTGTTTAAGTAGGTGCTCGCTATAGTAATTTGTAAGTTCTATTTTTGTTCATAGTAGGGATTCATTTGTACAAGTGCTGTACAAGTGCTGTTTGTTTGTTTTTGGATTGGTTTTACTTTGCTAATTTTGTTGATTTTTTATACTGAAACTGAAGTAATGAATTGTGACCAAATTTATATTAAAAAAATTGTTAGGTGACTTTCTTGACTTCTGGAAGCAAGCAGAGGATTTTAGTCATGTCTGCTTATGCCAATCAAATGGAGCGACAGTATTCTGCAGGAAGTCTCTCAAGTGGTTCTGGTATGTTATGTGATCCCAAGTTTCTCACTTTTTAAATCTCTTTCATCATCCCCTCCCCAATGAATAAATGATAAAATGAATCAAACAAAAGAGAATAATTACGATCTATGGTAATGTTAGCCGTAAATAGATTCACTTACATTCAAAGGCTTCGTCTTTAGTTATCATCCCTGGTACATAGATCATTGATATAGTTTCATAACATGCCCCCACAAACAGGAATTGGAGAAATCTCATCGAAATTGAGCCCTTTTAGGTGATTTTGTTGCCATTTGATCATTTCATGGCGAAGCATTTGATGCAAGCGCTGGTAGATAACTGGGCATTGCTTATTCTCAGTTGTCTTATATAATAGAGGGTTGCTTATTCTTAGCTGTCTTATCATTCAATCTGGATTATCTTTCCAACTGTTGTTTTAGAATAGTGTTATTGATGACGAATCTTGCTGCTGCATTCCCGGTCACAGAGATGGGGAGCCGTTATATTGTGGAAGCAGGATTCTACATGACATCTTTCACTGCAACAATCTTCATCACTGGACTTGTCACTGCTGGGGTTTTGTTAATTACTTTGCTGATCTCATTGGCGGTGATGCTGCAGTCTTGTCAAACTAAACATGCTGGAGTTATTGAGCTCCAGAGTAATAATGATTATTACAGTTATTGCAAGATTTGTGCTCTGCACGCCGAGCTTAATAACTTGCAAGGTTATAATCTCCCTAATGTTTGTAGAGCTCCTGCTATACAGTACGTCAAAGGAGGTCAGTACGCTACAGACTTGGATTCAACCATGTCTCTGATTGAGGATCACTTTAGCCTTGTTAAACCATCAGATGATAGTTTTGATGTGGTGTTGATCGAGATAGATGACCTTTTCCCTTCATATCCTCACCGGTAACCTCAAAAACATTAGCAGCAACTTATAATTCTTGTTGTCTGTGTTAGTGTATAAGGCTGCCGTTCCCACTTTCTTCAGATCACCAAAATTTCTATTGATATTCTCTGAGTTTCTTTTGGATTGTCTAGCATCTACGCGCGTAGCTTCAGTGATAGAAACATGACAAGAAAAGATCTCCTTTGGTGCAGGTTTAATAACTACAGGGTGAGTGAATGTATGGAGGAGGCAAGGAATTCTAAGCTTAAGCTTGTTTTAAGATTATACATGAACCTTAAATCTGCCGGGTGGCCAATAATATTGTTATCAAGAGAACCTGGAGCCCAGCGAAATGTCACTGCCTATCATCTTATTTCCGCTGGATTTAGAGGCTGGTCTTCCTTGATGATGAGGTATCGTGATTATTTGACTTTTATATATCCCTGAAAGATCTGAAATGTTATGTTGACGTTGAAGCTAGGCATCTGCCTCTGAATTTTTGACTAAGATGTTGTTTCATCCCCTTCTCCTCCTTCCTTGAAATTGTTCATGGTCTGGGGTTTTCCCAAAAATGAAAGTCCAGACTCGCTTCTCATTCTATTTCTAATATCGATGTTCTGCAGAGAAGGTTATGAAGATTCCATCAAAGGGAATGAATACATTTTAAGGGAAAGGGATGCGATTGAGGGGAAAGGATTCCGGATAAAAAGTATTATAAGCAACCATATGGATACAGTCACAGTTCAAGATACTGGGATGAGGAATTTTAAGCTTCCGGACACTCTGTGCGACAAGTTTGAACATCAAATGGACATTCCGGTTGCACCATACTGATTTCATTCTTTCGGGTCATGGAATGAATTTCCTTTTTTTTTTCCCCGACATAGTTTCTCTGATATGTCTGTTTAATTTAGCTTTTACCCATATTAGGTAGGGCTGTGATTGGTATCGAAATTTTCATCTGCATCTAATATTGTTTTTTTGGGCATGAATTTATATTTATATAAAATTTATAGAGAATTATAATATTTATAAGTTATACTTATCCCAAATTTCGTACACAGCGCAGTGTCACGTGGCCATTACCCTCTCCCCATAAAACCGGTTGTACAGGGTGTGCAGCGCCACACTTATATAGCCAGGACCCTCCCTTCACCTATCCGATGTGGGACTTTTTAAGTCGTCACACTCTCCCCCACCCAATCCTGTGACGCCCTCGTCACAGTGGGGCCCCCTGCCTACCCCGCACCCTGAGGGCGCTTGGCGAGACATCGAAGTCGGAGTCCGGGTCGGCTCTGATACCACTTGTCACGTGGCCATTACCCTCTCCCCATAAAACCGGTTGTACAGGGTGTGCAGCGCCACACTTATATAGCCAGGACCCTCCCTTCACCTATCTGATGTAGGACTTTTTAAGTCGTCACATCATGCTACCATCTTAATAGTTATCGGAATAGTGCTAGGGTTTAGGAAACCTCAGACCCTCTTTTCAAATGTTAAATAGATAAAACAAAAGGCACAGTGATCAAGAATGTGGGGTTGCAGCTGGCAAATATACAATTAGTTTACGCCCTAAAAAGGGAACTCTAAGAAGAAAGAGGAAATAACTATTTTGCACGCTGCAGTTCAAAAGCATGTCCTGTTATTATCGTCGTCGTAAGTCGTACTCACGGAGCTCTGAAATTTTAGATTGGATTTGGATGCTGCCTTCTAATCTTTATTATAAAGCCCCTTAACAAACATATAATACGTGCAATAAGCTTTTTTTAAGAAACTGTTCCATATTATTAAGTTATAGAAAGTTCCAGTATTTATTAAAGAATATGTAACATGTGCACCCCGCTTTCCCTGCCTTTCCTCGATTTCATCCATCCTGTTTCCTTATTTTCTGCAGCTCCGATTGTTTGACCTAATTGCTCCTAAGAACTAAACCCTTTTTTTTTTAACCCTTCGCCAACTCAACAAGTTAACGTCAATTAATATTAATACGAAGCACGTGGTTTCTATTAATATTAATACGAAGCACGTGGTTTCTAATAATACTGAAGTCCAAGAAAAAAGTTCCGCCATTCGTAATTCATCTAATCTCTATTAAAGAAGAGGTTGCTACAATCTTTTCACCAATTAAGAAGATATTACTACGGTACTAACCTGCACACAAGATCAGAAGAATATGGAGAGTCTTCTCTACACAATGTGCACAGAAACAAATTCAAAGAATGGCTAGCGACCTAGCTAATCAGAATATCACAGATCAGTGAAACCCATGCTACGAGGACATGGTAGAAACCTATGGATTGAGTTCAGTCTCCGCAGCATCATCACCACAACTGAGGGGAAGCATATCTACAGACACACCAAGAGAAGGAACAGCGACGAAATTGCCACTACCGTCTTAAGCGAAGCTTTAGCACCGAGAATACTCGATGATCCAGAGAAGTCAATATGATGGCACTTCATAGTCATATTTGGATACAAAATGCCCCAACTACGACCCGAAGGATGTTTTCCTCGCTCTGGCTCCTTGTCAAACAGCTCGTATATGTATACCTCTGACAGCCCTTCTTTGCTCAGAGGCGTGCCCTTCCCGGACCTGAGGTGTTTCACTAGACCCTTCAGATATATCTCGGCGTACACCATGTTCGCATCCGCCTCGTTCCCGGCGGAGCTAGCGCTGGGCCACCCCGTCTCCGTCACGATAATGGGTATATTCTCGTATCCCGCCACCGCCATCGCACTAACCACCGCGTCAATCATCATGTCAAAAAGGTTATAGTACCGAACGCCGGTGGTCAAATCGTCCCTGAAACTGAAAGCGTGTTCTTGAAACAGAGCAATCCCAATCGGGATCTCAGACCTCAGCCTGTACAAGTTGTACGGGTACACATTGATCAAGAACGACGAATTGGTGTCCCTCAAGAACTGCAGCAACGGCCCTATCACATTGTTCCCAGGAGGTTCTCGAAATTGAGCAGCGGAGGGAGGGAACGGCGTGGATATGGCGCTGACGAAAGAGAAAGAGGTGGAAACAGAAATCTTGCGGATCCCAAGATCCTGAAGCGACAAGTGCACATTCCTGATGGCGGACAAGAGTTGGTCGACGGAGTCCGGGGAAGCGTCAACGAGATCATTACCGACGGAGATAGTGGAAATCTTGACTCGCGGGTAGAAAGGGACGACGTGGACGTAGAGCCAGCTGAGGACGGCGGAGCGATTTGTGGCCATGGGGGGTACGAAGGAGTTAGGAATGGTAAGAAAGAGGGAGACATTGGTGTACAAGAAGGAGCGAATGATGGAAGGGTCGGAATCTTCCAAGCGGAGAGAAGAGAACTTGAGGGAATCAATGACGACAGGGAGGAGGTAGGGTGGGGAGAAGTGACGGGGGGAGGATTTGGATGGCGCAGAGTAGGTGACGCCGAGGCAGGGAAGGGAGGCAACTAGGGGGAGAAGAAAGAAGAAGAAGAAAGAGAAGGTGAGGGAGATGAAGGAAGAGAAGCGGAGAAACATGGTGGTTCTTGCGCAGAGAAACGCAGCAGAGGAGAAGAGGGAGAGGAGGTACGGTTAAGAAGGAAGGTGGAGGTGGTAGTTAGAGGCTTCGCATTGGTGCACACTGCACCCTCTGCTTGTTCTTTAGCCTTACAATGGTAATATATTTCGCGCATAGGATAGGGAAAGCGATATTAGTTATTAATAATAAATTGTACTCGTATAACCAGATAAAATTGTTACTCAGCAGTCCACATTCCGATGCGAGTCCGAAAAATAGCCTATTAAGGAAAAATTTGACTTGATTATGTTTTTAAATTCTAGTATATATGATGCTAATAAAGTAACGAAAATTTTTAATTGTAAATTTATATGTTTTGATTTTTTAAAAAATTTATTAATAATTTTAATAGTATCTTATTATTAAGATTTTCAGTTCCAGAATTTGTAATTGGTTTTTTGTAACACTTTAGAAGGATCTAATAGTTGGGGCTCTTTGTGATAGAAAAATGGGAGCGAGTAGAGTTATAAACAACGACCCATTTCATGCTCAGGCAGGCCCAAGTTGTTGGATAAGATAAATATCTCCGTATGCTCGCCCAGCGACTTCTTGTCAGATCTTTTTTTTTTTAATAATTTTAAAAATAAAATTAGGCTCACTCATAATTTAAAAATAAAAAAAAAATTTACTTTTATTTTAAACGATATTGAATAGGATAAATTATTAATTATTTTTAAACATAAATCTAAATACTTAAAAATTAAAATATTTTTTTAAATATCGTAACTAACATTATAATAAAATAATATTTCTAAAAATTCAACAATTAATCGTACGTAACATCCTGTCGTATGTCTAGATTTTCTTGGGGGTTGATTCCTTGTTTTTTTCCCCACGTTTGTATTGGCGCTCTTCCACTTGGTTTGGGTCCCACAGTCTTCTAATCCACTAAAGATATTTGTCTTTTAAGCAATAGTCGTTCCAGTCTCTTTTTAAGCTTTCCTCTTTGGATCAATATTTCTCTGCGCTCTCTCGCCGATTTGCCGTTTCTCATTCTCAAACCTCAGGTTCCTTCCTTTCTCCATTGACCCTGCCAATAGGGGTAGGCAATGGGCAGACCCTGTTTAATATTAATTTGACACAGGTTAACCTATACCTATATATTAACTTGTTTAAACTCGTAAGAAATAGATTGGGTTGAACTCTTATAGATTTCAACGGCCATTGACAATTCATTTGTTAAAGAAGAGAAAAAAATTATATTTAAACCTATTTAAAATTTTAATCACAATTAATACTTATAAATAACCTAATTCACAATGATAATAAAATAATAATATAATATAATTATTTATCTTAAAATCACAAACAATAACAGCCGCAACAAAATTTGAACACACTATACTTTTAATGATCAATCCTCACGCGAAGTTTACACCCCACAGTACATGCATAAAACCGAATCTGAAATTTGTGAAGTTCAGCACAAACCCAAATCAAATAAAATCGAAATGAATCAATATTTGAAATTTTAAAGTTTAGAACAAATTTAAATCAAATAAATCGCTTCTCTCATATAGAATAAGAACATGCAAGGGTAGTAAAAAAATACAGAAAGAGGAGAAAACATCATATCCAAGCTATAAAAATTACAAAAATATGATAGCTAGGAGAGATACTTGGTACTAACGTAATCCAACAAATAGAGGGATGAAGACGCGTAAACAAATATCACTAGATCTAACTACTTCAGGCGACATTTTTCAAAGTAAAAAACATAAGAAAAAAAAAAACTTGAGCAGGGAGGCGGCCGAGAGATGGCGAGGAGCTCTCCTCCCTCAAGCACGACTTCAACTATTCTGGAGAGCTAAGGTAGTGTCGATTTGCGTTGCCGCATGGGAAAAGATGGAGGACGATTCAACCGTTACTGGTGCGACTTGCTTCTCTTGCGAGATATAAGATCTAAAGACAAACAAAGAGCAAGAATGTTAGCTTGAAAAATCTGGATATAAAAGTAAAAAAATCTAGATCTAAATCATCCTATTAAAAGGGTGTAACAAGGAATCACAAGATTGTGGAGAGAGTACACTGATGGACCAGATGAGTGCGGATGAGCAACACCGACGATAAGTACGGGAGGAAGACGAATCGCGATTCGCGAGAACCGGAGGATAACAAGAAGAAAACCGATGGCGACGGTAAGAGGTGGAGGTGGAGGCGTGGAGCAAATGACTTCGTACTCGTAGAGGCTGCTTGTAGATTCAGTTCGTTGATGGAGGTGGAGGACTGGAGGCGAGGCGTGGCGTGGAGGACTGGAGGTGGAGCAAAGCAAATGAGCAAAGTCGCAGAGCCACTGCACCACCGGGCCAGAATATGATCAGATTTTTATTAATAATATAAATATATATATAGGCGGGCACAGATAGTTATACTGTAGCCTGCCTTTATAGTATAATGATACGCGTGTTTTAACCCGCCCGTTAATGGTTTATTTTGGGCGGGCTAAAACTTGATAAATTTACCTTGGTAGGCCTACGGGCGTTTTGCTTCCCCCTACACCTCGACACCCAATTCTCATGCAACCTTACTTTGCTTCACCCCACTCTCGTAACAGGGATTAGTTAAAATAGTAAACGTCTCGGTATCATTTAAGCGAAATCTTGAATTTGAGTCTTGGCGTACGTAGAAAATCTCCGTTGGAAAACTCACCCACCATAGCTAGGTGCGCGACGCGGGTCGGATCCGGATATAGTTGTGACAAAACTCCGGTGAATTGGGTGGGCAACAAAAAAAACAAAAAGTTTCTCTGGAAGCCGCGTACGCTCACTTGTCCAAAAATTTGTCTTCTTATTCTACACGATACGCAAACTGATTTCATCTGGGTTTTCATCTAGCCGCTTAAGCTATTCTAAAGGCAAATCTAGCAAGAAATATAGTCTTCGAAGCCGATCAACGCCTTTTGCATTTGGGATTGGTGTGAGTTTGGCGGGGTCAGATCCCCGAGGCACAGCTATGCCTTTTATCGGCACTCAACTAAAATGCAAGGCTTGTGAGAAAATTGTCTATCCTGTTGATCAACTATCCGCCGATGGCACTTCTTACCATAAGGCTTGCTTCAGGTGCTCTCAAGGAACCTTGAAGGTAGCCTTCTTTTGTTCATTTGCTAGTATCTAGCTGCATTGTTGATTCAACCGCCTATGAGTGATTTATCTTATCAACATTTGGTTTATACCAAAAATTGTTACGTTTACTAGAGATCTTTGGTTCCATTTGGTGCTTCGATTTATATTATTTCCCGTAAGAGGGAATAGTTGAGAGAATGGTTTTCTGTGAGCTACATAGGACAATTGTAGTCTTTGATTACAATTGTAAGGATTTTAAGATCATCATTGAGATTAGCCAGTACTATTACTTGTGTTCCACGACTTCGCGGTTATATTTATGTATCTGAGTTCACATTTTGAAGTCAGCGTTGGTAATATTTATGTTTCAGCTAAGCAACTATTCCTCAATGGAAGGCGTTCTTTATTGCAAGCCTCATTATGGGCAGCTCTTCAAGGAGACAGGCGGTTTCAACAAAAACTTCCAGTCACGTATGTCTTCTTTTGCACGATATTGAGCTCTGTAATATAATTCTGGATCAGTTACCTGTTTAATTGTCCAATCTTTGATTTTGAACAGCCGCAAAGCTGGCTGAGAAGACAACTCCTTAGTTGGTAGAATTATTTATATCTTTTAAACTTGTGTTTAGCAGTATTTGGTGTTATTTTTAAACTTGAATGTGGTACCTTTTGTTTGTTCCAGACAAGGTCCCCCAGTAAACCTGCTAGCATGTTTTCTGGAACACAAGAAAAGTGTGCTACGTGTGGCAAAACTGCTTATCCGTTGGAGAAGGTAGGATCACAAAAAATCTTGTAAACAATATCTTTTATGCGATTCAAGTTAGGACCGTGTATATCTCTGTTGCAAAATGGTTATATGGGTGATCAGGCCTAGAGGACAAGAATATAAAATGTTCAGGATCACATAAATCACTCCTCCTATTCTGAGTTAACCTGCATCATATAGCATCACATATCATCCAGAAAGTTGTCAGGGTCATGGTGGACCCTTATGCCTCTCCTTTTCATCTTTTTCATGGAAATATGAAAGGTGAGCTCCTTTTGTTAGATTGGTAGAAAGTGAAATCCGAAGATGAACCATGGTTTGGTGTCTTCCACCATAGTATTTGGAGTGTTCGGTTAATTATGTGGGGAAACTTGTCTTTGCGGTAATATAAATTTGTTATCTAGCACTCAGTATTGAAGGTATCTGATATCATTGTTCAATTATTTTTGGTGAAAGCTGTGAGCATCAACTCTTTCCTCTCTGGTTAGGGGCTGGTCCAAGATCAGCCCTTCCACCCCCTTTATTTTGCAGCAACATGTAAGACTTGATATTGGCAGTCAACAGCAGACATGCAGTTAACTCTTTGTGAAGGGTCTCACAAATCAGAATCCACACTTCCCCAAACTTAAGTAGAAGTATTATTCATAATTGATACTGTTCCTAAATGACTGCATCTATTCCATGTTGACAAATTGACCTATATTATACTTCCAAAGTTTGCTATTATCTATATAAATAAATTCCTCTTCTTCTGATTGTAGGTAACAGTGGAGGGCCAATCCTACCACAAATCATGTTTCAAACCTTCGCATGGTGGCTGTCCCATATCGCCATCAAATTATGCAGCCCTAGAGGGAATTTTGTATTGCAAGCACCATTTTTCTCAACTCTTTAAAGGAGAAAGGGTGCTATAATCATCTCATAAAGTCTGCATCTAAAAGCGGGCTGCAGCCGCTGTTCCAGAATCTTGAATCTTGATGCGTTTGATCTCAGTTTGTTTTTTTTCTTTTGGGTCTGAACGATGGTTAGTTCAGCCAGTGTTTGTATGTGGGCTTTTTGCTCTGGTTCTATCATGATTTGATTATTTCTTATTCAACTACGTACGTGCGATGAAAATCATTGAGTGACCGATTTATCAAATATAAGTTTGATTTGGAAGATGTATCTTTCCCGTTAGTACCAATCTTGAAAGACTTGACGAGTTCTACCGAGAATCAAGCAGAACGGACCGACAAGGGGTTGCAGAATCATTATAAATTATAACCCCTTCGGAGGCTCTGTATCAAATATTCAAGAATATTTCTACAGGTGTCCAGCTGATTATCGTGGATTAACTAGCCTGTTTTAAGTTGTTTAGTTGATCATATTTTATATTTTTCTATAGCTTGTCTCAGTGCTTCTTCTATTTCTTTTTGGTTGTAATGAAAGCTGATTCCTCTATCAAAAAAGAAGACTTAAAGGCGTAGTGAGGGAAAACTCTCACAGGAAAGCTTCAGTTCTGACGCCACTTCGATTGCTTGCATGTCACAATGGGCCCTTCGCTTTCTACACTTGCTTCTTCCGATCTAAAATAGTAAACGACTCGATATCATTTAAGCGAGATTTTGAGTTTGAGTTTTAGCGTATACAAAAAATTATCGTTGAGAGACTCACCCATCATAACTAAGTACGCGACACGGGTCAGATCTGGATGTAGTCGGAATAAAACTCCGGTAAACTAAGTGGATAAAAAAAAAAACGATTTCCCCCCGTACGTACGGGGTGATACAATGTCTTAACGGAATTTACTTACGTGAAGTTGGCGTAAGACTGGAATATCAAATTAGTGTAAATTACTGAACAATAAATACTTTAAATGCATTTATTAGTTACTCACGTGAATAATGGACATATTGACATGGATACGCTACAGGTTGCACATAAAGATGTATTTACCACCTAATTAAAGTGTTTGGTAACATGTCATCTATAGTAGGACCTTTTTGATACGATTTTGAATAGAAATAAGTTAATAAAAAATAAATTAAAATTTGATATAAATAACAAGCATTCGTTAAATGACTATAATTTTATATTTTTTATGGAAAAAACCTAGTCAAAAGCAATTCGTTGCTACAGTATAATATTTTCCTCACCCAAATCAATATTACATTTTTATTTACCTATTAAATTTAATTTTAAACAAAATTATTCGGTCAATTCAATTGAATTTAATAAATATTTTTGGGCCTAAGAGAACAATCCGTTTCCACTCATGGTCTGCATCCCAAACGATGTCGTCTTAGGAACTCTGAGAACCCCTCGCTGCTGCGACTAGCATTCTGGCGCGTCCCTGGCGAAGCGTCGTCGTCGGGAATGGAATCGGTTTCAAACCTCGGCAACCTTATCCTTCAGTTAGCTTCCTCTGCATCTCTCTGTCTCTCTACTCTATCAAATTTCGTTCGTCACAATGTAATTTATCTTTGGTTCTTATTATCAGGTTGTCCGCGCCAATTTCTGAGTGTCTTGCCCACGCACCCTACGCTCCACCTGAAGGCTCCAATGTTTCCGCCAAATCTCTACTCGAATCTCTTCTCCCAAGAAAAATCCTGCCTCAAGATTCTAACTTTCACGCAACTATCAGAGATTTTTCTCTAGCATGTGCTTTGCTATCCTCCTCCAGCTTCAAGCCCTTAACCCATGACTATTCGGACCTTCTCTCATGGATCCCCGATCATCTTTCCCGACTCGCTAGCTCTGCTTTTTACGATTTCTCCAAAGTGTACCTAACTGCTTTTAATGACAAAAATTCGAAGAGGGTTGCTGAATTGGGCTTAAAGTGTGATTTCGTACCTCAGGATCAGAGATTGATGTTGGAATTGATGCCTGAGGTTTTGCTTTCTCTTAAAGACAGAATCAAAGAGAGTTCTATCGATAAGTCTGACGAAACTGATGAGTTCTCTGCTGCATCCGCGAGAGCCCCTGTGGGATATGCAATTGTGGCTGCTTATCAGTTGAGATGGTTTATTTCCCAGGTATTGGTCTGATATCTGATTTTTTTGGGGGAAAATTTGATCTTGGTTCAGCTTTTTCTCCCTCCTGATATTGAGATATTAGTGTGTCCATTTCTCTTTTCATAGGTTCATTATCCTCATTTAGGAAAGTTGTGCGGATTAGTGATACCTTCTGCGCTTACTGCCGTTGACCATTGGTCGTCCGAGGTGAAGGTATTGGATTCCTGCCAAATGATTTTACACGTAAACTCGCATAAATTTTGTTCGTTATCCAATACAAGGTGCATTTGAGGTAGGTCCTCTGTATCTGCTCTGGCTCAGTCCAAAAGCCAATAACATACTTAGGACCACTGCAATGAAACTTTAAATGATGAAGTATATGTATGTTTGAAAATAAACACGTTGTGTAATGCCTTATGCATTAATACATTATAATAAGGCCAGTGAAAGGAAGATTAAGTCCTAATTAAGATAAGACTTGAACCAAAAAATGTGGGTAAGTTTAAAACATTCTGAGTCAGAACATCCAAAACCAGAAATTTTTTACAAAGGCTACAGTGCTATTGTATTTTTTTTTTTTAAATGCTCTGTATTGGCATAATGATTTCATGTCCACTTATCAACTGCACAAGTATAAAATTCAAAAGCAACTTGTCTGACCAAACTTTGACAGCAAAACTATAGCAGGTCTCCATGTTCTTAAACCTATGAACAACATACACTTTCTCCAAAAACAATGCCTAATAATTAAATCCAATGCTAGGCACGTACCAAAGCCAAAGACCTTAGAAAAATATCTGCCCTAAACACCATTCAAAGTTAAGAAGCAACATGTCACAACATTTAATCCATCATCAATTATAACCAAAATCATTCTTAACATAAACTTTCAGTATATTACTATCCCTAATCCAAAGTCATACCATTATGTTATATTATTTCAGGGACAGGGTATGATTAGCTTCTGTCATCTTGCAAAAAATGTGGATACTACTGAGCTCTGTGGGTATGCAGATGTAATTCTTGATGCTTGCTGCCAGAATATTGCAACTAGCGATGAGATCTGGTGCCATGTTGTAGAGACTTCAGTAGTTCTTGTAACTTATGTTCAGAGAAATAATCCACGTAGCCCATGGTATATTGGTGCTGTACATTCTTTCACTTTTTGATGTCATGGACTCATGAACTTTTATTTTATATTCATGTGTTAAATACCTACTGGGTTGCTTTTTGATGGCATGGACTCCGAACATTGGTCAGTTTTCAGGCTGAAATTTTAAACATACTTGTGGAAGAGATGGTACTTAATAGGACTGTAGACTGTAGTCCTGATTTTTTTGGCTTAATGGGTAGAAGAGATCATATTTGTTAGTTTGATTATGAGAAATTCAATTCTATTGACTTAATATTTTCAGATAATTGACTTTGAATCCTATCCGGTTTATTGTGTCAAAAGATATAATTCTACCCACAGACATCGATTGAAACATTCTTTTCTCTAAGCAAAGAATTTTATTTGGCACTAAAGAGAATGTTAATTGTTTATTTATTTTTAACAAAGTGGTACAGCAGTCATTATCAGCTTTTCTCTTATTGTTACTATCAGAACAACTTTTTTTTGTTTTTGCTTCAGCCTTACTCATGTTATTCTAACTAAATATTTCTGGTTTGGTAAAGTAGGTTGGCTACTAGTGTGTATTAATTTTATGAGCATATTAAATATGTGCATGTTGACCGATCAATGATGAAGCTTTGAACGTTACTAATTTCTTGTTTGTACAAGTATTATATCTTCCAACGTTCATATTAACTACAATCGGTTGCTCTTTTGCTGAAGGTATGAAAGAATACTAAATGAGATGTTAAGTCACTTGGAGCGCCAGCCCAGAAACAAAGAACGTCGCATTGCTTGGCTTGAATATGTTGGTCCCTTATTTGATGGAGTTGCTCTTGTGCTATTAGCTCACTTTAGGCGCATTTTCCCGTTGTTCTTTCAGTGGATGCATGCTGATGATGATGGGACCCTTATATTGGTGGGTGGTATTATATGCATGTATTTTGGAAGTCATTCTCATCCTACTTACCAATGCAGAAGTTTTAGAACTTAACCAAAATGTTTTTGAATTTTTGGACCACATGATTCAAATTTAATGTTTTGGTTTTGACTAATATTTAATGTTTGTTTGGCTGTTTGCAAACACTGAACTAGAATCATTGGGTGCAAATTGTAAAATTAAGTGTATACGCATTCAGAACGTAATCGCAATTGTTTTAACTTGGCATTGGGTTAAGCACTGGTTTTCTGTTCTCTTCATGTGGCTTTAACATGTAGTTTTATTCTTTACATTTCATATGGTAATTTAAGTTCTAAGTCATTTGTGATTAATCCCTTTTCATTATACCGTTATTCGCAGGTTCTAAAACGTACTTTTACAATTCTGAGACAAACTTGGATTAGGGACTCGCCATATATTGAAAGGTGAATTAAGTAAATGCAGAATATGATTTTTGATTTATTTTCTTCTTTATTTATTTATTCAGATTTCAGACCGTTAGTTGACGTAACCTTCCAAATTCCAATGATACCCAAGACTACTTGAAAAACCTGTTAGCATCATCTTTCCTCAAGACCTGCTTGGCAAGGAATTCTGATACTACGGAAAATAATCACGATTTATCATTGATAAAATGTTTCCTCGCTGCGAACATTCATCTTTAATTATTTGATATGTCTTTATATTTTTTTCTCTGAACTGCCATGTGGCTCTAATTCCTTAGGAGTACCTAAATTTGACTTCAGATTGGTAGAGGAGCTTGTTCTCGTGTACAAGGAGGCAGCGTTAAGAAAAACTCGAGAAGAAATTAGAGAACATACCCGACAGATACTGATCCTACTTCAACAGTAAGACCGTTATTTCTCGGATTAGTTTCAATTATGATTACTTTCCTTCCAAGCTTGAGAGAAAATTTTTCTGGTGTACCTAGAAGCAAAGGCCTGCAGTTTCAAGCAGCTTGGGACAAGCATAGATTTGATCCAGACTTGAGTGCACTCGGTCAACCTCTTCTTGGAAGAGACTATTCAAAACTTGATACTATGTCGGCGCATTCTAACGAGCAGAGCCCAGTGCCTCTAGGAATTCCATGAAGTTGACTGTGTTGTGGGATGCGTCAAAGAGAGCCAAGGCCTTGGGAGTGCCGTGCGCTCGTTGTTTGCTCTGTGTTTGGGGCTCTTCCCGGGTGGTTCGCTGACGGATTCGGGTTAAGAAATCATCAAGTTTGCAGAAAACTTTGAACATGTCATAAACTCGTAATGCATACTAACTTTTGCGAATTTTAAATGATTCAGTTAAATGACAAACGGAGAGAATTTTTCGGTCGCTTCCATTTCTAAAATATAATAGAAACAAAGATTCAGCTACTTTGGTCGTTCAGGCAAACAACTTGGAATAAACCCTACACATTTTTCCGACGGCTGCAGAGCTCAGAAATTATTATAACTAATTAAACTAAAAGCTAAAGAAATTCTGTTGCGCTTGCGACGAAAAAAAATATAATATATCATTAGCTAAATCCAATGAAATATATGTTAAACAACGGATGAGAGATCCAATTATATAGCTCTGTCCTCAAAGAATGAAAGAAAAAGTGGCATTCCTCTATGATCCCAACATGGGAGTGAAGTATATAGACAGACATGAATCGCTTATTGGAAATTTCTCATGTGGGCTATCTCTTTTATCACTTTTGCTAATACAAAGGAAACCGTTTAATGAGGCTTTCCCGAAAAATGTCAGAAACCTCCGAAGTCCGATCGCTAGTATGATGCACAAATCTGCCTAATGGAATCGTGCGATAATGAATACACGATGTCGTAGTCTCTCGGCATCACTTGCTTCGCTTTTTGGCTTCACTGTAAAGTATAACTCCAAGGACTGTGAGGGAGTAACCGAGCATTCCAGTAACTGAGACTGGATTTCTAAATATCATAATTGAAACCACTACCGCCACAGCACCTTTAGCGTTCCCAAGTACCTGCACAAGCCAACTCTTGTATTAGTTAGTGTATCAACACTTTCAAGCTAGACCAAATGCAGGGCTCCAAGAAAAATGTACATATTCCCACCTAACTGCTATATCTATCCAAATTACCTTGTACCCTGAGGTTAATAAATTCACCATAGTCTTCTCACGGAGAAAAGGAACTATTCACGGTTTCATGATTACTTGAAAAACTGAACCTTGTAGACAGAATTTTACAAAACAGCTAGTTCTAAATCTCAAAGGCCCATCACTAGCACCCTCTAAAAATAATTGCTTTAGTTTTAGAGCACTATCCAGCATAAAAGCAACATCCTCGAAACTATTTTTGCAAAAGGTTTCAATTATTAATATCCAACCCCTCTCCTATACCAATTACTTGCAAAACTATGCAGTCATGACTTTTTGAGAAATCAGGTTTCATATTAAGTATATAACGGAGAAACTCAAATGACCTTCAGTAATTTTCCTCCATGAAATTTTATTCATAAAGAGGAAAAACAAATTGAGGAATATAGCCAAGAATATGCTGCGCACGCATATATCCAGATCCAATGATTTGATAACAAGAGGTTTTATATTTTCTATTTTGTTGACAACCACCAAAATTAAATTCTCTCAACTAATAAGACAACAGAGAAAGTCTGTTGGAGTAAAAAACAAAAATAGTATTTACAATGACAAAGGCGCATAAGCCTACATGAATAAGCGGGTTTTACCTGAAGAGTAAGAGCGCTGGTATGTTTAGTGACTAAAAAATTGGTCAGGTTGACAAAATAAGCAAGTGCTGAATTAAATAGCAGATACCAAACGATCTTAACATCATCTCTTGCAAGAGCCACCGTGATGCTAACCACATTTTCTTCCATTATAAGTGAGGCAGGAAGAAGGAAAACAACGGCCATTGGAGCCATGTAAAGAAGAAGGTTCATAGAGTTCAGTTTCTCTCTGAAGCAGAATAGGAAAGTCAGTGCTCGTTGTCCCATTTTAATATATAACTTGAAAATAAAACAAAGTGCAAAGAAATTAAAGAACTAATGCAAAGTTTCTTACCCTTCAGAAGAAAGCAAAATTCCTTGTAGCACCGATTTTAGGGCCCGTGCAGCTGTAGCTGCAACACATATTATGAATCCAAATAAATGGAAACTTGGTTCACCCTATGGCCACAAAAAGAAAAGAACAAAGAATCAGAAGCCAGAACCCCGGAAAAAAAAAAAGATCTAACACTACAATTAGAAATTGAGAAGCATCAACTCCCAGCAAAAGTTGAATTCCAGTCGAGCAATTACAGGAAATTTAAATTCATTTGAAGATTCGTTATACATATATATATATATATATATATATATTCATTCGAAGCAAAACCAAATTGTAGAAATGAAAAAGAATAACGCGAAATTAGAACTGTAAATTGCAAAGAAGAAAACAGTAGCTCTGGTACCCCGCTAGCAATGATGACCCCAGTAACAACAGGAATGAGGGTCACATAAGTGAGCCAAGCCTCCCTCTTGAAGGTCATGAGGTAAGCAAAAACGGCAGTGAAGAATGGCGTCGTCGCTCCGACTGCCTGATTGAAGGATACGGGCAAGTAACGAAGCGATATATTACCAAACACGACGGAGACGCAGAAGACGAGGCTGAGAGCAGAGATCTTAAAGAATTGGACTCGGGATCGGATGGTCTGCATAGGCACCATCTTCATCCACGCTATGGCAATGTAACTGAACAGGGAGCAGGCGGTCATGTGGCACATGGTGAGGAAGATGGGGTACTTGAAGCCATAATTGCTGAGCAGGTATTTGTTGAGCAAGAGGACCCCAATGTTGGAGGAGTACCAGGAGGAGACGAGGCCGATCGTGAATAATTTGCTGGAGCCCTTCATTTTGAGAGGCGGCTTTCGACGAGGGCCCTTTAATGTCGACAGGAGGAAGGGATTAAAGGGGAAGGGGAAGAAGAGAGGGGCATGGATCTGATAGGAACTCGGAGGGAAGGGATCTAGGTAGGGGAGGAGATATAGCGAAGGAGGGGAAGGGATCAAGACAGGAAGAGGAGGGGCTTCCTTCCATGGATCTGGGAAGGTCGTGTCATGGGAGATGAAGATGAGAGTAGGAGCTGAGAAGAGGGCGGGGAGGGAGAAGGAAAGCCACAGGATGAGAAAGAGAGATGGGGGGTCTGAGTCGAAGGAGGGAGAAGGGTCGAGTTTGGAAGATGACCAACAAGGGAAGTGGCTCTGCAGACGAAGCAGGGGTAGTTGAAGGGAGAGGGATCAGTAGGAACCGCAAATAAAGCACGGAGTGGGCGTTGGGAGGGAAGGAACGTCGTTTCCCAGGACGCTCTTTCTATGGCATTGTTTTTATCAAAATGGAGTTTTGACTGGGGGCACCGACGGAGGGAGAAGGGAAGGATGGGCCAGTTGGGGGTGGTGCTTGCTAACATGTGGACGCGTGGCTCAACCGGCCGAGACGACTCATGAGGGAATGATGATGAGTATTGAGTAGATACGATGTCATGCCTCAATTATATTCAACAATATAATAGTAGCAGCATATTAGTATTAAATCCCCTGAGCTCCCGAGAGTCCCCACGTTGGAATATTCTAAATTCCATCGCGCGTATTTGTTTCCAATTCCCATTCCCACACCTCCACCTGCCCAAGTTGGAGAATCTTCCCAATCAATACAAGGCAGCGCATATAATTTTAGGAAATTACTTGTCAAATAAAAAGGCACATATTTCATATTCTTACGTTGCAAATAATAATCGCTTATATTAAATAACGATGGTCCCATGAGGGAGTAGTTCTAGGCATGAGCAACGGACGGGTTGGGCTAGCCCGATAGCTAGCCTATCCCCCGCCCGTTTAATTTTTTATGGGCACGGGTTAGCCTATGCCCGTGTCCCAGCCCGTTTAAACCTGTATTAAACGGGTTGGGCTGAACCCATTTGGGCTACAATGGGTATGGGCAGCCCGTTTATAAAAAAATATATTTTAAACCCGTTTAAAGTTCTAACAACAATCAATACTCACAGATAACATAGGTATAGTGATAATAAGACGACAATAGTATACATATGATATAATTATTTCTAAAATTATAACCCTACAAAATATCCATTCAAATATTCTAAATTTAAAATTATTATTTTAAAAATTTTACGAACCCATAAAATTTTAACCCAGCAAAGCTCAATCCTCTCTAAAATTAGTGGATAAATATTATAATCTTTGCAATTTAAAACTTCACAACTCCAATAAAAGTAATAAATATTATAATTTATTTAATAAAAAATTATTAAATAAATATTTAAATAAAAATTATTAAAATATATATATACACACACATAAACGGGCAGGTATGGGCAGCCCGATGGTGTGCCCGTAGCCCGCCCGTTTAACACATATAATCCGCCCGTTACGGGCTTAATTTAGGCGGGCTCAATTCAGGCAAATTTACCTCAAGCTCGAGCGGGTACACCGAGCAGCGGGTTATTTGCTCATCTCTAGGTAGTTTATCTTTCCAATTCAAAAAAGCATCGCCAGCTCACTCTCACTCGTTAATTAGCTGCCTTTCAACCAATCCTCTAAGCTATCGTACTTTGTATGCAGCAGCAGGCCCAATAAGCACCGTCAAAAGCTTGTGCACATGAAGTAAGATCCCTTCCATGTATCCATCGTTTATAAATTTAATTGGTATAAAAGTGAGCATTACAGTTATTTATAACATATTTAAATCTTATAAAATATTATTTTACTATAATTTTAATCGTAATATTTAGAGAGACATCATAATTTTTAGGTATTTAGGTTTACTTCTGAAAGTAATAGACGATTCGCTGTACTCGATATTAGTATCGCCTAGAAAAAAAAATTTACCCTACCCTTAAATCGTAAGTAAGCCTAATTATTTTTCAAAAATTTTTGTATTAAAAAAAATCCCTCCCATGTCCATTAGGAGTAGTAGGGAGATATATTTTACCTTATTTTTAAATTATAAGTGAGTTTAATTTTTTAAAAAAAAATTATATAAAAAAAAATTAAACCTCAGATGTCAATTACTTGCAATTTAGGACAACTAGGCTTCAGTATTCCGGGAGGGAAGGAAGACTATTGTGCGCGCGTACGTAGCAGCCGCAGGCACATGCGTATGCATCTCTCTCTTCCACAACTCAAGAATGCATGCTTCATCTATGCAACATCCCTTAATGAGTGCCAACGATATAATTTATATTATTCATGTATTCTTAAAATTACGATTTGATTGATTTTACTCTGTCTCTTGCATTGCAGAGCCTTTTACGTGCCTTCTCCAAAGAGGTGATAATACGGGTCAACCTACCGGATACGGGTTGACCCGTCGCGGGTTAAGATAATTGATTCGCTTTTAGGCGGGTTGAGATTACCCCAACCCGAACTCGCCATGCCCGCCAACCCGCCAACATTTTTTTTTTATTTTTTTCATAATTTTTTTATTTTTTTAATATATATGCCTACTTTTTAAAAAAAAATCATATATTTTAATATTAATTAGATTCGAATCATATTTAAAGTTGTCAAAATATTTATTTAGTTAACTTTGTCACCATTCATAAATAAATTTATCACAAAGAAAATAATAATAAAATAAAATAAATATATATATAAAGAAATGACTCAATGAGATAAAGTTAATATAAATTAGATGTAATGTTTCTTATTTGGCTAAAATTCTCAAATTAATAAAGTATAAATATAGAATATAAATAATAATAAAAAACGGCCTAACCCGCCAACCCGGCGGGTTAGCCCGTCGCTGGTGCGGACTTAGCGGCTGCGGGTCAAAAAGACTCTCATCTAAATAGGTTACCGATTTTATAACCTAACCCATCATTTTTTAGCGGGTTAGCGAGTTGAGCTCGTAGGTCTAACCTAAATTACCACCCCTGCTTCTCCATATATTCCATTGCCGCTCATTTGACAGCTCAATCGTATTATACCTTCGAATATGGCTACATATAAAATATATCTCCGCATAGCGGTTCTTTATGCAATCTAATCATTAGAGAATACCACTAGTATTTAATAAATGAGGGATGAGATCTCAACCGTCCGTGCCATCCGCCCAAGTCCCTCTAATGCTACATATCTCACCCAAAAAACAAAAATACTTTTCGTCACTGTAGGTCGTCATCCAAAAAGTTAATTGGCTAGTTAGCAACAATGACTTCAACACATCATCTGCCAAAATAGATCTGATGATTTAGAGACAAAAGAATCATTTTACTTCATTTTTTATAAAAATTAATCAGGCCTTATTCTCTAATTTAGACACCAATCCTTCTAAAATTTAGAGATTACCCAAATATATTTTTTCTCTTATAACAAAATATTTTTCTATGCGCACGACCTATTTTAAACTTATGATATAATATTTAAGAAATATAATTATCTAACATATGTGCTAAACTTTGTCAATCAAAAGAAGCATTTTGTTTTAGTTGTCCACCCGATTTACCGGAGTTTTGCCCCGACTATATTTAGATCCAACTTGCGTCACGCACCTGGCTATGGTGGATGAGTCTCTCAACGAGAATTTTCTGCATACGTCAAGGCTCAAACTCAAGATCTCGCTTAAGCGATACCAAATCACTTACTATTTAGACTAACACCCGTTAGTAAAAGAATCATTTTAAAATGGGAGCAAATAATAGCCAACAAAGGTAAGCGTATGGCCCATTTTTGGTGGGCCCAAAAAATTAGTGTGAAATCTAATTAGTTAACTAAAACTAGAGAGTATAACCAACAATAGTATAACTTTTTTTTTTAACTAATAGATAGTTAAGTCTTTTAAAAATAATTAATCTTTAAATTATTAATTACGGAATATCACATCATTTTTAAGAAAGATTGCTTAGGAGTATAGTCAATAAAGATTAGTTGCCACTAGTTAATTAATAATCTATAAAGTCATGTCCTAATTTTGACAAGTCATATGACTTAAGTTCAGCTAATTTTTTTTTGTGGAAAAAGAAACCATAGCTTAAGTATAAAAAAGTTGTTTTGAGTGAAAAACTGAAATTAGAGGTGGCTTTTGTGAAATATAGCCAAGTTAAAACAGGCGTAAGAAAAAAAATTCAACCATATAATAGCCAAAGCCGTATAATTAACGCTTTCAGCCTCACACGTCTCATTGCATTCAATGCGAGGAGTTACCCCTCACTTGGGATCCGGACCCTTAGAAATGTACTTATTTTTGTGATATTGTTTCACCGTTTCTTCCCAAGTTCCAGTTGCGGAATCGAGTAGCGGAATATGCGATAGCCAAATAATGCCTGTCGCCTCACATTCATTTGCTTCATTGGCCTCACAACATCAGAAGCTTTAACTGTACGTCCCAAATTAATTAATAAAATGTACTGAAAAGATAAATATCCCCAACATAAGAAAACCAT
Source organism: Leucaena leucocephala (assembly GCA_037074615.1). NCBI lineage: Eukaryota > Viridiplantae > Streptophyta > Magnoliopsida > Fabales > Fabaceae > Leucaena > Leucaena leucocephala. The sequence goes on along the minus strand of CM073517.1, from coordinate 210,072 downwards.
GCGTCGCTTCTTTAGGTAGTAGATAGATTTGTTGGATCAGCATAATGGGGGCTTAAAATTACAGAGGTGGTTGAAAAGATGTTGAAAGTGAAATGAAGGGAGCAGCTATTTTAGATGGAGGAATGGAGAAACAGAGAGCGTGCGTCGCCTTGTAAGTCGGTGGCCTTGAACCCCAAAAAAGCACAAAGAAAGAAGGATAGTCTCCAGCCTCAAACTCAGCGGGAAGGCCTGCTTATCTCTTAATTGATGCCTTTCGTCTCTGTGCCGATTGTTGCGACTTGTGCTAATGCCAACGCTGCAGGCAAGGAGGGTTGCGTCGTTAGAGGGCGGCACAGCGGATCGTCATGGAACGAGAAGCAACACCTCCTTCCGACCTAAAATAAGCCATTGTCGGAGGTTCTTTAATTAGGCTCCACACAGGACGTCGCTTGTCTTGGGCCTTGTTATTTCTGGCTTTCATGTGCGTCCTCGTCAAGTTTGTGCTCCTCAATATTCTTTTCCAGCTCCGATTAGATCCTTCCATTCATTCTAACGTCGTTCAAGACATACCCTCGCCGCCCATGTTGCTGGTTAGCTTAGAAACCACATTCCATCTATCTATATATCTGACATTTTAATTGACATATACAATATAATCTTCTTCCACATGTATCATATATACTGCGGTTCTGTCAAACATTTGTCTTCCCCAAATGCTGCAACTTGATTGTGATGTTATTGTCGGTTTCATTCATGTTAGTTAGACTCCTGACGTATGGAAGCAGCCTAAGAGCGACAACTATTACAAATGCATGGATGGAGATCGAAAAAGTTTGTACGTCCAACGGCCTTTATCGTGTAAAGTTTGAGTGTTGTAGGTGATCAATTCCCCACTCGGCCATCTTTTTTAAAAGCTAAGAGTTTCTATCCTACAGGCAGATCAAACGCCACAAATGTTTACCTTTTGGTTCATGCCAACGGAGGCTTAAACCAGATGAAAACCGGCGTGTGTAATCAATTTCTCCTACTACTAGTTCATTCTCTTTATTAATTCCCTTCATGGTTCGAGTTATAAATTAATTTACGCTGTACCATTGGCAGATTAGTGACATGGTTGCTATTGCAAGAATAATGAATGCCACCTTGGTTTTGCCTTCATTAGATCATCATTCCTTCTGGACCGATCCTAGGTTTGGATTCTCATCCGTTACAACTGTGTTTCTGGCCGTGCAAGTTTTCCCTTTCTAATTTTCTTTTGGTTACAATGCTGATTATTTCAGTGGTTTCAAAGATATTTTCGATTGGGATCACTTCTTCGAAGTTTTAGCAGATGAAGTGGATATAGTGGAGACTCTACCTTCCCATTTAGAACAAATTAAGCCACTCCTAAAGGCTCCAGTTTCTTGGTCCAAGGTAACACGTTAGTTAGGGATGAGCGATATAATGCGACATGCATATAATTAACGTGAACATATGTTTCCCCCCCTGAAGTTTTAACAAACGCAAAACCTACATGAAACATTGTAGGCCAGTTATTACAGAGGGGAGATACTGCAATTGTTGACGAAACACAGAGTGGTTTCATTCACACATACCGATTCCCGGCTCGTGAATAATGGTCTGGAGATAATTCCATCCAAAAGGTGCGTTGTCGTGCAATGTACGAAGGACTTAGGTTCGCAAAACCGATCGAAGAGCTCAGTAGGAAGTTAGTAAATAGACTTAGAAAAAACAGCAGCAGCCCATACATCGCCCTCCATTTAAGGTAAAGTATGAATGGTTCATTAGAGATTGGTGTGAGTTTTGAAGTTTTCTTTTCTTGACACTAGCTACCACACATATATGGTGAATTGCAGATATGAAAAGGACATGCTTGCTTTCGCAGGCTGTAGCCGCAACCTGACAAAATCAGAGGCACAAGCGCTCAGAAGGATGAGGTACGCAGTAAAACACTGGAAGGAGAAAGAGACCGACAGTAAAGGAAGGCGGCTAAGGGGGCGGTGCCCCATGACTCCGAGGGAGATGGCCGTGTTTCTGGAGGCTCTTGGCTTTCCACTCGACACAACAATTTACATAGCTGCAGGCGACATTTATGGCAAAAACGGAATCAATCCCCTGGTAGCTAAGTACCCCAACGTGTTCTCCCATTCAACTTTGGCCCCCTATGAAGAACTAAAACCATTTAGGCTCCATCAGAATCAACTCGCAGCTTTGGACTATGTCATCGCTGTGGAGAGTGATGTTTTTGTTTTCAGCTACAGTGGGAATATGGCCAAAGCAGCCAGGGGCCAAAGACGGTACCAAGGTTTTCGGAAAACCATTGACCCAGACAGGTAATCAACAATCTTTGATAGATCATCTCCTATACACCACACACACACGTCATCCGAATCCAAATCTAATATGTATACGTGTGTGTGTGTTTTGCAGGCAGAAGTTTGTGAGACTGATTGATCAGCTGGCAATGGTTTGATATCTTGGGAGGATTTTAAAGTGAAGGTGAGAAGCCTGCATGTGAACAGGGTAGGAGCACCGAGTCTTAGGAAGAGCAAACGGCACCCAAAATTTGAAGAGAGCTTCTACGCAAACCCTTATCCTGGTTGCATTTGTGAGAGGTCAAGGAACACCCCCGAAAGCAATGATTAGGCCATGACGGGGATTATGCGTACAACCAACTTCAGACGAAGCGCAGCGCATTTTCCAAGTTTCTTTTTTATTAACTGGATTCAGTGTTGTATATTTATATATAGAGAATTTTACTAACGGGGATTGGTCTGAGTGGTAAGCGGCTCGGTATCGCTTAAGTGAGATCTCGAGTTCGAGCCTTGGCGTACGCAGAAAATCCCCGTTAGGAGACTCACCCACTATAGCCAAGTGCGCGACGCGGGTCGGATCTGGATGTAGTCGGGGCAAAGCTCCAGTGAACCGGGTGTGTAACCAAAAAAATATATATAGAGAGAGAGAATTTTGGCGCCGTAGTTTTGCAATAGCGCCATAGTCTTATTTTTCACATTAGTCTTACATATCGTGAGTCTTTTGAGCTGCTAATTTATTTACATATCGTTAATAAGACAAAAATGAAGTAAATATTCGTGTAAAAACAAAACTCAAACAATAGCGTAAATTAATATTAATCAAAATTATATGTTGTCCAATTTTTTGTGGCAATTTTTTTTTATAAAAATTTTTACAAAAAGGTCGGGTTTACCTACGATCAAAGAATAGGGAGAAGTCTATTTTACTCCTAAACAATACCAATATCAGACAAGGCGAATCTTTTTTTCGTAGCAATTGGTTGTGCTTGAGAAGTCGGCACATATATTAGTTTTAGGTCAATTGATCTTGTGCAAAATAATATATATTTTTAAAATTTCATAAAAAATATATATTATATAATTATAAAATGAGAGAATCCAATTGCAAGGGCTTCATAGTTTCTTTTGGGTCGGCCATAAGGGGCTCAATGTCACTTCACACACACACACACACACACATATATAAATTTTGTTACAACACTTCATATAATTTTCTTAACGTATTAGGCTTCGAGGAAGGGTGGGAAAATTCAGGTAAAAAGAACAAAGAAACAGAAAAAAATGTGTAAAAGACAGCTCCTAGATGAGTACCTTAACTCTTAGGTATCTAGATTTATACCTGAGAGTAATAGATAGCTTGTCCTGTCCGATATTAATATCGCCTATGAGAAAGAAAGACTTCGCTCTACCCTTAGATTATAGACGAGCCTAATTTCTTTTCAACAAATTTTATACAAAACAAAAAAGAAAGAAAGAAAGAAAGGAGTGGGTAAAAGAAATCAAAAGGAGAGAAACGAAAGAGCTTGAAACGGTGGGCTTGGGCCTTGGTTGGATTTTAACAAATTTCTGTTGCCCCATCCTCCCCCTTCTTTTTGTTTGATTATGAAATTTAACTCATAATCTAAAAGTAGGACAAAAACCAACGGGGGTTAGTCTGAGTGGTAAGCGGCTCGGTATCGCTTAAGCGAGGTCTCGAGTTCGAGCCTTGGCGTATGCAGAAAATCCCCGTTGGGAGACTCACCCACCATAGCCAGGTGCGCGACGCGGGTCGGATCCGGATATAGTCGGGGCAAAGCTCCGGTAAACCGGGTGGGCAACAAAAAAAAAAGTAGGACAAATTTTTTTTTACTCCTATACAATATTAATATTGGACATGATAAACTGTCTATTACTCTCCGGTATAAATCTAGACACTTAAAAATTAAAAAATCTTTTTAAATACTATGACTAAAATTATAATAAAATAGTAATTCTCAAAATTTAAATAAATTTTAAATAATGGTTGCCCCATTCTCCCTTTGTTTGTAGTTTCTAATGCAATATACAGTTGGCCCAAAGGGGAAAAAAATCCATGACATGGATCCGATTGCCATCACGATTCACGCTTGGATCGCCTACTCGCCGTGATATCTCTTATTGCATCTGTGGCCTTATGTGAATCAGCGTCCCCGGAGTCGGAGTGGCCTTAAAAACAAAATAGTCGTCGTCGACAGCCGTTGCTGCAACGTCATCCACCGTTCACCTCCCTCTATCTTCGTGAGCAGGTTACCTTCTGCTCGCTTTCTCTCTTCGGCTCTTCCATTTTTCCAGTAGATCTAGGATTCGCAGTCATCGGCGATGTTCTCAATTGTTCTCTACTTTGTTCTACGCATGTATGGTAGTTGATATTAGATTATTTAAGATGTTTGCCCCTGCCTGGGCCTACAAATTTATTCGATGCTGTTGAAGGCTGCCCTTAGAAGTTTGAACTGAAATTTAATTATAGACGCTAAAAAATGAAAATAAACCAGATGGAAGAAACCTTAGTCTGTCGCTCGCTTCTGTCCTTACATTTGGATTAAAAAGTTAATATCCCGGGTTAGCAGTTTTGCCCATGTCTCTTTTAGCATCGTATTTCAAGGGTTTCTGCATTTTACTCTTACGCAATTGATGCTCTAGTCTGGAATGAACTCCTTCTTTACTGCTTTTTGCTAACCGGCGAGGCGCCAATTTTTAAGATGGATTCTTTTATGTTGAGAAGGAGTCGTTCGTTTTGAACAAATCTGTCTCCCAGTTCATCTGGATGGTTTTGATTTTTGATAAAAAAATATTTTTATCTAAACCGTTCCAATTACAGGGAATGACTGTCATTTTCTCTTTCTAAGTTGAAATGATTCTAGGCAAGTTCTAGAGCATCACTCTTTGTTCTGTCATGTCAAATCTTCCGTTTAAGTCAGTAGTAATGTTCTAATTAGAAGAACCATGAAGAAGATCGAGTTTAGTTTGATAAATTAAATTTAACTTCCCTTATTTTAAGAAGTTATTGGGATCCATAGGACACTAGACAGTTCATGTGGTGGAATTTAAGGGGCATGTGAGCAGCAGCTTTTCTGAAAGGCTTAGATGATGTGTCTAGCTAACTGTTATTTTGTTGCTCTCTACTACAGAGCTCAACAGGTAAATGACCTGTGGCTTGAAGGTATTAGTAAGTTGAATTGGATTTCTTTGAGATGCAGGAAAATGGGACTGTGGACAATACTTGAGGGGTTCCTGCTTCTTGCAAATGCACTAGCAATACTAAATGAGGATCGGTTTCTTGCTCCTAGAGGATGGAGCTTCTCAGCTTATACAGGTGACCAGGCAAAATCACTCAAAGGCCAGCTCATTGGCCTCATTTATGCTACTCAATACCTGAGAGTCCCTCTTGTGCTTCTTAATACCATCTTCATTATTGTAAAGTTGGTTTCTGGATGATGCGTAGCAAGGTAAGATGTCAATGCTTATACCTATTGTAAGCTTCATGATTATTTTGTCAGTATAATTGCTTGATAATGTGATGACTATTAAGTATTAATTGAATTGAAATATATATCTGTTATGTTTGTACATTCAGGTTTCCATATGTTTCATCAACAAAAAAATAATAGCTCATGAAAAAGGAATAATAAGTTGACTATTACCGTACAATGTGTATTTTTCTTTAGCCATATACTACGCAGACTGGCACGACCATGTAAATTACATAGGCAGAATTTAGTTCTCAGTTCTAGTGATCTGTAGTTCTATATTCTCGTCCTTTTTGATCGTGAACACAAGTAAGAAATTATTGATCGAATGTAGTTGTTTTTTTCGGATTGAGGTATTTAATTCTAAAATACATTGTACATTGCTTATGAATAGTGCAACTTAGTAGTACTTTTATATTTCATATCGATACCATGTTACATATTTTTCATACAGGATATTCTAGTAAAGAAAATTACAATTAGACTAAAATGTATACTTAAAAATAACCCTGAATTGTAACATTCAACCTTGATCATTTTAAGCGTAGAAGGTGGGGTCGATGTTGAGGGCAATAGCCCATTTTTAGAGCGGTTGGTGAAACCTTTCTCCTTTCATCCTTTCTGTTATGAAGCTGAACGAATATTGATTTTCAATTTCTTGTTTAGTGAAGAGGCTCATGGTGTAATGAAAGTGACATAATGACTTCACTTTCCCCGTTTCCTTATGACAGCAGGTTCACACATTTTCATCGAATGATTTAAGGACCATTTTCTTTGGCGGGTGACCATTTCTGTGTTTATTTTTCTGACTATTTCTGCGTGTAGAAACTAATATTAAAGTATTTGTGTTAATTGATTATTTTATTCATTAAAACTAAGATGTTTACCACATAGGTAGGAATTGGAGGCATTGTGATTTTCTGGGTGTTATATCCCATTTTTCTTTCAATCTAGTTGTCAGTTCTCGATTTATTGAAAGTGAATGAGTGAATGAATGAGTGAATGAATGAGTGAATGAATGAGTGAATGAATGAATGAATGAATGAATGACTCTGCGTGCGTGCGTGCGTGCAACTGCTGTGGCGACAGACAACAGGGCAAAGAAAGAAACGTTGAGCCAGTGCCAGAGGTTTTGTAAGGACGTTAGTTTGTGCTTCATTGCCACCAGGTACATGTGGTTTGCGAGGGGAAATGTGCTAATGGTCCCCGTGAGGCTTATGAAATCCCCCAGGAAGGGCAGAATTGCCGACACAAATGTGTTGGAAGGCCAGGCAGCCCCTCTCACCGACACCCTAAATGACAGATTCCTAATGGCCAGCGCGCTTCCTGTGATGCCATATCTTGTGTCGACGTACTCGTACATAGGGCTTGCAAATATCTATCTTAAGCCACCAAAAAACGGGGGTGTTATTTTCAATGGGTATCCCAGTACATAAGCGCCGTTGATTCCCGTCGACAGCACAAAACCCACTTGGAACCATGAATCTACTCAGATATTACACAACAACAGTAAATATATGTCAGTTAGCAGAATAAGGAGCAATCAAGTACTACTTGCCAAACCAATTGAGGTTGATCCGCATGGTAAACGGTTCAGTATCGTTTAAGTGAGGTCTCGAGTTCGAGCTTTAGCGTATACAAAAAATTTCCGTTGAGAGATTCACCCACCATAGTTCTGAAGAACCGGGTGGGCAACTAAAAAAAAATCCTACTTGCCAAATGAATGGCGTTAAATGGTTCAGAAAATTGAGAAATAAATGATGACGTGTTTAACAGAAAACTTGATCGTCAGTAAATATACATTTCTCAATTTCCAACGCACTCCTGGCTTCTTTTTGCCCGAGGCTAAAAAGAAATTAGAAGAATGAAGCAGACGGGAAAAGAAAGAGAAATGAAGCGTGCTCCCACACAGGTTTTTTGCTCAATAATTTGTGTTCTTCTAGTGCTCTCTGGGTTGCGAGTATATATCCATGGTGCCATTACTATATCGCTAAATCTGATATCTTGGAGGGTGTTCGTGTATGTCAACGGAAGAAAACCCTACAACACACAAATTATAGCGTCGGCTCCAATTTGAGCTTTCCTCATTTGAAGGCTCACTCGGGAAAAGAGGAACCAAACCTATGCTGATCTGATGTGCAGTGTCGCGGGACTCAACGTCGACTCCATTTTTATGGGAGTGGCCATTCTGGGAACCAAGCTCCGTATGGGCTCGTTCTCTTGTCATCGCTGCTGCTGAGACGACGGCGACGACGACTGCTCCTCCTACTTGTGCTTCTCTCACTCTCTCTCTCTCTCTCGTAACAGATGTCGCACCCCTTGTGCTTCTCCTTTCATGTATAAGGTCTGGTCACCGCCTCCCCATAATCATATATATCATATGCCCAATGCCCCACTTTCTTTTAAACATTCTATCCTGAAATTTCACTTTTTTTTCAAAACAGGAATATTTATAGATACCGTTTTTGTCTCACATTAGAATTACAATTGTTATTTGCAAAACCCTATTCCATAAGCATTCGCGTCACCAAAAACGTACGAAGGTATTGGATCATGAGTTGCTTCATTCATCCACTCACATGCAACAGTAAAAGACTGTTGTTAATGATGAGCACTTCCCCTTTCATGTCATTGCATCGCCACTCTCTCTTTTCATGACTCCACTCACTTCCCCTCAACACTCGCCATCGCCCCCTCCTCTCTGTTCTTATTACCATTTTATACACTATATTATTATTGTACCTCATTATACTGCTGAGATTATAATATTAAATCTGAGCCGTTTAGGTTTTAATTAATTTTAGAATGCTTTCTTCTATTTTGAAATAATCCCAACAAGAATGATGCTTGAATTTCAATTTAACAATGATATTTTTTGGAAACATAAATAATTGGATCCATACATAACATTTGTAAAAGTTGGGGTCGTGTATCAAATAAACCTGTAGTATATCACCGGATCATTCTGGTCAATCCATATGGATATTTGCACATATTGTAAAGATGCCAAGATTGATTGAATTTGTATACATGGATACAACATTTTGTGTTTCAAGAGGTGACGTTATCAGCAAAGGGATTTATTGTTGACCCAATGAGCCCAATATCGGTTATATGGGCCAATGACCATAGAGGATGGATATCAATATCACTTAAGTGAGAATTCGAATTTGAACCTTGGCGTAAGCAGAAAATCTCCGTTGGGAGATTCACCCACCATAGCCAGATGCGTGACGCGGGTCAGATCCTGATATAGTCTGGGCAATACAAAAAAATTATTCAAACAGTCAATAAAAGTTGTCATATATGGTAAGAAGTGTGTTTATATCTTATAAAGATATAAGTTCGATTATCTCTATTGTTATGATGATTCATTTAGTAGGTGATCTTGTAAGTTTTTTATAAATATTTTCTGAGTCTTGGGGCTGTCCTAATTTTAGTAAAAAACTGACGTTGAAGTTACTTAAATTTTTTTATATAAAAAAAATAATAGAACAACGCAGGATGTATGAAAAAGGAAAATGACGGAGGAATAATATATGGGATTTGAGAGAGGACTATTCCTAGTTATATAAATACTATAATGTGGGGCCTATTTCTACTCTTACGCACAATCATGATTTATTAGGATCACTTATCCGCAGACTGAGCTATACCAAGTTACCAACTCGTGAAATACTACCATTCATTCAAACTCCTTCCACAGACATAGGTGGTTGGGTCTCAAGCTAGACGTGAAAAATTAAATGAGAAAAAGCTTCTACATACACACGCAAGTGAAAGTTTTCCTACAGGTTAAAAACGCAGAGGACTTCATGGACACGACCTTGCCGATGTCCTATTACGGTCAGCTTCTTTGTCCACGGCCACATCGATCCTTTCATACCTGATATCCGCGGCAGACTCTGCCCGCCAATTCACAAAGATTGCCCACACGAACAGCACAATAAATGTAATCAACGCCACACAGCCAGTCGTGAAAATCAGCCTAGCAAGAAGTGCGAAAGCAGAATAATTTCTCTCCTGCGACCCCATTGTTGTTTCGTTCTCCGCGCGTTGATCCCGGGGATCCGCTGGTAGAGAATGCCACGATTTTGGAACTCCCCTCCAACTAAGCTTCCACGAATAAACATTAATAATCTGTGCCGAGGCGCCCCGATTTGAAGAGGTTATACTAGCGAGCACGTCGCGACCTCCCCACATTCTTAACAAATCAAATATCGTCAGCAATGATCGGATTGAATGGTCTGGCTTCTCCAAATCTGCTCAGCCTGACTTCTATTCTCTTTGAACTCGCATTGTAATCGATCCAAGCCCGCAACTTCGCCCCACTATTAAGAACCAAATTCTTTGCCGAAACGTTACCCAAGGCGACGGACATCAGACTGCCGACGTTCAACCCTACATGATTTGCATTGATATCACCTCCATTATCATCCATTGAAGTGTCGAATTCAACGCCCAGATAATTATTCTCCGACGATTTTCCGGGGAATCTGAGCGAGAAATTTCCGGGAACTAAAGCAAGAAGAAGACCATCGCCGTCATTCGGAGAGATCGAAAACGAAAATTCCGTGGAAAACGATACGGGACGGATAAACTTGATGGGTTTTCTGCGCAGAATAAGACCAGAGCTGGAGGGCAATGGGCGGGTGAGCTTCAAGCGTACTCCGCCGTCGACGACCGCCGAAGAGGTCAATTTCCGGGTCGAGAGTGGGGTTGAAGTGAACAGAATGTTGGGCGGGAGAAGATGAAGAAGGTCGGGGAATGAGGGTAATTGCGCAGAAAATGAAGAGGCGGAAGATTGAAATGTAGTTGAAATTGGGGAACTCGCTATTTCTGTTTTGAATTGTCACTTTTTTTTGAACAATGTTAGACTCACGATTACTCGAAAACAGTTTTTTGAGATTAGGAAATTCATTTATACTAGCTGCCTTGGATAGTCATTGATGATTATTTTGGTAGTATAAGTTGGCGTGCCGGCACGCACAAACTTGAAGATGAAGCAAAAGTGTTGTTGAGATGTAAGCGACATGTGCAATTATTATATATAGACACTCCCATTCATAGGGAGCAGAAAAATGAAAGAGGAGGCAAGAAATTGATGAGACGCCTGATGAGGTAATGATGATGGCGGAGGCTCGGAAGTAGATTTTAAAACATAATTAGTAGGAGGATAGAAGGGAGACATAGTTTTTAATTTAAATACATATTTATTATACGAAATACAAAAATACCCTTCAAACAGACAAAAAATACTCTTTCACACCCACGTATCCATAGATTGCAGAGCTGCCATAAACCGCCTTCCTATGACAACCACCACTATCATCGGAAATCGTCAAGAAGCAGAAGGAAATGGAAGATCACGAAATAATCAATCAAAAACTCATCAATAATAAATCTAAACTAGAAGGATACGAAGAGGGACGATCAAAATACCCATAAAATGAGAAAATCTTCCTCTTAACCTCTCTTGATTATTCCCCTTTCTGTTGATGGCAAACCAGAAATGGGATAAAAAAATCTAAAAACAAACCCAAATGGCTTAAGAAGATGACAGACGACGGCGAGCTGGAGGACGAAGACAATTGCGGCCTTGGGGAGGTGGTGCGACAACGTGAAGACAGAGGAGAGAGCGCTGCGACACCGTGAAGGGAGAGAGGAGAGAACGCGAGGTGGAGAAGGAAAAATGGGGGGGGGGGTTTCAAGCCACAAGGGAAGGAAGGCACGCAATGTGCCAGATCTGCCACCTTCCGCCGTCCGCCGTTGTCGCCGTCCTCCGTCGTTGTCCTTGCTCACTGCCATTACCAGATTTGTTGAAGGGCAAAATGGTCACCATAGTTGAGTTCCATGGAACTGGTGGATAAGGAACCCACTTCCACCCTTTTTTTAGGAAAGGGGGAGTGGCTTCCCAAACATGCAAAAACTTCAATTGCCCTTCCTACTTCCCACTTTCATCCTACCAAATAGGCATTAAATGTTGAGAAATAAAAATTGAGATGTGATAGTAGGAGAACAACTGAAACTACCCAAGAAGCGGTACCTACCTCCCAAGCCTACATGCATGTATCAAATCATATCCTCGTACACCATATAATACTACTTATTACACACATACACACGTGTGTGTGCATGAGAAATTAAATTATTGGGAGCGAGCGAGCAGACGAATGTGATTTCTTATCAGCAACAGTGTGTTTAGGAAAGACGTACGCTTATCTCTGCGCTCACCTTCATTTAATTTAATTTGCGTCTCTCAGCCGCCAGGTTGGAATTGGGAGGCAGGTGCAGCCAAGAAGGAGACATTGAGCGCCATAATTCTCATTCCAACACAATCTATTGTTCCTCCTCGATCGGCATTTATACCTCCACATCCTGTAGTGGCATTGTCATTTCATCTCAAGTCCATGCGCCTCTATCATTCAAGAAAATTATCATCCAACCTCATTTCGCTGCCAAAGCATGAACATCCAACAACTTTTAGTGCCTTTGATTCTAATTAAACTCCCTATATATGTATTTTGGGCCACATTTGAGCAGGGGCCACCACAGATAGATTCTAGGCTAGCTTTGTCCGTATCACACAACCCTTGCATTGCCCTATATGTTTCATGATATATTTATTCTATTCCGTATGTGTGTGTGTATCATAGCAATTCCAACTGTTTGTTAGGAGCCATGTCGGTCCGCCCAGTTAGCTGTCCCTGCTTCAATCCCAACAAAAGATGCTTTATTAAAAGCTCCAGAAATCGATTCCCTTGTATCCACGCAATCATCAGTTGCTTCCAAAACCCCCTCCCCCCCATTCTCCTCCCACTGTTCCATTTCATCCCCCCCATCCTTTTCTTTCCTTCCTTCGCCAAAACCCACCATGCATATGCCCTTCTCCCTATTTAAAGCTTCTTTTCTCACTCATTTTCTCCTCCCCCCCCACCCCCACCCCATAATTCACAAAAAATATTTTTTTATTTAATATTATATACGTGTGTTTGCATATTAAGTACCCTTATCTTGACCGAATTTAGAGTTGCAAATCTATGGCAACAGTCTCGTTAGGGGGAAAAAGGCTATTCCCTTACAAACTGCAAAAGGATTTCCGTGCATACATATATATGCGTGTAATTCACAACGTAAAAGCTGCTCCTCAACTTGGGCGTTGAAATCTATGGGTTAGCGGTTAGCGGAGAGTTACCTCACTCCGAACATACAACTGACACAGAAACCACCGGGCTCAAATAGCAGAAAGATTCATTCAGAATTCCCACAAAACTTCCTCGGAGAATACTTACCTCGTGCTTCCAGGGTTAGATCTGTCTTCCTCCACGGAGTAAACAAATGGATCTAGCTGAGGCGCGAATTTCAACAATTCCCGGCAAACGCAGATGGATTCTCTTGTGCGATATATATGAATGGATACTGAAATAAAACCAATTACAAACCATACAAAAGAGGATTGTACGTCGAAATAATTAATGGCCTTAACAATTAGAAGGGGGCGGGGGGTAGAGGATAGTTATAAGATCATAAAAAAAAAAAACCTAGCGAGGAAGAAAGGACTCACGGGAATGAGACGAAGGAGGCCGGTTTGTCAGGAGGGAATAGGGGAAAGAGGCAGATAATAAAAATGAGAAGCCACCAAAGGAGGAATCCAAAGGGATAGCACGATCCCATAGGGAAAGAGAGGGATTGAAGGCTTCGATTTGGGATCAATGCGATCCCTTTGGATGCCTCCTCCAGTTGCAGTTCTTCTTCCTCTCTCTCTCTAGCTATGCTCACCAAAAGGGCTATGAGCTTCAGCTCTGAGGCTTCCTTGTAAAAACACAACACCCGCGCTTCATTTAACACCCCCACCCCTCACTTGTTCCAATTTGTAAAATTTATTTCGTTTTTTCCCCAAATTTTGGCGGATCATAGGAAAATATTGTGTTCTTTTTTTTTTTTTCTTCAAGGACGAGCGATATTTATGGAGAGGTAGAGCCCATTCCCTAAGGACCCAGACACAGGGAAAGAAATGGGAATTCTCAACAAGTTGGGTCTCCCCCACCCTTTTTATTAAAAATTCTATTCTCTCTGGTTATTTAATTCAACCCTTGTGGTCCATCCCCACTCACTCACACTACCGTCCCCTCATACTTGTTGCTTCCCAATCTACTCCTTGCAATACCCTCCCAAAATATTCTTGGAAAAAAAAAGAAAGCTTTTCCCAGATCAAATGATGCATGGTATACATAATGGCGCCTATATCCATAGCACACATGCTTCATCGCCAGACTGACCACAAACTCAACAAATAAGGTCGATCGAATCAGACGGATGTGTCGTGTGTCCAAGTCTTTTGCGTCTGCAGGTTAGTTTATTAGTCGGCGTCCGTCTTGGTCAACCGCCAATGATTAACACTCCTCATTAAATTAATTAATGTATTTAAGGTATCTCATCTATATATATTTGGCCTTCAGGTGAGGAACAATTAGGGATCATCACTTATACATGTATAGGCAATTTCTTCAACTAATTATTTTTCACCTTTCGACAGCTCAAAGGAAACGGTGATTCGGGAGGGAGAAGGAAAGCGACTTTTGGAGAACAGTAAAGTGAAGGAGTTCAAGATCTGAGGAGATCTGTCCTCTATATATATATATGCCCACCAATATAATATTGAATTACTCCGAAACTCTAAAAACCTTCCGTATCTTTTCCTTCTTTCTTTAATTTCAATCTCCCGGAAATCTTCGACACATAATGCACATGACCGCCCAATTCATCTCATGGCTTTTGAGTTGATGCCGCCACAGTCATGGCTGTCAATCAAAGCGTTCGAAAACTTTAAGGCTTTATGATGGGGGTGGAGGGTTAGACATGTAAAATTGCTGCGTATTAGGCATGGCACTGAACGGAGTGCGGCACACGCTCGTCTCGCACTTAAGAATTGAAACATTAAGTAATAATTAGTTTGCAAATAATTTTGAATGGCAGTCATTTTACTCCGAGGCCCAATCATAGCATAAATACGAGATTCTTTTACATGTTCTTCCAATCTTTTCCTTTCACGTTGCCAAGGACATCGTAAAATCGAACTACCCATGATCCATAGCATGCGAAGATTATTAATAGTACATGCAAAACGTTTTTATGTATCCCGATTATCTTCACTTTATCTTTTAAATCAACTCCTTTAGTTTGCCTCACACAGGCGCACCCGCATGCGAGTCAAAACCTGTTAATTTAAAAAAACAATTGTGTTCGAGTAATAAAAAGCAAGGGACCCCCACCCCCACAAAAAGGGGGGGGGGAGCTTTTTTGTCCAGCTCCTCTCGAAGTCATTATCTCGTTTAAATCGTAGCTCGACAGACATGAAGGGAGGAGATATATATAATACATGCGACCCAATTCCAAGGGAAAACAATACTGAATATGCAATATAAAGTTTATAACGAGTTATATAATGACTGTACTCCGAAACATGAGTCAAGAGACATGTTAATGGCATATAAGTATGTATTTATATATATGGGGGGGGGGGGGAATAGATAAGAACGAATGAGTTGATGGCCGCAGATTATAGGATGAAGGGTGCCAGATGCTGTCCAGTCCACATACACTGATGAAGCAAAAGAGGCGTTGTATCTATTTGTGGTGGTATCTTATAGAGTGCAGTGGGCATGGGGGCCGGTGGGGTAAATTTGGGACGACATTGTCTGACGTGATTTGAAAGCAGTGTAGGGGGTTGTTGGCTCAGCGCTTACGACACTTGTGTCTGTTATTTGAAGGACACCAATGTTAGTTCCCCCACTGGCACTGGTGACGCCCCCCCTGTCCTTATTGAATGTTTAAATGCCCCTCTGGACCTCATCATCTCATAATAAGGAGTAATCGGTGATGTTTATGTGCGAGGGAGCCTCATCATCTCATCACTTTCTTCATTTATTAGATCATATGCCCATGCCATGCCATTCATTCCAGTGTTCTTTTCCCCTCCTTTACCTAAATTCCATTGCACACTAGTTGAGGCGGGCATTTATTGCTATCCCTGGTAGCTTTTTTTTTTTTTTGTTGCCCACCCGGTTCACCGGAGCTTTGCCCCGACTACATCCGGATCTGACCCGCGTCGCGCACCTGGCTATGGTGGGTGAGTCTCCCAACGGGGATTTTCTGCGTACGCCAAGGCTCGAACTTGAGACCTCGCTTAAGTGATACCGAATCACTTACCACTCGGACCAACTCCCGTTGGTCTATCCCTGGTAGCTATATCTACGAAAATGACCCAGCACACACAAAGTTCTGTTTGGGCCCAGCATTCCCCCGCTCCCGACTGATTGGGCCCTTATGCCCATTTTCAATTGTTTTAAACGCTCCCCATAGGCTTCTCACTCCCTTGGATTGTCATACATCACGTAACATATAGAGCTAGGTAAGGACGGCCTGATGTGATAATCTAGGCAATGAAATAATCACCCAGCGATGGTCTAGTACTTCCTGAGTCTCCAACAAACGTATCACCTGTAAAATTGATGTGAATGATAAACGATTTAATATTATTTAAATAAAATTTTAAATTTAAATTTTGATGTATATCAAAAATTTCTATTAAGAGATTCACTCACCATAACCAAGTACGCGAAATGGATCAGATCTAGATATAATTAAAATAAAATTCCGACGACTCAAGTGAATAACTAAAAAAATAAACATACCGATCAATGGCATGTTTAATGTATACCACTGATTATTTAATATAAAAAATTAAAAAACAAAAAACTATACAATTCATAATTGATAAACCCTATACAACACATGGAAGAACACTACTCAATAGCGCGTGTTCAAATCGGCCCTCATCGTTCTGTATCAAATGATTAATCTATTATCTCCAATGTATAGCAGAGGTCTCTCTCCTTAGTCCTTACTGCAGTCCTAGAGTGGGGACCTGGTATTTTAATGATATATTTGTCTTTCACAGTATATACTATAAAGAAGGCGCAAAGGGAGGGGAACTGCGTCGTTTCGAGTTTATCGATGAAGAGGGGAGGGGCATGGCGGTCATTTGAAAACAACTGCCATACAAAATGGGGAAAAAAAGAATGGCGATATATTTACTGGCACTATGCTATGGGCTTGTTTGTATAGAATTCTATAGAGTATATGACAAAAATAATTTTTAGACAATTTTTAATCGAGGGGTTATGGAAAAAAAAATTATAAAAAAAAAATTATAAATAAATAAATATTTAAATAATTATTATTAAAAAATTTATAATTAATAAATTATTAGAAAAAATATTAGATGAAATTATAATTACATAAAAAATTTTATTTTCATTTTATGTGTGATATTAAAATAGTAAATAATATATATTTTATTTATTGGATAAGTAAACATAATAATTAATAATAAGTAAGTAAATAAGTAATTTAATTTATATATTATTAATTATTTAGTATTGATTATTTATCAATAATTATTTAATATATGGGGGGTGAAAATTTAAGTTTATATTTTATATATATACATATATGTATATTTGTATTAAAATATGAAAATAATAAATATTATACATATATATAGTTTGTATTTTGATGAATTTTCTGCTGAAAAAAATGGTGAAAGCATAATGTAATATAGAAAGGGGATGTGACGGAATAGTTAAAAAAAAAAGAGAGAAGAGAATAAAAAAAATAAAAATAAATTAATATTTTGATATTTATAATTTTTTTTCTGTTTTAAAAATTATTTCACTAATTTATCTAAAATTATGATTTTAAGTTTTTATTTAGTTTATAAATATTTTATACATAATTATTTATTTTAAAATCTTTTAAAACTAGAATTTAGGCAAAAATATGTACTATAATGTATCGCGGTCTTGGCGTGTCAACTCTACTAGTGCGTGTCCCAAATTGCAGTTAGGCGGGTAGGTATAGATTACACAGTCTCTCCTATTTCCAGAGAGAGGGGGGAGCAAGAGAAAGAGACTCAAACAACCAAACAAACCAGGCTGGCGCTTTCTCTATACCAATTAACCGCTATGACTGAGAGAGACCGTGCCGGCTCTGCCTCTCCCTCTCCCTCTCCTTCCTTCGAACCTCCCCACAATGGCGCCGCTGACTCCGAAGTCGTCGGTTCTTCCGACTTGGAACCCGTCGCAGGCGATGCCGACTTATCTGGCCTTGGAGACGGAAACGTTTTTGGTAGAGTGAAGGGCCCGTGGTCCCCGGAGGAGGATGCCGTTCTCAGTCGATTGGTTGGCGAGCTGGGGGCAAGGAATTGGAGCATGATCGCGCGAGAGATACCCGGTCGCTCCGGCAAGTCGTGCCGCCTCCGTTGGTGTAATCAACTTGACCCCGGTGTTAAACGCAAGCCCTTTACTGGTAACCTCCATTCCCGGTCATTCTCCCATCGCTGTCCGCGTTTTTTATTGATCCCATTTTGTGCCTTGCTACTCCCATTTCGGATTTGATGGTTAGCATAAGCTTTTTGCTCTGTTTTCAAGTGGAAAAGGTCCCGATTCTTATTTTGTCCGTTTTATCTGATAGCATCTTTGTCACCCTAGTGGGCGGGGAATTGGGGTTACATCTCTGTTCATTCTCTGTTTTAAGTTGACGATTCTGGAATCGTGGGTCCGAGATTATATAACTGGATCATAAAAGTATACAAATCTCTGGATAAACGCTACATTTTCTGTTATTTTATGATTTATCGTGGAATAAATTTCTTTATAATTTACCGATTAGTGGACTTCATAGTCATTGAGAAGTTGAGCCCAATAAGAACTTATCGTTGGTTTTTACCCGCACGACGCATTACATAGATATTAGTTGAACTGCATTCTTAGTGATCATGCATTGTTGGTTTTAATTGTTATGGCAATCAGCTCTTTGATTCTGTTCTCCGCATTTGAAATCCACTAAAACCTGCATTTGTATATATCTTGAAAATGTTGATAAAATGCGCACAAAATGGGTTGATTAACTTATGTGGGGATAATGTCTAAGTTATCTATGTCCATATGAATGACCTTATTATTGTCCCGCTTATTGTTCACCTGACTAGTCTCGTCAAAAATAAAATACACTAGTTACTTTGGTTTACATTACAATATCGTGACTATCCCTAACTTGGATGCCAAAAGGCAATGATTTAAGAGAAATTGCTTGATTCTCAGCACTTAGGATAAAGTTTTGCATTCTAATGTTTAGTTGAGATTTAACAATTTATTCTCCTTGATGTTTAAATAAGACTTGTTGTGATTAGAGACTTGAGTGATTGCTTAATTTTAGTTTGTTTTGTGGTTTTTCATCTTTAACTACTGAATTTGAAGAAGGGTCCGCACTTATATGGGATACAAGTCAAATACAGTTCAGGTACTGAGCTAGCACTTCTTTGGGATACGTCATAAGATGGGGATATCTAAAATCAAAGGCAGATCTCCTCAACAGGGTCAACTTTGTTGGCAAAGGTTATATATGAACGTGTGTACAAATAAATCTTGCAGGATCCTATTCAGTGACCTAAGCAATAACTTTTGAAGAGTCTAAGCATAGTAACTTTGGTGGTTTATTAGAAAAACTATCTAAGCTTAGTAACTTTGGTGTTTTATTAGAAAAACTAAGCAAGATATGGAACATCATGTGAAATCAACAATAATATTTCCATTTCTAAAGAGATGGACAAGAAACCGAGCCAGTAATGGGGAACTACATGATGGAGCTGAAGCAATTGATAGACAGAGTAATGTTTCACTCTCTACATCATGATTCAACACCATTTGAGAATTTTATGTAAGGACAGGTAGTTCCAAATTCTAATGTCCAATGACGAGCTATAGATGATTGGTTAGAACATCAACATTTCAAGCAATTAGGACAAGTTGGTGGATGGAGATTAAAGGAATTGGTAATGACTTATGAAAGTGATTGATGGTTAGATGACAATGAACTGATTTGAATAATTTCCTAAAAGACTAGTATACTAACTTTTATAATCATTTTGCTAGATCAATTGGTAATGACTTAGTGTTGCTTTGATCGCGTTCTAACTTTTATTATCATATTGCTAGATCAATTGTGAGTCCTGGTCTGGCACCTTAACATGCCCCTAATGAAGGTGGTACCTTGACAAGATTATGGTTTAATATATCAACAATCAGCATAGGATTTTGGTATTTTTGACGAATGGTGTAGATGGTGGACAATGTCTATGTTTCATTTAATCTTGAGTAATTAAATAGTAAAACCTTCTCAGACTGGCTAGTCTTGTTTTCGCCATCTTACTTGCAGCCCTATTATTTCTGATGTCCAGACTGTTGATACCTAGTAAAATACATTTATGCTTTATTTATATATTTCCTTTCGATTTGACAGATGCATCTGTGGATGTGGCTTTTACATTTTTTCTTCCTAGGCAATGTCGATGAATACAATATTGAGATGCTATTTCTTCTTTGTGGTCATTATCTCCTTGCTTTAGCTATATTGGGAACTGGGACAAAGCGCATTGAACTTTTTAGATGTAATTCATGTTCTAGGCTTACGTTGGGCCAGAAGTTACTTGAAATATTAATACTAGGCTGTCAGGAACAAATTCCGTGTATTTGTTTGGTATTTTACCTACGGCAAGAAAGATTATCGTGCTTGTCTTTCCATATGCTGCTTCTTTGCTGTGTGTGATAAATACTTCCTTTTCCATTCCCCGTTTTGAATTATAAGCTTTTATTCTGAACAAGTGCAAGGTTTGACATAGTTCTACGCTAGGATATCAATTATTTATTGTGCTGTGGGACCATTAACATAAGCGTCGGCATATTCTGCTTAGCCATTATTGTATCATGTGGACCTCATTCCCTATTACTAAAATGTTGCCTTATCTGGGGCATGCATTAATTTTCACCGGTATATGTCTTGGTTTGCTTATATTAGCAACACGAGAAGCATGGTTAACTGATGAACTTGAGTTGCTCTATACTGTTGCTTTCATAATTCGCATATCATTATGGATTTTTATGTGGGACCAGATTTAGGTACAGCTTGCTATCAAGTTATTCAAGAAAAAACATGATAAATGGATATGTTTTACGACTCAACATCACATGATTGGGTTTTCAATAAATTGACTTTACTTAAGTTTTCCCCTTTTTATGGGCCCCCAATGGATGGAAGATAAGGGTTGAGGATAGCTGATACCTCTCCGCTCCAAGGAAAGCTCATACCAAACGTTCACGTGTGCGCGTTTTCCTGCAAGTTATTTCTGCTTTGCTTTGTATGCTATATGTTTCCTTGTTGTAAATTTTTGTTCATTCGGTTAAAAAATTAGTCTCAGCAAAAAAAAAAAAAGTTCACCATGATGAAAACCTTTTACCTCAGAGTCTAATGAAATGTAAATTGCTGCAGAAGAAGAAGATCGTATTATAGTTGCAGCCCATGCAATGCATGGAAACAAATGGGCAGCAATCGCTAGGCTTCTTCCAGGAAGAACAGATAATGCTATAAAAAATCACTGGAATTCTACACTTAAGCGCAGATGCTTGGATCTTGTAAGATACATACCAATGGGTGCTGGCATGGGGGAAGAGGGCAGCCATGAGGCCACTGACAAAATAAAGGCATCTTCCGAATCAGCAGGAGATATCAATTCATTGAATCCCACACAAATTAAGAATGTTGGGATGGATGGTGGTATTAATCAGCATGAAGATAATCCTCCAAGAAACAATGGTGCTGAAGTGGAGGAACATCCTACCCTGTGTCAACCTGTAGCACGTGTTAGTGCATTTAGTGTCTATAATCCTCCAAGCAGGCCAACAACTGGATCCGCATATTCGAGGATGCTCCCGATGCAGGGTCCTTTGATTCAATCGTCCAAAGTTGAAGTAGGAGCCTGCAAGCCATTTGAAGAAGTTGGGTGTGAGCCCATGGTTCCGGTGCAATGTGGTCATGGCTGCTGTTCTGCAAGTTCTCGTAAAAGCCATTCTCATGATTCGCTACTAGGTCCTGAGTTCATCGACTATTTGGAGCCGCCCTCCATTTCAAGTCATGAATTGATCTCTATAGCAACAGATTTGAACAATATTGCTTGGATCAAGAGTGGCCTAGATGCCAGATTAACCGAGAATGCGGCAAACTTGACGGCATCTCAAGGTGTTGCTACTGCATTTCAAAATGGCTTCTTTGAGGAGGGAGCGAGCAAGTTTGCGGGTGTGATGCAAGATATGCTATCAACGCAGATGTCCAGCCATCCATTTGCAATGCCTGCAGAGGTTTGATGGATGATTGCTGATTTCATTGTCTTTCTTCGTGGCTTATTATGGTGAGTGGAAGTTTGTCTCAACTCAAATCTGATCACAGGTTAAAAATTTCCATCGAGTTCACCTTCCTCGTTGACGCGAGGTCATGATAGTTTCCTTGAAATACCTGTTGGAAGTTTTTCCATCTGAAAATATACATACTATGGAAATTTTGATTCAGTGAAAAGAGTTCCTTTTCCCCTTCTCAGAACCGTGTCCTTTTGCCTGCCTATGTTATACATAACAAATAAAATTTATACCACGTTTTAAAACCATTTTTATTCTTTCAATATTTTTAACTCATTATTTGATTTTACAAAAACAAATAAAATCTCCAACCCATTTTTAGTTATGAAATAACCGTGGAGTGCAGATCCAATAAGTGGATTTTAACACAATCAGAGGCTAGTCCGCTTGCTATAAATGCCAAGTTAACCCATAAGATCCGTAATGCTTCCAAAATTGCAGCTATTTATTCCTAGAAAGGAGACTTGGAAAGCTTTATTTATTCATCTATCTATAATAAGTTCAGGACAGAGAAAAGAAAATATGGAGCTCTTTCAAATTACATCATAGAAGCAAGAAATATCTGGATACAATCATTGTTAAAGGAAGTTAGTTGATTTCCTATATACTCTGCTTCCTCAGAACGCCAGATGATGATACACTCCATTTCAAGGAGAAGTAATAAATCAACAAGCAACAAGCAACAAGCAACAAGCATACATATTTTAAGATATGTATGTCCGATGAAGTAGTACAGCACAGAGTGGATTGGGTTCCTTGCAGTGGTAATAGAGTTTAGAGAGAGCGAGATCTTTCCTCATTGGGATGGATGGGTCTGACTATTATATGACAAGACGTGAGTGATCAAGCGATCCAGGGAACGACGAGAGGAGCCTCCTTGTTTTAGACACAGATTAGCCTTCTCCTTCAACTGTAAGGCTCTCTCCCTAATGACCTTCCCTTCATCCTCCACCATTATTCTTTGAATGGCCTTCTCCACCTCTCCTCTCTGAACCTCATTCGGCAACTGAACCCCAACCTTCCAAACATCACTTGCATATTTGGCGTTCACCTTTTGGTCGGCAAAACATGGCATACAAATCATCGGAACCCCTTCACATATGCTCTCCAAGGTTGAGTTCCACCCATTATGAGTCCAAAACGCACCCACTGCCGGGTGACTCAACACTTGTCCCTGTGGGGCCCATTTCACCACGTGGCCTCTTCCTCCCAAACTCTCCATAAACCCATCCGGCAAGGGTTCCAGCCATTGAGAGCCCGGCACCAAGCCCGGTCGAACCACCCACAGGAACGGCTGCTTGCTGTTGGCCAAACCCCAAGCCATCTCCACCAGCTGCCTCTCGGTTATCGCCGCAATACTGCCAAAGCTCACATAAACAACGGAGTTGGGTTCTTTTGTGTCTAACCAGGGGATGCAACTCTCATCTGGGCTCATCAAGGCGCTGCAAGAAAGTGAGCCTAAAGTCAAGTGTTTGTGAAAGGGGCCAATGGGGTAGATGGGTATGGACAATTCATGCGTGAGTTTTTCCAGTGCATATGATTCCAACTCTTCAAATGTGTTCCAAATCACTCCCGACGACGACTTGAGTTCATCCAACATGCGACAAACAAATTCATAAAATGCCTCCGGATCTTTTGTCTCAATCTTCGGAAGGTCTTTCACTTTTAGTGGCGGAAGCTCTACCACGGCTTCTTCCCCTCTAGACTCTGCAAATTTCGAATCTTCATCACACAAACGATCCTCTCAACAACATTTCAATTGCAATTTCAGAAACATGAATCATATATTGGCCACCCAAACTAACATTTTGTCCGCTTTACTCAGTATTTGTGAATGCACATAACTAGTCTTTAAATATAATAAATTTCTTACCCAAGGGTCATTTTGTCAAGTAAATTAAAAAGAACAATGAAACTACTAGAATGTCCTAACTATTTGTTGTTCCACGTTTATCTAGTCCGGAGACTCGATAA
Organism: Leucaena leucocephala; assembly: GCA_037074615.1. NCBI lineage: Eukaryota > Viridiplantae > Streptophyta > Magnoliopsida > Fabales > Fabaceae > Leucaena > Leucaena leucocephala. The sequence goes on along the minus strand of CM073517.1, from coordinate 186,012 downwards.
ACCTAAGTACTCCATCTAATAGCTGTAATTAAAAATATTATATAATGTTTAACTTTTATATATAAAATGATTTCGTGATTCTTTATTAATTATCTCTCTTTGCCCCCTAATCTTTATTTATTTATAGAAAAATGAAAGAAAAAATTAAAATTTTGGTCTTGTAGTTTCATCTTGCTTAAAATTCAGTCTCCCAAGTATAACCCAATCTATACATGAAGCATTCCGGGAACAGACAAAGATCAGATAGCAGGAAGATCGATAAACCAGGTGTAAATCTATTCATCCGAGAAAAGAGGAGGTTATCATCAATTGCGAAAGAGAAAAGGAGGCAGGAGAACGCACCTTGAATAGGAAGGTAGCCTCTGTGTCTCAAAAGTGGGAACAGAGAGAATACGAGAAAGGAAGAGGCGCCACCGGTGCGCAAGACAAGGCGAGGGAGATGGAGAGAGTCACAAACAGATCGAGTGAAATGAAGGGCGGCGTCGGAGATCAAGCAAGCGATAGGGTCAAGAGAGGGATCGGATAACAAATAAGACAGGGAGCGAGTGAGAGGATGAGCGCATCTGATGTTGATGAGGTTGGTGAGGTGAAGAGGATCGGACGTGGAGGCTTCGGATTCGGATAATTCATCGGAGAAGGGAACGAAGGTGAAGTGAGGATAGGCAGAAGGGTTGGGAGAGTTGAAGAGGGTGTGGCTGATGATGATGGAGAAGCCATTGCAGTAGAGGATGTCCGCGAGCTCCAGTAAGGGCGCGATGTGTCCCTGGAGGGGCGAAGGGATCAGAACCAGAGAAAGCCCTTTCCGCTCTCGCTCCATTCCCGAACGCTCCTCTTTTGCTTTTCCAGAGACATCAATAAATAGGGCCCGCAAAAAGCAGAAATTTCTTCCTCCTGCATTTTTGTCAACGGCCGAGACATACTTATTAGATTTCTCTTACGCTTCAATCATTTAGATTTATAATTTCGATTTTTCGTTTTGAATCAAATTTATATCTCTTTTTGTATCATGCACAACACTACACGTGAAGTAAGCAACAGGCCGGGAACCGGCTTTAAGTTTTTTTTTTTTTTTTTTTTGGGGTGGCATACGGCTTCGACAAGTTTACTTTTTATTCCTTTATATACGATTGCATGTAATAACAGAACTGAACTATTTTAGTTAAGTGTAAACAGTCATGAAGACAGGAATACTACGTAGGATGTAGATCTTATAAATACGAAAAGTTAAGTAATAATATGGGATAAAATGAAACGTTGAGTCAAGTAAGACAAACTTAGTTTCTTTAATAGAAAAGCTATCATGAGCTTGATAGATAATCGTATAAAAAAATACAAAAAAAGTTATGACCATAAGCCGCCCTTTGTCCTGATACACTGGATCTGGTTTGATTTGACATATTCTCTATTTCTTGTAATCCGATTTATCTTTTGACCATGGAGATGGGGGTGAAGGAAGGGCAGGTGAATAATGGTGATGATGCAGCGAGTGAAGCATTTGAGTCCAAGGGATAATTAGGCAACAATCTTCGCCCTTGTCACTCTTATGGGAATGTGACCTTTGGAAAACATCTTCTGTCAATCTTGAAAAGTCTTCAAGTATTGGCGAATGTTTTGATATTCATGGTTTTGATTCATCTTCAAAATTAAAAATAGCGACTGACAAAGATTCATAAATGGCGCACGATGAGTAAGCATTTGCAGCAGAAATCTAACCATTTATTTATTGATTTCAGTAAGAGGGACGCATTTTCCTTGAACAACGTTACGGTTTGCACATGTGTTTCTGAGAAAGAATACAGGCTTTACATAACATGAGAATGAATCAGTTACAACAATTACCGCTATACTGTGGAGTTGAGTATACATCATCTTGCCTATCTACATCATGCCTACAGCCCACAACAAACCATTTAATCTTGGCTTATACTTTCCCTTCAAGCACCTCTATTATAAACAACGAATGTGAAGCATATTCAACAAATCACGTAATCTGATTGCGTCCGAGGGAGAAAGAATTTCACGAATCAATGGCAAGAGCCGCACAAGGTTGATGTTGGCTTTTGCTCTCCTCCAGAGATATCTGAGTGGCCACCCAAAAAAATTACAATTATAACACTGAACAACATCAACTGAATTACAAAAAAGTTGTCAACATCTACTGCTGAAATGAAATACGAAACATCCGAGACACCCGTAAAGGGGGCAAATCATGATTTACACAAAGCCAATTGAATGAAAAGTAGCCAACACATCCTTTTCAAGTCCAAAATGAAGATGATGAAATTTGCATTATCACAGCATCTGACATTGAATTCAAAGTTCAGCCCGGCACAAGATAAGGGATCAATTGAGTTTTCACAAGTTAACAGTCAAAATAGCAGACAGTACAAGCAAACTACTCGGAGTTACAGAGAACCACAACAGTAGACAACACTTGTTTCGTTACAGATGAGTAACTTTGGGATTCCCTCCCTGCTCATTCCAGTTTCAAACTATTTCTCAGAATGCATGATGATCCACACAAGAAAGGGATTCCCATTACACCGTACAAAGATCAATATATATGATATTTATTTATCATTATTCAACCTTAACAGTATTCTTTACTACTTTTTTCCAATCAAGATTCAAGATGGGATACAAGAGACATTGTTCATCTACAAAATTATTTCTTTCATTCCATTCAATTCTGTGTACAAAACGAGCCTTTAATGTCTTAAGAATAAAATGGGGAGAACTAGCATTTAAAAAATGATACGGTACATTAACTTACCAAGAGAAGATCCTCATCTGTACCAAAGGCTTTGCGAGCTTCTTCCAATGACTTTGAAGATATCCTCTTATGTTTCCTAAACGAAGTTTGGGGAATATTGAATTTATATATTTATAAAGGCCAAACAACTCATTGGTATGGATGATAATAAAAAAAGTGACTAATTGTTTAGTATAATTTCATTCACCTAATTGCTGAGTAAAAAATCATTTCTTGCAAATTTAACAATAAATCACTCCATACAGACAATTACATATCATGATCATGATCAAATCTTATAGAAAGATAAATTTTAGTATCTAAGTGAAAGAGCAAAATATTCTCTAGTCAGTAGAAAGAGGAAGAAGGTGGTACTTAGAACTGGCAGGATCTCTAATCTCAAACATATCCGCTCCCGCATCATAGCCACATATCAACACGTAGTGACCTGTCAAAAGGCAATTGTCTTCTTAGGAATGGATTACTTTCATAATGCTCAAGAGACGTATGGTCCTGAAATGGGGAGAATGATTGGATCCTCATGTATTTTGAAACTGCACATACTTCTCTTTTATTTGCAAGGGAGGTCGTTGTATATTTTAAAAATAGATCGGAAGTATGTATAATTTCAACAAAAACTCAATGGATTTTTATATGATATAACTTTTAACAAAATTTAAAAGTTTGAATTAATTTTGAAAGTGGACAAGAGAACTGTCAAATTTCAACAAATTCAAGAAAGGTTTTTGTAATTACTTAATCCCATATATTTTATGTACTTCATAAAAACTTCAATATGATATTTATTTACACATGGAGGAAGTTTGTAAACAATATCTTCAATATCAAAAGAATACATTTAAAAATAGTTAAAAGTAACAAAAACAATATAATGGTGGTAACCTGTGTAGCCAGAGTTGTCGCAGAAGATAGCTGGGACTTGAACATCTTCTTGCCACACATAACTAAAACAAAAAACTACAAAAGCGTGTAAGATTTTATATTGCGTGGTGGGGTAAAATTTTGCAACAGTAAAGGATATCAATGAATTGTCATGGATAACCCCAGGTGCTATCTGAACTTGCAATAGCATTATGAGTATAGTTCATTCAGATGATGGGACCAAGCCAGTGAGAGAAAAGGGTGTCAAAGAAACTGTACCTCAATTTGTTGTGGTCAACTAATGCAATAGCAATATATTTCCCAGACAATATTAGACTAGAAATCTCTTCTCCTCTAACTGATCTACACTGTAAAAGATGAAATGTTTTGTTAAAGAAAATCAAGTTATTAGCAAATACATATTAATGAATCCTGAGATCAATACCATAATTTGTGGGATTAATTGATGTTTGTCGGATTTATGTTAGTTTCCTCTTTCAATTTCTGTTACTTATGCCGTATCTTGCATCTCGGGATATTTCTAGATCTAGTGTTCTTGACATGACCTTCCCTGATATATATATCCTTATAATATGAAACATAATAGACTATGCTTGAGAAGCAATTCTGATCTCCTCGTTTTCATATAATTTTAGACAGAAAACATGACCAACCAATGAACATAAAATTCTGCTAGTCAGTTTATTCCAATTCCCATAAATCTGCTGGAAAAATATTAATACTGTAGTAAACATGAAATTCATTTCATCCCTTTTAATTATTATCCATCAAGATAAATGTACTAATGGAAATATTAATTCGTAAGAGGAGTGGAAATTAAAGAATGATCTAATACTACTTTACTTCTTCTTCTTCAATAATTGACTATATGAATTTTTCGGCCAAAAATTGATGCTAAAGGGAAGTCCAAAAAGAAGCACCCCACCTGTATGTTAATTCCAGCCTCCACAGCTTTCTGAAATAGCTTGTCAACTCTCTCCAGATCATTAGGTAATTGCTCCTGTACAATATTGCAAAAACAATCTTTTTATGGTACTTCAAATAAATACATAATGTATGGAACGTATGCCAAAAGCCTAAAATGGTATATCACTGCAATGAAATCAAGACACTACAAAATATATAGCTTAATGGTGTTGAGAAGGAGTATAAGGAAGAAGGGAAATTGGATTTCTTTTCTAGATACCACCGCTAATTAAAAAGGTAGGCAAGATGACATATTCAATGACAAGTAACCAAATACCATTTAGTTGTGCACATCAAAAGAATGTGCTCTTGAATAATATTATGACACCAGTACATCTTAACCACTTTCTATATTCTCTCAAATGAGGGCACTATTATCTTCAATGTATTATGAACTGCTGTGCATGAAAAAACAATAAAGAGCTAGTGAATTACCTTGTAAAATGATTCGACACAATAGTTTGGATTTGCACCAAAAGTTACTGTGAAGTAGCAAAAGCAGACAGAAAACTTCTGTAGCAGATACGCCAAATCAACAGTCCAAATGCTGAACAACAGCCAAGAATGAGACAAGTCAGGAGTCAATTGCATATTTTTATTTTAAATTGTGATGAATGCTCTTCTGATTTAGTATTTACTTCTAAGAAGTAAACACATTTAGAAAAAGTCAACACCTTCAATTAAGTGACAACATAAAGGTACACGAGTAAAACTTAATGAACTAGATCAAAAGCATTTTCTATAATCTTCAAGCATCTCACATAACATAGTAGCTAAGAGTTCTGAGACTGTGTAGAAGAAAAACCTAGTAGTGCAGCATAGCTCAGCCAGTTCTTGAATATCGCAATTGTTGACGCCAATGGTTTTCAAAACCATCAATACACAAGCAAGACCGCAATCCCATGTGTATGATTGGTTTATGTGAGGTACCTATAAGCACGATAGTGATGAAAGAGAGAACATTTGCAGTTTACTGTAGAAACCAAAGAGTAAATTAACTCACTTTAACCGTCTGGCAAATAACCTAGTATTGTTTTACTTTTGGCAATTAACCCATTAAAACTTTCAACATTTGGAAAATAAACCATTCCATTGAAATTTGACAAATTTATAAACACTGTTTAAAATGCAATTGCCTAAAATCTACAAAATCAAGAGAAATTTACCATGAAACACATTTGTCCAAATAAGTTCTACCAAATTGCCAAAAGCTGCAAGAGGTCATTTGAACAGGGTCAAAGCGGAAAGGGGTTATTTTCATGCTAAACTAAATAGAAAGCTGCCATCCAAACATCAGATGATACTTACTTCAACAAATCGTGAGCGGGATAAAGTGGGAGGATGGCAACCTCTGTTACTTGATGGCTGTTGAAACAGGTAGGGATCTATCGCACCTGACATATCTCCTTTTAGCTCCTTTTCATCTTCTGTTTTGAGATTTTTGCTGAATATAGAGTATAGGGGCCACATCGATGACCAGATTGATTCACAGTTTATATGCTACCTGCAGCAGCTTTGGCAGAAAATTATTAGATGTCAAAGATAGGCATTTTCTATTTCTCTAATTACAGTCTTCAGTTTCTAGAGCCTCTGAAAGGCCATGACACAGAGAAAGCGAGAATCAGGTGTTTGAATAACTTAAAAGGTAAATGAACCAAACAAGCTTGGTCAATTTGTGACCTGGATTTTGATGTAAACTCTAGAATATCTAGGATGAAAAGCCTTGACAGTTGACATTGAGTGGAGGGCAACTCCATTGAACTAAGACCCGGCCAGTATCACAAATAAATGAAACCTTTTACAGTAAAGTGAAAATATAAGTTGGTTAGAAAAAAACCACGTTAAGATAAATTTGTCGAAGGATAACACTAGTTTACATGGAAAATGAAAACAAAACGCTGTATCACATTTACTACAAGTAAGATGAGTTCTAGCTCTGGAAACACAATAAGTTGCAGAACTCGGATCTCCATAACAGAAACAAAAGGAATTCTCACTACGAGTTGTTTTCTTTTTGTCTTGGGTTTTCAACAAAACAATTCAAACTAAGGCAACTAGAAAATGATCAAGACAGCAGTGAAACTGATCAATTTTTTTAACCATTCCAACGAGAAAACACAAACAAAGCCCGAATCTTTACGTCCAAAAGTTCGAATTTAACAACAGAAATAATCGTTCAGTGAATTAACCCCCAAAAAAATAAACAAAAGAAAAGGGGAGCCATTGTTGGAATCAAAAGAATCCACACTATCAACTGAATCTAGAAGCTACATCCAATTCGAAGAAAGTCAAGGTATTGGGAATCACGACGGCAGAAAAGCGGTGCGAACAAGAATTGAGAAGGACAAATAGAAAAGAAAAATCGGAGATATTTATTACATACCAGAGGGACGGGGGCTTGTTAAGTAGACGCTTGTCGCGGGGCTGAGGAAGACAGGTTCCGCAGTTAGTTTGGGGCCCTTTTCCATCCTTCTATTTTTATTTCCTATTTTGTGTATGTTGACTATTTTCGATCGTTCGCCTCTTCGCCGTGCGGTGATCCTCTCCCCAACCCCAACGCTGTATTTTTTATAGTAATATTTATATTTATGGGGTGGAATAGAAGGGACTGAATCCCCACGCGAATGCAAATCGTTCAATCACGAGCTGGCTTTCCCTGGCATGTCTAATTTAATTCATTTTAATTATTGAGAAAATTAGTATTATATTGACTAATCTCTAATCTCCAAATTTGATGAAATTACAACCCTTCAATTTTTAATACTCACAGACAATTTAATCTGAATTTTGAGTTAAATTTTGCTATGCCGGCGTGCTAAATTCATAATTTTTATTTGGACGATACCTGCAACTTGTGTGAAAATGAAATGTAGGGGGAGAAGATTGATTTGGGTTATGGAGAAGATTGATTTGGGTGCTGCAACCAGCAAGAACATGGTCAACGACTTTGACTAATTTATGTTGGTTGGGACAGTTGAACTGATTGAGCAGAAGATATCTCCGGCTGCACTACCTTCCAATCAAAGTGGGAGATACCTCTTAAAGAACTGAGATTCATTTAAAATGTAAAATGGGGCCGAGAATTGAACTCAAAACCTCTCGCACACTAAGCGAGAATCATACAACTTAACAAATGCTCATTATGCTCAAGTGCGCAAAAACTTGTTACTAGTTCTTTTATATCATGACAGATCATCCAATGAATATTCTCACTAACTCATAGCTATAGATATCTGTAAAGTGTACTGTATATAATATTATATTTTATGGAATGAAGATGTTTTTATTTGTATACATAAATCTAGTGGATATATTTATTTGCAATCTACCCTTCACGTCACAATCACACGTACCTTTGATATTTAGGACTAGCCCTTTTGTTTTTCTTCTTGCAGTTCTTATAACTAACTATAATACACCTAGTAATTTATCATTGCAACACTGGTCTTGGCTAGGAGAGAATGGTGAAATCCGGCTGCTTTATCTGTGTTGATAGGATATGTGAAGTGTATGTAGCTGTTGCCAATTAAAAGAAAATTCAGGAATTTCGAGGTAAGGGATGGTGAATTTGAAAATAATAGATTGCTTTGAGGGTATAATCCTTCATGTGCTGATGACTCTCCTTTATTGTTTTATTCGCAAAAAAGAAACAAAACTACCTCGATCTTAATTACAACGCGAATAAAAATATAGAGCAACATATTTGTTTTTGGGGTCAAAATTAAATTACATAGTTTGCCCACTTCAACAGTCGAAACAAGGAGAGAAGAGAAGGAGGCTTTTATTGACTCTTGCAGCTTCCGATAACCGCACATCACCCAAAAGCTACACTTGTACATATGTCCATGTAATTTTCACACAACTGTACTTGTCCATTCTCCACCGTGTCCCTTCTTTCCCCAGTAACTCACTACTGAAACCAAATACACATCCATGCCTCCTTTTACCACCAATCTCTGCTACCTATGCTACTTTAACTAGTTCTTCAACACATAGAATATCTGCTTTTTTGTTCAAGCTTTCATCGCATCATCCACTTATATTTCTCTGCTCCAAGTTCCCTTTAATTAATTCTTCTAAATAACATGGTTAATATATTATTCATGCCGAACCTTCTAAGAAGAAGAAGAAGAATCAAGATCCGATCGAATACCTGCTCCACAGGATGTTCCATTTTAACGGTATGGGAGAGCGAGGTCAATAATAAAGTGAACCTGCAAAGGATCATCACTGAAAGTAAGCAAACCGTGCTGGATTCATTACTGTGGTGAATTTTGGGCCCACCTTGCCACCAGTTCCCTCTTGAAGCCCCGTTTAAACTGTTTCCGTTGGGATCATCATCATCCTTATTATCCTTCTTGAACTGCGGATGTCACAGTTTTTTAGTACACAGCAGTTAATAGAGAACATATATCGAGATAGTGACGAGACTTACAAGAAGGTGGGATTCAGTGGTCCGGGCTCTCTGAGAATAATTTTCTTGGCCACCATAGTAGATGGATGAGCTGTAGTAGCTGGGTTCCACTGTCTCATTTATGCTCCCGCTGCTCTGTTTCCCTGAATGAACAGTAGGGCTCATTATAAATGCACAGAGCCTAATGTAACTAGTGATAAATTATGAACCTACCCTGCGTTCCCTTGTTTTTGCATCCGACGTCTTGCATTCTTGAATCTCTCCCTCCGACCTTAAGATGCAAAAACAGTGATTGAATCAGTTGTATAGACTTATCAAACGAACACATGCTATATATAAAACTCAGCTGATACATAAAAGCTAATGAACAACTCTGTTAGAGCTCCTGGTATCAACAGAATATTGCTTTTATCACTTGGAAACACTAGCGTAAAGATCAATAGGACTCGGAAGAAGAGAGCAAATTCATGACCCGACGGGGGCATGCCATATACTTCACTATGCAGAAATCAGAATGAAGGTGAACATTATCGAGAGAAGGCTGTGCGTTTATGAGCTTAAAGTTGGTAGTAAATAGGAAATAGGAAACATACTGTGGAGGAAGGGGGGAAAATGGAGCCAAAGACGGCGGAGGAGGGGGAGTCCTTGGGACCAAAAAGATGATCCAACTTCATGGGGGAAGAACCACTGGGCAGTTGCTTCTTCTTCTTGTCCATGTAGATGGATTGGGAGAGATCAGGAACAAAACAGATGACTGATTAGGGAGAGGCTGAGCTTATGGGTAGCAATAGCATGAGGGTGGAGTCTGCTATATATACACTCTAAGCATGTTCTAGAAATTGCCAAATAAAATAGCACGAGGGAAAGAAATGTGCATAATTTCGTTAGGAATATTTGTAATGATGGTTAAAAAAATATCCAAGATGGCAAAGGATAGTGATGGGGGATGGTATGAGGAGGCCCGTCCTGTGTCACTAGGCAGTTGGTTGGCATTTTGGGGAGCCCCAACAGCTCAGTAAACCTCTCAAAAAAATCTTAATAATTATTACACCTTAATTAAAGACCAAAAATGTCTTCTATTTTTTGACATAATACTAGTACTTTACAAAAAAGGCCTTATAATATTGAAGAGAAGGAGTAACACCGGCTTCATCATCATCATCATCATATCTTGAGCTGATAAAAAAGAACAATTTATCTCCAGGATAACATGTTAATTAATAATGACCAATCGATCTTCACAATATCTTGAGTTTGACAAGATTCGTTAGTTTTAATTTAATAAGTAAGGCAAAAGGGATCAAGAAAGCAAATGCGGAATTTTGCGCCATTATTATGGGATGACTGTAGGGGTTTAATTAATAATGCAGATTCGGTGCTATAATGGATGAGAGGGGACCAATGAATAATTTGGGAAGAGAAGGGCGGCTAATAAAGTGGGTAGAAGAATATATGTGTGGAAGAAGGGAAAGATACATGGTGGATATAAGATACTCAAAGAATTCCCTTTGATTATTCTTTTGGATAAATGAGGATAAGGACTTCCCTTGCAGAATTTCACTACACGGCATAATCAAATATAAAACACCAGTTTGCAATGGGCACTGCGACTCGTGCAAAATGCCTTCAAATACAATTCTCCGGAAGCTTCTCTCTTTAAAGACCCAGCGCACAAAGTCCGAAATGTTCCTTCCTATAAAGAGAGGGAGAGAGAGCCATCAATTAATATGAGCAAGTATATAAAATAATTAAAGTAATGAAAGCATATATTATCTCTTTCTTTCTTTAATAGAAAAAATAGAGTGAGACGAGAAGAACAATTAATCACTTTTGACCTGTGCATCTCCGATCCCACGAATATTTACGACTACATATGAAGTTATTAATCATGGATCGATCGATCGATCGATCTTCTCTGAAAAGACGGCACGTGTATATGTGTGTGTGTGTGTGTGTATTGTCAACCCTACACAACAATATATCGTCACTTATAATATATAATTTCTTTTGGCATTAATTTAGTTCCTCTTTATTTGTGCCTCCTGATCGATCTCCATGATATATTCACCCAGCAATTCCATCATTCATTTGCATGCGATCATCACGCGTTTGTTTTCTTTCTCCGTCCTCTCTATTCTGCCACCCATTAATTCTATTTAATTATTTCTCCCGTTCTATGATCATCTCCCCAAACCATTTCACCGAACGCACCCCTTTGTAAATCTACTTACATGTCAACACGCGAGAGTACAAGATACGCAAGATACATTTGTTCTTCAATGCATCCGACAATAAGTTCATTAGGCTGTTTAGTTTTACTTATATTTGACAGAGATATGAAAGGTGGAATCTTAAAGTCTAGTTGTATATGAATATGGATGGAGGTGCTCATATTATTAAATATAAGGATGGATTACAAGACAAGCCTCAATAAATATAAATAAAAGAGGAGATTATGAATTAATGGAATTTCCAGGGAAGGCAGCCAAGCTTGGAGCAAGCAGCAGCTGCAGAAGGAGAAACGGGAGTGCATGTGGCAGCATCGCAGCACTTGCACACGATTCCCACTCTCCTCCCCCATTCATGATACTCTCCTCTTCTCTTCCATGACCCCCCGCAACCTGCTTAATTAGTTATATATATATTCACTTTATTATTCATCGTTCAATATTTATATACAGAACACAAATCAATTAATAGGAAGAATTCTCACCAGCATGTTTGGATAGGGTTAACACCTGGGTGGCTTCCGCCCCATGAATGAGCAGGAGCAGAGAAGCCAGGACCAGCACGGTCACCCACTTTGGGTTCTCACTTCGCATGTTCTCGTTTCTTTTCTTATTAAGAAGCGATTAATGCCTCAGATTACAGCGCATAATGAGAATGAATATTCATCGAGTTATATATACGCGTGAATATACTAGCTAGGGCTTCTTCTTCATTAATGGATGTCCCGTTGTCACTCCATTTTCCGGATTGTTCAACACGCCATTCAACTTCTAGAGAGTAGAAGAAACCATCCTCACTAGTTTCTTCACGCTCCTCTTCCATCCCCCTTCATCTTTTATCACCCCGACCAATCGCCTTCATTCCCCCGCTTTCTTCTACCCTTACGGTGAGTGGAACTTAATTTGGTCCATTAATAATTAGGAGTGGTTATTGGAATGCATGAAATAATAATGCATCCGTTGTGGAATATCTGTCACGATCACTCACGAGTAAAGAAAATCAGGACTTGTTTTCCGGTTTTCCACGATGAAATTGACATGCAAGTCGTAGGATAGGTTCAAATGAAATTAACCGGAGCATACTCAATAGTATGTATCTTATTATAGTTTGACCAACACCACAACCCCAAGCATACGTCCGTCCCTCTCCTGCTTTCCCCGATGCTGCCATGTCAACATTATTTGTCACCACCACATATAATTGACTGCCCAACAACTCCTGAATCTATGATTCAAAACTATAACATCTAAAGCACGCGCCTTATTCTTGGTCCGAAAATTGTAAAAATAACATATAAGTTCAACAAACTTAGCTAATTGAAGAATAACTAATTTCTTTTTAATGATTCATAATCCCTGTTTTTAATATCTAACTAACGTTTGTTAAAATGTGTTGACATATTGGAATAATATAGAGAAAAGTTAGTTCCTGGTCTTTGATTCTTTATACGTATGCTCAACTTGGGTCAAGATTTTTCTAGTACTTTATCAAGGAATCAATTCCTCCGCATGCTTAGCCTTGTCAAAGTTCATAATTATGAACGAAAAAGCGCCATTGAAAGCAAAAGGTACACTTTTCATGAGTTTTATATTAAAAATTCGTTAAGTGCAATACAGGAGATAAAACCTTTTCCCTGGGATTCAATGTCACAGTGAAATACAAAGCTTAATCAAAGATACTTGCAAACTAAGTCAATCCTATAGGCTCCTCTTCTAGTCCTTATAAGAAGTTTATATTGGTTATAAATATAAAATATATATCCTATATTCATCAATTTTTTTTTAAATTATTTCTATTGATATTCCCTAAATTATAATTAAGTAAGAGAATGAAAGAAGGGGTTAAGAAAAATGATTATGGTGTTTGAGAAAAAAATATGTTATATAAATTAACTTCTATAATATAATCAAATTAGTTAAATAGGTGGTGCATTAAGGATCTAAGAATACTATCTAGGATAGATCTCGGATGGAAATACAATTATTCATTGGTCAATCTAGTGTTTACCGTTTGAAAAAATAGGGAAGATGCTCAAAATGCCCATTTAGGCTACCGCCGCTACATGGGAGGGTAGAAACCGCTAGTAAATGGACTGCGAAAATTTGATTTGAGCCCCTTCCCTCACGTAATACATGCACTTTTACTAATAAAATTAATACGAGTAGCTAGGTTTTTTTGTGGGGGCTTAATTATAAAATCATCAAGGTTAAATGGTAAAAATGACGGTGATATTCCATTGCTTTGAAAAAGTAGTATTAATATTCCAGACAAATAAGTTTTAATTAAATTTAAAACTCGGGTAAAATGTTAAACCGTTATTGACAGAATCTTTCATGTTTCGCTTAAATATTCCAAAAGATCAGAAGAACAATAATGAGCGGAGAGATGGGTAGTTAAGCGTAAAGCCAAGGAAATTTGACAAGATTTCTTCCAGAAATCTGTACAGAGGATGAAGGAGCAGTGCGCATAAACTCCTAGGGGATTTAGAGTCTGTTTGGTTCAACCCCATTATAAGCCTGCAATGGTATTAGTGATTTTATTACCAAGAGGAGTATGTTTGGTTGGTCTTTAGTGTGGTAATATTGTTTACTATGGTAATGATGATTATCAAATTGGTAATCCCTGTGAAAAAGTCTCATTTGCCCTCAAATCTGATCTGTCCTTAGTTTCATTCATCTCCTTCCTTCTTCCTTCTTTATCCCCCGCCCACACCAACCGCACCTCCACTCCCACTGCCGACGAAGACTTGACCATCGTGCAAGCCGCCGCACCCACCACCACCATAGTCTCTACTGCAGGATCATACTTCTCCAACTTTATATCAACCACCGTTTTCCCCGCCGCCGTTGCTGCCTTCGCATCCGCCGAACCAGACCCAGTTCCAGCTGAAGCAGAATCCGGTGAACCAAGCCTTGTGATAGTGGGGTCCATACCTGTTGAGACCCATCTTGAGCCTCCAAAGAATCCGCATCCATTCAAGCTTATTTGTTCGACGCTATTTGGGTGGATTGAAGCAGAGGAGCCTACTAAGTAGTGATCTGGAAGTGGGTTTTGAGATGAGATGAAATATCTTTCTTACAAGAAAATGAAGACTTGAGCTGCTGCTATAGAGGGACAATGAGAGGATCAGGGAAATCTGCCCCAATCCTCACTTTGGGACGATGGAGCAGGAACATAAGAAAGAAGAGTAAGACCCAGGGTCACTAATTCAAGCTCCCTCCATTTTAAGGTATTAATTGTATTTTAAAATAATTCAAGATATAAATTACACCACTAAAATCTAAAATTACTATGGATGGTGGACCATCTTAACATAATTAATATTAGTTTGTAAAGTGATATATCCCAAACATCCAAAGACGTTTAAAACAAAAAAGTTTTAGAGTTCACCAACTAGTTTTTGTTTTTATTTTTTTTCACTTTCTCTTCTCTTTTTTCCCTTTATCTCTGATCTTCTCCAATAGCTTCACCGTTCATCTTAGTTTGCGTCACTAGGTCATCATCCTCTAGATCTTCTTCAACTCCATCATCGTTGCTTGGGTCACTAGTTGGATCGTCGTCGTGTGGGTCGCTCTTTCTGACTAGATCTCAATCAGTTGTGGGTTCTTTGTTCTTCTGTTATCGTTGCGTGGGTCATTCTCTACTTAATTGTAATTGTTGATGGTGGACGTGGAGAGAAAACATATGAGAAAAAAAAATAATAAATATAATTATTTTTTTATAAAATCATACTATTTTTAATAATTTATTAATAATAATTTTTTTTTAAGTAATAATCATCAAAACACTCATTTATTTAGAATCATTTTTTTTACGTAAGCACCAAACGGCTGTGTTCAGAAAAGGAATTCACCATCCACCCTTATTCTCATCACTACAATTCAGAACGCACAAGCCAAGCTTTTTTATACGTAGAATCATATCGTCCGAGTTTGGTGCGTTATGAAGAAGATGGATTGTGGTTTGGCAGTTCAGGTTGTGTGTTGATTGGGAATTTGAATCTCGCAGATATCGGGTGTCGGAAACATGGCTTACAAAGTCGACCATGATTACGATTATCTTTTCAACATCGTGTTGATTGGGGACTCCGGTGTTGGAAAATCCAATATCCTTTCCAGATTCACGCGAAACAAATTTTGCCTCGAGTCCAAGTCTACCATTGGGGTTGAGTTCGCTACCAGAACATTGCAGGTTTCTTTCTCTCTCTGTTTTTACAAAACCAAATCTCATCAAATTCGTAATCCGGCTAAACTAGAGTTGTTGGGGCTATATCGTTTTAGATATGACTGAAAATTCATCGTGTAAGATATCGATGAAAGAGCATAAGAAATGGTGATGTCATAGAAATCTCTGTACTATATATGAGGATATAACACTTCTTTTCACCTCATATTCAATCAGCATTAATGGAAATGCATGTTTGTGTCCTGGTTATTGGATGGGAAAGCAACTACTATGGTATGAAACGAAGCAATTAAGCAAGATATTTTACTGTTAGATGTTGTTAATTAGAGCCTTTAGTCCTTATTTATGTGTATTACTATATTGTTTCGTGAATGGAGAATGTTTGTGACGGACGCAGGTGGAGGGGAAGACTGTGAAGGCACAGATATAAGGTACACGGCTGGGCAAGAGATACAGGGCCATCACGAGTGCCTACTACAGAGGAGCCGTTGGTGCATTTTTGGTGGATGACATAACCAGGAGGTAAACATTTGACAATCTACAGAGATGGCTTCGTGAGCTAAGGGACCACGCCGACTCTAACGTCGTTATCATGATGGCAGGAAACAAGTGCGATCTCAACCATCTCAGAGCAGGGGCTACAGAAGATGCTCAAAACTTGGCCGAGGGGGAGGGCTTGTCTTTTCTCGAGACCTCTGCATTAGAGAAGGCATTCATGTCTCTAATACCAAAGCATTCTATTTGATATATATCAGATCACGAGTGAAAAAGCACTTGTGCCACAGCAGACATCTAGACTTCCTAGCCTTTCTCAAGGGACCGCCATTCATGTCTCTAATACCTCGGCTTATACAGACAAGAATTCAACATGCTGCTCAAACTAACACCGACGAAGGAGGCTTGGGGAATGGTTGCTTGATTCCTTTGGCCATATTTCTGTCTGTTTCTTCCGTGAGACATGAGACGGATCTCTAGTCTTTATCAATCTCAATCCAAACTAAATACGATTGCTTCAAATATTCATCTTTCTCTGATTTCTTCAAATATTCATCTTTCTCTCTCTTTGTATTTTTCAGATCAATTTAGATGAAGGGTGTTGGTGATTAAACTTTCTTTTACGTAGAAATATGACGTATGGTTGAGACCCTTTCAAAGTGTAGCCTCTCATCATTGTACGCGTGTCTATTATAATTATCCTTCATGTTTATGATATATGTATATTGCTAGTTCTAATCTTTCTCTTGGAGAAGTATTTCATATTTTTTAATTAGTATTAGTCTCTTTGTAAAATCAATGAAAATTTATTAAATTTTTTCCCCAAAGACATCGCCTCTGTTGTTTGGAAGAAATAAGTGGATTTAATTTTTGGATAAATTTAAGATTTTAATACCAAGGAGTGTTAGTGCAGGTTTTGAGTTTTAGGTTACGTAGAAGATATTCTTAAGAGAGTTACTACTTAGACTTAATAATACTTGAATATAATCTAATTATATAGTTATATATATATATATAAAGAGATTTAAACAAGAGTTATGTTTAATATAATAGTTAGTTCCTCATTATATGACGAACTAATGTTCGAATCCTCACTTAAAAATATGACCATATTTAGTATTTAATAATATCTTAAATATAATTACCTTTCTAATAAGAGGATACCTATGTATGCTTAGGAAAGAAAATAGAGGTTTAAGATTTTAGTAAAGAATGGTTTTGAGATATTGTGATAAGTTTTGATACAATTAAAACGTCAATCAATTTTAATCACCTTATTTTCTTAAAAAAATCAAGACAGTGGGGGGGAGGGGTGAAAGACATACTGCTTCAATCCATAATGATACTTGGGAAAAAAAGTTAATGATGATACATATTGAGTATTTGATAAAAGCACGTGTTGCAAAATAAATCACAAGTAATAACTGGAGTATTGACATGCATGAACCTTAGTTAAAAGAGAATTAAAGAAAAGGGGGAGGGTTGAACCAATGCGGCTCCTCCACTTGCGAGTCGCTGTTGCGGTGGGAGATAGTTAAATTGTTAATTTCCACATTGATGCTCAATAATATAATATATACAGCTGGGATATTCCGATCCTATCAAATATTCTCCGATGGAGCCCATCCTCTGCCTCTGCGCTCACTGAAGCTTTCCTTCTAAGATCAACCTTACCCTCACGCCTAGGGGTGCCCAAAGTTATCCCGTTCTGGGTATCCCAACCCGGTCTTTATAATTTTAGGACGGGTCCGTCCCGTCTTGAAAGGGACCGGGCTGGGACACTATCGGGACGGGACAAAAGGAAGAACGGGAAGGGACGGGTCTCGGCCCGTCCCTCGGGAATCCCGTCCTATCCTAAAATATTTTTTTTTAAAAAAATATTAAATTATCGTATCTTTCTCACTCTTATATAGATATTTTTATTCTTATACAGATATTTTTACATTGATATTTTTATTCTTTCTTATTATTATTTTTTTCCTTATATGAGTAAGTTCTTATTTTCTATTAGGGAAGAATGTTGGTATTTAGAGGAAATTATTATGGCATTTTATATAGAATAATTTATTGAGATAATTTTATTATAATATTTTTTTTTAAAAAAATAAATCGGGAATTCCCGTCTCGTCCCGAACCCATCTCAATCCCATCGGGATCGGGACAAATTCGGGACGGGATGTACTGTATCGGGACGAGATACGGAATAGAGTTATCCCGATCCTAACCTGTCCCGTGAACAGCCCTACTCACGCCTTAACCCCTTTCTATCTAGCTATCAATCAATCTAACTCCACAGAATCACCTCTTTCATACTACCCCTACCCCACGTCTGCTTCACTCCCACTAACCCAGACTCATACGACGCCGTTTCGTTCTTCCTCATACTCTCATTCCTTCAGGATTTCGCTCTTCTTTTGCCCAAAAATATTTTCACAAACAAGTATGGCAAAGGCATCCTCTGAATTGTGCTAGTGCTCGATTACCGCGGCTCTTAGTGTCTTCTGATCCTAATCAAGGTTCATAATTCATTCAGCCGTTTATTGTTTCTTCGAACTCTAGGGCAACGCTAATTGTTTTTATAATTATTTTTTAGATAAGTTGGTGATAGGAGGTTTAGGAAAAGAGAACATGTTAGAAGGTTGAATTAATTAGGTGATTAGTGTTAATCACTTGGTTACTAGATGACCCTAAGTCTATATAAAGGGTCCTAGTCTATAGGTTAAGTGTGTGAGATTATGTAATTTTCACCAAAATGAAGGAGAGGGTAACTTGGGTCTCTCCTCAAAGTCCCCAAGTGGGGTAGGTTTATCTCCCTCAAGTGAGGGTAGATTAGAGTGTAAACCCAAGTGGGTTACCATGATTGTATGAGCATATAGCTCATGAATAATACATATGATTCTTCATCTTTCTTCTCATTATTTCTCTCTAATATTATTAACATGGTATCAAAGCAGGCTGTATTATGGACCTGTTGTGTGTAATTCTTGATTCTCCACCACAGCCCAAGAAGTCCAGTCTTGAAGCAAGAGTCGCCCCAGCAACACCAGCATCCACGATGATTATTTCTGCATCTCCCGCATCCTTGGATTCGCATTTTTTCCATTTTCTGTAACCTCAACAAATCCACCGCAGTTTACCCTTCTTGATTTTGAGAATTTCTTCCTTTTCACGGCAAATCTAGAAAACTCCGCTCTCAAGATCCAGAAGGTTCTGAGAGGGTTCTTGGCGAGGAAGAACTTGAAGAAGATCGCTGCTATAAGCAATGAGGTCAACCAAATCGAGAGGGGGATGTCAGATCATGAGACAATCGATTTGATTCGGAGGGATTCTCGTGAGAGGTTGAGGATTGCAAGAAGTCTTGCAAGAAAAGCATCTCATGAAGTCCTGTAGCCCACAATCACAGCTAGAAATTCTGCAGATTCAACGCAAGAAGTCTTGCGACAAAACACAGCGGTGACGACCAGATCTACCATACTTGCCGCAAGAAAGTCTTGCGGGAAAAGCGTCTCAGGAAATTATGTTGCCAGCAATTATAGACCCTACAAGATTAGGGATAATTTTCAGGATCTTTGAAATCCTTCCTCTTAAAGGATTAGTCGCTGCATCGGGAAGCTCTGCTACCAGAATAACCACCACAGACAAAGTTCTTTCAGTCATGTTTCTGCTATCATGCCAAAATTGATGCTCAGAGGGTCTATGGCTATGCTCTTTATAAAGATGGGAGAAATACAAAACTACCCTCTCCTTTATAGGGAAACGCAGAAACGGACCACAATCATCAAGGATATTCATGTTTCCCGGACAACGAGAGGCAAAATCTGTGTGTGACACAGATTCAATTGAGAAACGCAGAGAGTCGGAGAGAGATGTCAGACCTAGACAGGCAAATAGAGCAGCTGAAGAAGTGCGAGCCCCTCGAGGAATTGGAAGTGAAGGCTCTTTGTCTTAAGGCCATGGAAATCCTCATCGAGGAGAGCAATGTTCAGAGGGTCGATGCTCCCGTCACCATATGTGGTGATATCCATGGACAATTTTATGACATGAAGGAGCTATTCAAAGTAGGAGGTGAGGTATCCAGATCGAATAACACTCATCAGGGGGAACCATGAGAGCCGTCAAATCACGCAGGTATATGGATTCTATGATGAGTGCCTTCGTAAATATGGATCAGTCAATGTTTGGAGATATTGCACTGATATATTCGACTATTTAAGCTTGTCAGCTCTAATTGAAAACAAGATTTTTAGTGTTCATGGTGGTCTATCTCCTGCAATCTCTACATTGGACCAGATACGGACTATTGATCGGAAGCAAGAAGTACCTCATGATGGAGCCATGTGTGACCTCCTATGGTCAGATCCTGAAGATATTGTAGATGGATGGGGTCTAAGTCCCCGTGGTGCTGGTTTCTTATTTGGTGGCACTGTTGTTTCTTCTTTTAACCATTCCAATAATATAGACTATATTTGACGTACCATCTCATTTTGTTGGTCTTGTCCTGGAGAATTGTGATCTTCCATATGCAAACTATGGACACGTTATCTTAGGTGATCCTTCGCCCATTTTATTTTATCCCATCAGCAGCACTGAGATTGCTGTAATTTCTCTCTGCATGAAGGAGGAGCATTGGACAGGATATCTTGAGCTCTATTTTCAGAGAGAAGTGGCAGCAGCCAAGACTGGAAAATTGTCAACATCAAGAAAGTTGCAATTACTGTATTCATTGAAGAGAGAGTTTTTGAAGAAATTTTCATATTGTATTTTGTAAAATGAAAGTAGTTTGGTTTAATTCACCTTACTCCCTTGTATGTTGTGTTGGCAAGTTGAACACTTAAAGTTAAGGGGTGTCAACTTGAGCGGGGGTGTTAGAAGGTTGAATTAATTAGGTGATTAGTGTTAATCACTTGGTTACTAGATGACCCTAAGTCTATATAAAGGGTCCTAGTCTATAGGTTAAGTGTGTGAGATTATGTAATATTCACCAAAATGAAGGAGAGGGTAACTTGGGTCTCTCCTCAAAGTCCCCCAGTGGGGTAGGTTTATCTCCCTCAAGTGAGAGTAGATTAGAGTATAAACCTAAATGGGTTACCATCATTGTATGAGCATATAACTCATGAATAATACATATGATTCTTCATATTTCTTCTCATTATTTCTCTCTAATATTATTAACAGAACAGAAACTGGACATGCAAACGGAGGCCAGAGTTGGTGCGTTGGTAGAAGGGGGCCAGAGGGGTATCCATCAGAGTCAAGCGGGTGTTGCCGTCGATGGGGCGGTTAGGAAGTTGGCGCAGCAGCGGCAGCAGCAATCTCAGATTGGCCCTATTCCGCAGCTTCTTGCTGGCGGCTTTGCAGGCGCTCTTAGCAAGACATGTACCGCGCCCCTTGCTCGACTAACCATACTCTTTCAGGTTAGTATTCATCGGTTTAATGTGGATAAAAAAGATACTTATTGGTATTTTTCAGCTTGCTGCGTGACTTGTTTCTATTTTCCCTCGTGTTCTCTTTGGTACTTGGCTGAAATAGCCCGTATTAGTTTGAGGGATGCTGTATAATCCGTAGACTTAATGTACTTTAACGTTTCCTTGCCGCATTATTATTATTATTACTTATTAAGGGACTCTCTCTCTCTCTCTTTCTTCCTTCCTTCTTTCTTTTCTTTTCTCTTCTCTTTTTCTCTTTATTATTTTAATGGAAGAAATGTTGGATGGAGTATATGTTGTGGCTTGTGAGTTTGTCTGGGCCCTTTTCAATTGTTTCCGCGTTTTGATTTCAAGGGAAGCCATTAATTTAACTAAAGAAAAAAATACGATTAAAGGGGTCGGGAGGGAGCAAACAATGAAAGCTTCTGATGCTTGTTCATTCGTCTTCTTAAAGAAAGAAGGACGATTGCCTTATGATGAGCAGTGATGGGGAAATAGTTATTGGTTTGACAATCTCTTAGTGTCTGACTGGACTGGACATCTTGACACGAATGGCTAATGCTTGTGTGAACTGGTAGTATGTGTTTGGGGTCAGGGGCCAGTCTGCGTTCTACTCAGTGCGATGGGAACTGGTAGAATTAGAATTGGTTAAACAGTTTCTAAGGCCTCTATCTGGTTTTCTCTGGCATGCTAGGGCTATGTTTGGTAGGACCATGAAAAGGCAAAGGTAATCAGGGAAAATGAAGCATGGATTTGTTATGCAATGTCTATTATGTTTTTGCTTTCATTATTTTTGTTTCGTTTTTTAGGGGGTAAGAGGGTCATTTTCATTCATGTTACCTTTCCTTTCTCGTAACTTATTCATCTTTTAATTATTGCTTTCAGGTTCAGGGTATGCAATCCAATGTTGCAACCTTGAGAAAGGCCAGCATATGGCATGAGGCTTCAAGAATTATCAATGAAGAGGGATTTAGAGCTTTCTGGAAAGGAAATCTGGTTACAATTGCTCACCGTCTACCCTATTCCTCAGTAAACTTTTATGCATATGAGCACTACAAGAAGGTTGCTATTATTTCAATATTTATATTTACAATCCCAAGACTATAGTAGATGGTGTAATTGTATTTATGACTATCGTTTTCCACGGGTTGATTGATATGTAATAATTCTTATGTCTACAGTTTCTAAAGATGCTGCCAGGACTCAAAAGTCATAAGGATAATATCAGTGCAGACCTTTGCGTACATTTCGTAGGTGGTGGCCTGGCAGGAATAAGTGCTGCTACAGCTACTTATCCATTGGATCTCGTGAGAACACGTCTTGCTGCTCAGGTAAGGTTAAGTGATTAAGATTTTGGCTGTGCTTTTTCCTCTTCTGCCACAATCTCATTTCTTCTCCCATTGGGCCAGTGTGCCTGGCCTCCTGCTCTATTCTAGATTGATGACTGTTTTGTGCCTGAGATTCGGTCCAAGTTGATGTAATTTTGCCCTCTCTTAGTAGTATAATAGTATTTCTGAATATTTAATCTTCAGTCTTCTGTCTGGTCTTAGTCCCTAAGATGCTTGGAACCTTGCATGATGTAGACTTGGTATTTTTGTGTTTTGAAAATGGAGCACATACAACGAAAGGAAACGTTTACTTAAATTTGGTCTAATGAACTGTTCATGTACAGGTAGTGGTTGATTATTTTTGTATTTGTATTTTACTTAATTAAATCAAGCAATGTTAATATTTACAGACAAAAGTTATCTACTATCGAGGAATTTGGCATGCTTTACGAACTATCAGTCAGGAAGAGGGAATTCTTGACCTTTATAAGGGACTTGGAGCTACGCTTTTGGTATGTTGGTATAATCAGATTTACTGCTACTTAAACTGGATGATTTCTCTAATGCATCATTAACTTCAGCTCTGTTGCTTATGCAGGGTGTAGGGCCCAATATTGCAATCAGCTTCACTGTGTATGAACCATTGAGATCTTTATGGCAGTCAAATAGGTAATTGGTCCATAAATTGATTTAGCAGGTTACAGAACTCTTTTCATAATTTGATTAATAATTATTAATTAATTAATAAGTAATATCACTTCCAGCATAACCTCTTGTCTATCATCTTGAACATCAGGTCCAATGATTCAAGTGTCCTTGTCAGTCTGGCCTGTGGCATTCTTTCAGGCATTGCGTCATCATCAGGTGAGTGATCTGAAGGCATTTTTATTACTCACATTTATACTTTTATGTGCCATTGTCAACGTTTTTATGTAACATGCTTTTTATTAAGGTTTTGATAATATTCTATTCATTTATGCCATGTATTGTCTTGTGTTTATTTCTGCTTGTGATTACAAATACCATAGGGATTCCTGATAGTGCGATTAAAAATTTTCTATTAGCATTTTATTTAGTGTTTTGTAACTCTTCATCTGTGTAGCGTCACAATACTCATTTTTAGAGTGTGTATCAAATGTTTATTAGACGTGCGATTAAACTTAAGCATCTTTTGGTTAAACTGATGAATATGCCTGATAGTGCGATTAAAAATTTTCTATTAGCATTTTATTTAGTGTTTTGTAACTCTTCATCTGTGTAGCGTCACAATACTCATTTTTAGAGTGTGTATCAAATGTTTATTAGACATGCGATTAAACTTAAGCATCTTTTGGTTAAACTGATGAATATGCTCTACCAAAGGATGTTAAAGAATTTAATGTGTATAGTGGTTTACTATGCTTTTGATGCAGAGAAAGAGGGTCTGGTGCAGTAGCTGCACCAAGTATCTAACCAGACTGACCCCTGGAACCAGAGGCCAGGTTGGAGTTGTTCTTTGTATGTCATATGAGAATTTAGTAAGGAGGACAACAAAAAAAAGCCTTTTTCCTATCTTTCTTTAACTTTTTAACTGTAAAGATCTTGTTGAAGTGTTCATCTTCCCAACTTTTATTCTATGACATGTCTCCCCAAGCTATGCAGTGGATTACAACATGGGGTAGCATTACTTGGATGAACCTATAAGGCTTTATCGTTCCCTCAATTGTCAAATGTGAGAGGTGTTCTCTTTCTGGTATGCTTCTCACATAAGCTCCTTCACCTGACTGTCAGATGGGTATCAGAAATTCTTGATCATGCATTTCTAAGTAGTGAGCTCCACAATAATAGTACTGCCTTCAGCATAACTGTAATGATGGTAATAATAATAACATTTAAATTTAGTTACTCATGACAAAAGTAATAAATAAATTACATTGTCAATTTAGACATTAATGCTTACTTTTCTCGGGGGCCACTCAATTTGGGATAATGTTGTGTCCAAGGCTGTATTATATGCACACTGGCTTCAGGTATCAAGGGTATTTATGCATATGAAACCTATCAGTGCACTCATCGAGTTTTATTTACCCCTTTCCTTGTTATGATGCTTTTATGGATGATTTTTATTATGTGTTAATAATTTCTGTGGTTATAAGATCTATCAACCATGGATTTCTTGTTGAGATAAGTTCATCAGAGCATATTAAGCTGCTCACTGTCTTTTTATTTTGAGATTTTTGTCTGTTAAGTGCTGCAGCTTTATCAGAAACGTTGCATCATTGCCATTAGACCCTCGTGCTTTTTTGAGATCTTTTGGTTTTAGACTTGGGTGATTTATCTGTATTGGATGATGAAAATTCCATATAAAAACGATTCACGGTCTTACACCAACCGACCCCATTTTTTAAGCAAATTCATCCGCGAATATTTTATGATGCAGCAACATTCCCTTTGGATCTTGTGAGGCGAAGGAAGCAGTTGGAGGGGGCTGGTGGGCGAGCCCATGTGTATAAAACGGGCCTCTTTGGGGTATTTAGTCACATAATCCGGAAAGAAAGCGTGTGGGGCTTATACAGAGGAATTTTGCCTGAATATTACAAGGTGGTGCCTGGTGTTGGTATCTGCTTCATGACCTACGAGGCACTCAAGGTGCTTTTAGCGGATGTTGCTTCCACTTAAAAGGTGTATTCATCGGCGAGGATTGAAGAAAGCTTCATTTTGATTCATGATTTCGCATGGTGGTAAAGTGTGCGATGCTGCTGTGGGAAATACACTTTTACACTGTACAGATACGATTCTTTATTACATCCCCAAGCTTGACGCAACATTAAAGATTACACTCTTATCGATTCCTAGCATATGCTCAGTTTTGCTCAAACATTTTTCTCCCATCCGGCGGCCCCCAATGAAAAAATATAATGGAACCATTACTCTGCAGCTCTTCATAGGTTATCTTGTTTGCATCCTCTGAGAAATTGATAGATATTGTCTACAAGTAAATTTGGAAGAGGAGTTTCTGTGCTCGGTCGTATAACCTCTCATCATTACACTTGTCATATGATTTAGTCTATTATGTCTTTAAAGTTGCAGTTTGCTCATCAGGCTCATTACATTGACACTGAATACGTCTTTAAAGTTGTAGTAATGTTGTTAGTGGACTTATGTACTGAGCTCTAAGTTTTTGTGTAGTTATCTTTTCTATATGTTTTTTGTAGCCCTTGTATTCTCCTCCCCCACACCCCCACACACACAAAAAAAAAAAAAGAGTTGCCCTTTATATCCTTTTGTGAGGTTTCTGATTTCCCAAATTTTTTAGGCTGGACCGACGCTGGGAGGGAACGGTAGTTGATTAATTGACAGTTGTCTATTGTATTATATTTTTTTTATTTAAAAACATTAGAAGTGTTTTTTTATACACAACAATTATGTACCCAGGCATGCTTGCGTGGGAGAATGGCTTCTTGAGTAATTTTAAGTGGACTGTTTTTTTAGCATAACAAAGGCCATGAGTGATTATTTTCATTCTGACGAGTATTTGATTGCGACAAATATTTGTATTCAAACTTTTTGGTTTTCGAGGTGAAAGCCATCGATGCAAATAAATTGGATGAGTATAGTTCATGCATAATCCTCATGGTGTCACTTGAATAAGGTTTAATTTTCGCATTTGAGCGAGTCATTTTGATAATTCTTATAGTAAACGAGTCATGAAGGTGAAATTGCTTTTTCGGGATTCATTTTATGTTTAGTGATCGGACAAGCGTCTGTTTACTTGGTCTTCATAGTAGTTTGCTATCCCCCTCGCTTTTAAGCACATGCCCTGTCAAAAAGAGAAAAGGGGATGATGACTAAATTATGCACCCAAAAAATAAGATTGACCCACTGGCCCGCACTAGAGCTTCTATGCCACCCCGGAAAAAAACACCCAATCATAGATTCTTGGATTGTAAGCTCAAACTCGCATGGTAAGCAAAGTTTTGTGCCTCACAGTTATGTAAACCATGTACTAGCTTTAATTTTTCCCACATTCTTGCGTGCATCCAATTAGTAAATCCCACTTGGAAAGGGCCACAAGTTTGGCCGAGGCCGAGGCCGACCCCGTTAGAAGAAAATAGGAAAATGACACAAAAGGACTATAAGAATTACTCATTGGACAGAATTACCATGAAAAAAAAAAATATAATCATTAAAAATTTTAAATATCATAAATTTATTGTTCCTATATTTAAATTTTTATTATTAGTTATTCATTGAGATTGATAGGTAATTAAGTCCCTTATTTAATACCTTATAATAATTCCCCTTAATCATTTTAAAAGAGCATGAATTTTTTAAATAACATAGAAGTTCCAAAGTTGACACACAGCTCTTTTGCAAATATTGAAAGATGAAATTAAATATCTACCACTATATTAGTATTATCTAAAAATATAAGGTGTTGAAAGAAAGAAGCCGCGACGATGTCGTTTTAATCCTTAATTTGTTCCGCGGCTCGCTAGTCACGACGCCGTGCAGGCGCTGTAGTTCTGGGCTTCAGATATTACAGGCGCATCTGCTATTGCCACACTAGTCCAACTTTTCTATACCAATCCGTTCCTCACTTCCGAGGGAATTCCCTTAATAAGAATATTCATCGACAAAATCGGGCACGCCCAAACCCCAGAGAGGCATAGAGAAGGGGTCTCCGAAGGGAGACTTCCAAGAACGGCGAAGGGAAAAAGTGCTTTCAGTCTGAAACACTTCTTCCCCACCTTTTGATATCTCTGACAGGGTCTCGTTGGTCTCTCCCCTTTTATTTTCTTGGGTAAGAAAAGTTCTTTCGCGGAGGCCAGGATCCGATGACCACACAAGGGCAGGTCGGGATTGACCATGCTGTGCTCGATGATATAATCAGACGGCTCACAGAAGTCCGATTAGCGAGACCCGGAAAACAGGTTCAGCTTTCTGAGGCCGAGATCAGGCAGCTGTGTATTGCTTCTAAAGATATCTTTGTCCGGCAGCCCAATTTGCTTGAACTCGAGGCCCCCATCAAGATTTGTGGTACTCTGCGTGAATATGCTGTCACCCTATTACTTTTTATTTTTTAGGCTTTCAGTTTTTTAACTGTTTCTGGACTATTTAACGTTTCACTCTGGGTCTCTTATAGATTTCCTCTTTGATGAGGTGCACCTTCCTACGCTTTGTCGGGTGTAGTGGTTCCTTTGGAACTAGGCTTATCCTTTTTTAAGCCGAAAAAATAAGAATGCTTGTTTTGAACTTCAAAATTTTATTTTAGAACTAAGAGGAGTCTAACATTATGTATATATCACCTCCAAACTACAACTCTGAGACAGGACATTGCTAGAGATTAAAATAATATATTTATATATGTGGCCTCTTAACCGTTCTCCTTTGCATGTCACAACTTAAAACTTCAGAGTGTTGTTTGTGGGACTGAATATTGGCATTGTGAAAAAAATCTGATTCATACGGGTATTTGTTGGGTGTTTATGAAGATACTTGTCGTTATTTAGGCTACTCTAGAATCATTCGCTGATGATGCAAGCAGAATCGAAAGTTTCTGCATGTTTCATGATACATTCTTTTCTTTTGGAAATTCATGCTGTAGATTGCTGACAGTTCTTATGTTGAATTAGGTGTCTTTGTTGTTTGTAATGACTCTTATGATTTGGTTGAAATTGTTGCTGCCTTTTCAGGTGATATTCATGGACAGTACAGTGATTTATTAAGGCTTTTTGAGTATGGGGGTTTTCCTCCTAGCTCTAACTACCTATTTTTAGGAGACTATGTGGATCGTGGGAAGCAGAGCTTAGAAACCATATGCCTTTTACTTGCCTATAAAATCAAATATCCGGAGAACTTTTTCCTTTTAAGAGGAAATCATGAATGTGCTTCCATTAATAGGATATATGGGTTTTATGATGAATGTAAGCGACGGTTCAATGTGAGGCTTTGGAAATCCTTTACAGACTGTTTTAACTGCCTTCCTGTGGCAGCCCTTATAGATGAGAAAATATTGTGCATGCATGGTGGCCTTTCCCCAGACCTTACAAGCTTGGATCAAATTAGAAATCTATCCCGTCCAACTGCTGTTCCAGATACAGGATTGCTCTGTGATTTGCTTTGGTCAGATCCTGGTGGAGACGTGAAAGGATGGGGTATGAATGACAGAGGTGTTTCATACACCTTTGGCCCAGATAAGGTGGCCGAATTCTTGGCAAAGCATGACTTGGACCTGATCTGTCGTGCACATCAGGTCATTCTCTGGATTATCTCTTTAGCTCATTGATGCCATTTGTTCCCCTTCCCTAAGAAAAAGATGATGCCATTGATGCTTTATTGGAAACTGACATTATGATTTTTACTATAGGTTGTTGAGGATGGGTATGAATTCTTTGCCGACAGGCAACTTGTTACAATTTTTTCAGCTCCTAACTACTGTGGTGAATTTGACAATGCTGGTGCCATGATGAGCGTGGATGAAAACTTGATGTGCTCTTTCCAGATTCTTAAGCCTGCAGAGAAGAAAGCAAAGTTCATAATGTCCAACAAAATGTGACGGTTGGCACTTTACTATTTCCTAACCGGATATTGTTGCTTTTGTTTTTGGTGTGGTGCTTTTAGGTGTATTGATTGTTCATACATCCCAAAAAATGGCCAAAATAATGAGATATTATAAGGTTCAAGACTTAAAGGATCATAATTGACTCTATTAGCACGCAAGCTTGTAATTCTAACCAGAGTTGGGCTACTGGGTGAATAACATTTAAATATATTTTGGCCTGATTTTGTAAATATATAGAAGATATTGCGAGTAAAACGAGTATAGTGCATGTAGTTGCTACTTGCTTGGCTATATTTTGTTTCAAGTGATTACATCTTTACACCTTGACGGCTTTTTAATATCTAAATGGCACTTTACTATTTCCTAACCGGATGTTGTTGCTTTTGTTTTTGGTGTGGTGCTTTTAGGTATATTGATTGTTCATACATCCCAAAAAATGGCCAAAATAATGAGATATTATAAGGTTCAAGACTTAAAGGATCATAATTGACTCTATTACGCAAACTTGTAATTCTAACCAGAGTTGGGCTACTGGGTGAATAACATTTAAATATATTTTGGCCTGATTTTGTAAATATATAGAAGATATTGCGAGTAAAACGAGTATAGTGCATGTAGTTGCTACTTGCTTGGCTATATTTTGTTTCAAGTGATTACATCTTTACACCTTGACGTCTTTTTAATATCTAAATGGATTTTCTGGGTTTGGTTTCTTATTCTAATTTATGAACTAAATTCATTAAATAATAACATGCTAATGCGCATATATTCTCCTGTGGTTATTTTTTTCTGTTTTCGTCTAAAGGGATAAAACATTTTCTTTATTCTCAGAGTTGTTTTACTTTCATGGTTGCTAGTTAGCACTGCTTTGGCTCATTAATTGTTTTACATCACTGCACACATTGGCGTTTTTTTTTTTACTGTTAACAAGGCAGGCCAGAATGCTTGAATACAGACCCAGTTATTGTTAAAGCGTATTTACTCTGTAATGTTTCTCAATTGTGGTGTGAGGTTACTTCGTTTCAAACCACTAGATCATGGGCCTCATAATCTCTCTTGTGCCTTGAATTCATAATTAAAGAACGCTGTCATTTACTCTTTCTCTGATGTTTTTCCCCTGGTGCAGATTTCATCACCTATATGTTGGGGAAAGGTCAGATTCACCTGTAGATGGCCTGGTCTCAAGTCCTATTCTATTTTGAAGAGATGCCAAGCTAGTTTTATGATTATTATATAGTTGGGCAGTGGCCATTACGTACTAGTTGTAGGATACGGCTTGCAGGATGGCCCTAAAGTTAAGAATTGAAGCTCCTTTGTTTTTTATATTCCTGGATTGTAACTATTCTATGGCTTAATATGTACATAGATATGGTGTAGATGGGCAATGAAAATGACCTTTGCTGCGCTGGAAGGTCTCCTGAATAGTAGACTCCGATGGAACAGTTTGTGTTAATGATTCTAGCCATGGTGTTAAAACTGTCATTCCTGTTTGTTCTGATTACATATTGGGTTGCAATTGTGTGTGTGTGTAATGTATTGCATGAAATTTGAGATAAATCATACTAATAAGTAATAATAGTGTGGTTTGTTATAAGATAATGACTGATATTGATGATGATGTAAATACCGCGTCACCATTCGCTAATTTGAGAGCAGTGACCTCTTGTTTGGCGGGAACTCGGATGAAAGAAGAATGTCCAACGGAATTAAGACCTTTGTATGTCATTTTCTGGTTGTCAGACAGCAGGAGCCATGCCTTCTGGATTGCTGGATCTGTGCAGCGAGAATATATAAAGCAAGATAGAATTTTGCTTAAAGTTATAATTCATTTTGCCATGAAGTCTTGTGCATTGGTTCCAGTTAGAATCGAGCACCTTTTTTCTTCGGAATCATCGAATCAAGCTCCATATATTGTATTTAATCGATTTCGTTGGTATGCCTAATTTTGCCACACAAAAAAAACGATGATGAAATGGAGGGGGTATATTAATTAATTTATTTTTTATATAATAACTAAAAATATCTGGTTTGAAAGAGAGGAGAAAATAAAGGATGCAAAATAAGCTCATGTGAGCTGTGACAGAACAGTAATTTTGTTTTATTATATTTTTATGATTTTATTATATTATTATTTTTATTATTTAAATGTTATAAACAGACTTTTTAACTTCTTTTAACATTTTAAAATGATCCGCGCTCAATAAAAAGCATGAATACATCAATTATAAGAAAAAAAATATAAAATTTATAATGTTATATTTTTCATAAATTGTGGTGAACGGTAAATATCTTTTCAAAAATCTATTCCATATTTAGAAAAATAAGTCTATAGAAAACCAGACGGGGAGATGGAAAGTTGGGGACAAGAGTCACGCTCAAAAGTCAAAAGAATCTGCTAATTAACACGAATTAATTGTACAGTCTGTTATTAGTTACAACGTGACAAAACTAACATAATCAAACTAGACACGTGCCACAAGAAGCTGATAATGTTTCGCCCTAGATCCCTTCACCTCCATAGAACATCAAAATGAATTTGGAAGCAACAGATGAGAAGCACTGGCTCTTCAACTTTTATGCAGCACACTGTTTCATTCAAGCAAACTGATCACGTTTCGCCGTAGATCCATTGGATGACTCTGATTTTGCCGCGTCCTTCCATTCATTCCCTGCGCCGCCATGACACAGAAATATACGGGTAGCTACGTGCTAGCGAGTTACTCTTGCCGTATTACCGCTATTATTAAATGCGCAGACCGAGATTGTCATATGTCATTGTTGTTTCGGACTTGACGCTATCCTTCTCCCATCTTTCAACAACCAATCTAAGGCGCAATCCCCCACAACAGACAATTCATTTTCTTTCCTCCCGAAGTTATCGATCCTTCATTCTCAATCCAACCTCCCATTTTCACTTTACCCATAACTCTCTCTCCCTCCCCTATCTGCATCGCCCGGATTTACAATTCACGCAACTTTCCCCCACATTTTTGTATCAAATCAGCAATCGTCATGGCTCAAGGTATTCCCTACTCTTCGTTTATATTCCCTTTTCTCGCGCTTTTGGGGCTTCTTTTTAGGGTTTTGTGCATCAGCTCAAGTCAACATTTTGATTTTCCGCTTAGCTCATAGCCTTTTCTTTTTCCCTGCACTTGCAAAAGGTGGCAACGACTCCTTAAAATCTCCGTATGAAAAAGCATTGGATGCATTGTCGTCTTTAATCACCAGACGCACTCGTGCTGATACTAGTAACATGGGGGATCGGTTCAGCCTGCTATTCGAGTACTTAAAGGTAAACGATTTGCGAGTTGGACTAGAAAAAGTCTAGCCGGTGATGTTCAAAATCACGTGCTACTTTTGCTACTACAGCTGTCGCTTATTAAGCTGATGTTTTAGTGTTGTATAAATTTCAATAGATGCTAGATTTGGAGGAGCCAATTTCAAAGATGAAGATCATACATGTTGCCGGTACCAAAGGGAAGGTATTTTCATTTCCTCTGCTCGATTCATTTTAAAAAGAATGCACCTGTCCTTTGTTCCTAATTACTGCCTTCAGGCTTGAGAATCTCACCGCAGCTTTCCAGTTCTAATTTACACATGAAGTTTGCTTCCACTTTTCATGATACAAATTACTCATTCAAATTGCGTTTTCACAGGGATCTACATGCACGTTCACAGAATCTATATTACGTAACTGTGGTTTTCGGACGGGGCTCTTTACATCTCCTCACCTCATAGATGTTCGTGAAAGATTTCGTTTAGACGGGTCAGTACTTCACATCCACTTTCCCTTTTATTCCATTTATTTTTTATTTTGAGCCCAACACTTTTGTTTCCTTTATTTTAATCCAAATAGTGATATGTAGGATTTTTGCATGGGCAATTTAAAGTTCTTTGCTCTACATATGCCTGCCCTGTCCTGTCAAGTGGGCATGATAAGGTGGCCAAAAGGTGCATGAATGCCACTGACTAGTGATTAAGCATTTGAATTCTGCTGATTTTGTAAATAAGGGAATAGTTTCATATCATCCTGTAACAGAAGTGATATTCTTTTTCAGAAGAAACTGGCATCTCCTAAATCGTGCGCCTATTTGCTTTTGCCTAATTATTAGACCTACTAAAATCCATTTACATTGAATTGGAAATCCTTAATGCACAAAGTCCTATGACTGACCATTTTTCGGAGAGTACAATTGCAAGTAGGACAAATTGTCAAAATAGCTAGGATTATCTGATTTACAAGCGCTATTCTTGTTGCTTCTGCAGTGTGGAAATATGTGAAGAGAAATTTTTAGCATATTTCTGGTGGTGTTATGATAGACTAAAGGTATGTGTAGTGCATTATCAGTCAATCACTTTTTAAGAATCTGAACTGGAAAATCATTGGGACGTGGGAAAACCATGTTCTCCTTTTCCCCTCCCTATTTTAATTTATTTTGAAGCACAAACTAACCATTTTTGAATTGTTTTTTGAACTTTAGCTTTACATTTCTGTAAATTAGCGTGCCTAGTTAGACCGACAAAATAGATATTTCCTCCTTGGACTTTTGAAGCTTAATTCATTTTATTCTCCTGAATTGTGGCATTCATTTCTGAAGATAAGTGGTTTCTCATTTGGGTGGTCCATAGGAAAAAACTGATGAAAATGTTCCAATGCCTCCCTATTTTCGCTTCCTTGCTTTGCTTGCCTTCAAGATATTTGCAGAAGAGCAGGTTAGATTCCTGTGTTTTAGTTATGTATGCAATCTTTGTCCAACCTATTTCTATCTTGTTGCACCCTGTTAATGAAGAATAGTATTTCTTTTCAAATTTTATTCAGGTAGATGTTGCTATAATGGAGGTTGGATTAGGTGGTAAATATGATGCAACAAATGTGGTATGTATAATTGTTATTTCAACAGCAATACGCTGGTGTGCTTGATTATTAATACTTCCTACGAAGAATATTTGTGAACAACATCATGTTGATGAGCTTATATTTCAGGTTCAAAAACCTATTGTGTGTGGCATAACTTCCCTTGGATATGACCACATGGAGATTCTTGGTTAGTATTTTATGTTGTAAGGGTTGCTTGTTAATGCCAAGCGCCCAAGCCATTGCTAAATAAAATCATGAAGTAGTTTGAGAGATGGAGAAGTACCAATTTTTATGTAGATTTAATATGTATTGCACATACAACAACGAGAAACAGAATAGCCTGTAGTCTCATTTTCAAAACAAACTAACGGGAGGTATTTATTGTTATAACTTGTAAATCATGAAAGCAAGTTGACGCTTAATGTTGACATAGGTAATTGGTGAGATTTGTTTCCCCTTTGTAACTAAAAACATCGAGAAATCATTTTTAAGTGCCTTTATTTATGTAACTGTATTCCTATTTGACAAGAAAAGAGAAAAATTAATACTTTTAGAAGCTGCAATAATATAATTGAAGTGTTTGAATAAGGCTGATTAAGTTGCACTGCCACTGATTCATTCAACCAGTTAGGCTTACTTCCTCCTGCTGCATTTTATTAACAGGGAATACACTTGGAGAAATTGCCGGTGAGAAGGCTGGTATCTTCAAGGTATTATTGGAGCAAATAATTTTTCTTTCAAAATCCTTTTAAAGTCAGTTTCAAAAATCTGTTCTTTTTACCGCAGCTTAGTTGTTGTTGCATTTCTATTCTTATACACTTTCCCATCTTTCCTTGTAGCATCAACAAAATTAATTTCTTTTTTAGCTCTTTCTGACAATTTCATTTTATTTACTTATATTTTCTATTTTGATGTAGGACTGGGTTCCAGCTTTTACTGTGCCTCAGCCTGATGAAGCCATGCATGTACTTGAAGAGAAAGCATCACAACTTAATGTCGGTACATTCTTTCATGAGGCTATCATGTATAAAATTAACTTTCAAAGTCAAGCGAGAGAGCACTGATTGGCATGCTTGTTTTGGATTACAAGCATGCATATTGATTTTGATTATTGGTTAAGTTGTGTTGTTTTCAGACTTGCCAACCCAGACCAAAACTCATAGACAAACGTCACCGTGTATTTTCTTTTATATACTTGATTATCGAAATATTTCCTTAGATGTTCATTACCATTATTCGGTTTTCCAACGTATTAGTTCAATTTTACATTGTAGCTCTCCTAATACATGTATTTAACATTTCAAAAGATATTTGAGGGGTTGTCTTGGAAAGAGGAAAATGTCCTTCCATGGTTCAACTTGTTATATGATATGTAACTATAATAAGTAAGAGAAATCAGTGAGGTATTAGTTGGGGCTAAGTAGGAGAGATTACCCTTAGTAGCTAAGGGCTATATATAGGTGGCTTTGGACTAAATGTAAACAGGCTTATGTGAGTAATGAGAAACGGATTCATCTGTTCTCTCTCCCTCCCCCCCCCCCCCCCCTGTTTTTCCTATCTTTCTTACACATCATTATACTCATTATATGATATGTAAAATATAAATAAGCAATTTAAGTAGTTTTATTATTTTATTAGAATTAGTATTAGATATTCTATGATATTTAATTTAATCGTGTCTTATTCTGTGAACTTTACATTTGTCAACTATATTTTGAAATCCACGAGGTACATGCGTCAAATTCATTTAGCTGTCTTGGCTTAGCTTTCTATTAACTTTTTTGTGTGTTGGGGGGGGGGGGGGGCGGCGGCATTTTGGAGCAGTTTGATTCCATAATCAATCATCTAAGTAAATTTCACAAACTACAGGTACCTCTTCGAATAGCACCGCCTTTAGATGCCAAGTTGTTAAATGGTTTAAGACTTGGGCTTGAAGGTGAGCATCAATATTTAAATGCAGGTCTTGCCGTTTTACTATGCTCTACATGGCTGAAGAGGACTGGACATCTTGAAGATAGCTACTTGGAACAGACTGTAAGTTCTAACCATGAAAAGTGATTCTCATTACACCCTTTTGTTGCATTGGTTTTCCCCTTGCTTTTTATTGTACAGTTGGAGTGATTCATTTATCCACATAAAGCAGCACTCATTGCCAGAGCAGTTTGTAAAAGGATTAACGACTGCAAGTTTACAAGGAAGGGCTCAAATTGTTCCTGATCAACACATCAACATTGAAAGCCAAAATGAACTTGTCTTCTTTCTAGATGGGGCGCATAGTCCCGAAAGCTTAGAAGCATGTGCGAGGTGGTTTTCGTCTTCTGTTAAAGAAGACAACCTGGACCAGACCTTGTTTCATCAGAAGCCTGATGATTCTAAAATTTCTAATGAATTAGTGAGTTTGCATTCTGGTGAAAGAACCAAGAGACAGTCGACACAGGTAGAGTACAGATTTTGAATCCTATTTTTTGGTAACTGATATTGGAATTGGATGTTTGACAAGAATAAACTGATAAAAGTCATAGCAGTTGAAGTTTGAAATATGATGGTAAAATAAAGTTTGGCTTTTGGTTGAAGTAATATTTATTCAAACAAATGAATTTCTATCTCAGATACTAATCCATTTTTATGTTTCTGCATGATATCTATTGCCTTTTTTCCCTCGGGTCCTTTCTTAAATGAACTTTGCTAAACACTTCATCAGGATTCAGGAGAAGTGCCCATGATCATCTTTCTTGTAACGTTTTAAAGAATTGAAAACTCATTAGTGGGGAATAAATGTACTAATGTAATGAACATGTTTATGCTTTATTTTTTATTTTTGTGGTTTTTGAACTGAGATTGTTGTATTACTTGCAGATATTAGTGTTCAATTGCCTGGCAGTAAGAGATCCTCAGTTGCTCCTTCCTCGCCTGATGCAAACATGTGCTGATAATGGTGTGTAATCTCTGGATTTTGATATAATATGGTTACCCATAATTGCTTAACCTAACAACCCAGCGCTTGCACGACTCAGGAAGAAAGTGGCTTTCTCCACCATTAATTCTGCAATTATTATTTCAGTCACATTACCAAACAATGCACCTATATGGAGAATAAGCAATTAAAAAGTTTTTCCTGCAGGTGATCTTATTTGAACTAGAGATTTATTCTGTCCACTGAATAAAGAAAAAAATTGAATTGAAAATGTAGGTGTGTACTTCAAGAAGGCGCTTTTTGTACCAAGTTTATCAGTGTATTACAAAGTTGGATCCCATTCTTTAACACCAGCTGAATCTAACGTTGACCTATCGTGGCAGTCCACTCTTCAGAAAGTGTGGGAAAATCTCATGCAAGGAAACAAAGGTATTAGCTGACTGCATACAAGATTATGTCAATCAGAACTAAAGTTTTTGTATCTGATGATTTTTATGTGCTGAAAAAAATTATAAATAAATGTGACATGTCCTTTATGCTGTCTATTTTGTAAAGTTGAGTTTGTTGTGTTGGAGTGTGGGAAAAAGAAAGTCATGGATGATTTCCCAAAATAATCAAAAGTAAGGCAAGGTTAAATTCCCTTAGATCTAGGCTGTGTTTGCAGTGCGTTGATTTGCTAGCTAAGAAAGTTCTGGGTCTAGATCTATGTTGCCATATGTTGTACCAGCATTTTGGAAAGAGACAAAAGGGGTTCTACTGACCCTGGGCTGATGTAATGTGACCTGTGGAACTTCTGTATCCATGTTTATGTGAAGGAGTAGGAGGAATAAAGGGTCTAGAGAAAAAGGAGTTGGGATGATGACTTATTGTGGATTCTGGTAATTTGTTTCTTTGGGAGTATTAGTTAGTGATGCATCTATTGTGTTACCGTTTCTCTAAAGCCCTACTTTAGCCATGTTATTGCTGTGTAGAACATAAAGCTTAGCCACCTTTGGTTTTTGCCGTGTCATTAAGCTGCCTGGTCATTCATTAATTGACTTTAACGAATTTAATACGTGTACTTTGTCACTGTTTGACTTTGAGACTCACTACAGGATGGGAGAATGTCAAGTTTTTTTTTTTATTATTATGGTTATGTTTGATAAGTAGAGTGTTAGATTATTTCCTGACTTTAATCGGTTCTCTCTCCCTTTTTGATGGTCATATGGATTGGTAGGAAGTGATGCCAAGAGTACATATGCTGTTTCTGATGAATTAAAAGAGGGTATGGAAATGAGTACCAGTAATTGTGAACATAGTGCAGTTTTTCCCTCATTGCCGTTGGCTATCAAATGGCTCAGGGACAAAGTGCAGCAAAATCAGTCTGTTCGTTTTCAGGTAACATCAATTATTCTGCGGAATTGTGAATATCTGATATTGTCGAAGAAGCCAACTGATAGACTGCATGCGGAATGAACAACATTTCTACAGATTGCGTGTTAAATATAAATGTGTGGGATTGCTCTGCATTTTGGGTTATATATGTGCCAGATGCAGGATCTGACTATAAATTTGCCTGCTTGATCCCTCAGGTTCTGGTAACCGGTTCTTTACACCTTGTTGGAGATGTCTTGAAATTAGTCAAGAAGTGATTTGTCGGTCTAAGTCGTAGTTTCCTTCAAGAGGAGTCCCGCTTCGAGCTGTGCTAGTGTTCATGACAGCATACGCGGATGAAATGGACAATTTCTATCCATTACCAATTCAGTCAGCACTGTTGGTTCTGGTTACTGCTAAGGGTGCACATGAGGTTTCTCCATCATCATCAGGCCGGTGACTTTGTTGGGTGACCTTTCTCAAATTTCTTGTGGGTGTAATTGAAAAGGAATTTATTGATTCAGAATTTCAAATGCATGATGAGAGATAATTCAGTTAAGTGGGTTCTTCAACACAGTTGCCTCAAATTTCAGCTCTATGGATATCTGGGCAATGTAGTTATAGTTTTCACTGTTGGTGTTGGCTTAGCAATTTTTCTTTTTTTTTCTTCTCTTTTCTCTTTTTAAGTGGCATCTTTTGGGGAGTAAAATGTGCTGTTGTTTGCTCACTCAAGTCATTCCCCACTCTTTCTGCTCTTAAAGTTGAGGCTTAAGTATGATTTTGTGACTTGGCAAATTCTTTATGAACATTTATCTGGTCGATCTCGTAGCATGCCTACTTATCCTTTTTTCCGGGGAAAAATAGGCATTTTAAAATAAGATAAATTACTGTCATCCCATGTTTTTAAAATAAATCAATTTATGTATAGGTATGAGATAAAGGGGCACATGACACTTAAATTTCGAAAGATTAATTTAATCACGGATAGATCTTGAAATTTTTAGTGAGCTAGGAGTTGTGAATATTAATTTAAACAATAGTAAACATAGGAGTTTTAATCCCAAATCGTTAATATCAGCTTTTAAGACTTAAATATGTGATTTGCTGATTTGCAACGAACACTCATATTCACAATTACTCTTTTGTTTGCTTGATATATTTACAATTAAGTGAATCTATATTTGCAAGTTATGTTTTAGTAATTTTTTGTTTGGATTTAACAATTACTCCAATTATTTATGGGAAAAATGACAGAAAAAATTCTAGAAATAAATTTCAAATCATGTCTACTAACAATAATTGGAATGGTATTAATAACACAAAGTCTTATCTTTTGATATTTACTATTTTTTAGAATATTTTTTTTGTCATTTTTCCTTATTTAAAAAGACATTTTTAATTGAATCAGATTTAAAGGATAAAATCCTCTATTGCGCCTTCCCGTAATTCCCCCTATAGGGCGGGCGAGAGAGGGTCATAACCGTC
The DNA here is from genome assembly GCA_037074615.1 of Leucaena leucocephala. Taxonomy (NCBI): domain Eukaryota; kingdom Viridiplantae; phylum Streptophyta; class Magnoliopsida; order Fabales; family Fabaceae; genus Leucaena; species Leucaena leucocephala. Next base: position 146,160 of record CM073517.1, on the reverse strand, counting down.
CCCACGCTCATTCCACGAATAAACTATGTGGTCCTGGCAGATGAATCCTCACCATCAACACTCAAATCTCATCCGGGCAAGGGCAAGGGACTATGCCGCGATGATGGCATAGAGGGAGGGAAAAACAAAAAAGAAAAAAAAAATTCCCCGAAGTACACGAGTTCCAAGGGCCGTCAGTGTGGGTTTGCGGAGCCCAATCTCCATCCGATCACGTTACCCTGGCTGGGAAGCAAGGCCCTGCACTATACACTCAGACAAAAGTTCAGCAAAAACCAGAATCCAAGCAAGGAAAGTCAGAGGAGCCTCAGAGGTGAGCGGAGCGAAGAGCTATTCCCAAAATTCCCGTTCCCGAATCCCGACCCAGGACCTGCACCGGGGACTCCCTCGTCTCTCGTGTCATCTTCTAAGTCCCTCTCAGGAATTCCCCATTCACTTTTAAATTTCATAGCATCCATGCCTTCATCTCTTTGAGCTACCAAGCTTCTGTGTTTCTCCCTACGCGATGGAGGAGTCCTACACCGGCCTTCCCACTAGCCATTTGCTCGGTTCAGTTCCTGTTCGTACTTTCCCCTCTTGTTTCTTTCTGTTTCTTGCTTATTGACTCTGATTTTTATGCTCCATTAGTTTGTGCGCGCTCATATTATCATATAGGATAACGAGATAAATGAACTGATCTGATGGTTTTAGTGTTGGACATACTTCATTATCGCAAAATCTTTCCTCTTTGTTTCATTTCTGACAAATTGAATGTGCTCAACTGGTCAATTTTAAATGCCAAACTCATGGATCGCCCTCTATAACTTAAACCATCACAACCTTTTCATTATCTTTTTCATGTTCTTTCCTTTTTTATTTTTTTTATAAAAGAATGACTGGTCTTTAAAATCTTATGGTTTCATTGAGTACAATAACGATGCCATCGAGAGCGGATTAGTGCTTCTCAGACCAGCGCTGTGGTCCATTTGGCATATCTTTCCCTGCGATATCTTTCTTGGTATGTCTTTCCACAGTTTGCCCCGATCCCTCTGTTGAGTTGCCCCGCTCCCATGAAACTCCCGGAAAGTTGATATCTCACCTTTTCTTTTAGAGATAGTTACGGCTCACAAAAGAAAGGTTCGGGAGATGGCTTTCGCATACCTTCTTGCTAGAGAGAAATTGCCGCATACCTGGCTCTCTCTAGGTCAATCAATATGTTAATGCATTATTTTTCTTGTGCTTTCTTTTGCGAAGCCTGATGCAGTCTTAAGGTTCAGTTCTTCCTTTCATTGGCTTGCTGTCCTTTCTGACGGTGTTCAATGGCCGCTCTTAGATAGAGAAGGTCATGTAAAATGGGAAACATAAGATATCGTGAATAACGGGAAGAAGGGGTTTACCTCCAAGACTGATACATATTAAATGGAAACAGCCATCTATGAGTTGGAGATGGATGTATGTGTTAAGTATATAACTAGCAAGCAATAAGTGTTCGTTATGTCAGTTTAGGGAAAGGGAGTTTCAGTCCCACGTTCTTTTTGTTGTGTATTTTTAAAATGGGAATTATTTTTAGCTGTTTGTTGAGTTTCAGTCCCACATTCTTTTTGTTGTGTATTTTTAAAATGGGAATTATTTTTAGCTGTTTGTCTTTCAGGTATTTATTAGTCCATTACCGTTGCTTCTAGGACCACCAATATCAGTTATGGCTGCTCATATTTCACAGACATTAATAAAGAAAATGAAAAATCTTCCTGGAAATATGTCTTACTTTCTTAATTACAAATTTACATCATAACTTCAGTTTCCTGAAATAATTAAGTATAAATTGTACATGACCCCTATTATGTGTAGATAACCTCCTAGCCTTTGAAACTTGACAATAAATCCCTTTAAATCTATCAATTTATTTAGATAACTCCTTTATTATTAGTTTATCTGTTACTTTACTAATTGCATGTAACATGACAAAGAGTTCATCAGCACAAGATTTAAAGTTTAGGAAGTTATGTGTGTTTAAGGGGGTTATGACAAAAAAACAAAAGAAAAGAAAAGAACAGAAACAAAAAAGTTTAAGGGGATATATGGCTAATGATGTATCATACCGTGTTAGTGAGATAATGAGCTAATTAACGTCAAAGGGGGTTATTTACAAAAATTTAGAGGTTTAAGGGGATTCATTATTAAATTTTAATGATCATGTTTGCACATGGCTCAAAGTTCAATGAAATTTAGCCGATAATCAATAACAGGGTTGCTTACAGTCAAGTAAACTATGGCCATGTTTTAACATGTGAGATATTCCATTAGTGGTTTACATGTTCACTGCCTTTTAAACGTGAACTCCATATGAAAGTAAATTAGTCTAATTCTAATCCGTACTTTTTTCTTGGTATCCCTTGATTTTTTTATTGGCTTATCCTTATTTCTGTTTCATGCCTAGGCTGTCATAGCTGAAGAAAAGAATACCACAAACCATGAGGGTATGAAGTTATACCAGAGTTTTTCCTTCATGTGTTAAGATGTGTATGATTTCCTGCTATTAAAGTTTTAGTTCTATACTGCAGTCCCTGGAGCAAATATGCAAATATTTCCTCCGAACAATGGAGTAGACAGAGGAAGGGGGGGATATCAAACTCTTGGAAGTCCAACTGGTATGATCCTCTGTAAGAGCAGTGATTGGAAATCTTTTTTGGCTTGTTTTATTGATGACTTGACTGAATAATGTATAACCTCTTTTTTCTAACCTTTTTGTTACCTTGGAATATCTTAGCACATTTTAGCTACGATGCTTGTTTTCTTTACAACTGATGTGCTTTCTGAGAATACTATTAGAAGCATGTGAGGATATGCTTTTAGAAGATCCTCATGCTTATAAAAAAAAAAAACACGCACAAAGAGAATTAATGATTGCAAAATAATATACAGTCTGAGTTTATGATATTATCTTTGGTGAGGATAATTTCCAACTGATTTTAGACCATTTGTCATTTATATTTTCATTTCATCATTAACTTCCTTGACATCTTTCTGGCTTTTCCATCCATGCAGAAGCATTTGAGCAACAGCCGGCAAACAACTGGAGAGGAGTCTTTAGTATCTCATCATACACACAGTATTTCAATGTGGACACAGATCTTGTCTTGAACAGATTGATAAGTTCCATGAATCCAGTTGCTGGAGATTTTTTTATCAAGATAGATGCTAACCCTGATTTGTGAGTTATGCTTTTTAACTCGTGCTTTTATATGTTTGAGTTCAGTAGGGGGAGAATGAGAGATGTTGCTCAAGATTCTGAAATTACATTTGGAAGGTTATGCCTGGACGCTGTACCATTGACAGTTCAACTGTTACCATAATATGGGAAATACTTGGACCTAGCACAAAATATGGCTTATAATTCTTTTGTTTTTTCCCCTTCTCTGATTCCTTTTATTATATTTATCTTTCTGTTCTTTTTACCAATGCAAAACGAATCATTTTTCTGACCTGTGTTTGAGCAAGTGGAAGTCATGTAGGTGGAGAATTATGAAACTGTCTCTTGTGAACTTAATGCATGCTTGAAATTTCATGGTTCAAACTTTGGATATTTGGCCTGATTTTTTGGGGTCAAAATTAGATCTGATGTTTACATCCAAACCTTTCTGCTAACAAAAAGGCAGAACGTGGATTATTATATTAAAGCTGTGGAAATAATTATACTTATTATCCAAGCAGCCTTGGAAAAAGATGCTGAATTATGACCTTAAAATCTACTAATCATAATGTTACCTCATAATTGTGATACTGCAAAAGAGATACAGCACCTCTAGGAAAATATTTTCCTTCCCTTCCATTTATTTTTCTTTTGTTTTCTTTTAAATGATTGAATACAATCCCAATAACCTTGCACATATAATGAGTATCTAATGGAGCAAATCTTTTCTGTTATAACAGATACGGGCTTATATGGATCTCAACGACATTGGTTTTTGTTCTTGCTTCACTGGGAAATCTTGCAACGTATCTCATGGAAAAACAAACGGATAAGAGTACTTCATGGAGCTTTGACGTCAGCTATGTCAATGTGGCTGCATGTTCTATCTATGGCTATGCAATAGTTGTTCCACTGGCATATTACTTCTTGCTTCAGTATATGGGTTCAAATTCTAGCCTTATTCGGTTTTGGTGTATGTGGGGGTATTCCCTTGCCATTTTCATCCCATCCTCTGTGAGTTTGTGCTTTCTCCAATTCAGCGTATCATTTTTTTTCCCAGACTTTTTGTGTTATTTTTGGTGAAATATCATTGAAAAATATTAGGGAGTGTAAATACATGCATACTAAGTGCAAGTAAGATCGCATCATTGGAGAGGAGGGCCACCGCATTTCTTCTATTTTCTGTTCGTCACAAAGCATGGCTTATATTTACATGTCCTTTGTGTGCCATTAGAATTTGTCGTTTGACTTCCAAATTGAGCCTTTACCAGTAGCAAAAGAGAAGCGTGATCATGTTTCATATTATTGTCTAACGCATAATTCTTTTAAAACTTTTCAGTTTCTAATGCTCATCCCTGTTGAGATTGTCCGGTGGTTCATAATAATCCTTGTCGGTACTGCCTCAGCTAGCTTTGTTGCCATGAACCTCAGGTCTTATGTAGGAGGAAGTCATGTTTCGGTTATGATAATAGCGGCATTTTTCTTACAAATAGCTTTGGCGGTCTTCATCAAGGTGTGGTTCTTTGGATGAGCTTAATGTGCCCTGACTGAGAAGAAATCCCAAACCACTGTCACTCTAAGCTTACTCAATAGGTTAGTTTGCTTAAAAACAATGAGTGGAATTTCCCGAACAGAATGGGTTTGTGTTTTGGATTTGCTAATATAGGGGAGAAAGAGTGACGGAGTGGGGCAAAGTTGGTTCTGCCGTTCTGCAGTTCGTCAGTATATTTTGTTCTTTTACGTGGAAAGGAACAATATTTTGAAAAAGGAGAAAAAAATCGGGGGTAATTTTTTTTTTTCTTGGGGCAGTATCGGTGTAGTGTTTTACCTCTTGAAGCTATCTTGCATCCATGTAAATGTGTGATGTCTAGAGAGGTGTTTGATTGGCATGGGATGCGTCGCGGTTTTCTTTTTTATATGCTCCCACTCACACATCCTTGTTTATCCTTAAGCTTCACCCAAGAAAAATGAAGAAACAAATTATATTTGAAGGCTACTATTTATTGTGATAATATAATGAGTATCGAATAAAATAAAGTAAAATAAACAAGAAGGAATTACCCTTTGTATTTAAAAGCTACTATTTATAATTTTATACTGAAATAATAAAGAAATAGTAATTATAATCTTAACACCAATCTCACAAATTATTACTTCTATTGAAATAAATTAATCGGCCACTCAACATTCTTTCATGTCCTCTTCATTATTTGTTTCCATTTAATCGTTGGGTACTAGTTTTTGGTATGTTTGGCGGTGGCAAAGCCAATGATATACTTAATCTCCTCAACGACCTCTTTCATGGAAGGTCGGTTCTGCCTCCGCTCCTCCAGGTATCGCAGAGCCAAAAACGCCAAAGCCTTCGTGGGGTCCACTTCCAAAGCGGTGGCTCCATTCTTCAACTCTGCATCTATCACATCCATCACCGTCTCCTCTTCCGCCATCCTTTGCACATATACCGCCAAGTTTACATCATCCGCCTCCCTGTTAAAATCTATGGGGCCGTCAGAAGTTCTAACAGTACCACCCCAAAACTATACACGTCGCTCTTTCCGTCGGTTGGTAATTCCTGCAAGACTGTGGATCTAAATACCCCAGCGTGCCCTGGGCGCAAGTTGAGATATGGCTCAAATCTGTTTTGGCCAGCCTCGATAATCCGAAACCTTTGCATTTAATTTATTATCTAACAGAATGTTACTGGACTTGACGTCCCTATGGTATATCGGAGGCACGGCCGAGGAGTGAAGATACGCCAGACCTTGTGCCGTGTCGTGAGCTATTCGAAGGCGATGAGACCAACTTAGAGGACCCCGGCCTTTTAGCATATTTCGGTTTGCAAGTGATCCAGGAGAGTCCCGTTCTCTACGAACTCGTACACAATCATGGGCTGCTCTAACTCCACGCAGCAACCCAGCAGACCGACCAGGTTACGGTGGTGGACTTGGCATAATATGAGCACCTCGTTTAGGACTTGGTCGGTGATTTTGGCGTTCCCCAGTTTTGCGCATTTGACTGCTACGAGGGTGCCGTCCGGGAGAACGCCTTTGTAGACTTCGCCGTAGCCGCCGGCGCCGAGGAGGCGGTCTCTGGAGAAGTTGTTGGTAGCTTTCTTCAGTTCTTTGCCCGAGAAGAGCTTTGCGGCTCTGCGCGCCCACACTTGCGTTCAGGATCCCCTCTCGCTCTCATCAGCCGTTTGTGGACAAGAACCGCAATAATGGCTACTATCAGTGCTGCGCAAATCCAGCTCGTTAAACCTGCGCATATTGGAAGGAATTTAACAGGAGGCCGTCAATCTGAAAGCGTTTCCCAGCTCATAATTTACATTAAATAGTTCGTGACGGTGACGGTGACGGTGACGGATCAGTGCTTACCTGCTATGAGTGCAGTTCTATCGGAGCTGCCGCACGGATCCGGACTTTGACACGTGATTTCTGAATCGTATAGGTCAAACGCAAAAAAATTGGCCCACTAGTCAACGCCTCTAAAAAAATTTGTTGAAAGGGAAAAGGAGGAAAAGGAAAATGACGTAAACAAAACGACTCACTTTCAGCGCACACCCCTAGAATAGGGTCCCTCCCGAGGCCGGGGTTACAAAAGCACCGCTCGACGCCGTTTCTAGTTAGGTCCGGCGCGCAAGTGGAGTGCCCGCCCTCGCAGTACCCCTGGGACCCACAGACCGGTTCTTGTGGCGACACCCATTGAATTTCGAGGCCCGGTTCAGGCCACCTGCTCAGCGGCAGAGACGGGTAGGGTGCTGTTGAGGCGGATGCCGCCGTGGATCTTATAGGTGGTGACGCAGGCGTTGGGTAGGAGGGAGGCGGGTCGGATGACGAGGCGTTGGGTTCGGGGGTGGATGGAGTGGATGGGGTAGGAGTTGTTGAGGGTGTCGAAGAGGAGGGAGCCGGAGCTGCAGCGGATCTTGTAGGAGGGGTCACCGCAGTTGGGAGAGGTGCTGAGCGGGTAAGGGACAGAGGAGTTGCCGCAGTTAGGGCAACGCGTGAGGGACATTCCATAACCGGGGCATGTGGGCAGCGCCGTGGTGAAGAGGAAGAACTTAAAAGAGGGCATTTCCATGAGAGAAATTCAGACAAGACGTTTGTGGGGGGCCGGGCAGTGGTAGTATATTTATAGTGCTAGGAACCCAACCCCTGTACTGTACAAGTCACTATCATATTCATAACATGTCTTCCCTTTCCTTGTCCAGCTGGCTAAGGCTAACACATCTTATAATATATATATATATGTATATATGTATATGTATGTATATATATATATATAGCCATAAAATACAAAATAAAGTAGTAATTAATTGTGCCTACAATTCATATATTCATATTTTATGATTGTACACTCGAATCTAACCCTAATGCATGCTTCGTCTCCCTTGAATATAATCCCATGCAAATGATGAGGAGAGAGATATAATTAATCCGGAAACTGAAAAAGGAGGCGATCGAGATGGTATTACGTTGCTTCATTCTCACTTACATTAATGCTAGAGATTATATTCTTCTGCCGCACAAAAAAAAGAAAGAAAAGGAAAGGAAAGGAAACATTGTGCATTGAATAGAACAAACGGAGGCAAGACAAAAGGTTGGCAAGGACCAATACCGAGCAGCTACTAGAACGGCTTCATCAAATAAAGTGATATTAAAAGGGTATGGTATGCCCCGCAAGTTGACGATGAAAGCCAATTATCTTCCACCTAAACCGATATGGACATAATCCTTGACCTCAGATCCAGAACACGAATATGGCTAAGGCTATATCTTTACCTCTATCACGGAATAAGTTCTATTTATTTATTTCTCATTTTCAATTTCACTTGTCCTTCCCTACCCCTCATGCCTTCATATGGTCACTTCATATGTTCACAAGTTGAGAGAAAAGAGAGTTGCAAAGCGCAAGGAAGTCAAAACAACAGCGTGGCCTTCTTTCAGACCAGCACATGCCTGAGTGGAAGCTCCATGGCTTACCAACTCATGCTGACTTGCCCACCACGACAGAGTTTGCCATCGGCACTTCTCCCTGGCCCAATTCCTCCAGGTTCAACAGTCAATGTATTTTATTCCAAAATAAAAATAATTACCCCGACTTGAGATTATTCATCACTACACGCATCACGAAGCATTCCATTTATGGTTCTTGCTCAGTTTCTATCCACCCACTCATGATAACTCATTTTATACTGTAGAGCAGGCAAGGGGACCTTCAATGGATTTATTGGCCAGAATCCATTTAGCATGAGTGATTCAATCACCTATCAAATCCTAGCACATGATAGGCAATTTTTATATAGGAAAAGTTCAAGCATTCAGCTATATTTCTTATATTCTTTCCAAGAGATAATTACAAAAACATCAGCTATTTACCATCTGATAAAATTGTCGAGCATATTAGAAACTGTTCTATGTCATACAATATTTTGTGTTGTCAAGCTTCTGTTTTTTCCCCCTTTTTTGGATTAACTGATTCAGCAGCACCCTCATCTGCAAACCAAGCTATGTACGCCTCCGGACACGCCTACCATTTGGATTAACTGATTCGGCAGGCCCCTCATCCGCTAAATCTTGCCCATATATGCTGCTGCCACTTCTCTTCCTGCTCAATGTCTGGCTCGAGTTTTCATCCGCCGATGCAAATGTCTCCAGCAACTCCAACAACATTGAGGGGCAGCTCTCTTTCAAGTCCATGAATGCTTCAGACTGCATTACCTCTGTAGGAAGCAAGCTTATACATCATAATGTAGAAAACTCAAAGAATTCCGCACAAACAAGGGGATAAACCCTGGAGACTACATATAATGAAAAGCACACTTTGTACAGATAGAATGTTGAAAAATCATTACAATAGTAAAAAGAAGAAAAGCAGAAGAGGGGTGATCAGCTGAAAGTATACTTTGAATCTTTGAAAAGGTTAAACACAACCAGTGGCCATCCAGCCTCCCTGTCCGCAAAACCAAAAGGGATGGGACTGGAGTGTTTTGGTGAAGTGGCAGAATGTGTCGGTATATATGTGTGTGTGCAACTGAAGGTAAAATAATCTAATATACTCTTTATACGGATAACACACCTCCCAAGTTTGATGGATTCACGATAAATTTTAAACAGATGGCCTTGAGCTGGGGACAGTGGTGTTGCTCAGCCAGTGCAAGTGTTGTCGCAACAGTATCAGTACTGATATCTTCACACAATTTCGATTCACATAATGATTTCAGACGATCAAGATTATACAGATCAGCAGCAGCCAAGAGATGCTGCATCATGGCAGTACGTGTGCACATGGGCAGTGGCACTGAATCCACAACATCATAGACATCAGGAAGTTCGTCTGTATAAATGAAGAGAAGCATTACCTGCTCAGACAGAAAAAGAATTTTCCACTCAGCGAACCCGCTTAACATAAATTTGGAAATAATGTTTCATTGTTCAATCTGAAATTGGCAACACTCTAGCCATAGGAAAATTATCTAAAAGCCTTCAGCAACAACTTATTGAAGGACCTACTAGTATAAGAACATAGTTTCCAAAATCAATGCTTAGTATTCCATAAAAAACATGCAAACTTGCCATCTTCATAAGATGTGACAGTCTCTAGAGAAAGTTTCTCAAACATCAATGCTTAGTTTTCCATAAAAAAACATGCAAACTTGCCATCTTCACAAGATGTGACAATCTCTAGAGAAAGTTTCTAACTGTTTTCATCCCACAACAAAAAACTTACTTGGTAGGATGATCCCAGTTCCAACTGTCTCCATCAAAACCAAAACAAACATAATTGGTGGCAGACCAAAACTATAGTGGAAGTGTACATGTTTGAACACTATTTGACTGCATGCAAAATCCAAAATCAACAAGAGCAGCCAGCATAGCAACTTATGGCTATCAGGAAGTAATAACTTCAAATACTTAAGCATTATAATTTCATGCTGGATGGTCTTTCTATAAAAATACTTGTACATAAAGTACCAAATTACAAGTCACATAACACTGAATTTCATCACAGAAACTTCTCTGACGCTTGCTGGACACTTATTGATACTTCTCAAGCATGATGGTCAGATGCTGCCACATCTTATGAGCTTAAGAATCTATTTCTATGCAGAAAAATCCAGTACCCACATTCTCAATTATTTATAATTTTTTATTTTTTAAAAGTGTATATATATATTGGGCCAGGAGACTTAAAAAGATAACCGTTTCTTATGAAATAAAAATATGAATGATTTTCACTCTTTAGATACCACAATAGTCAATAATAAAGTCAAAAGCACCACCTTGAAGATAAATGGCTCAATATCCTCCACCACTACTTCATTTATGCAAGGATCCCCGACAAGTCCAAAGAACTGTGCTCTGAACACAGGAGACCGGGCTGCAAGTACCAACTTATGAGCTTTAAAGCTTTCATTCTTGACCTTGAAAACTATGTCACAACCAACTCCAGTTTCCAACAAGCCCTTAAAATCTTGGCCCATGTCTGACCTTGGTACAATAATACTCTGTTTACTTCCCTCAAAACGTGTTTGGACCACACCAACAGTGCAATGCATTACAAGGCAATCATCTTTCAGATACTCTGAAGCTTCCAATAGTGTTCTTCTGAAAAATCTTTTGTAACCCCTGAAATGAGTACACAAAGGTAAGTACTAGACTAGTAATAAATTAATAACCCCCAAGCCCTTGAAAAATTGCGGGAAAAAAATACAGGGCATAAGAAAAGAAATATATTTCCAGCCCTAACATTCAAAAGAATGAACGAAAAAATTATTTTCTCGATAAACGAACACATGAAAGACTTCTGAAGCTTTCTTTTAATACATAAATTGAAGCTTGATAACAGCAACTCAGAATAAATCTGCCGCCTACAGGACACAGACCAATTGTCAAACACAGAATGCTCGCCCAACCTGATCCTTACATAGCATATCCTGGGTTATTGATATCTAGGACTCGTTAAATACTGGCAATACTGACTTTTAAAACCACCAATTTCACAACTACCTTGAGAGAACTATAAAACAAAATCATGTAGCGACAATTCTTGAGTGGTAGCATTCCCTTTTCTGGAAACCCAAGTTCGTAGCAATGGACTAATCATCTAACACCCTCTTCCATTCATACTTATTTTAAATTGACAAACATAAGAACACTAAAACTAAACTAATCAAGCAAGTTTCTACCATTCTCTCGCCTCCCAAAAACTAGAGCGTCAACGCACAGTACCAATAAAACAATATCCAAACAAAAAATTAAAACAAAAAACATTATATTGATGCTCTTTTTCAAGATAAGTAGATTTAATTACATTACCTTCAAAGGCATTATTCTCACAAATGACTAAACCCCATTTCTAGTAGCACCAGAAGGAAAATCATCCACTCCAACCAAACCCCTAAACCCCAAATTGTAACGATATAAGTTTTCCTCCCACTAAAAACCTTCCCAAGATCAGAATTTAACAAAAAAATTGGCGTCAAAAGAAAAACAAGAACTCCACAAAATTCATACCACATGCTGCCTCTATACTTCAACGTATAGGGTCCACTCTCCAGCGGGCGATCAAAGTGGCTATGTACCTTATCATTCCCCTTCTCACTCTGATCTACCAAAGTCAACTTGAACAAAGCTCTCACATCGGTTCCCTCGCTCGCCAACGCTATGAAAACCGAAACGTACATGGAATTGTCCTCTGGGTTCTTGCCGTCCGGGTAAAAATATATGGCCCAATCGTAACCACCAACACTGAAAGTGTCGCTCATTATATACTTGCCAGCACCCATCCCTTTGGCCAAAGAATATCCCTTTATGGTGAATTGATGCGACCCATCAACCGTCTCGTTAATGGACCTAGAGCACGATCCCGACTCCGAGAAAGGCTTGAAATTACCCAGTCTTTCTTCCAATTCAGAGGTTCCCGAGGGTTTAGGGGACATCACGAGCAAGACACTAAAACCCTAGGGGTAAAAAAGACCATGAAGGCCAAGACTGGAGAAAGGGAGAACAACGAAAGAAGCCCTGGGCGCGGGGAATTGGGACGCAGAGTGGTGAAGGGTCGGGGGAGAGAACAGTGGCAGAGAATGCGAAAGACAGAGTGAGGAGGGAGAAAATGGGAAAGGAAGTGGGACGCCGTTGAAACAACTTCAAGCCCCGAGCATGTCATGACGTGACGCTATACAGAAAATAATACGACATCGTTTTTCCCCGCAAATAAAGTGTTGGTCGGCCCATTTGGTTCACTACCTCATATTTGATGGGTTGGGTCGTGGAAATTTTAGCCCATCAAAAAAAGGGCTATCTTAATACAAAATCAAAGGAGTGTTGACACCAACGGGGGTTGGTCCGAGTGGTAAGCGGCTCGATATCGCTTAAGCGAGGTCTCTAGTTCGAGCCTTGGCGAATGCAGAAAATCTCCGTTGGGAGACTCACCCACCACAGCCAGGTGCGCGACGCGGGTCGGATCCGGATGTAGTCGGGGCAAAACTCCGGTGAACCGGGTGGACAACAAAAAAAAATGAGTGTTGACACACCAACGGGAGTTAGTCCGAGTGGTAAACGGCTCGATATCGCTTAAGCGAGGTCTCGAGTTCGAGTCTTGGCGTACGCAGAAAATTCTCGTTGGGAGACTCACCCACCATAGCCAGGTGCGCGACGCGGGTCGAATCCGGATGTAGTCGGGGCAAAGCTCCCGTGAACCGGGTGGGCAACCAAAAAAAAAAGAGTGTTGACACACCAACGGGGGTTGGTCCGAGTGTTAAACGGCTCGGTATCGTTTAAGCGAGGTCTCGAGTTTGAGCCTTGGCGTACGCAAAAAATCCTCGTTGGGAGACTCATCCACCATAGCCAGGTGCGCGACGCGGGTCAAATCCGGATGTAATCTGGGCAAAGCTCCAGTGAACCGGGTGGGCAACAAAAAAAAATGAGTGTTGACACAAATAGTGAAAAACAGACTTATATTCTATAAGGACGTAAGTTCGATTCTCGTTGCCATTGTGAGGACTCCTTTAGTAGGTAATCTCATAAGTCCCCTATAAGCGCTCTTGAAGTTTAGGGCTGTATCCTAGCCTTAGTGGGGATCAATACCAAACCTACCTAAACTATTAACTTAATTATTTGGAAATTATGTTTATGATCGATCCCTCTTTCTTTCTTTATTTCTTTTTTTGCTGAATATTTTATCAATAAAACAGGCTGTTCGCTAAATAAACACCAAAAGTCATTCAAGCTATGCATATGAAAGCGGAATATTGCTCCCACGATCCTTCGCTTAACCCTACCCATATAACTTGCCAATGCATTTTCCCATGGGTCTCGAGCAACATGATGTTGTTTGCCAAAATGGTTTGGTCAGTATAGTCCTAACATGTTATTCACTAAAAATCGCCAGAAGAAAAATATAAAGACCAGTCAAAATGAAGTGATATTGCATCCCATAATGCAGAAAGATAATTTCAACTTGTGTATGTTACTCACTTCATTTTAATCAAAGACAAGACCTTCATAATGACCCCATTACATAAATATCAGACTAGATTCAGCCTTCGGGGCATGGAAGTACTGCCTAAACACCAGCGAACCGTATGCAAGATATGCCTGAGATCTATTTTGAGACTTCGTCACCACTTCATTGATATCATCCATTCTCATTTTGCACAATCTGACCAGGTTTTTACCATCTTCAAAGCAACTCAGCCAATAAGACCACCAAAATCGAAAGAAAAATGTCCGTAACATTCTATGCTAAGAATCCCGTCATCGAACCCATGTTTTATAGGCCTGCTTCAACTCATCATGCCATGATGTCAGTTCTCACAATGCAGTTTTTTCTACCCCCTCCTCTGAATGAGTTCAACAAATTTAAGCCATACTTTGTTCCGCAAATGCACCGAGCAAAAAACAATGTGCAGAGAAAAATCTCCTATTTTATTTCAACAGCAGAACAGAAAGTTGATAAATACAAATTACAATCAACAATAACAGGCCACAAACAGAATCCCACACATCTTGAGTTGAAAAGGGTAGCCAACCCCAATGAACAGAAGGGCAACATAAGCATGGTTAGAACATCAGTCCAGAGAAAGAAAATATTGCTTTAGATGTTGAATTGAAATGCATTGACGGTCATTCCTCCATCAACTGAAACAACCTGTCCATTGATGTAGGATGCAGCAGGTAGGCAAAGGAAAGCCACCAAGGATGACACTTCTTGTGCTTCTGCTATTCTCTTTATTGGCGTTCGAGCTAGGATTTCAGTCACAAACTCTTTGTCTTCAAGTAACTATTATCAAAGTCAAATCATTAGCAATCAATGTTATCGCTGAAACGTATTTTCATCTAAAAGTTATACATATGCAGGTAAGAGGCAGGCTATGTTCCCTGAATAAGTTCAAAAGGGACGCTGCAAAGTTCATCTAATCAAATTTTCACAATATTGAGATCCTCTTTCCAAGAATTTCCTATTTGTCCACACTTTGATGAATGCTTCTAGAATTTATATTATAAAGGTACTAGAAGATTTAAAATGGCATACGGTAATCCCTAATAGAAAGTGACAGATGCAAACTTTGTCAGATCTTATTAATAGGTAAACATTACCTGAAGGCAGACAGAGTTACATGGGGGTTGAAGGCCTGAAGTGGGGAAGTTTTCAAGTTTTTTATCCATATTTTTTATGTTACCTGCTTTCCAATATTTTGATTTACTTATCCTATACAATTTTTTCTTAAAACATAGAGTCCAACACAATTAATAGTAACTACTTATCACTACAATTGCACTGTGAAGTAGCAACCTCAATTGACTTCAAAGATTTTATTTATCTTTATATGGAAAAATTATTACATACTCTAGAAATGCTACATCGTTTGTACTACAATTGCACTGTGAAGTAGCAACCTCAATTGACTTAAAAAATTGTTCAGATCAAATGAATTAATAATTTGTTTATCATTTCAATGCACATGCATTTCTCTTTCTTCATTAAACTATCTCTCTTTCCAACCCTACCATTTGGATTGCTCTTATTAGTAGAAGTGCAAATGACATAATACTTCAAGATTATGCAATAAGTTCCCCTTTACATAAGATGTAACGAAGTACATTCTTGGTCCAACAAAATAAACCAGTGGCACTCAATAAGCACCATGCAGACAGCAACAGGAAGAATATGACCCAAAAAAATGAAATCATTACATGTAAATCCAAGTGAACTCAATTTATGAAGCACTTCAAGTGTTTCTAATCAAGTTTTCGAACAAAAAATGACATGGAGGAAATTTTTTTGAAAGACCCAATCATGTGGTGTTGACCTATTGGGGGAAAATTGACATGTTTTTGTTAAGGAACATGATAGAAAACACATAAAAACCATATTAAGTCCAATTAGTAATCACTCCCTGCTTTTCGTTGACTAGACTATTTTGTGATGGGGCTCAGCCGATAAATTTAACCTGAAATTAATCCATCCCTCAGTTCAAACTTTGTTTAACTGCTTTTGGTATTTTCAATTATTATTTGACTCTACCGTTTATATTTATTTATGCTAAGTCGTCTCAAGCTTATACATGACATACATCTTTTGTATGGAAATCACTAGATTGGAAATAAAATCATAGAGACAAATGCAGTGGAAGCAGTGCATGCAACGAGAGAAGCAAAACAGAGTAACAGACCACAGCGTAGCAAAATGCATACAAGTCATCTACACGTGTACTCAAAATAGATTTCATATCAAGAAATCTAAAGGATTACAAGGTCTTGAGAATAGTGTTAGATACTCTTCTAATCTCAAACATTACTACGCTCCAAGTGATCCTAATATGGAGCAGAAGTGTAAAAAATAACTTCAAAAAGATATGCTAGTAATTTTTTTTCACAAAGATATGACTAGATGAAGGTATTAAAGACAACATTAACAAGACAAAAGCATACATACTATCAGCAGTCAACATGACTATTTAATAAATAGTTTTCTTTTGTTTTTTTCAGAGCCAAATGGAAGATTTCTTGTTCAAGACAACTTCATTTTTCAACTTGTCAGTGTACTTCTGCTTTAACCAAATTTCACATCAAGGTTCAATGATCCATCTTCAAACAAAACAGAAGCAACAAGGCCTTGGAGAAGAAACTAAACCACATAGAGTAGACAGGGTGTAAGAGCATTACATGTTCCACAAGTGAGGTTTTTGTATACCACGGGGCAACACAGTTGCTCCTTATATTGTCTTTTGCCCATTCACAAGCAAGAGATTTTGTAAGCTGATGGATTGCAGCTGTAAAATGAAGCATATTGAGCCCCTTGAGGAATCTCCTTCAACATGTAAGCATTCCTTTTTAAGCAAACGATGACACCAAATTATAACATCAACTCACCTTTACCTGCAGCGTAAATGGTTCCAGTACCTATACTTGACAGACCTGCGACTGAGGAAATGAACACAATGCTTCCATTTCCAGATGCTTTGAGAAGGGAATACGCAAGTTGGCATAGATGGTATGCCGAGTCCAAGTTAGTATTCATCAACTTCCTATAATCTTCGGCATTATAATCAACAGTTGGCTTCCTGATGTTTGTTCCAACGTTATTGACCTAAGCTCACACGACGCAATCATAACATATTTCAAATCCAATTTTCACAGAAAAAATAGAACTGACTTAGAGTGCTGTTTTTCAAATTATGGTATGCTCATAAGGGAAACAAGTCCTAAGTTGGATATCTCAATTTTCATCACCATAAAAAAATCCTTGTATCGAGTAGGCAGATACTAGAATTTGACCTTCTTGATGCATCGGAGTAAAGGTCTGAATAAAAAGGTATTGTCAACCAAGTGTTTTTCGTAACTTGGGAAAGAACTCACAAGAATGTTTAACTTGCCGTTGAGTTTAGAAGCTACGTCTTCTATAAGCTTCTGTCTTTGGGGTCGAGAGGACACATCGCAAACCGACCCATAAACCGTAAAGCCTTGATCTCGCCACTCCTTCAAGCACTTATTGAGTTCCTCCTCGTTCCTAGAACAGGTGTACACGGTAGCGCCAAAGTCGGCTAGTTCCTCCACCACAGCATGCCTGTACACCATACCCGAAGAATATAACCCAAAGTGAACTTGGAGCGCCTTTAAGAAGAAAAGGCATGGTTTCACATCCACGCTAGCGCGCAAGTAGGAAAAATGTTGATATATCGCTGAAAAGAAAAGGAGAAAAGAAATCGAACCCAATTCCACGAGTACCACCAGTGACGAGAGCAGTCATTCCCTTGAGAGACCATCTGGAGCCTCTGACGCTACTTTCCGGCTTCGCCATTAGCTTCGTGGTATGGAACTCTGAACCTGGCTTCCGTTTCTGTCCCTTAATTTTTCCTTCGGAGGGTTGGATACCAAATCAAACCAGATAACCTTATATCAAGGTATACGTCAATATAAAATAGGGACAATTATACTCGGGTTGATGTATGAAAATTTATTATTAAGAAGTCATACCGAAATTTTAAATTATCCTCAATTTTCAGGGAATATGTGAATGAGAGATTCTAATTCTAAAAAGATAACATTATGTTGATAAATGGAAGTACATTTGTTGATATAATTTTTTTTTTTGTCCATCCAGTTTACCGGAGTTTTACCTTGATTATATCCGAATCTGACCCGTGTCGCGCACCTGGTTATAGTGGGTGAATCTCTCAACGAGAATTTTTACATACGCCAAGGCTTGAACTCGAGACATCGTTTAAGCGATACCAAACCACTTATTACTCAGACCAACTCGTTAATTATTGATATAATTAATAAATGAGAGTGCCATTGACATTGATTATCCTTACCATCGTCTATTGGGTCACATTGAGGGTTCGTTTGTTAATCATCACTCCCCATTATAATTTAGAGTGATTTAGTTTGTGTGTGGGATCATGTTTGGGGCCCCCAAACATATATCCCAACACTTAAAAGTAACTTTTTTTTTTAAGAAAAAATTACGTTTGGTTAAGCATATTTGCATCCTCACTTTTTAGGTTTAACTCGTTTTTAGGTTAAAATTTTTTTTTAGCTCTTGAATTTTGATTTCTTTATTTTTACTTGTTTTTTTTTTTTGAGTTTTCATTCAAATAATTTTTTATTAAATTTTTTTTACAAAAGTCAATCTAAACATAAATCATATTATATTATTTAATTTTTACTTAGTCTATTTTTGCAAAAACTATATTGAAAAAGAAATCATTTCTCTAGCGCCTCGTCTTCTTGGTGACCAATCACTGGTCATTGATGACAATGATGATGTTGTGAGATTAGATCCATTGGCCACCTTCAACAAGACAAGGCTGGATTGATTAGGGAGAGATGGGAGTGAGCAGTATATTGATATTAGGGAGGTTTTAGAGAGCCATCATTCGAAACTGCATCCCCTGGCTTGCAAAGCTTTGAAAATTTTAATTCAACGGGACAAGGCTCCACAATTAAGATACTTGGGGGTTCACTATTTAGTTGTCTTAGGCTCACTCTTTCGAAGCGTTTAAATGTAGATTAATTACGTCAACACTACACCATATTATTTTATTTATTACAAAACTTAAAAATGTCCTACTGACATAATACTAACCACAACTTGCATTTACTGCAAAATTTACGTTTCTGGATGAAGGAAACAAGAAAGGCCACAAGCCTCATAAGAAAATGGAGGCAAATGATAAATCGGCATCAAGTGAGTTAACAAATTTAAGCCGCCATTGACTTCACACACAAGGAGACAAAATAAATACCTGATTGCGAAAAAATTTCTTATTTGTATTCTCAATAGCGTAAAACCGATTTGACGAATACGCTGTACAATTAATCAATAAGAGAAAGGAAAATATGAGAAAATACAATATGCCACCACTCTCCAAAACTTGATCACAATGTAAGCGCTTCCATTTGAAGAGGTAATAAATTGCCCTCATGCTCCCTGGGAAAAGAAATGGAACTGAAGAGTTAACACGCGAATTAACTCTTTCCCTCGTAAACTTAAACATGACGTGTATAAAAAAATCTTAAAAATGACGTACAATAGTTGTGAGCTAAGCTCGAGAGGGTAAAATGCACTTTGTTACTTTGTTTTGTTCACCCATAAAAAAGAATGGTTAAGTTGAATTGAAAAGAATTGACGGTCATTCCCCCGTCAACGGCAACCACCTGTCCATTGATGTAGGAGGCAGCAGGCAGGCAAAGGAAAGCCACCAAGGATGACGCGTCTTGTGCTCCTGCTATTCGCTTTATAGGCGTTCGGCTTAGTACTTCGTTCACAAACTTTTTGTCTTCAATCAACCGCGTTATCACAGGGAAACAATATAGTCAGGAACCTGCTATATATCACATGTCTTCGGTCAAAATGAGGCTATATATGCTCCACACGTATGACATAACCGTCTCAAGAACAAATTAATTAATAGCACTCAACCTTGAATTATACTGGTGCCAACATTCACTGGAAGAATCCCTAGACAAGAGAGGTAAGGTAAAGCTATATATGAATGAGTTAAGTACCGTACGTGCATGGGAGAACTTGGCAAAACGGACAACAATCAAGATGAAGATGGGAACAAGAAAACACAATAGCAGTCGGCACTGAATTAAGTTAAAACAGAATAGTTCTCAATTGGTTAATCTTGAAGCAGAGATTAAACCATATATGGAGTAAGAGAGATTTACATGCGCCACGAGTGGGGTTTTGGTACACCAGGGTGCCACACAGTTGCTCCTTACATTGTCTTTTGCCCATTCACAAGCAAGGTTTTTGGTGAGCTGATTGATTGCGGCTGTAAAAAGAAGCGTGTTGGATGTCTTTCTTCAGCACATAATCAATTCTTGAGCAAAAGATGAGACCAAATGGAAACATGAAATCACCTTTAGCCGCCGCATAGATGGTTCCAGTACCCAGACTTGTCAGGCCTGCAAGAGAGGAAATGAACACGATGCTCCCATTCCCGGATGCTCTTAGGGCAGAATATGGCAGTTGGCACAGATGGTATGCGGATTCCAAGCGAACACTCGTCATCATGGAATAGTCCTAGGGAGTATACTCGACGGTTGGCTTCCTCACATTTATTCCAACATTGTTTACCTGTATATGGCTCACGTACAAGATATTTTATAATTCATTGAAGCATTGAGATTGAATTAATGTTATGAGAGTATCAATGCATGAAATAGCTAATTAACAGAAATGAAAGGTGGGATTGTTGAGGCAGCAGAAGAAAGAGCGCAGGGCAGAACTCACAAGAATGTTCAAGGTGACTTTGAATTGAGAAGCCACTTGTTGAAGAAGCTTCTGCCTCGGGGGCGGAGAAGACACGTCACAAACCGACCCATAAACCGAAAAGCCCTTGTCCCGCCACTCCTTTAGGCATTTGTTGAGCTCCGTTTCGGTCCTGGAGCAGCTGTACACAGAGGCGCCACACTGGGCCAAATCCTCCACCACAGCATGCCTGAAACACGAAAAAAACTAACAGACGAGCAAGCAGTGCAAGGCCAATCTACACGAGGCATTCTTCCAATAAGTGAGCAGAGTGAACCGTGATTGATTAGGAGCAAAAGACATAAAGGAAAAGGACAGGGGATCGATGGTGAACCCGATTCCCCGAGTGCCGCCGGTGACAAGAGCCGTCATGCCCTGCAGAGACCATCTGGACCCCATGGCGTTGACCCGATCCTCTCTCGCCGCCATTACTGATGATCCTAGATCTCATTTATTGACCTTTCCTTTTCCTTTTTCATTTGTTTAATGCAAGACCATCCTGGGTTTCCGCCTCACACAACTGTGGGCTGCTTCATTCCAATATTTAAAAAACTGTCTTTTCCAAGAATATATAAGAGAATAAAATTGTTGGGTTTTTATTTGTTCCAAAGACGAGCATGCCGTTGTTTTTGTTTTCTTTATTTTTAAGTATTATGCGCTCATGTGAGAAGGTATGAATAAAAAATATGTATTTATTTGCTTTAGCAAACATATTTAAATAAGTACCCAAACAGCAGATTAAAAACAAAATAATGGAAGGAGGATTAATGTGAGTGAGAAAAAGAGCAAAAGAGCAGAGAACGAGGCATGAACGCAGCTCCAAATTAACACAGCATAGCATGGGATATGAAACAGGGTAGTGATTACGAGCTAAGGTCAGATATGGTTGAGAAAGCAAGTAACCCCAAATTCCTTTCATGCATATATGGATGCCAAAGTGGAAGGAATTAGTGGAAGGAATTAACAAGAAATGAATGAAATTAAATTCCGTAGAAAAAACAGAGTGTATTGCAGTAGCAATTAGGAGTTTGGGGAGTCTAGTTTGAGAATTGAAATGCAGGGAAGGTGGGGGTGATCATCGACAGTTGTGTGTAGGGTCTCAAGTGGGATCCACGTGGGCCAATAAAAGGATGGTGTATTACATTTACATTAATCTCCTTTTTATTTTGTTCTTAACAAAAATTGTGACGATTGTGAGATGGACACTGTCAATTCATGGACCATGTTTCGTCGGAGTGGCCAATCTCACTGGCAACTTCCATCCAACCACTGCCCTCTTTTTTTAATAAAAAAATAATATTCAGATGTGAGCAACACGTGGAAATTTGGGAATCACTGAAATGAATGGGGTTAAGGAAGGAACGGTACCGCGTTTTTTCCTGGCGCTGTGGGGCGAGTGGTTTTCTTTATCATGAAGTTGGTCGCAAGAGCGAATGAGCAGATGACCTGTGTGTGGATTCTATAGCATGTGGCGCACATCTAAAGGTGGACAAACAAAGCAGAAAGGAGGGACCAACAAATAAAAAAATAAATAAAAAAAGAAAGAAAGAATGTAGGCATCATAACCATGAGAGGTTGCTCGCCGTTAATTTTTCAATTTCGAGGTAAAGTGGCCGGTTCGGCTATCTCACACTCACCCCACTTCTGCTGATGGAGTGGCCCGAAATATCTGTGTACGCAGTTTTCCCTTCTTCACCCTTCTCTTCGTCTTTTTCTGCGCCCTCCTCTGCTCTCCAAGACTTTTGCCTTCACTATGTTTCCTTACTCATCTTCTCTCTCTTTTGTTGTGGGCAACTTCCCAGTGTTTAAAGCTACAACGAGTTGCAGTTGAAGGTACCAGTACCACTACTCGTGTGCCGAAAACGGTAATAGAAATCTAATCCCAATATTCATTTCTACTAATCTGATAGTAATCTCGAGGTAAGATGTGTTAATTATTTCAAATTGCTTTCTTTTTTTAAAAAAAAAACAAAGAGTTGCCATATTCTTGGAAATCTATTTCTCTGTCTCTCTTTTGCTTATGTCCTTTTTATTTCTTTTTTCTTTTTAATTTTACTAAGCTTCATAAGGCTTCTGCACGGGCTGCTTTAGCATTCTTTTTAATTATCCAGCGTGACAATCGAAAACACATAGACTACCTTGATCATGTTGTGCACATTGAAACTCTGAGTTGGCTTGTATGCCTTTTCACTTGAAAAACGATCCTCCCCCCCCCCCCCCCCTGTAGCATGTATTGTTTTTTAATATGCAGCTTTTATTAGCACTTCCAGCAAATTTCCAATTTTGAATTTTACTTGAGGGAATTGTTGAACCGGAATCTCATTTCAATGTGTGTGTATCTTTGCTTCCCATACTATTACCTCATTCCTAACTCCTTTTCCAGTTTAAAGTTCTTCACCTGCCCATTAGGTCAAGAACAAAGTAGAGCCTATCGTTAGTCTTTCTAAACTTGCGTCTCTGGTTAAAAATAAGTTGATTAGTTTTACGTCGTTGATCAAACACGATTGACATATGGTTTGGGAATCCACAGTTGGAGTGATTTAGTTTGGAGCCCAAATCTACCGTTCTGATCCGAGGAAGTGCATTTGCTTTGATGATGGGAAGGCTAACATTATTTTGTATCTTGAATATTGTATAGAAAAGAAATAATTGGCAACGAAAAATGATAATTAACGAGTTTTATTTTAACCTGTGCTAACTGAATAAGCAAATTCAGGACATTTTCCATTTGGATGATCAATTCTTCTGGTGAGCAAGGAGGTTCAATTCTTCAGCAAACCGGACTCTTCAAAAACACTGGGCTGTAATGTAAGGACATTGTTTCTATGGCCACTTTCATTAATTAAAAGATGTATAAGAAACAATTTATCGTAATATATACGTCGGAAATCTTAAATCAAATGTTACAGGGAGAAGATTAATCATGCTTGCTTGGACGCTTCTCAAGACCCTGTTAAAGCGTCCAAATTCTTTTTTGTTCCTGAAAAACTAGGAGATATATTCTTAGTCTTGATAAGAATTGGCATACTCGTCTGCCTCATCGCATCTGTTTCACTTGCTCTTCACTCGTCATTTTCTAAACCAGCTGGGTGGTTCCCATTACCAGACCATTTGCATGCCTTCCAGAATTCTTCAGACATGGATGGTGGACCCACTAACATCTCACATATTATATTTGGCATTGGTGGTTCAGCAAAGACATGGCTTAGCCGCAGCTGTTACAGTAATCTTTGGTGGAATCCAAACACCTCTAGAGGTTTTGTGTGGCTTGACAAGGAACCTAGATATGATGATTTGCATCCTGAAGTGTTAATCCCATATCAAATCTCGAAGGACTGGACCCAATTCAAGTACTTGCACTCACAATCTGCAGTTAGGATAGCTCGGATAGTTTATGAAAGCTTTAAACTTGGATTGCCAAATGTGAGGTGGTTTGTGATGGGAGATGACGATACAGTGTTTTTCACAGAGAACTTAGTTACAGTGTTAGGAAAATATGATCATAATAAAATGTATTATATTGGTGGGAATTCTGAGAGTGTGGAACAAGATTTGATGCATGCTTATGACATGGCTTTTGGTGGGGGTGGATTCGCAGTTAGTTATGCATTAGCAGCTCAGCTAGCCAAAATATTGGATGGTTGTCTAAACAGATACTACTATTTCTATGGTTCTGATCAGAGAATCTGGGCTTGTGTAAGCGAAATTGGTGTGCCTCTTACAAAAGAAAGTGGGTTCCATCAGGTACACTCTATCTCCATTTTTCGCCTGTGTATTTATTGGCACATATGCACATATATATAGTTTGATCTCCCTCCCTCCCTCCCTCTGTAGAATATTATGTTTTAATTTTTAATTTGGTAAGTTGAAATGGTTTCTTTATGCCTCCGTGTTGAGATCAGTAGAGATGCAAGTCAGAGGTGAAAATTTATGCAAGCTCTCCCCCTAAGAGAATGAAGAGAACTATGCAATGGCTTGCCTTTTTATGCTTTATCATTAGCCTTTCCCCGCCTAAATGTATTGGAAGCAGGAAAGTTCGAGAGAAAATATTTATCTGGGTTTGGGCTATTAGAAATGTTCGTACACTGCTGGGTCGATTTCTTGCTTAAAGCAATTTTAAATGAGGATGTTATGATAGGTAGATATAATAAATTACTAAGATGAAAGAGTGAAGCAATGAGGATGTTCTGTTGCATTCTAGAAAGCAAGAATGTAGCTGGTATGGTTGAAATACGAAAATGCTATTAAATATCTTGTAAAAACTTTGTTTCTCATGAAGTAGTTGCACGAAAGCTTTATTTAAGAAATGAATAGTATATTCTTTGTAGTCCTTCTAGATGGCTTGTGATGGTGTTTAAGGCTAGAGGTTGGGCTATGCAGCCACTGCCCTCTTTCAAGTTCCACCCAATTTTATGTGATTTTTCTATGAAGGTACTAAATTTGAAGTTTAATATGCATCTTTGTGCTTGAAATTGTGATCATTATGATAAGCATTGTCCCCGCCTGCTCAATGGACCATGTATGAGTTTAATGCTTAACGATTGGTGCTAACGAACTAACATGCATCACCTTTCCTCATACTGGATCCAGTCAGTGAAAGGTTAAAAGAGGATTTGTCATTACGCAGAGGTTGGTTGTCATGATTCAAACTGATCAAGAACTTGTGGCAGAAAACTTGGTTTTTAATTTTCATATACTGAATAGGACATTCATGTTCACTATATATACCTGACCGCTAGGTCTAGGACAATGTATCTTCTCTTCATTCTTACTAATTTTAATCATACCCATATGATGTTAAAAATTGTCGATGCATATGAAGTCTTTGAAATAGTGTCTATTTTTTCTTTCCTTCATCCCTATTACTTAGGAAATATGTTTCAAAATATCTTTTTGTTGCTGCTTGTGCATCTACAAGAAACTAATTTTGTTGCCTTATCCTTATTCTTTCAGCTTGACATAAGAGGGGATCCATATGGTCTTTTAGCAGCACACCCGATGGCCCCCCTAGTGTCTCTCCACCACCTCGACTCCTTAAGTCCGTTGTTTCCCAACAAGACTCAGAGAGATTCATTGGAGAACCTCATTCGGGCATACCGCGTTGACCCAGCTCGGATACTACAGCAAAGTTTTTGCTATGACCATAAACGAAAATGGTCAATATCCATTTCGTGGGGTTACACAGTACAAATTTATCCAACGATGTTGACGCCTAAGGATTTGCAGACACCATTACAGACATTTCGGACATGGCGAAGTTGGAGTGAGGGCCCCTTCACTTTCAACACTCAACCTATGAGCTCTGACCCATGCCAAGAGCCAGTTAGATATTTCTTGGATCAGATTGAAGAGGTTGGTAGAAGTGGGAGTCTCACTAGCTACAAGAGATTTGCAGACAAGGATCGCAAGTGCTTGAAACCAAATACAGATAATGTGGAAGTTCAGAGAATCAGAGCTTCTGCCTTGAAGCTGGACCCCGAATATTGGAAGAATGTCTCTCCCTCTCTCTCTCTCTCTCTCTCTCACACACACACACAAAATACTCCCACCTTCATTACTTATGTAAATCATCACCAATTTATTCATAATGCTATTAATAATACATTGGTTTTGACTATTAAACTCTTCATATCGTTAGTTCATACAAGGCGTTTAAACTAATGATACTGTTTTTGGCTTTTTGCTGTATTGAAGCAGGCTCCAAGAAGGCAGTGCTGTCAAATTATGGATGGTGGGAGCATGAAGGATGATGATATAAGGATCAGGATAAGGAAGTGTAGACCTCGAGAAATAATTACTTTT
Source organism: Leucaena leucocephala (assembly GCA_037074615.1). Classification (NCBI taxonomy): domain Eukaryota; kingdom Viridiplantae; phylum Streptophyta; class Magnoliopsida; order Fabales; family Fabaceae; genus Leucaena; species Leucaena leucocephala. Next base: position 119,930 of record CM073517.1, on the reverse strand, counting down.
TAAGGATCCTCTGCTTTTTTTTTCTGGTAGTTGTGGTGTATACTCAGTCTTGTAGTCTGCCCAGCGACATTTTCTTCTATGTAAATACTAAACTCACACGTAATTCTCAAAACAATTATTGCGTCTGCACTATTTTGTAAAATAAAGAATTGTGTCATGATGTGTGTGTGTTTTTGCTTATAAAATTTGAACGCCTATCCCTCCAAAAATTGCCTTCTAACGAATATACCTTTCATAATTTTTGTTATTAGACCTATTTAAGATAGTATCATATATTAAATATAAGCATATTTTCCTACTATTTCTAATTTTTTTCATTAGCAAATGTTATGTACTTTTACTTCAATCCACAACAAGAATTTCATAATCCTTAGGGCCTTAAATGAGATTCTCCCAAAAATGATATTTCCATTTAATAATAAATTAAAACAATAGCTCATTGTAAATTAATTTTACCTCAAAAAAATGCAGTTCTTATTAAAAGAATGAGTTGTAAATGAGCCATCATGTTGTTAATAAAGTAATAGTCACATGGTCAATAATCTTGTGATCACGTGGCATTAACTCATCTTAGTGGTGGAAGTTTCCTAATTCCATCTCACCACTACTTCAAACCCTTTGCCTGCCCCATATAATTCAGAAGCAATAGGCATATCCAACTAATGGATAGCATTGAAAAATGAATCATATGACTTGCAACAAAACCTAGCACTCATTTGTCATGGCCATCACAGATTGTGGAATAATAAACTGCAAGGGCTAAATATTAACGTATAAGCAAATTAATTAAACTCAAATTACATAATCATGCAATCAGAGAAAGAATGGCATCATAACATCAAAATCTGCATCTAATTTATTTGAACCAACTTTTTTTTATCAGAAGCTCAAAGGAAGAAAATCAAATGAATGGAATCTGCGAGTCCTTGGGCATTCAAATATATACTTGTTATACCTTGAATACATTTGTTGTTTGCATCATACCGCTTAAAATACATCTCGCATCTAAAAAGAACAAATTCAAGTTCTGTACAATTTAGCAAAGAGAATAATTCTAGAAATTTGCAGTTCACTGGCCCAGGGTGGAGCCATTTTTGGGAGAAGAGGGGCCTCTATGAGCACCTTACTACGAGTGAGCACTCTAATGGTTCTCAAGTTATAACATATATATATATCCATCAAAAATTACCCCAGTATCTAGCATCCTGGGGCAAAAAGAGTAAGAATACCAAAGACAGCATCATGAGATTCAACAAGACATAATCAACATGAGATTTGATCTATCATATTTTGCATAATTAATCTGAGAACCCAGACGACCTCCAAAAAAGAAAACCATGAAGGACTGAGATCATGGGTTCATAGGAACATAGAGCAAAACCAAATTCAAGTAACCACAGCACCGCAACAATAATTAACCAATACCGGCACCGTCTTGGCCAATGGTTTCTTTTGAAGGCACAGAAACATTTTCACCAGGCCTCAAATCTCCAGCTGTTTCACCCTTTTTGTGCTGCAAATGCTCTGAATCCTTCTCAGGGAACACCTCAGACTGTAAAGTTGGATCAATATTATTCACATGCTGCCATGTCAGTTCCCACAAACTATTGCCACTCAAGACACTGCTCTGCACTAGTATGCCCCCCGATTTCATAACAAGCAAAGTATTTTTGAGAAGCTCAGGCACAAATTCTTGAAGCTTCTCGCTTCTCCTTCCCCTAAGTTTTACCTTCATATATTTTTCCATTCGGCCTAGTACAGCCAACCACAGCTTGGTGAACGCTGTTGACTGTGATAAATCTTGGAATAAATGGAGGAAAACCTTAGACAATAGCTTCAAGGCAGGGATAAGTGTGCCTTCCATGTTCCTGTAGTCCTTTTGGGACTGTCCCTGTGCAATTTCAAGCAGGTCGTCAAGAACAGGGAAGACCACTAGATCAAAACACTGTAACCACAAACCATGAGTAAGATCAATGTCAGCAGCTCCATTCAAGCACTTCTGCAGAGAAAACAACGCATGATTTCTAACCTCCTCTCTCTGCTCTAAACATAACTTTTTCAGTCCCTGTACTAGCCTCAGCCACATGTCCCCAATATCCTGCAACATCTTTGACACTTGCTCTTCCTCCATTGCTTGTTTAGCGTCACTGGCCCACATTGCTAAACAGTTGACAGAAGCTGACATAAGATCAAGAGCCCGTATAGATCTCTCAGACTGTCCAACACGAGATTCAGCAAACTGCCTGGCAGCATCTACACATAGAACGTAATTAGCAGGCAGCAAATGGGCTCCATCAGACATTATGAACAATAATGCATCAAACCCAGCCTCAGATGCCTCTGGATGCCTGGCTGTGATGGATAGTAGTGAAGCAATTGTACGCCATCCTAGCTGAGATCTGATATGAGAAGCATTTGACTTCACGAGGCGACCAACTTCCTGTGTTATCTGCTCACAGTAGGCATCAGCAACCCGAGCATCAAGCTTCAAGACAAGTTGCAATGACCTTAGGAGTTCATCAACAATATTCTCTTTGTATGGAAGCAATCGCTGGCAAATCCTTAAAAGTCCAAAAACCGCCTTCTCAACCAGTGCAGAAGGCATCACACTTGACTGTACAATGGTTGATATATGCTCATAAACACCCTGCCAAAGAAGTCCAATTCTATCCCTGTTATTCAGAGTGATAGCAACCAATAAATCCAGGCAGAAAACTGCAGTATCTTCATCATCAGATATGCTGTTCCCTTTCTGAGGTCGCCCTGCTGCACTAATGAGAGCTTTTGTGAGTTGCAACAGAGATTCAGCTTGAAGAAATTTACTCTCAGTGAATATGCTGTCAATGTGACATTTTTGGATTGTCTCTAGGCTGTGCTGATGAGCAATAAGTTGCTCTTCAGTTGATTCTGACTTTGGCTCTTCAGCCCCAAGATATAACAGTTGACTAAACCTGCTCATCAATCCTGAGGATCTCTTTGGTGTACTAGATGGCTGATGAGTTGACAACAAAGAATTTGCATTAGGCTTTGCATGCCCCATTTCCGCAGAAAGCTCCTCTGTTGCATCACTGACCATACATGCAGGAAGAAGGCCTAACTTGTGCAATCGTAAGATGCAAGCAAGAATATTTCGCCATCCGGTATGAATAAAATCACCATACCTGTTTGCAATGGTAAAAACTGTCTCAGTTGCCATTCTTGCTTTAATGTCATCTCCAAAGGCCAGGACTGGTTCATCATCCAATGATGGATCCAGGATAGTAATGAACTTACAGAGATACACAACCAGATCATCCAGTACATTGTCAAGATGATAGTAAGCTGAAATCTTTGCAACAATTAAGAATCCATCAATACATGTCTGGTACACCTCTTCATGTTCAGCATTATCAAATACGACAGAAAGGGCAGCGATTGTTGGGCCAGATAATATAGCAAACATATCATGATCAAGATATGATCTTGAATCAGACATAATGAATGGAGCAGTTTTCCTTGACTTCTGCATTAGATAAATCCAACGGCTTGGGGTCATTTCAGGAAATCCACCACCTTGTTCAGGGGTTGTGCGAATCTCGTTCTTACAGATTGAATGGTAAAGGTCTGATAGGAATTCTCGAGGTAGATCATTGCCACCATTTATTCGCCTATTATTCCGAATAAAATCCTCTTCTGTCATCTTCTTTTTGACTTGTACATTGTGTTGATCTGTATTGAGCATAATGATTGAATATGATAACAAGAGAGCAGCATCCTTGTTAGCAAGGATATGTGATGACTGCTCATAATATCTCTCAGAGAAAGCTTCAAGAACTCTTTGTATTTTCTGTGACTCTCCAGGCAGTCTGAAAGTTTCCAAAAAGAAACGCAGGGCATTGTCTAAAGTCATGTCTTCAAAATCAAATGTTCTAGCAAATTCATGAAGAACCTGAACACAGAATTCATCATGATTTCCAAGAAAATCGCCAATGAGATTCTTGTCTAATCCAGTAGTGTATCTGAAAAAGCAAGCAACACTTCGAGGATCAAGTTTTTCAGGTAAAAGCTTTGTTCCTTGGAGAAACTCTAAACCTTTCTTAGGATCACGATTAAAGTGGTCAGCTCCCATCATCAATTTTCTCTTTAAATACTTTCTTCGGCAGACAAAAGAAACCCAATGATTAGGATTGCTGAAATTGTCGCACTTTTCCGTCCAGAATGGAGTATACTCTTTAAGATTCAACTGAGAATTTTCTAAACTAACAGATCCAATGCCTATTCTTTCAGCCATTCGCTGCATAACAGCAATTAGACCATCCAAAGCAAGAATATGCATGGAAGATAATGGAGTGTTCACAGGAAATGCACTTTTTGACAACAGATTAGCTATATCTTCAAAGACATTACTGCAAGTTATATCACAGTCAAAGTTAGCATACATCTCCATCATGAATGATTCTTGCCTGCAGAAATCAACAAGGGCCTCCATGACAACCTCCTGCTGCTGATATGAAGCTCCATATCTGCTTTGCGCAAGCCTTAAAATGACGCAAGAAAAGAAGGCTTCTAGTTGTAATTTGAGTTCAGTGCGAAGATGGTGATACAGGTTGAGAACAATGCTGCACACCATTGAAAGTACCAGGGGACTCATTGATAAACCAAATTGCATTAGATTACGAAATAACTCGTCCTGAATTAGGCTTAGCAACTTAGGATGATAACGAAAGGAATGCCCTCCCAATTCAATGGCTGAATTTATCAAAGTTAAGGCAAAAAGTGGCACATCCTCATCAAATGCTATTGTGTTTGATCTAGGGCTCATCCCCATATGCTCAACGACATTTAACAATGAACACAAGAAGTGAAATATCTCCACCATGCATGGAACCCCATATGGCTCAGACATGAGATGCAATTCATGCGGAACAGTCTCCTTGTCATCGCTAGCAATAGTTGGGTTCTCATCTGCTGTTGTTGCAGAAGCAACAGTTGCAGCGTTGAAAGTAATGCACGCAGATAATGATTGACTATCATTTGCAGAATTAAAGCTCCCATTTCTCAATTGCCTAGTCTGCAAAATACATAAGCACATTTATGCATGTCCTAACCCTCAAAATTAAGTTTTTGCATTAGGAAAACTTTTTATTTCAGCAGGACAACTGGCACATTCTCTTTAATATGTCAAATTTATACATGTCAACATTTGCTTTAATCCACAAAGACAAGCACTACCCTAAATTTCAATTATGAATATACAGCTAATGGAGCTTCTTTCCTTCTATTTTATTGGAGGAGGGAGAAAGGAAGTTGGGAATGGGGGGGCCAAATTCACGTTAGACTTTAGTGATGTCAAATTTTGTGAGAATAATATTTTAAAGTAAACAACATAAATATCACTAACAGTTTGGCAAGAAGAGATTGGCAAAAACAGTAAGCAGAGATTAAAGAAGTCAAGGAAGATTTCCCCCTCAATGGTTTATTATTTAGTAAGCTAAGACTGATAAATGATAGCAAATCACCAGTTTTAGCATGTATAAGAACCTCTCCCTGGTTAATTCTTTCAATTGTTTTTCCTACTCAGAAGCTGACAAAATAATCACATGAAAGCAGTAAATATTGTAACCAAAGTACCATGAATTTGATACCTCTTGAGTCAAAGCAGTGCTCCCATTTAGCAATGCACGGTCTGCTTTGCCAACATCTTGAAGATGAGAGAAAATGCACCTAACAAGTTCATGCATTGTGTAGCGTGCTATTCGCTGCAACAACTCGCCTTTGGTTCCTGCTTGATGAACTATACGGAAACAAGTATTCACTATGGTGCAAATATGCTGGTTACTCAGCATTACTGATGCTTTGCTTTTGACACATGCTAGGAGAACTTGTAGTATCTTCATTAATACCACTTCTTCTGATGCAGGATCAGTCACCTCAAATCTGCAACTTGTAACAGCATCAACCACCAAGTGCATGGTATCCCCAACATAGACATTGTTCTGATCAATCACATCCAGGGTTAATATCTTGTAGACAGATGACAAAGCAACACCAGTAATTGGTGCACCAGTTTCATCTGATCGAATCACATCCAGAAAAGGCTGGAGATACAAGGCAGGGTTGATGGCATGCCACTGATTCCACCACATAAAGATTTGCCTCCTTAATGCCTTCAAAGACTGAACAAGAGAGTGCTCCAACTGATTGTCATCCGACATATAATGGACTCCCCATCTAACATTTCTTCTCATGACTGCCAAAACAGCACCAATTTCTGCATTGATCATGCATGCTACAGTAGTTCTGTTAGGATATCCAGCATCACATTGTTTAGGTCCCTCCTCTATTGCATTGATAGCAGTTTGAGTTTGCAACTTTAAATGCCCCATTTTGACAAACAGATCTGGCTGACATTTACCAACAAAAAGTTTATATGAAATGAATCATCAGGAAGAATATGGTTCAAAAAAGAAAGAAATAATCAATAAAATGCGGTTAAAGAGCTTCCTCATAACAATAAGTTTATTGAAGAAGCAGTGAAAATAATCATTCAACTTAAATACAGTTAAAAAATATGAAAAGGATAAACTACAACTCAAAGAATTAACAAAACAACATATAAAGGTTGAATACAGCAGTACAGCATATAAACAATAAACAAGCATAACCATGCATGAATATACATGGGAAGATGAACCTATTCCAAATTTGTACACAAATTACCACAAGCGAGTCCAGATTTATCATTGCCCCCTTGGAAATTTAAGCTCATTTTGAAGTTATTAAGTTATTAACCCATTATAATTGCCCCACAATCCAGCACCCAGAAGAAAATATAAATATAAGCACATCAAATTAGTAACATATGAGTAGAACTAATTAGAGACTAGTACAATCTATTGCAATATCAATTTCATACCTTCATTAATAATATTGATCATTTTATTTTATTGTTTAAAAAGAGCATCATATGAGTAACCAGAAACAATGCTACTTTAGTGTAATAAAGTTGCCTAAAATTGGGGCAAACAAGAAAATATCCTGTGACCGTAATGCCTATTCAAGGAAAATTAGCATGAATTTAATTCCACCCCGATCTCTGTCACCACTAACCCAGGGAGTTTAATTGTTAAACAACATTTTCATGTCTTGCCCTTAACGTTGATACAAAATGTAATGTCTTTGCCACAGAACTCATCAATGGCTAAGATTAACAATAAATATCATTCTAAATTGTTAGACACTTTGACGAAGATGCCCTAGTAAGCCAATTGATTCAGGCAACTCCTCCAAGCCACTGAAGAGTAACAATTTTTTGGCCAGAAGAATGACAATTTAAACTCAAGCTTCTAACTTGTTAGACACGTCTCGAGCCAAGTCATTTAGAAGATCATGCATCACAAATACCTTGAAAATTTTCTAAATAGATGATAATATAGATAAATTAACAAACAAAATGCCAATACACAACAAATCCGACATTGCACAACAAAACAATCCCAAGCATATGAGTCGCTAGTAATCAAAATGAAGGGGACAAAAGTGTAATAGCCGATTACAAACCATTGAAGCAAAAACTATAGTAATAAAAGTTTTTTTCATATGAGTCGCTAGTAATCAAAATGAAGGGGACAAAAGTGTAATAGCCGATTACAAACCATTGAAGCAAAAACTATAGTAATAAAAGTTTTTTTTTAAAAAAAAGTAAACTCAATCTTTATTTAAAAGCGTCAGTATTCAGTCGATTACATAACCAGATTCAAAGCCAAGTTAAAATGAAAATTTTATAACAAAGCCAGAAACGGTGCGATGGCGTCCGACATAGGGCTGACAACCACGGAGAGAACAGATGTCGCGGGGAATAAATTCAAATCTAGATTCAAAACCAGATTGAGCAAATCAATCTCACCGGATTTTGAGAGTAGACCAAGCCTAGGATTCGAACATTCTTTAATACTTGCCCGATAACAACCACGCAGGGCTGACAACGGCGGACGGCGTCCGACGGCGAGTTCGACCAAGCGGGGAATGCTTGTCCGGCGACGAAGAAAATTGGATCTCTACTGCTTACCAGCCTGGTTATAATAGTTATAGTTTACAATTCATTTTAGAGAGAAATAGGCTACCCCAAATTAAAATTTATTTTATTAATAATTAATTTATACTGCAAAAGTATTATTCTCTTTTTAATACTTTTATATAAACATATGATATCTAGGAGTACTCCTTTTATATATATATAAATATAACGTATTAAATTAAAAAAAGTTAATTAATATAATATATTTTTTAAAATATCTTAATTATTTTCTTTTATTTGATTATTTAATTATTTTTTAAAATTATTTTTAATGATATTTTTTAAAAAATATTAATAAATAGATAAAAATTATATTTAAAATTAAAATAACTCTCAATCGTTTAATAAATTAGATTTTGAATTTAGTTTAAGGTAATTATTGTTATGCCCTGTCCTATGAGTCTTGTAACTTGTACTCTATTTTAGGTACAAGTATTATAAATTGTGCCTTTTTCCTTTCTCAAGTTTGTGAATTTAAACTCTACGTGGATATTATGGATATATAGTAATAGATACGTACGTTATGATTAAAAAAAATGCAAAAAAAATATTTCAACCTTCTATTATTCTAAACTATCTTTTGTGGCTGACGAAGGTCACTAAAACACTAATTGAAGTGGCATTTTTTAATTGACGGGTAATATAGTAAAAGCACCTCCATAAAATATATAGTAAAAGCACAATTTTTCTAAATTTCATTTGATACATATGGACTGATTTGAGATTAAGCAAATTGGAGTCGTTGATTTGATATTTTCATATTTTACAGGTATTTATCTAAAAATTTATCTATTTTAAATTACTTTTAAAATACATTTTAATTCCTTTTCTAACAAATTAAATAGTGTCTTAGTATGTTGAGTTAAATAAGAGAAGTATAATTATTTAAAAAATAAGGCAATTAGAAATATATTATACTCTTTCTAGTCGTAATTATAAGAATTAGATTGAGAGTTTGATTTAGTTATAATTATAAGACCCCCATCTATTTTATATATGATATTTATATATGATATTTATATATGATCCCAATAAAATAATATGTATAATCATATAATTATAAGATAAATATTTATATATGATTATACATATTAAAAGGGTTTCTACTAATGATAGTTCAAAATATACATAATTAAATAAGATATTTTAGAAAAATTAATACATAATTATTATAAGTAATTAACTTAACTAATTTTTTAATTTATATAAATTAGTTAAATAAATTTTATATTAAAAATTAGAGTTAATATTTTATTTTTATAAAAAAAAAAAGCATAACGATGTTGTGATGGTTTAAGTGACAGATTTAAGGCTGTTCCTTTGTTGGACAAAAGAGATTAGTTCATTAATCAAACCTCGTTGTTTCCCTCCAATTTTTTTTTTTGGGAAAAAATAAGAACAAATAATTAAATATTTTTAACCCTAGTTCTTTAAATTGTGCCCATAAAAAATTTCCCTTCCCTTCTTTTTAAATCCCTCTTACCAAACAAGCATAAAAAAAAAGGGAACGAGAGAGCAAAAAAAAAATTTGGGAGAAGTGAGAGCTTCTAAATTATCTTATATGTAATTCTTTCTTAAGTATCCTCTTCCTGTATTTTGAATTTCAAAATCAGATCACGTATAAAAATATGAACATTAAGGGCAAAGTCCAATTAATTAATTTTCAGCCATATAAACTTTTTAATTTATTGTTAAAAAAAAGGGTAAAATCAACTATACGATGAGGAGATTAACGTTGTCACCAATAGATCGCCTCGGGATGTAACTTGATCAAGATGGGACCATAATACAACCTAAGCCCATGATAACAACCCATCGACAATTTTTTGTTTATATATATTAAAAAGGTAGATCTACAAGTGTATCTTACCCCTATCGATTAATCCGTTTCCTGGCCAGTCTTCTGAGCAAACTGACATAATCCATTTGGAATTGAACCGAATTTGTGACAAAGAGATCCCAATACAGAATAAGGTTCTGGTTCCAATGAATATGGTTTCCTCGGTAGAAGGATATCTCTTGGAAAGAGTATATGAACATAATACCTTCGTACTGATGTTTTGAGATTGAAAGAAGTATATGAACATTAATCAAATCGAGAATAACACATGATGAAATCAAAATAAATAAATGATGGTATGCATGGAATGGCGATTCCTTCTCCACTGTCTTTGTAATGCCGCCGCTCTTCAACATATATCAAAACTCTTTCATATTTGTTTGGACATGCAATAAACAAACACCTTCATACAAGCTCAAATAACACTTATCTAACCACCTAGAAGTGATAGGGTGATGAGAGAATTAGAGTTTATATATAGATAGCTATTCATAATAAGATACTGACTAATATTTAGATAAGTAAGTGGTCTTTTACGTCTATTATATGCCCGAGTTGTAATTTAGCTAGTGAGGACACTTTATATATCTTGAAAGATTATTTGTATGCAAAGCGTATTTAGCATAAATTATTAGTACCATAACACCATTCGATTTTTTTGCTGCATCTATTATTGATTGGTTAGTTTTAAATCTAAAATAACAATTGGGCAACATGGGGGACAATTGAAACCTTATTTAAGGAGTAACTATTTGGAAGCTTTGGCTATAAAAGAATATAATTGTATTTAACCATGATGCAACGAGACCTGGACAACTATTGCTAGTTATTTTTCAAGTGGGAAAAAAATATGTACAGATGAATGACAAAGATAATTTATATTATTTGTCCTTGGCAGAGAATTCGAACTAGTAACCACCACCCACGGGTTGGGTAAAGCTTAATGTATATGGGGCCATGATATTGTTTACTAATAAAGCTGAATGTGGTGGGGTGTTAAGAGACCATAATGACAAATGATTATATGAGTTTACAAATTTTATTAAATTCTGTAATACAGTTGATACAAAGAAATGACCTGCCTTTAAGGGACTATAAAGTGTATGGGACAAATGATATAGGAAGGTTATACTCTAATCAGATACAAAGTATCTCGTTGATATGTTAAGGGAAAATAATACAAAGCAGAGAGAAAATTTGTTAGCTGTGCAGATTGAGGAGTTTATGTACAGACAGTGAAAATTAAAGCTGCAATTTATATATAGAGAAACTAACCAAATCGTTGATGCATTTGTAAAGAAATATATTTATAGATCTATCATATTTGACAAGTATCCTACAAAGTTACAGAACTTAATAATTTTAGAGTGATTAAGATTAAATTCTCTAGTGATGTAATTTACTTTACTTTTAGGCTTTAGCCCTCTTTATATAAAAAAAAAATTATTAAATATATATAAATGATAATACTCAACTTTGTTCCTTTTTTTTTCACCTCAACTTTTTTCCCATATAAATAATTAAAATTCGTGCATGTTTAGATTACAAAATCTTAGTTTTAAAAGATTTTTGACTTAAATTTTAGTTTAAAAAAATTTTAAAATAAATAATTATATTTGTTCAAAATAATTTAGAGACTAAATCATAGTTTAATATTATATTTTTGGATAAGCTCATAACAAAATTTATAGAATAATAAAAGAGTTTATAAACTGCCTAATTACTATTTTACCCATTTTTTTTTCATTCTCTCTTATCTCTCTTCCATTAGCCATCGCCGTTGGTTTACCTTCATTGTCCTGTGTCGTCGTATGTATCGTAGAGGTGGTCGACGACTGTGGCTTTCGTCGTCATAGTTAGGGGTGTTCACGGGACGGGTCGGGACCGGGACAACCCCGTCCCGTGTCCCGTCCCGATACAGTACACGGGACGCAAAATGCGTCCCGTGTCCCGTCCCGTCCCGAATTTGTCCCGGTCCCGACGGGACCGGGACGGGTTCGGGACGGGACGGGACGGACCCGAAATTATTTTTTTAAAAAATATATTATAATAAAATCATCTCAATAAATTATTCCATATAAAATGCCCCAGCAACTTACTCGAAATACCAACATTTCTCCTTGATATAATATAATAACTTACCCATATAAGGGAAAAAAAAGTAATATTAAAAAAGAATAGAAATATCAATATAAAAATATCTGTATAAGAATAAAAATATCTATATAAGAGTGGGAAAGATAGGATAATGTAATTTTTTTTAAAAAAAAAAAAAATGGGGACGGGACGGGATTCCCGAGGGACGGGCCGAAACCCGTCCCGTCCCGAATACCAATCTTGTCCCGTCTCGGTCCATTTCGGGACGGGACGGACCCGTCCCGAAATCCCCGGGACCGGGTCGGGACACCCGGGACGGGACAAGGTTGGACACCCCTAGTCATAGTCATGGTCGTGGAAGCTTTGGTTGTCTGTGGCCTCACTTTTTGAATCACCGTCATCCGACTGTCGCTATAAGAAAAAGAGGGAAAAGGATAAAGAAAATTATGAAAGTGATGGGACGTGACGCTCAATAGAGTCTATGGGTATTTTTTTCCCTATTTTATATTATTTTTAATAATTTATTAATTAATAAAATTATTCTGATAATAATTATTAAAATATTTATTTTTTTATTTTTAGAAACTCTTTTTTAAAATCTGTTTTTTTATTAAATAATGTTTTAAAAATTTATCCAAACATTAATTTCTAGTCACCGCCAGCCAGCCAGTGTATGGGTTAAGCATAGGGGACATAAATGGCAACTTCACGTGTTGTTCTTTGCAAGTTGGTCTATCTGACGTTGAATGAGAAAGAGTAGGTGGCGCACCAGGCGGGAAGCCTCTGGCAGCTTCGGACAGTCGAAATCTTTGAACTTTGAACAAGAACCGCTCACCGGGCTGGTGACGGGGGGAAATCACTAACCGCATCCATGCACATCTCATACAAACAGTGACAGCGGCAGAACAAACCGTCCGCTCCAAATTGGAGGCCGCCATTCGTCCTCCATTGTACAATTCTCAGATAGGCACTGTCTGCTTTGTGAAATCAACTTCAGGATATCACTTGTGGGGACCCCCATACAAATTTGACGCATTGATATGGGCAAAGGCGCACTGCTTTTGGTGTTTCTCGGCTCTGGGGATTCATAGCAACCCGCAAAAAGCTTTTTCAGTGCCCATAAATTACCGGCCGTTCGTTCGTGTCACAGGAGTAGTGAACTGCGACAACGGGTTTTCTGCAGTTTGGTGTGTGATTCTTCTGATCCATCTTTTTCTGGTTCGTGTGGAAGTGGGTTTTCTGTCATATTCTTTATTAGTTGGATGTGACTTGTCTAATCCGGAGGAATTTGAAATATGTGTGGTTAGGGTTTACATGCAGAACAAGCTAAACCCATGTACTTGATGTCTGATTCATGCAGTATGGTTGGCAGGGAAAGTGGGCTCTTTTTCTTTATGTAAGGGCGACTTTATTCTGTTAGATTTCGGGGTTCAACTCCATGGATCTGAACCTAACAGATAAGGGATCAGGAGGTAGAGATCAGAAAAGGTTTTGATACATGTCTATCTAGTCTTTTCGCCATATTCAAGCTTACTTCTTGTATTGGGTTTTGTCGTTTCTCAGTTCACAGAACATCCTGGAAAGAGGAAGCGGTATTTCTCACTATCCCATCCACAACTTTCCAAAACATGGCGAATCGGTGGTGGGCTGGAAATATCGTGATGAGACCCACCGATCCCATGTCATCTTCTCCGCCACTCCAGCTCAGAAACCCAGAAGATGACCCCGGCGGATTGAATCGTATCGGGCCTAGACGAGAACAAGAATCCATGGACAACGCCACCTCAGCTAATAGCAGCAACAGCAACACAAACCCAAACGTTCAAAACACCATAGACGACGATAGCCGCGAAGCCAACGACCAGAACCCCGGGAGCCACGAAGCAGTTGAACCCGGCAGCAGTGGCCGCCGACCAAGGGGTCGCCCACCGGGGTCCAAAAACAAGCCGAAGCCCCCTATCGGTGTAACCAAAGAAACCCCAAACGCACTTCGAAGCCATGTGTTGGAAATTGGAAGCGGCAGCGATGTGGTTGAGAGCATAGCCACCTTCGCGAACCGCCGACACCGAGGGGTATGGGTGCTTAGTGGAAGCGGCATCGTGACCAATGTGACTCTCCGGCAACCGGGGGTACCTGGCGGGGTAGTTACGCTGAATGGAAGGTTCGAGATATTGTCATTGTCCGGGGCATTTCTACCAGCGCCTTCACCAGCGGGGGGCAGCGGGCTAACGGTGTATTTAGCTGGTGGACAGGGGCAGGTAGTTGGCGGTACGGTGGTGGGTTCTTTGGTGGCTACGGGGCCTGTGATGGTGATTGCGGCCACATTTGGAAGCGCTACTTATGAGAGGCTACCATTAGAGGAAGAGGCGGGAGGTGAGGGAACGCAGGTGGTGCAGCAGCAGTCAAGAAGTACAGGAACGGCGGCATCACAAGGTTTGGGGGAACAAGTTTCAATGGCCATGTACAATTTACCATCGAATGGTCAGATGCCCCACGACCTGTTTTGGGGCTCTCCACCCCGCCCTCCGCCCCCATCTTACTGAACTTTGTTCTTAATTATTTGCTTACTCGCTTGTGCTTGTGCATCCAGGGGAGGTTAGGGTGTTTTGTTTTTATTTTGTTAATACTGTGCTTGGGGGAAATTTTCTATTATCAGTTCCTTGTTTGTTTCTCTTCCGTTTATTGATTAGACAGAGGAGAGGATGGGATTATCCAGAAATCTGCATATGCGGTCTATCTGGTGGAATAATAGAAATAATGAGAGATGATGAATTTGGACTGTGGCGCATTGATTGATTATAGTTGCAATTTGGATAAACTGAGAGGTGGTAGGGTCAGTTCATCTCCCCTTGCCCGAATTTCTGCCCTCCACCGCATCATATTGCTTCCTCTGCATTGTAGTATATTTTGATTAGTTTTTGGAGAATAGATTGAAGAATAAATTTTAAAAATAAAGATGTTTGAATGATTAATAGTAGAATCATTTTTTATATTAGTAAATTACTAAAAAGGGTATGATTTAATTAAAAGTAAGAGAGAGGAAAGATGATAGAGAAAAAAGGGGAGAGAGAAGAGAGTGGAGAGTGGAGAGTGGAGAGTGGAGAGTGGAGAGTGGAGAGTGGAGAGAGGAGAGAGGAGAGAGGAGAGAGGAGAGAGGAGAGAGGAAAAGAGAGATAAGAGAGGAGAGAGGGTGTAAGAAAAAATATGGGTAAAATAGTAATTGGATAATCTATAATCTAGTTTTCAAACCAAAAGCTATTTTCAGGGTGTGTTTGGATTAGCTTTTAGAGAATAGATTCTGGAGAATAGATTTTGAGAAGAATAGATTTTGTGAATAGAGATGTTTGGATGATTAGTAGCAGAATCACTTTTTATATTGGTAAATTACTAAAAAGGGTATGATTTGATTAAAAGTAAGAGAAATGAAATATAATAGAGATGAGAGAGAAAAAAAGAGATAAGAGAAGAGAGATGAGAGAGAAAAAGAGAGATAAGAGAGGAGAGAGGAGAAATGGTGTAAGAAAAAGTAGGGGTAGAATAATAATTGGATAATTCATAACCTAGGTTTCAAACCAAAAGTTATTTTCAGTGGCTTATTCAAAATTTAGGTTTTGTCTAAAATTAATTCTCAACAAAAATGACTGTTTGTGTAAAAAAATTTCAAACCGCAGTTTTGGCTAAAATTAATTCTTAGAATTGATATCCAAACACACTTTTTTGTGGCTAACTGGGACACCGTTTACATCCGTTAATCCTACGGCCATAACATTTTGGCTTTTGGTCTGCATTCTATATCCTCGGATCTTATAAGCGATTCAAGCCAACCTACGTTGTTCTTTTATCTACATTTTGATTGATGTGAGAGAAATAGGATTCAATACTTGTTAACTTATTTTGCTTATGTATTGCCCACTGCGCTGCAATGGGGTTGAGTTATTTAAGGACTTCCTCCTTGTTATATTTCTGATATTTGTATTGAATCGATTGTTTCTGTTGCCCCTCATCTCATGTGCATATGGATGGGAACTTGCAATTTTCTCTCCCTCCCTAAGTTTCTCTCCTAATAATAATAAAAAAGAGAATATAGAAGTCTTTATAGTTGTAGTGATGCATGTGAGAGTTGAGGTGAGGTGAAAGACTTGAGAAGGCAAGGCAAGGCAAAAAGAGAAGCATCAAACCCAGAAACATGGAGGCAGGTAGAGTGAGGCACAAGGAATAAGGAAGTTGATGCCAAAGAATTGGATGGATCGGAGGTTGCTTGTACGGCAGCTCACCTTATCGGATGCTTATTTCTCATTATTTCTTTATTTATATACCTAATCCCACTCATGTATCATAATTTCTATCTTTGTTATATGACTGAAAAAAGGTCGCATCGCATCCATCCCATCGGTCCATAAACAGTAATTTTACACCACCAGGACTACGGTGCTAATTTTTTATTTTAATATCTCCGTTTATAATTTTTTTAGGTAAAATAATTTGAATTAAAATTATTTCTATATGAAAATTTACCTATAATTTTATATTCTAATTTCTAATTCACAACTCTTCCCACTCTGAATTACATTCTATTTGTTCTTGGGTTTATTTTGCCGCCAGCTCACCATTAGTCCCAATCTAAGCGAGCAGCCTCTCCAATGGATTAATCTATCTCTATCCTTCCGAGTGGTGCCATGCTGCCACGAGTTCTAATTCACCATCACACTAAGAACATGTATCTCCTCTTGCAAAAGAACTTACCAAATTTATGGTTCATAACGTACGACCAGTTGCTGCAGGGCTAATATATGAGAAACGCAACTGTAAATAGGATCATGAAGTCGGGCCACAACGTCATAAGATATGGTTATGGCTGCGGCATCCCTTCTATTGGGACAATAATCTGGGGTCCCTTCTGTTGGGACAATAATCTGACCCCAGATTATTGTCCCGACAGAAGGGATGCCGCAGCCATAACCATATCTTATGACGCTCTGGCCTGACTTCATGATCCTATTAATCTGACCCCAGACCAACGGAAGTTGGTTTGAGTAGTAAGCGGGTCGGTATTGTTTAAACGAGGTCTCGAGTCTGAGCCTTGACGAATGCAGAAAATTTTCGTTTGGAGACTCACCCACCACAGCTAGGTGCGCGACGCGGGTCGAATCCGGATGTAGTCGGGGTAAAATTCCGATAAACCAAGTGGGTAATAAAAAAAATAAAAAAATAATCTGACCCCAGCAACCTGCATACTCCGCATGTCATTATTGTCCTTAGTCTGTGCTTCGTATTGGTACAGCTACGGATTCGAACGCTTTATTATTAGCGGCCGGTAGGGAAGGCATTGTCCCTTGTCATTCTGGGTCTCCTGGGTGGCCTACCTTGTCCTTGTCATTTAAGGCAAACTTCCCTTTTTTTATGCATCAAAAGCCGAGTATATCCCAAAAGTGATTGTTATTTTATACCCGTTCATTGTTTCACCTTCTCAATCACATACATTCATGCATGCATGCATGCACGGTTCCTAATCCTATATCTAGAAGAATAGAGCGCATGATTCATTTGCGGCTTCTTTTGTCTTCCTAATTAACTCGGCTACTTTAATATCTGACGTTTGTGTTACTTGTCTTAAGCATACATTATTTTAATCCCACGCTAATTCAGGTTCAGCTGTTGGCCACTTAAATTAGTTACTGAAGAGACAAATACGGGCTCTTTTATACTGCCATCAGCAACAGTTAGGAGGGTGGGAGAACAACTTTGTGCGAGTTTAACGATCAAAGTGTCTCTCTATCACGTTCGTATGAGACGACATTGACATACTTGTTATCTTTCGAAGCAGTGCTCCCTTGCCAGCTTCTGTCACTTTGCCTTCCTTTCATTTCTTTTTCTATTTAATAGGAATATGGTGGCGAGCAAAGCAAAGGTATATAAATCTCAGAACTGTGTGCTTGTAAAGATGCGAGGATTAACTCTTTTGCTTCTCTATGTTTATAGTATGCATTTTAATTCTGCCATAATTATGATCTTCCAGTCCAAGGTTAATTATTTCGAAATAATCATTTTATATCTTCAAAACAGCGATCATTGTTAATTCAAAGCAAACATCTAGACTTGCATTGTCAAAATATAATGCACCACATAGTTGAGCTTAATATAAATTCTTAACTTAATGTGCAGCAGTAAATAACATGTTCCTTTTAATTACCAAATATAATACTAATGATCCATAATTTTTACACTAAAAGACAAATTGCAGCAAAAGTAATTTATCCAAAGAGTGACGAGATCATCACAATTCAAATCATTTCTGAGTGATGCGAAATGTACAACATATAATGTACTGTGTTCATCATCGTCCAAATCAGTATCCAAAAGGGTATGGCATAGTTGAACTTAATCCTTAAAATGAACAAAACAAGCCAAATTGAGGTAAAGGAAGTCCGTCACACAAGACTATGCTCGGCCAGAGATCACAGGCCAACATAACGAATAAAGCATCACAGGTCAAAACTTGTAATCAAGCATATGCTCGGCCAACTATATATATTTTAAAAAAATAACACACCACCTGTACAAAATACTACTTACATAACGAATAAAATATTTTAAAAAAATTATATGTCCAACTATGCAAGAAATAAACCAAAACTGTAATAGTCAACATCCAAACACAAAATTCATATAAAATCCAGATCAGAGGAAGAATACTATCAGATTCATAAGAAGTTTGCACCAAATGCAATTTTTGGCGTATGAGTATCCAAAGGGAAAAAAAATAAAAGAACATGACATAAAACTTCTTCAATAAGAACACCACTAAAGTAACTGCCATAATTTCAATTGATGTTGTTTCTAAGTTAAAAAGGATGCCAAGTATTCAACTCAGATGAGGCTGGAACTTAAACTTACATAACAAGTAACATTAATGCAACTATATATCAGAATCCCAAATCTAATACTCTCTTCACATGATCCATACAGACTTATCAGCCTATAACTTAAGGCAACTAAACAAACTAAGTATCCAGAAAGTGTGTACAATGGAGTTACAAAAGCATTGAATAAAGTGAGAAATATGGGACAATGAATGAACACAAGAGTAATAACTGATACAAATGCCATAAGTTTACAAGGAAAACCTGCACTGAAAAACATTTGCTGTGGAGACTCAAATACGATCATAAGATGAACTTTGTAAGTAACGGGAGAAAAACAAATAAACTTTTATTTGCCTCAATTGGAGAGATTTATTTTCACTTTTCGGTTTGCAAGAGCTGTACACAATATTGCTTCTAGAAATACATTAAAGCTACCATGAAAGAAGAGTTTACTGTACTTGAACGTGGTGAGTTCAGGCAAGTAATATCCAATGATGACTAGGATATGGTCCTTTTGGCACACCAGCCCAACAAGCCCTCCCCGGAGTTTCTCTCAATTTATTTTTGAAAATAATTTCTGCTTATTTTTTTACTGCATTTGGTAACAATGTAGAGAAGGGCACCATCATGGATTTTGCAGATTTGGTTCTCCTATCCATTTGTTAATGGTCTATAAACTTGTCTCCAGTATTTTCAATATCCCCATCTTTCATACAACTAAAAATCTCAATATCATCAAAGCCTACAAATAGACAGAAAACATGTTAATTATAATAAAACAAATTCATCAGTGTTTAATTCTACATGCAGTGAGATAAATTAGTTACCTTCACCCAATTCTTCAGTTTCATCATTCAGAGGTCTTAACAACATTGTGTTAATGGAAGATGGATCCAGTGCCATCCAATCTGAGTTCCCATACTTCTCTAAGTGCATATCCTTTGCCCTAATCCAGTCATCAACACTACTACTGCTTTCAAATGATAGGGGATCACTAGAATCTTGTTCTTTACTCATGGACCTGCAAGAAAATCAGATGTCCCCTTTAGTTACCACAAGCATTACCACAAAGTAAAATTCATAAATATACAAGGGTTCATGCTCACTTTTGTCTTAATCGTAAATTATAATGAACAAAGACAAGATCAGTAAGATTTTGGCGCTCTATATGATTCCTTGTATTCATGATTTGTTCAAAAGGAATCTGGTTTCTCTTGCATACCGCTGCACTGCATGTTTGACTGAGAATATGGACAGCCAAACGTGCCAAGTTAGGGCAACCTCCACCATATGTTGACCACCATTCAGCTAGAAAAATAGCATGTATAAGTGAAAAAGTCATTTGAATGGTTGGACATCAAAGAAAAGAGATACTCCAACAAAATGTCTTCAGTATTACCAATCTTAAAAGTCATTTACAAGAATCGCATTTGACAAATTTAAACTGTTACTTCTGTAAATCTAGCCAGGTTAAGAAACTGTGTCCATTCACCTTTGCAAGGATTTTAAAAAGTGGGAAAAAAATACTGATCGTATAAGCTTAAAAAACTTCATACCAAAGTCAAAGTGGTAGTCACTTGTGTATAATCTCAACTTCAACTCATAGAACATTGGTCACCATGTCAAAGCATAAGCTTTCTTCACCAGACAGTAGCTTTCTTCTTTCCGTGCATCAAATTTTACATCTCCACTTCAATATTATTCATACATTTTATTCTCTTCTTTCGAACAAATAAAAAAAAAGGTAAATTGCAACACAGTGGCTAAAGAAATCAATACTGTTTAATATAATGGCCCTTACCAGGAAGCAGATTGTCTCTAGCTCTGACAGCCATCTTTCTCCCAAAATCTCTTGCAGCAGTCTTGTACGAGTTTATCTCCTTGATAATTTTATCTTGAATTCTTGTATCAGGGACCAACCTCTCTATGCAATCAAACATCCCTGAGAGAATCTCACTGTGCATATCCCCTTGAATACTATAGAAAAACTTTGGATTAAGGTAGAATCCTGCAGCATGAAGAGGATGATGCCACAACTGCTCCCACCTGTGATGTATAATACTCCAGTACACCATATAATCTTCCCTCTTGACAAGTTCTTTTTTAATTGCTTCTTTTGCCTGGTACATTCCAGCATAAACGTATCCCATTGCTGGTCTCTTCTCACTTGCAGTTATTCTCAGAACTCGCAAGAGAGGAACTGTTAAACAAACAATCAGATCACATGAGGACCAAAACGTCTGATTACTTATGCAATCTAGCATTTCCAGTCCAGATGTTTGCTTTGAATATGGACAGTCCATCCACTCTTGAGAAGTAACCATAGCCTGTAAATTGTGTTTGAGATCAACCATTCGTTTCAACGTTGTAAAGTTTGTTGCAAAGCATGAGAAAGAGGGATCCACAATATCATTCCCTAAAGTGTACCTTCTAACCATATTCAAGACTGCACTATAATTGTAGACAAATCTTGTTATAGATTTAGCTTGCTCAATCACTGCACTAATCCACTCAATATTTCCAAAATCCTCAAGTATCAAATCAATACAATAGGCTGCAGAAGGACTCCAATAAAGGGTAGGAAAAGCGTCAGTCAGCTGTCTCCCTACAACAGCATATTGTTCTTCACCAGGTGTAATCACTTGCAAGACATTTGTGACCCCAACTTCTTCTACAACTTGTTTTATCAACTCAAATAGAAAATCTGAGGAATTTATAATGTCAGATACATCAACAGATTTCAGAAAGATTGTAGCTTCAGGACAATATGCCAAAAATCTTAGCAATATTCTACCTGTTTCTGCATTCCCCTGGTCGACCAAAATAGAACAACCAGTTCTTCCCCACGTCATCTTGCATCTTTCTATATCATTCTTAACTTCTTCCACAGTATTTTTTAAAATCCAACCTCGAAGATCATGATATGAGGGTTTTTCAACAGCTGAGCCCCCAGAAGCAATTGCTTCGATCATTTGCTGAAAATAGACTGAGTTGACAACATCAGTAGGTGCACCAATATCATACAGAAACCGACCTATAGCCATATGAATGCGATTGTCCAACTTTTTAGGAAACAAAGCATTTTTATCCAAGGCAGCAACCTCAGAGTTTGTGTACATTAATGTATCATTCTTGCCTCTTACCCTCTTTCTTCGTTTGAGAGTTCTACTCATTCCTTCATCAGGATTTACTATCAAAGTTGGGTTGTGTTCAACTGAATTTGGAACTGGAAGGCACTGAAGACTAGCATTTACATCAACCTGATTGGAAATTGTGCTTACATCAGTAGATATAGGAGTAACATTTAGAATTTCCTCCTCAATTTTTTGCTTTTTCCTCTTTTTCACCACAACACCATCTAAGCTATGTTGCATTTGAAGTCGAACATCATGTGGAACGCGACTGCAAGTAGAGGCATTACCCTTTTGACAAGCAAGATGTTCTTTAATTCTATGAATGCCACCACCCTTGAACATCTTGAGACAATATATACATTTCAGTTGTACCCTATCCCCATTCTTAAACATTTGACAATGCTTCCATGCAGGGTCGTGTTTTTGAGATGTAATTGGAATGGGTTCCAAATTTGAAGCCATTCCAATAATCGCATCAAGCAGTTAATTGGCTTATGAATAACTGAAACCAATCAAATCCAAATTATTCTACGCAAGCTTTTGAATGTGAAAATGGTCCACTTTTATCCATAAAATTTTTTAACTTCAATTTTCAAAACTTTATTGTCTCAACAACAAAAGCGTTAGCAATATGAAAAAACACAAAGGGAGAGAGATGGGGTGAAGAAGAGCTTACTGGTTGTTGAGTTTCTGTAAAAGATCATTCAAATCAAAAGCCCCAACCATGCTACAACCAGAACCTGGCTTTGGTATAATCTCTATTAGTATATTGACACCAAATGCAACCCTAGAAATAAAAGAAAAGAGAAAATAGTTTATTTAGTTTCGCACAATTGATATATATCAGAGATGTTCTCATGCTCTGAGCACCACCTAAAATAACTGACTAACACTATACCTCAGGTTCTATAATATATCCCAGAACCAAAGGTATGAATGAGTCAAAATTAATAAGGAAAACAAACTTGAAAGGGATTTTACAGAAACAGAGAAACTTCAATCCTCATAATGCATCTAAAATTGTGATCAACAGAAACCTTAAACAAATAGGATGTATCACACCAGTAGGAGAGCTAGTATAGTATGATTCTCCTATCAAAGAAGATTTTATTCCAGGCACTATGATTCAAAATATATATGCCAGAAAAAAAGTATGAACCCCGTCAATTTTCTAGTATTGCTCCAAAATACAGCAAAGCAGGACCTCTTGCTTCAATGAACTTGTCCAAGGATCTTACTAACCCCAGGAAGGCTCTGAATATAGGCCTAGATTGTCAGTACATACAAGCTTTTAGGATACTAAGATCCAAAGTGCAAAGGAGAACATTCCAAATCGTACGGTAAGTTCCCTAAGAAATCACTTAGAGGGGTTGAATTGGAGCTGACCCGTCTTTTTAAGAATCAGCCACAATTGCATAGTTTTCTTCTGGTGTTAAGCTACATTAGGGCTGCAACTGCCTTTACCTTAAAGGAGGTTGTTACATTGCTACCCTCAGCAAAATCTTCCCCACAAAAACAGCCATGAATAAGAATCAATCGTAGAGGTGGTTTTTTTTTTTTTTGGAAAGAGGGGGCCGGGGGGGGTGTCGCGGAGAGAAGGAGAAACAGAGAGAGGGGTACAGCAAATCATTGCGACATAACCGATAGAACATGCATTGCTTCTAAATAAATGCCATTCCAAATCCAAAACAAAACCATAGCAAAAGCATTCCCGTAACAATAGACATGAATAATTATCTCCCAACTTCACCAACTCAATCAGAATTGCAGGAAAATCGTGAAATTTTTAGTAACAGTGGTACAATGGAATCATTTTCTCACCAAACTCAAACGTTAAATCATGACGGGACGGTCCATGAATTAGAATTGTTGAAAGGAAATAGAGCATAAAATACAAGGAAAGAATGGAGCAGAAAAAAGAAGGAAACTTTCACCTGATAGTCGAAGCAATGATGGCTTCGATGGAGTTTCGGAGATGGTCCTTGCGTCTGTATCATGAGCTGCTGAGAGAAGGTTCAGTTGGAATGTAATTGGGCGTTTCAATTTCAGGTCTTATTGTTGGGTAATGGGGCGAGGCTGAGGGAAGAGGCCAACCAGCGGCTATGCTTGATGAGCAAAAAGATGGATAGGCCACAGAGATGGCTGCTCGGAGTCGGAGGAGGACCAGACTCATTCCCTTTCCTGCGTTTCAACAGGGACATGGCAAACAGCAGGGGTAAAAATGTAAAAGAAAACTATCGTTTTGATTTATTAAAATTTACCTATTATTTTAAATTAAATTAATTATTTAAATTTCATATGATTTTAAATTTATGCCAAATTCATTCTTTATAAAATGAGAAACATGGACCTTGCTTAGTTTAGTCCTAGACCAATTAGATTAGATATTTGAGGGTAAATCTCCACCTTGTTTATTAGTGATGAGCTTTTAATATCAGCATGATCATATAAATTTTTGGGGTGGGTGAGGGTTGGTCTGTGAGAGCAAAACCTCAATGGAAGGTGAAACTTTGTTATTTGCCAGAGAGAACTTGATTAATTAAAACAGGATATAAATAATTGCCAAAATTTGAAATGATTGCAAGTAAGTAATTTTTTTTTGTTTTTTTTGTTTTTGATAAGAATTTTTTTTTGTTTTGATCCAGAGACGGAAGGATTAAGAGAAATTGAAGTGTTTATGGGCTAAGCTAAATACTAACTACGGATTGGGGCAGAAATACCAGAGCCCACAAATATATGGGTTGGACCCCATGATTTAGCATGTTCAGTTCAACATGTATTCTTAAGGGTAGTTAAAAGACCAGATCCACCAACGGGGGTTGGTCAGAGTAGTAAGCGGCTCGATATCGCTTAAGCAAAATCTCGAGTTCGAGCCTTGGCTTACGCAGAAAATCCCCGTTGGGAGACTCACCCACCATAGCCAGGTACGCAACGCGGATCGGATCCGGATGTAGTCGGTGCAAAGCTCCGGTGAACCGGGTGGGCAACAAAAAAAAAGGACCAGATCCTTGTATAAAAAAAAAAGAGATCCAACTAATAAAATGTGTCATAATTGATAGATAATTTGATCACTTAGACATGATATTTTAAGTTCAGACCGTATTCATGGAAAAAAAATTATTAGGAGAAATAAAATCTATTTTCACAATTTCTATATTTCTAGAAGATTAATTCATAAACTATTTAGGTGATACTGTACAATTTCTAAAAAAAATAAATGAGATCCAAACTATCCTATTCAATATGAAGGAAAGTTGCATATGGTGTGTAAAAAAATAAATGACTTAGAATTTCGTTAAAAAATAGAAATACGCGTTATCAAAAGATTTCGTAATACTTTTCTACTATAGAATTTGTCAGTCATCCCCTTTGGTATTTTATTGAACTAATTAAAATGGTGGTGATGTTCCTACGTTGATCAAGGATTTCAATTTTGGAGAGTATCGTGGTCATGATTTCTGGCACAATTGATTTTCATGGTCATCAAAATGATAGAGAAAGTTATTCAATGCTATAGAAGGACAGGAGCAATGAGTAGTCGTGTTGTGATGGATGGGACCTGAAATATATAAAAGCGAATCGGAGGGAGGTGACGGGTGAATTATTTTTTACGGGAGAAGTGAGAACTTAGAAGTGTGTTTAATATATGAATAATAGTAATAAGTGGAGGGAGCTTGAAGGAGAATATGGGGGATAATGCGTGGGGGCTTGTAAGGGCGTAAGTGGAGGGAGCTTGAAGGAGAATATGGGGGATAATGCGTGGGGGCTGTGAGGGAACCACTCCCTCACAGCCCTTTAGGGCTCCAATTCCCAACAACTCTCCTCACTCGCCTCTTCCCAAAATGCCTTCTTCCTCTCTGCAACTACTCCTCTTCTCCCTCACCAACACACTCTTCCTTTCTCTTATACTCATCCTCCTCAACAACTGCAGGAACGACATATGGCGCGCACTTCTCGCCGGTGTCGGTCACCCCACCTCCAGAGACGGCGGCTTCCTCCTCCCTACCGGACATGAGACACTTCTCGACCTCCCACCAGGCTGGTCCGGCCAGATTTGGGCGCGACAGGGCTGCTGCTTCGATCCCCACACTAGAAAAGGCTTCACCAGAAATTCTTAAATCTTAATTTATATTCACACTCCACTCCACTATACTCTTGTTGGCCTAGTCTCATTTATGGTGGCTCTCTATCATCAATGTTGTTACTAACGAGTAGAATTTATAGAAAAAGAATATACCGTGGTCACAAGAAGCAATATATATAGTAAGAAACTTATTACTTTTGATCCCTGAATTCTACCTATTGTCGAATTAATTAGTTTTTAAATTTTCACTTAGAACAGTTCAATTTTTTTTTTTAATTTCATAGTTATAAACAATCTTATAGTTTATTGAACAGCTCAATCCAAATTCATTGATTAACTCAATAATAAATTTATTGAAAATATATTAGGGATCGATTTTTATTGAAGATGTGAGTTATCTTTCTAAAAGGTTTTCGTTTAATCAGGCGTCAGAACAAGTTAACAGAACAAGAAAAATTTGGTTGGAAAGCCGTATCTGTTGCGCTTCAGATTTTCGCTGTTCCTCCTGAGTTACTCTGCAAGCAAAAATAATGATGGTCTTCTACATGGAATGGAGACATGATTAACGACTATCTAGCGCTTTGCTTTGATGGAAACACAGCTTCCTGTCACCGCTTAAATCCGTTGTTCCTGATCAAAACTTGTAAGCCTGTATCTCATATTCTGATTCCCACACAACGCATTAGATCACAAGGGTCCCCTGATGTTTGCGGTAATTATGATGTTATATCCTTCTCAGAAGCTTTTGGAAGCCTCTGGCAGGGAGGGTCATACTGGACAAATCTGGTATTCAACCAAAGGCACCGGTCATAGTGCCATCTGATTGGTCTTTGAACGCGATGAAATATATCAGACATCAAGGAAAGCAGGGGGAATGCCCAGTTTCAACTGTTGCAACCTGGTGGATAAAAAGGATTAAAGAAGAGAGATTCAAGGGGTGAGTTGGGGATAGCAAGAGCATTAGCTCAAATCGATCAGTAAATACTGGTAATGAGATGTATTATTCAGCTCTGTGGCTGACTTGAAGTATTTATGATCTGTTATGATTAAATTAGTTCCTAATAAATCCGACCCCTCTCATTTCTGACAATATTTTGATGATGTTGTGGCTGACTAGTGGGGGGAGCTTCAGGGAATGAAATTTCTGATGTTGAATGTAATTTCCATTGAATAAGCACCCAGTATTTGAGACTGCTTTACCTTGCCGTCTTTGCCTTCTGAGTACGTGAATGCTAGTATTAAGCAATGTTTTAAAATGCTGAGAAGGTTTTGATTGTTCGTATATTCCGATATATACATAGAGCCATGAGTTTTGTGTTTGATATTGAAAATGGATTTTCAGGATTTAGACGTGAGAGGCGAATACAGGTATGAAGTTTGTTTTTCATTTATCATTGCGTGTCATAGTGGAGCTGAATACTGTGGCACAAAACACCCCCACAAAGCTCAGAAAAATAACCCTTTGGAGATTTGGGGAGTGTTGGATTTGAGGCGAAATTGAGTTTTGGCAGACGGAGACCGTGACTGTTGATTGTTCCCTTGTGAGATGGGCCCCACTTTTTGTTCTGATAAGAAAACTACTGGGTATGATGACAATTTCTTAGAATTGGACGTCACAGACTCCAATCCCACCAAGTTGTCAGCCGGTCATGTCCATTCTGATCCCACATCAGACGCTACAAAATTCGTCACTAGGGCAATTATTATATAACATGAACAACAACGTATGCTTCTCCTCTCTAGATGTGGATTCACAAATCACAGCCACATTATATTTTTTAATATTTTACCCTATAAATGCAATCCCAATCCCTCTGGTAGTAAACTCTTGCCTCACGAGTACCAAACTAGAGGGAGGGAGGGATCAGAGACTGGGGGCCATGCTGAGATTCCCTCAAACAAGAAGCCAAGGGCGGATGGGATGGATGTGATTTGTTTTGGCAGCTTCACGAGCTCCTAAAAATTCTTCATTCCACACACACACAGAGCCTTGGCCCATCCTCTCCACCATGTTCCATCCATCGCCTTCAACACTTGACATATGCTTAATTAATATACCTTCATTAGTTTAAACCAACTACTTTATTCTTAGCGCCCCATTAGGCAGTCATATTTACGAGTTGTTCAGTTAGTATCTGAGGTTTATCCGGTTGCATCTTCTTCACCCATATTACTGCGGACTTATCATTTCACTTCTTGTTTTCTAGCTAACTTTTCCCCTCCATAACCTCTTTTTCATTCCCTCCAAATTCCCAAGGTCAACTGATGTCCTTTTTAATAACCGACCTTGTCGCCTTTCTACATCCATGGATTGTTGGGAGATTTTCGCATTGGAGGTCTTATCTCTAGACATTAATTTCATCTAATATGAGTATATTGGTACGAATAAGCAGGCTAGCCTTGATGTTATGAGCACGATGGAGGAGATGTAGGTGGATAAAAGCAAGGAGCGGTGTGCTACTGGAGAGAAGCTTTTTGCACAGTACGCTCTGTCACTCATGTGTTGCCATGTGAGGCACATTAGGAAGGGGACGATTCTAGTCTCGCGTACCAATAAATCTCGGAAGGCAAAAAAAGAAAAAGAAAAAAAAAACGAGTTTCGGTGACGTGTCGTTGATACATTCTTGCAATATTTGTAAGCGCGGCCGTAGGTGCTAGGTATCTTGTTGGTGACTCCCATCGTCGTTGCGACAACGAGTAAACTGAAATTTATTAATATTCTATTTAGTTAATATAATATCTAATATTTTAATTTTATTTTTTATATATGTCTAGGATCTTAATCTTATTTGTGATATAATTTAATTATAATCTTTTTAATTTAATATAATTTTACTTATAATCTTTTTAATTTGATACAATTTTACATATAATTTTATTTCTCAAATACTAAAAATTATACTAAATTAAAAAGATTATAGGTAAAATTATACCACAAATAAGATTAGTATACTATACACATATAAAAAATAAAATTAGGATATTAGATACTATATAACTATTATTTTTAAAGAAAACATGAATTAAATAAAATATTTAATATTAATTCGTCTGTCCAACACAGCATGCTCTCTATTGAATTTGTTCAACAAAACAGACATTTCATGAAAAGGTCACGTACATGCTCGATCCTAAAGATGGTAAATGAGTAGAAGATAGCGCTGTAATAACTCAATGTAGAAGACGCAGTTTTGCAAAAGCTTCCCTTTAATTACTTTTGTTGATATATATATATATATATATATATATATATATATATATATAGCTGTGCTCATGGATGGGTTTATGGAATATATACAGTGCCTGAGAAAAATTAAAATTATAGTTTTAAAAGAATTTTTTGTCTAAATTTTAGTTTGAGAAAATTTTAAAACAAACAGCCATATTTGTTCAAAAAGATTTTTGGACTAAATTATGATTTAAAACTATAGTTTTAGATAAGTTACTGGGAGTATTTTCTGAAACGGTAAAAGAATTTATAAACTACCTAATTACTATTTTATCCTTATTTTTTTTCTTAGATCATTTCTCCTCTTTCATTTTTGTTCTCTACCCTCTCTCATATTTTCTCTCTCTTCTCTCTTCTCCGCTCTCTATCCTCTCTCATATTTTTAATAAAATCATACTCTTTCTAATAATTTTTAATTATAATCAAACACTTATTTATTCAGAATAATTTTTTTTATAAACTTTTATTTAAAAATTATTTTTTAAAAGTTATCTAAAAATATTTTTTTTATAACTTATTTTTTAAACTCTTATATAAACAGGGCATAATGTTTTGGGGCAAAAAGAAGGGAGTCGTGGCCGCTGTTCGATTCCGTTCGTAATTAAAATCATATTAGTTGTTTCAGCCTTCAGCCATGAATCATATATTGTTGGGAATACCGTCCGTACAATCGCAGGCGCATCAAAGTCACATCTCCCTCTCTATCATCTATCTCCTGACCTGAGGTCGCATAATTACTCTCTTCGCCCTCTCACCTCCTCGTCTTTTTCTTCATTTCCTTATCTTATTAATTACGCCTATTATCCTTTTCTTTTCTTTCGGACTTAATTTGTCGTAATGATAAATTAAAGGGCTATACGGCTCAAAAGCACGCAATCTAATGCCCCAATAATCGACTTCTCGTAGCTCCCAACAATGTAAATCCCGAGGTTCGCTCCCCATTCATCTATATATGTATGTAAAATACACCTCATTCAACCATAACCATCTTCTACATACACTCTAATCTAGTAGATAGATATATGATATAAGTAGATTGCAGCATTTCTTCTTGTTTTTTTTGGTATTCAGCATGCACGGCCTTCTGCCGTGCGCAATTTCAGTTTTGTAGGAGAAATTAAGCATATAAGATGATGAAAAGTTTAGTTTCAACGTGCCAAAAAAAGAAACAAAAGAACTGGGGAAGAAAGAACGTGTAAAGCAAGGTGAGAATTGCGGAATTATTTGATTCCAGTGAGGAAATAAAGGGAGGAGGAAGTCATAATAATGTCTGGAAAGGCATCAAAGAGCACTGGGTGAGCTGGAATCTATCTGTCTATCTAAGTATTAGCGGCCACGCACTTGAAATTGCAACTAGACGCTGCACTGAAGTCTAACTGATCTAAGCCCTTAATTATTCCCTCTTATTTATATTTTATACGTACTTACTAGTTGCTTCTTAATGGAAGAGGGAGTTGAAAGCTTGTGGGGTCAAGGGCCAATTCCCTTGTAGAGGACGCAAGCGCCATTTCCACTTCTGGCCAAGTCTTGTTCATATTTTCCATCTCCGGAAGGATGACTCCGTCAGTGAGGTTTTAAGATTTCATGGTAAATTTGGTACTTTTGATTACGATGTATAACTTTGTTGTGGCCATTACACTAATAATTAATTTACTTGTCTCTCTCTGTGACTGGCATGTCTTAAGCCTTCAACCAGTCTCCTCCCCCATTAATTCCTCTTAACCTCACTCATCTCGGTCATCCTCCATTCTCTATATATACTACCTTTCGCCTCTCCTCCTTCTTCGTTCTCACTTCTCTTCCAACTCCCCCCCCCCCGCACTTTCTTGTTTTGCTTCCCACTTCAACCATTCTTTTCTTACAATTTTACAATTCATACTACTTTGACTCTCTCTACTTCCCCCCCTTTTGGGCATTGAGATTTATCTGCTAATTACAGACTAGCGTACCCTTTCGCTTGCTCGCTGACCTACTCTCATGATTCAGCCTTTTGATTCTCTGTACATTTGTCTGGCTCAGTTTCTTCTCTCACTGGATACATGAGGCTTAGGGTTAAGGTTTGTTGTTCCCTTTTTTCTGCTCTTGTGCATGGGCTATACATATATGAAGAAATGAAGCAGTCATTCTTTGCTGGTGGAGCATCATCAAGATTCACAAGCAGCAGCATTGGGGTGTAAAACCTTTGATGTTGTGTGCGTGTGGGAATCTTGATGATGCTGCAGCCGCAATGGATGGCTAATACTACACACATTAATTAGGAGATCAGGTGAACTACGTAACCATTAATTAATTAACCACTTAGATTAATGAATCAGTAGTTGAAGCACGCAGTGATGATGGAGTTGGGGTCCTTTCACTTCCTTTCTGGCATTTGTACCGCAAAGCTAAGCTCAGCAAGCAGGTATACCTTGAAATCATTGGATGCTTTTACTTACTTGAGGGATATTTGGAGACTACTGACTGCTGCCTTAATTTGTTCTCCATCCAATTATTTCAATATATTAACTGTCTCTCAACAATCTCGTCTACCTTTTGCAATTACATGCAATTGTGTGAGATCATCTTCTAACTGTATTCATTTACTTCCAAATTAATTTTTAGTTTAGGTTTGGCTTTTGTCTCTCTCCCCAGTTTAAAAATTCAAAAACTCATGGCTCTAACCAAGGCAGATCACTGGATATTATTTAACCTAAGTTTCAATCTCTAGACATAATTCATTAACTTTCATCAGCATGCATACCTACAGTACCATCAACAGTATCCATCAGTAATGGTTAAAATGACACATGTATAATAGGCTCATTTAGAAAAAAATTGATAAATATATAAAATATATATATCTTATATTTAGGATCAAAGATCAACTCCTCAATTAAATCTTATATTAATGACCGAGATATAATATTAATTAATTTTCTGATTTTAAACTGTATTATGAGGCCAGCTTACAACTTTTATACACACACATATTAATGATAATTGACCAGAGAAAAGCCTACATAGTTGAAAAATAGCTCTCCGAGTCTCTTAAACAAGTGGTCAAGAGTTTGATTCCTTATTACTCTTATGATTTCTATGCCTTCAGATGTATTAGTCTTTAGTTGTCGTCGGCTGGAGATATATACCTTGGTAAAAAAACAAAAAAGATAATGATAATTGATAGATTTGCATCCATTCTTTTTCTATATATATAATAGCACAAATCGAGAACTCCTTGTCTCTTCTATAATTGACTGAGTCAATGAACAGAAATATATGTATTTTCAAAGAGAAATAATGTCCATATGTGTATGCATGGATTATATATATATATATATATAGCCAATAAACTCTAAAGAAAACTCAATCTGTTTCCACGAAACTTGATGGGGCACGATCTTTTTGGATATTTCTTAACTAAATCAAATAAGTCCGTAAATGAGGAATAACTGAATTGAGAGTGAAATTGTGTGCGGAAAATACACTACAGGTCTCTATACTTGTGTTTTGTTTTTAGTCCTCTTAGCTTGTTTTTAATTAGCTTCATCGGGAACGCTAATCTTTATAGTTTCAAAGAAAATGGCGTCAATAAACTCGGTGGGAGTCTCAATTTGAATTTGTTGTCTGTCCTTTTCATTTCCTTTACTGAATGCAGTTCTTTATCGATAGAACTTCGATCGATTTGGGTGAATGGAGTTTGCTTCTTCGAGGTGGTCTAGTCAACTTTTTTTTTTATTAATTTAAAGCAATCTCCTTCTAATAAAGATTGAGTATGTATATTTTTTTCTTTCCAATTCATGAATATGACTTTTAAAACTTGGGAACAAAATTGGAGAAATGCTCGAGTACAGTTATTTGTGCGCTAATCAATCAATCATTTTAATTTAATATATATGTATAGCATTTACCTAATTTATGCTGCCAAACATTTTGATTTCTAATTAAGTCAGACGCTCGTCTCTCTCTTTCGTAAACGTTAGACGGGGTAACGCCATTGAAGAGGTAACACATGTCTTCCGCGATCTGGTCAACACTGTCAGGTGGTATCCCCAAAATCAGAACAGGGTAGCTTAATTGTTGATCACTATGCTAGTGATTTGATTGATCTAGCAAAGTTGTTCACCAGACATCCTAAATAAACATGCTAATTTTATGCCATGACCCCCACATTCAACAGTGAATCCTCGTCTCTTTTCCTACTTTTGTTTAATATTTCCCTTTCTTCTTTTGCTTTCCTGTTAGTTTCTTAGAAAGTAAAATTGTTGCTGCTGGCTGTTTAGAAAATCAATTTCTTAAATTCTAAGCATCAATTCCTTATTTTCCTCATATGCGATATCAATATCAGGCAAAGTGAGTCGACTTAGGAACTATGATGCCTCTACAAGAATCATAATAAAATAGTATCCACCAGGAATTGAACACGCTTTAAATAGTCGTATGTCTTATTTTTTTGTCAGCTGAACCCACGGACGATCCTTTTATTTTTCTTAAAAAAACTATCCCCAATATACAATGCCCCGCCGTGTTCAAAACCCAGAGCCCATCGCCCCGCAAAACCCACCATCTGTAACAGAATAAGCCATAAGGATCCAATAAAACAAGAACTAGTTTTAGGAACCTCGTTAAAAATAATGTGAAAGTATAAGGATTGGGTATTCATTTCCTCAATAATATATTATGTATATTTCTGAAAGTGTGATACAATTCAAGGGAAGAAATTAGAAAGAGTATTGAGAATAACTGATGTGTAACGTTGGAATTTTGGAAAGCCAAGAAACTGGTGGGACCTATGATATTTTTCTACTGGTCAGACTACAAATGGGGTAACTGAACGTTGGTGGTGGTTCAATTCAAATCGATGATAAATAGGAAATAGGAAATAGGAAATAAGGAATAAAGGCACCTTTCTCTTTCCTGACGCTCCTGTGACCTCAATTTATAAACCTGAAAATACGACCGTTGGGAGCCTCCCTCTTCACTCTTCACCAATACTCCTCCGTCTTCTCACTCTTCACCTGCCTCTCCGTCCGCTCAAAGAAATCCAAGAAATGGAGTCGCCTCATTCCAGGAAACCGTCCGGACTGAATCTTCCCGCCGGCATGTCTGGAAGCTCGCTGCGCCTCGACACCTTTTCGGGTTGTTTGCGGGCCAATCCCAATTTGTCATCGCCTTCCAAATCCTCCTCCTCGTGCAGCGATAGATTCATACCTTGCAGATCTTCTTCGCGGCTCCACACCTTCGGGCTGGTGGAGAAGCCTTCCCCAGTGAAGGATGGGGCGAACGAGGCTTATACCAGGTTGTTGAAATCTGAGCTCTTTGGTTCTGACTTCGGTTCTCCTTCCCCTGCAGGCCAAGTTTCCCCCATGAGTCCCAGCAAGAACATGCTCCGCTTCAAGACTGACCATTCCGGTCCCAGCTCCCCCTTCTCGCCCTCTGTTTTAGGCCACGATTCTGGCTTCTCTTCCGAGTCTTCAACCCCTCCAAAGCCTCCTCGCAAGGTCCCCAAAACACCCCACAAGGTCAGCTCTTTCTCTCTTGGCACCAAATCAGACGAAGCATTATTCTACCTAGGGTTTTTCATTGCTGAAGCCCATGAAAATTGCAGGTTTTGGATGCCCCGTCACTTCAAGATGACTTTTACCTGAATTTAGTCGAATGGTCCTCCCAAAATGTTCTTGCCGTGGGACTGGGCACTTGTGTGTACCTCTGGAGCGCTTCCAACAGCAAAGTAAGTCTGAAACTGCCACCTATTGCTCAATAGTCATGTACACCCGTTCACGTTTGTGTTATGTCGGGCGGTTTTCAGGTGACAAAGTTATGTGACTTGGGACCTCAGGATGGTGTGTGTTCTGTCCAGTGGACCCGGGAGGGCTCCTACATTTCCATTGGCACAAATATGGGTCAAGTTCAGGTAGCTTCTTGTAGCTTACATTGCGTAGGTTTGTTTGGTCCCCGTGTATTATGATTATTCTCGTATGACAGATTTGGGACGGAACTCAGTGCAAGAGGGTCAGAACAATGGGAGGGCATCAGACAAGAACTGGCGTCCTGGCATGGAATTCACGAATGTTAGCGTCAGGAAGCCGGGATAGGAACATACTTCAGCATGATATGAGAGTCTCAAATGACTTCGTGAGCAGGCTTGTTGGGCACAAGTCCGAGGTAAAGTATGAGAGGACATTGGGATACAGAACATGGGATATATTAGTGTAGTTAGCAGTAAAGAAATGGCTTAATTTGACAGGTATGTGGATTGAAGTGGTCGCACGACGACAGGGAACTAGCATCTGGCGGAAATGATAATCAGGTAGGGCTTGAAGAATTGGTGTGTTTGTTGTACATGTTTGTGAGTGAGTGAATGACATCTAATTTGGTATAAGCAGCTGTTGGTATGGAATCAGCACTCACAGCAACCGGCATTGAGACTGACAGAGCACACAGCGGCAGTGAAGGCCATAGCATGGTCACCTCACCAGGCCGGCCTCCTTGCGTCTGGCGGTGGAACTGCTGATAGGTGCATTCGCTTCTGGAACACAACAAATGGCCAACAGTTGAACTGCGTCGACACTGGAAGCCAGGTGTGCAACCTTGCTTGGAGTAAAAATGTGAACGAGCTGGTGAGCACTCATGGTTACTCCCAGAATCAGATTATGGTGTGGAAATATCCATCAATGGCCAAGGTAAGGCAGTTAATCAGAAATTTGCGAGTACTAGACATTAAACAAACAAGCCTTATGAATGAATCAATTATGTGATCAGGTTGCGACACTAACTGGCCACAGCATGCGAGTGCTGTACCTTGCAATGTCCCCCGATGGTCAGACCATAGTGACTGGTGCAGGGGACGAAACTCTTCGCTTTTGGAATGTTTTTCCCTCCGTTAAATCGCCTGTAAGAATTACTCTCTCTACCAATTCAATTATATATAAAATAATAATTTACAATTTTGTGCTGTTTGTGTTTCCACTTTCCAGGCACCGGTCAAGGATTCAGGCATGTGGTCACTAGGACGTACCCATATTCGATAATAAGATAAGGGCCGCGGGGGATATGAGGAGAAGAGGGCATTTAAATTATTGGTAACTAACTATTAGTAAATGGAGATAAGGGCCTTTTTTTTTTTCAAACACCGAACACGGCAGATGTGATGTTATGATTTAAATGTAAAGTAGGTAGCTATTAATTACATTAATTTATGAATTGCCAGCTGTGCTTCTGAGTCGATTGAAGGAAAATGTTCAAGTGAATTTCATGCTTCTAGAATGCAAGAAAAAGACTATAACGTTACCAAATATCAGAAAACTGATAATACATATAATTTACTAAAATTTATATTAATAAAATAAAAATTTATTCAAATTTTTAGCCGTAGTGGCCAACTTTTCCAGGTTGCAAAACCCGCTCTTTTGGCACTAAAGATTGATGTGAAAAACAAGCCATCTTAAGATGACGGATGATGCTTGCGAAGAATAAAAGGCATTTAAATCAATCATAATGAACACGTGTATTTTGAGGGATGAATTGCAAAATGCAATGCCCTAGTCTAAGCTATTAGTTACTCTTGAAGTTCTACTACT
The DNA here is from genome assembly GCA_037074615.1 of Leucaena leucocephala. Taxonomy (NCBI): domain Eukaryota; kingdom Viridiplantae; phylum Streptophyta; class Magnoliopsida; order Fabales; family Fabaceae; genus Leucaena; species Leucaena leucocephala. The sequence goes on along the minus strand of CM073517.1, from coordinate 83,071 downwards.
TATGGTGATCCCACACAAAAAAATTCTACTACTTGTCTCCCTCTTGATGACAGTTCTAAATTTCTAATTCTCCATAAGTAACATATGGGCACTGTAACATCAAAATCGTACATGTGCAAGCATTACTTACAGATGCACATTGCATTGCATATTTCGCTCATGATGTTCATCTATAACTTCGCTTTTGGCTTTAAACCTTGACATATCAAATAGATCTCTCTTGATGAAGGTCGTGTAGCTTTAGGCCTCAACCATGATGACTTTCTAAAGAGTGGTTTTGAAATCTGGCCAATATCTGCAGCATGAATAGCCAAAGAAATTTAATATTCTAAATTTCTGAAGCAATCACATCAACTTAAACAAACCAATTTTTCTGTTGTTATTAATTTATTATAAAATAAAACCCACCCTTTACATCTTCACTCTCCAAAAGCTTTATGACAAGATGCCCTTCAACCTGCAACACACCATTGTCATCTGAACTGGATGAACTGTCACTTTGCTCCTCCTGAGTAACGTAATCAGAATGAACAGTTGCAGCTCTCCCAACAGCCAAGTCCAATGCTCGCATGCCCAGCTCAGCAGACAGAGCGGCATCTTTAGTTGTGATCCCAGAAACCAGTGGACACATGTCTGAAAGTATTACACCAAACCCTTTTTGCTGTAGAAAAGAGGAAGTTCAAAAATTAATTTTGACGGAAAGAAAAAAGGGAATGGTTTGCCTTTAGATATTTTGAAAGGTTAGCCTAGATAAAACATGGCACATATGTATGGATATAATATATGAAAACAAGCAAAAGAAAATATTGCATTAAAACCAATATTTCATGCAATAAAGGGGCAGAGTATGGGAAGATCAGTTGCCTCTACCCTTACGGGCATTTTCCATGATTATTGATGTATTTTATCTCACATTAACTACAAACTACTTAATTCCTTGCAATCCTGACAATCGTATACAATTGTTACATCCCTCGGCTGGTGGACTAATGTTTTCCATTCAGAGTGTATTCAAACTGATGAACCAAAAACTAAGATTAATTTACACTTGACTTAGAACCTGCCGAGCCATCTACCTGAGCAGATAACATGGAGTAACAAGATAATGAAAACAGCAGTTAACACGTGAAAGAAGAAAACAAGAGGGACAGTGGGAGGACTCATTACCGTGCAAAATATTTAGGGATGGCACTGGTAGCAGCTTGCAGATTCAGATTTAATTTACAAAGTTTTTACCACCGCAGTTAATAGACGGAGGCCTAACAGCAGATTATCCCATATCAATATTATTGGAATTACATCAGACGTTCACAAGTACCTGTGAAGACAGAGCTCTAACTTGGTACTTTGGGAGGCTCATGACATCAGCGCGGATGGTTTTAACCCTTGAATCACAATGGAGAGGAGGAACCTTGACCTTCTGTTCTGCACATCGCACATTTCATAAATTAAAAAAGAGACACAAAGAGACTCTCATAGACGCAAATAATAAGTTAAAAATGACACCTTGAGGTCAATGCCCACAACCAAGCCTCCGTTTTTAGGAGGACCCAAGCTCTGGCAAGCCACCTGAGAAAAGAGGGGAAAATAATATACAATCCTGAAGTCCCACAAGTCAACCAGAGGGGAAAAAATGTAACAGAAACCCACGAAGCTCTTTCGAGATATATACCTGTAGCCAAGCGCCGGGAGCACAGCCGAGGTCCAGAACCGATGAGCCAGGTTTTATCAGCTTATAGTGCTTCTGTATTTGAAGCAACTTTTGTTGTCGATGAGAATGAAATACTTGGTAAGTTGGGAGTTTGCAATAATGGGAACGAAAATAACATGAAAAAGGGGGAAGCCGAAGGCAAAATATTACCTTGAAGGCAGATCGAGCGACATAGCCTAGTCTTTGAGCCTCCCGATAGAAAAAATCGGGCGCTGCGGCTCTGCCCATGTCTCCTTTTGCTACTTGCGACTTCTCAGGGTTTAAGAGCGATATGTCACGTGGCCATTACCCTCTCCCCATAAAACCGGTTGTACAGGGTGTGCAGCACCACACTTATATAGCCAGGACCCTCCCTTCACCTATCCGATGTGAGACTTTTTGAGTCGTCACACTCTCCCCCACCCAATCCTGTGACGCCCTCGTCACAGTGGGGCCCCCTGCCTACCCCGCACCCCGAGGGCGCTTGGCGAGACATCGGAGTCGGAGTCCGGGTCGGCTCTGATACCACTTGTCACGTGGCCATTACCCTCTCCCCATAAAATCGGTTGTACAGGGTGTGCAGCACCACACTTATATAGCCAGGACCCTCCCTTCACCTATCCGATGTGAGACTTTTTGAGTCGTCACAGATAGGCCTTCAACTCAGAGACTAGAAATTAATGAGAATAAAGCCCCGTTTGGTTGGTTAGAAGGATTTTTATGAAACGGAAACACGTGACCTATCCGGTAGGTTTTCGGGAAGGAAACGAGATATGCGATCATATTTAAAACGTGTTTAAATTTAAAAAATATTATTTTATTATGATTCTAATCGTAATATTTAAAAAGATATCTTAACTCTTAAATATTTAAATTTATGTTTGAAGATAATAAACGGCTTGTCTTATCCGACATTGGTATCGCTTAGAAGAAAAAGAGATTTCGTTTTATCTTTAAATCGTGATAAGTCTAATCTTTTTCTAAAATTTTTTTTATCAAAAAAAATAAAAAATAAAGAAGGCTGTTTGGGATAAGAGAAAAAATTAATAAAATCTTAAAGTGATTTTTGTTTGATAAACTTAAATGATGTGTGTAAAGGAAGTCAAAGTTATTTATAATGACCTCAAACACAGTTCTCTCTCTTCCCCAACTACGACAAAATTCGAAAAGAAAAGTGAAAATTGCAAAATTGAATATCCCGTCTGACTCGTATCAATTCATCAAAGTAAATTCATCAGCATAAGCCCAGATCGCAAAGCTCAGATGGTAAGAAAATTGGAAAAGACACAGAAGAGAATTGCCATCTGCCCAAATGTGCGGATGGAATGATAAAGAACATTCTTCATCGTCGCCAAAATGGGGTGGAATTTGTGGTCTTTATCTTGGAAAAGAAAGTAACACTCCTGTAGTTGAGAGAAGATTTTTTTTCTACTTATAAATCACATTATTACATTTTTAACATATATGTCCTTTTCATTTATTACTGTGTGGTTGATAAGTTTTAATTTTTTTTTAGTTCGGGTGATAATTGTTAGCAGTGATTTATAAAATATGAGGAGAAGAGTACTACCCACTAAAATACAAAATGGTTATCCCAAGGCAAAATGAAACTTGTGGTACTGAAGATGAGCATTTGACACTAAGGGCTTAGTTAGATAAGAGTTTAAAAAATATTTTATAAAAAAATTTTTTTTAGACAATTTTTAAAAAATAACTTTTAAAGAATAATTTATGAAAAAAATAATTTTGAATAAATAAATATTTATATAGTTATTATTAAAAAGGTTTTTATAATTAAAAAATTATTAGAAAGGATATGATTTTATTAAAAATAGGAAAAAAAATAGAGGGTAGATAAGAGAAAAGAGAGAAGAGAGAGTGCAAAAGAGAGGAGAGAGAATAGAAAGTGTAAGAAAAATAAAGGTAAAATAGTAATTAGATAGTCCATAAGCTCTTTTACTGTTCTAAAAACTAGTCTCAGTAGTTTATCTAAAACCTTAATTTTAAACTATGATTTAGTCTAAAAGTACTTTTGTTTTAAAATTTTCACAAACAAAAATTTGGGCCAAAAACCTTTTTAAAACTTTAAATTTTTTTCTTTCCAAACACACACTAAACCAATAACTTCCGTGAACAGAACATATTTGCAATTTTCTATCTTATCCTGTCGTGTTTTCATGACATCTCTACATGCTTCCACAGAATAGAATAAAGAATCAAAGGACATATAAAACTTCGAGCTAAACCAGTGTTGTTGTATCAAACCATTTACAAAATGGCAGCCTGCATGCAAATAACAGGCCGACAATGAATTTGGTGATGAGAATATTACAAGAACTTGAATTCGAATGTACAAGTTTTGTCAACATTAGATTACTTTTTACATCGTCACAAGTGGTTGGATCCCCGTGCTGTCTTCAACTGTGCTCTTCATAGTTGCAGGTTGATGCTTGCCATGCTGCTGGGACCAGAATGCATGGGCAGCCCACACTGTCTGAAAGCTGTTGGGGCACTGGCTCTCCCCTCCTTTGTTGTGGGGAGATTCTCGCAGTGTGCACTAGTGTTTTCCACTTATCCTGCCAACACCAAGATCGGAAAGCATCGTCAATCGAGCTTAGGCCAGCTAACAACACATCACATACGCTACAATAACAAAACTTCCATTATTTGACCCATTTACCCTCTTTTTCTTCTTTTCTCTTGGGTTATTTTTTAAAATTAAGGTAAACAATCACAGAATATACTAGCAGATATGAGAGATAAACAGGTGGCCTCTTTTGATGTGTGGGTAAAAACTCATTCAGTTAGGTAAAAATCTATGACAAAGGGGAATAAAAATGTACCTTCAAGTCTACATAAGTCCTATGGTCTGCATTCTAAAAAGCACACAACTTCACATCACGCCCCCTGCAAGGTATAAAGCATAAGCAACCAAATGTTCCCGTAAATCCAGCTATAGCTCATAAGAAGATAATAGCATCTGACCTTCCGCTTCCAAGTTCCTCAACTGCCTGAACTAGTGCTTCTACCTCAGAGACAGAGAATGGTCTCCTAGTTCTACGCTGTACAAGCTCGAAGCGCCAGGTTTTCTGACTCACAGGAACCACAGCTAGTGGCTCTGTGCTCCTGGTAAGAATGGGAACCAGGGCTAAGGAAGTTGGGGTTACTTTGTCAGCTACAATGTCAGTGGGGGAAGGACTTGACTCTTGGTTAGTCTTAACAACGTTGCCCATGTTTGTCAGCAAGCAGAAGTCACGTAAAGCATCTATAACCCTTGAATCTGAGATAGGGGTTACTGATGACCTAGAAAAATAAAGTGATAAATATTAGGCATATCAACAAGCAAAGTAGAAAAACTAAATATTCAACTAAAAGCGTCTTCAACAGTCAGATATAACTACGTATGAAAAATACCAAATCTGCCTCACCTGATCCCGGGGGATGTTTCAGGATCACCAACATATACATCAGGAGGAGCCTCTAAAGAATTGGGCTCCAGAGTGAATCTGAGAGAATCCAATTTTTGTTTACAAGATATGCCAGTCTGGACAAGAGTCCTGTTGTCATCTCTAACTTTTTTCCCCTGAAGAAGGAGGCCAACAAGCGCTCCACCTCAAGTGCTACATTACTGCCTCCATGACTGTCCTCTACAAAAGTTTGTGAAAAGAAACAAAATAGAAGTGAGAGTTAGACAAGCAAGTCATTTGGGATAAGTAAAAAATATCACTGACAAAGAAAAAAGACAGCAGTTTCCAATAAGTTGGGCACAAAAATGTTATACTAAGGCCCTGTTTGGTTAGACTGGAGAAAAAGGAATCCGTTTCCATCACACAATAATCCAGACGTGAAATATCTATTATATCCCTATAATCATTACTTAATAACAGCTATTTCTTTTTATTATTAATTTGTATCCAGAAAAATATATGACATTTCACATATAAAATGATCACTTTTTCTCATTCCAAAAAACAAACGGGCCCTAAGTAGAAGTTAAGCCTGATAAGAAAAGAACAATAAACCTGCAACTGCAACACTATGAATAAAGCCATCTCTATGTACTCATACCTTTAATGAACCGATAGTTGTAGTCTCCGGAACTTCAATATAAAGCTCTGGTATTCTGAATGACTTAATACTAAAATTCACTGTTCACAAAATATGCACATACATAAAACTCTACAGGATGGAAAGAACAATAGCGCAAAACAAATCAATAAACATCAAACAAATAATTACCATAAGAATCCTTAGATGCATGCCAATTTGTAAATGAGCTATGGTTGTCACCATCCATTCCTTTCTCAGGTGCATTAGATACACACTCTCACAGCTGAATCCTCCATCAGAAGTTACAACAGGACCCAGCTCAAAGAATTTCTTCCTCTTGAAAAGTGTGCTGTGCTGATATCTGTCAAAGCTGCAACAGGTCTTTCTCTTTCGATCACGAAGTTTTACTCCTCAATCCGAAAATTTCATAAACAAACTATACCAATACTTAACATGCATGAAATAAAAAAGCCACTGGTAGCAGATAATTTGTAGTCCAGATTACCAGATCCAGAAAGTTCACAATCCTTCAACTTTGGAGAAGCCTTCCAATATTTAGAGTCAGCAACCTCCTTATTCTTTGGTGTACAATCTGTTGTGGAGGCCCGTAAGGCTTTGACTTGTTGCTAACTTTGTTGTACCTAAAGAAGTTTTCGTCATCATCTCTAAAATCTAACTTAATATTATTCCCATGACTTGAAAAAGAAGCATTAGGAGAAGTCCCCCACAAAATGGAGACTTAACATTGATATTTAAGTCAATTAGTGCAGTAGAATTAATGCATAGTTCTAATGGATGCTTCAAACTACATTTATTGACTAAAGGTGATCCCTCAATGTCTGAACCACCAGCCTCTTGTTCATGTCTGAATCTGTTTACATTACCACCACAAGAATCCCTAAAATCATGATGTGTTTCTACTAATCTACAGGAATAATGTCCAAATTTATTCCCCCCTTTGCAAATTTCAGACTCCACATCAACTTCAATTTTCTCCCAGCAGGCAGAACCATTATAAAACTGAAGTCTGTTCTTGTACTGCATCAGTCTCAATTTGCACAAGACATTTCTTATGAGTGATTTGTGAGGCCACCTCAGCCATATAAATACTCACTGCACAACCTCCCTGATTAATGTCCTCTGTTGCTAAGGGTTTAAATTCATCTTACCTTTCCTGTTCAACACCTATGCTGGAAGAAGGATGATGTTTTCCTTCAGATGCATTGCTAGTCGCAGAAGAATTTTCACTCTCCTGCAGCAACTTGCCTGCTAAGGATGCAAGTAGTTCAAAAGCACAAGCTTGACCATGCCCCGCTGCTTTTGTGAATAGACTCCTCCTCTAAACAATAACCAAACAGGTGCAATTAAAATAAAGTTCAGAGCATAAAAAACGGGAGAACATCAAACAATGTTCATATCACAGAAAGTGCTTACTCTTGCAGATCTAGGAGCTCTAGGTATAAAGGGGACCTGAAAACCATTAAATCCATAATCTAGCCTCTTTTTCAACACCATAGTGTACACATATATAGCACATTAAATAACCTGAAGCATCAACACTGCTGATCCTTGTCACTGTCATAAAAATCAAGAAATAAAGGTATTAGGCTAACTTTCACTATGCCTCTAGTCTATGCATATAACGAAAGCTAAGCCACTGTATGGCACCAAGTTGACGATAACCGGTGAGTCATTTGAACATACATAATGTCACACAACCACTGTGGTAAGAAGTTGCAAGGGCTTCAAATTTCTTTATCCCAAACAGATATTCAGTCTGTCTTCCCACTAAAAGTATATACAAATCAAAGAATACTAATTTCACAAACAAAAATTAAAAGGATTTATTAAGACCTCCAATTTGATTTTCCTTGCTAGATCATCTCGGGATGGAATCTAAAGGAATATTCAGAATGCAAACCCATGAACAACAATTTAGGCAAAATTTAAAATAGCTCAACAAAAATTCCAATAACTTAGAATGCCATTCTTTTTTGTTATAAGATACAAGAAACTGCATATGTGAGAGACAGAGTCGATGCCACATCTTAGCAATTATCAAATAGAAACCAGAAATTGATCACAAAGAGCATGCAAGCCAGACCGAAGAAATAATTTTTATCAATGCCATCCTAGATTCTGATGAATTGACTTGAAACTGCAGGGAAAAAAAAATCCAATTCTACTATAGTCGTTGCCCAAGATTCAAACAACCATCCATTTGCATTCAAATTCGGCATGCCTGGAATGCAGTGAAAACACGGACACGCTTCAAAAGCGACACAATATAACCAACCACAAAGTCAAGCACAAACCAGAAACAATCAGAGATCAAAAAGTCTTTCAGAAGGAAGTGAAAATTAGTTTACGTTCTCTGTTTTTTTGGATACATTACGTTCTCGTTTGTCTGGCCAGAGAGAGAAGGGGCATAGATTGAGAGGATGGATAGCTTTTTAAAGATCAAAAACCCACCACAACATACAAAAACCACGCAACAGTGCCCTTAAACCCCCCATTTCTATACGATCTAGTTTTGAGTTTTGACCACAGAACTGGATCAACGAGTGAGAGGGCATCCTTGCACCGGCGATAGGTGGTCACACCCACGGGGAGAGGTGGACTAATTTCCTTAGTTCTGAAGGGCCTGTTTTTTCTGCTGCAACGTGCTTTTCTCTATAAGATAGTCTTCGAATTTCATTGTGAGAAGCAAAATAAAGAAGCTTGGTGCATGGAAATTATGGTGATCTGATGAATATAATGGAAGTTATATATGTTTGAATAAATGGAAAGGCGGTGAGATGAGAGAGTAGGGAATTCCATATCACACGAACCCCCGCCCTTTGGCACAAAGTTATTTTTTTTTCAAGTACAGAAAAATATTTAGATGGTTCAACACTAATCTCTACTAAAATTAGAGCATACTCCAAAGTTTAGAGAACGATTGGGCCTACCAAAATTATCAGTTTTACGTAAAAGATGCGAGTGGCGTGGTGTGACGTTTGTGAAGCCCCCTTGAATGAGAGAGGTAGCCAAATTAGGTCCATTAAAAGGAAAAACATTGGGATTAGGCCCACATACAAAATAACTAACCGCCGACTGTGGGGATCGAACCCACGACCACGTGGTTAAAAGCCACGCGCTCTACCACTGAGCTAAGTCGGCACTTATAAATGAACTCTTAAATTTTTTGGTTTTCATCTATTCCCAATACCTGTACAAAAAGAAAAGGCATTTATAATATTTTACTATATTTTGTAGGCTTATATTAACGCAGATAAGAGTTTTTTTCCCCTCATACCAGCATTTGAATTTTAAACCCCAACATTAGACCTTGAACGCATAGTTTTCTTGCGCAACTTGCATACCATCTTTTTGGCTACTTGGGATAATTAAACATGTAGTTGCAGAAAACTGTAAGCGAATTTGATCATTTGATGCGGTTGTGAGCCGAAGGGGGAATTGGAAAATAAAAATAAAAATACTATAACAGTGCAGATGAATTTTACACACAAGGTCAATTGTGGTTATCTTGTTTATCTGGCTCCCTCACAAATTCTCTTAAGACTATGTTGTCGCTTCAGGCCAGGCCAAAATTTCCAATGGTGCCTAAAGGATCCGCCACTTAAATTAAAGCTTCGAGCATCTCTGTCGTCAACAAACCATATGTGATAAAACCATAACCTCCTGGCTTAATGGCTTCATGCCAGATCCTTATCAGTGACCAAAGGATTTTTCTGGAAATTGTTTCGTAGCTGACCACAAGCTGCATTTGCATCAAGTCCTCTTGTTTGCCGAACGCTGACAGCTATTTTTAGGGACTCCAAAGCAGAAACAAATGCCTGCACCTGTAAAAAAATATGTATTAACTGCTGTTTGGGATCACTCTGAAATTATTAAATAACCCCGGTGACCAGTAAATTAAGGCTTCAATTGAAGAAAATAAAACTTAACATACTGCCTTCTTATGAGGACGGTGATACTCTGATCCTTGTATCGGATTGTAAGGTATTAAGTTCACGTGATAGCCATGGCCCCATCCATGGAGTAGTTGAGCAAGCTCCACTGCATGGTCTACTGAATCATTGACTCCAGCTGCTCAAACATAATGCCAAGCATGTGCCATTGACATGGACACGAATCTCATTAACCATTTGCATAAGGAAGGACAAAGTGTGTTTATGCAACTTTTTGTACCTAAAAGAGCATATTCGAAAGAAATTCGCCGGCTGGTTTCAAGGAAGTATTCCTTGCAGTCTCTCATAAGGGCATCCAATGGATAAGATTTTGCGCTTGGAACAATTAACTCCCTAAGTTTCTGGTTAGGAGCATGTAGGCTGATACAAGGCACGATTAAAAACTTGCCCATCAGAAATACAATCATATAAATAGCTCCATTCGAAAGAATTCAGTGACTTCTGAACAACTCTGTAAGCAGACAAGAGCCATGATTTTTATGAGGCGGAGGGGGACCAGGAGTAGGAGAAGCTAAGCAAGATATAATACTGAAAAAAGTCACATTAACATACATCTAAGCAATCCGATCAAAATTGAAGTTAAAGGTTGGTTATTTCTCTATATGGAAACATAGAGGAAATTAAATTTTGTAAAGTCATGGTGAACCTGACTAAATTGTGATTGAATCATAAGAAAAGATCTTTCAACATAAAGCAGATTATAGAGGGTGACAGCTAAAATGGAAGCAGCCTTAAGGTCTAACTCCTTATGAAAATGCCATCAGACATACGGCTTAACATGAAGCCTCAAATTTGACCACATAAATTGTAAATTCAAATTTCATTTTCTTCAAAGGTAATACCTCACTGCTAATGTAGATTGAAGTCTGTGAGATGCCAGCTTCTTTATCGTATTTGGAACTCCCACAGTGGAGATGGTAATCATTCTTTGCCCAATTTGCACATCCTAAAAAACACATACACCCAACACAGAACGTCACCCATAAAACCCATGATCTACTCTCTAATTTCTATGACAATAAAATGCAATATTGAAAAGAAAACTGAGCTTGAACAAACACTACAGCTGTTTCTGATGAAATGATTTCCTGAAATTTGGAAGGGGGTGGTATATGCATGTACATTGCATGTAAATCTACTGAAGAAAAGCATCAATAACTGCAATTATGTTTGCATTATTACTGGAAAAATAATTATAAGAAAATAATTCCATACATCATTGTATCTAATTCACCTTATTCAAGCAGTGGTGAGCTTCCAGTACCCTCTTCATATTTAACATTGGCTCACCCATCCCCATGAAAACTACGTTTGTCACTCTGCGCTTAAAAACCTCCTCAATGGCCAAAACCTGTGCACAGAAGATGTATTCTATCAATGCGATGACTTCTGGGTGGAAAATTATCCCAAGTTCCCAGCAATAATAAGAATGATCACCATCCTTTTTATCTTTTCTTTATTCTTTTTTGCCTCTTTGCATTTGTTTATGTTGACGCTAAAAATAAGGGATTTCTAGATATAGAAGATCTGTATTGATTGCCTTTATTCTAATATCTATTATGATTTCTTATCTGATTATAATCCCTTAAATTATGGGATCATTATTCATTTTTTAATACCCCGAGATCATAGGAATTCTAGGAGGAATCTTAAGGATCCTATTTCTGAACCTGTATCTATAAATATCATTATCTATGATAAATAAATGAGAACATTCTGGCATCAAACTCGTCATGGTATCAGAGCAGAGATGATTCAGATCGGCTTTAGGTTGAACAATGACAGCTAGGGCAGCTTGCATCCATCGGCACACAATACCACAATGCCGCCAGTGTCGAATACGAGCCTCCAAGAGCCACACGATGCCGGTTTATCACAGATAACTATTCATCGTTTGAATGTTCAAAATTATATGCAGTGGGCCTCGGGCGTTCACCTCTTTGTTGCTGGAAAAGGGAAACTTGGATATCTGGAAGGTACTACCATAAAACCACCATTAACAGATCCAAGATACAGCATGTGGCAGGCAGAAGACTCGATGGTTCAATCGTGGCTTGTGAATTCAATGATTACATATATCAGTGCAACCTTCAAGCTGTACAAATCCAGCCAAGCAGTCTGGGAAGCAGCGCGAGATATGTTTGCAGCATTTAAAACCCATGCTGCAATCCTTGATATTGAAGCCAACTTGGAGAGAGTTTGACAAGGGAACTTCACCATCACTGAATACTGGTCCAAACTTGTTTCTCTGTGGCACCAGCTGGACGAATATAACACACCTGAGTGGTCATGCACTACTGATGATCGGCTGTATGAGAAGCTTAAGGAAGAAAGAACAATTAACAAATTCTTGCTCGGTCTGTAACCATCATTTGACGAGATTAAAAGAATGATTATGAACCAAGAAACTTTGCCCTCTTTAAGAGAGGTGTTCTTTATGGCTAAGTAGGAAGAAAATAGACGGCATCTTCCAACCCCACAACAACAGCCAGCTGATGAAACCAATCCAGAAGCCATCGTTGCAAAACCTAGTGGCTCCAAGGGCAAGAAAAGTGGAAAGTGGTGTGATCATTCTAAAAACTCAGGACATATCAGAGATGAATACTGGAAGCTACACGGTAAACCACCTCATCTGAAGGGTAAAAGTCAAAATGAGGCAAATGCACATGCTGTTATCTCTGACTTAAACGTTGCATCTGATGAAAAATTGAGTAGAGAGGAACTCAGGGTTCTCAGAAAAATAATGCAAAGACATGGGGCAAAAAACCAACTATAGTCGTGGATAACATAGCATATACAGGTAATACTATTTTAGAACTTCAGACTAAGGTTCATAATGATCAAATATGGATTGTTGATTCTAGATCCACTAATCATATGTTTGATAACTTTAATCTTCTTGAAAATGTTAAACCTTGTGATACTCTCATGTTTAGGGAATGGGAAATATATTAAAACCTAATTTGAAGTACAACCTGATTTCTATTAAGTAAAGTTGTTCTATCCAGGCGATGCCATATTGACTTCTCAGTTACTCTATGTTTATTTCAGGACTTGGAGTTGGGGAAGACGATTGGGACGACTAAGCTACTAGAGGGGCTCTACTGTGTGGACGAAAATTCTTTAGAACAGACCTCAAGACAAGTGACTAGCTATGCAGCCGACACACGTTCAATTTTTAGATGAAGAAATTTTACTTTGGCACTATAGGCTAGGCCACCCAAATTTCAAATACATGTCCAGAATTTTCCCAAAGTCTATGAATAAAATCTCATCTTTTAACTTTTGTGAAATTTGCCAACTGTCTAAACATAATAAACATAGCTACAAGCCCCATTCCCACGAATTCTCTCATTCCTTCTCTCTTGTACACAGTGATATTTGGGAACCTACCCGTGTACCAACCCTCTCACAAGCAAGATGATTTGTCACCATCATTAATGACAACACACGATTCACTTGGGCTACCCTCATGAAAGAAAAATTCGACTTCACACAAATCTTTATCAATTTTCACAAAATGATACAAAAGCAATATAATACATCTATAAAAATCCTTAGAAGCGATAATAGGAGGGAATATACAAATTTAGAGTTTCAAACCTACCTTCAATAGAATGGTATTATACGCCAAACCAGCTATATTAACACACCACAACAGAATGGCACTGCATAAAGAAAAAACCGCCATCTCCTTGATGTTACCCGTGCCATCATGTTGACAAATAATGTTCCAAAATATTAGTGGGTAAGCCATCCTCACCGCTGCTCATTTAATCAATAAGCTACCCTAAAAAACCCTCACCTATTCCACCCCTTTTGACCAGATCTCACAAGCCTACCCGACTTCCCATCTCCTAAACCACCTCCCTGAAAAGGTCTTCGGATGTATTGCTTATGTTCACAATGACAGTGGTGGAAAACTGGATTCCCATGCCATAAAATGTATTTTCCTTAGGTATTCACCTATGCAAAAGGGATACAGATGCTACTCTCCCACACAAAAGAAATTCTACACCACTATGAATGTCACTTTTGCTGAACATCTATCCTTTTACCCCAAAACACCCATTCAGAGAGAGAGAATGAAGGAATGGAAGTTTCTTATTAATACACCAGCAGCACCCATGCCACCAATTACTCCTCAAACTGCCACAGTTCTTGTCCCTACTGTTCCCACACCAGATAACCTTGAACCTGGCCTTGACACTGGCCCAAATCTCACTGTGACAGCACCACGTGATGACCTAGAGACAGATGCCGAGGCAGCACGCACTGAAACAGCAGAGGACACAATGGCGGAGGAGGAAAATTTGGATTATTTAAAGCCCTCTGGTACTGAACTGTCCCAGGAGTCAACCTCGGTTCTTAGTTTTGGCGATCTTGGGTGGCAAATTGCCTTGAGAAAAGGGGTAAGATCATGTACTTGGCATCCTATCAGTAACTTTGTTTCCTATGATATATTGTCAACCACTATGCGTAGTTTCGTTGCCCACTTAGCAGATGAGAAATTGCCTACCACCTTTGGATCAGCCATCAAAGACTCAAGCTAGAAAAGGGCCATTGTAGAAGAATTGAACGCACTCATTAAAAACCAAACTTGGAAACTCATGAAATTACCACCAGGAAAGAAGACTGTGGGGTGCAAATGGTATTCACTAAGAAGTACAATCCTGATAGCTCTACAAACAAATACAAGGATCGGCTTATAGCAAAAGGATACTCTCAAACCTATGGCATTGACCATCAAGAGACATTTGCACCCGTGGCCGAATTAAACACTATCCGAATACTCCTATCCCTAACAGCTAATATGGATTGACCTCTATATCAACTAGATGTGAAAAACGCCTTTCTCAATGGGGGAGGTGTATATGGATATCCCATAAGGACTTGCTGAATATAACTCTTCGAGGCTGGCATGTAGACTCTACAAGTCATTATATAGACTAAAACAGTCCCCAAGAGCCTGGTTTGAAAGATTTGCAAAGGCCATCAAGAGAGTTGGTTTCACTCAGTGTCAAACAGATCACACTTTGTTTGTGAAACGTAATAAAGACAAGATAACCATACTTATTGAGTATGTTGATGATATCATCCCAACAGGGGATGACATTGATGAAATAATGAGACTTAAGAAGCCACTATAAAAGGAATTTGAAGTGAAAGACTTGGGAAGCCTAAGATACTTCTTAGGAATGGAAGTTGCAAGGTCTAGAAATGGAATCACTGTATCCCAAAGGAAGTACACTCTGGACCTACTAAAGGAACCAGGGATGTTGAGAGCTAGGCCGGTAGAAACATCAATGGAATCTGCTTGTAAACTCGACAATCAGAAAGATGAAGAAGAAAAGGCCAAAGATGAGAAGAAGGAAACGAAATCAGTGCCTGTGGATGCAGACAGATATAAAAGACTTATGGGAAAACTATTGTACTTGTCTCACACTTGTCCTGATATAAGCCACGCAGTTGGTGTGGTGAGTCGGTTTACAAATAAACCAATGGTTGAACACATGGAAGCAGTCTATAGAATCCTCTACTATCTCAAGATGACACCAGGAAGGGGAATATATTTTGAAAAAGGGAAGTCACGTGAATTGATCGTGTACACAGATGCAGATCATGCAGGCTTTTTGCCAGACAGAAGATCCACCTCCAGATACTGCACCATGTTGTGGGGGAATGTAGTGACATGGAGGAGCAAGAAGCAAACTGTTGTCTCGAAAAGCATTGCAGAAGTTGAACTATGGGCAATAACTAATGGTATATGTGAAGGATTATGGATTGTCAGAATCTTGAAAGAACTGGGCCTTGCATTAAACACCCCGATTCAACTTAGGAGTGGCAGTATGTCAGCTATAGCTATAGTTTGAAATCCTATTCATCATGAAAGGACAAAACATGTGTACATAGACAAACATTTCATCAAAGAAAAAGAGGATGAAGGCATCCTTGAATTAATGCATGTTCTATACAGACATCAAGTAAGGGACCTCTTCATTAAAGCTTTAGTGAGACCGTAGTTTGAAGAACTTAGAAACAAGCTGGGAATGAAGGACATCTATTCACCGCTTGAGGGGGAGTGTTGGGGCTAAAAATAAGGGATTTCCAGATATAGAAGATCTGTATTGATTGCCTTTATTCTAACATCTGCTATGATTTCTTATCTGATTATAATCCCTTAAATCATGGGATCATTATTCTGTTTTTAATACCCCAGATCATAGGAATTCTAGGAGGAATCTTAGAGATCCTATTTCTGAACCTGTATCTATAAATATCATTATCCATGATGAATAAATGAGAACATTCTGGCATCAAACTCTTCAGTTTAAAACGGTAGAAATAATCTCAGTTACTTGAGCAATCTAATTTACAAACCATGCAAAAAATCTTAAAATCAAATGGCATTATGATTTAGCTAGGATGAGACATGACTCCAACCTGCTCAACGATTTCGTGCCTCTGAAGATTCCTTGAAAACCCCCCCTTTCCGGTGGCACAAAATGAGCATCGTAATGGGCAACCAACCTGAAACACCAAGTATATCAAAATTTCAAGTAATGAGAAACAACAACACAAATATCACAAAAACCAAGAAAAAGAGTTCCCAAATCAGCCATACAACTATTCTAGTAAGCATTAATTCATAATTCAAAAGTCAATGAAATACCTGTGATGAGACACACGCAGTTAGGCGAACTGAACCTTTATCACCTTCAACGGGAATACCAACGGTTTCAATCAATCTGCTGTCATTCAACTTCAATAATAACTGCAAAATCAGTTTCCAGCGGCAAAGTAAGAAAACAACGAAATCTATGGTCATATCCCTTAAAGAGGGATAACCAAGAAAAGAAACGGAGGTAATGGATGCTAACTTTACAAGCAAAAGAACAAACTGCAAACAATTATTTTTTTAACTCAATTTTCTTTTCTGTTTCTTTTCATTGGGTGTAATAGAGAAGACCCAAGTTTCTCTTTTTGCATCCATAGGGGAAATCTTGGATTATAGTTTCACCTTGACAGTGCCATCAGCTGCGGTGACAGTGCGGAAAATAAGAGACCGGCCCACCCTCCATCCAGCTTCCTGAAGATCATCTCGAAAGGCCCGAGGCACTGTAAATAATATTAGGAGCAGAATTCAAGGTCGAAAACCAACAGACATAACTGAAAAAACAAGGCAAATGGGGGAACACCCACACTGATGAAAATCCTGAATCTCTCTGACCTTTCTCTGGTATATAAGATGATGGAGTTGCTTCCCTCTATAGCTTTGCTAAGGGAAATTACAACAGAAGGCAAACAGAACCGAAGAAAATCAGACATGTGTCACTGTTGCATTATAGCATGTAAACATAAACCAAATACCTTATAAAAAGATAGCTTTAATACCTGACCCAAGTCAAGAACCAACTGTTGCAACTCTTTCTCGGACAAGCCGAGAAGAACCTGTGACTGGGAGTCGCGTGTTGTCGACGGGACAGAAAGGTCGCAAAGGGAAGTGGTAGCAACAGCCCTGGTGCAAGACCGAAGGCTAGTCCGATGTGAAGGGCGCACCAAACGCGCGATGGGCATGGAAATTTGTTGAATTAGCGCCATTGAAGAAGCAATCATTGCCCTTTCCTTCAGTTTCTGGGCCCGGAGATACCAAGCAAGTATCCGCAAAACAAACACCCCACCGCATAAACCCTTGTTATCGCACACTTTTCACAAAACCTTGTACTTTTTAAACGTCTCAAAAAATCAATTCAGCGTTTTTTTTTAATTGCCCTTTCCGTTTTTCTGGCGGGGTTTCTAGTCCCCTCAATTATGATCTGAAATCAGTAAATCAGTTAGAGAAGCATATAAAGAAAGACTAAAACTCAGGCTTAGATGCCCATAGGACAAAAACTTGCATTATTATAATTAGTATATGATAAAATCTTTATTGTGACAATAATATATTGAAATGGGATAAATTATTTATAGAGTTCCATTCAATTATCAAAATGACAAAATTTATATATATAATATTTTTAATATTGAAATTTTCATTTTTTAACTTTATATATACATGTCACAGAGATCAAATTGGATATCATACGCAACTTAATTAGTCATTTAATATTATATAACATATATATCACAAAGTGTTTTTATCAAAAACATCCAAACATAAACCCAATTTTCAAAATCAATCTTACCTAAACAAGTTGAATGATAATTTGTTTTGGAGCGATGCATTATTGATTAAGAACATAACGATCAGTACAAAAATTATCTTGTTGATTATTGGTTTGACAATGATTACATTTGATGTTTTATACTAACTAAACATGCTTTTCATGTATTACTTATAATTGAAGTAATATTTATATTAAAATTTGAGGAGTAAGTCACATTGCTAGTAATTTTTCATACTAATACAATAATATTTGATCATACTCATTGACAAGATGATGACTCAAATTGTAGGTGGTCAAGTATTGTGGCTTAATTTGAAATACTATGCATAATTAAGCCCTTATTTTAGCTTTAATTTTCTTTTTATCAAAAGTATCTTCAGCCACTCAAGGAAATTAAGTTTAATAGAAGAAACTAATCCCTTATAACATAATGAACTAATATTCAAATTCTCTTTAAGAAAAATATCTATATTTAGTGTCTGACAGTACTTAAATAAGATTAACTCTAATATAAGAATAACTATGTTCAGCAAAAAAAACGAAAAGAAAAACATATTCAGCCAATGCTATACAACGCATTCCCAGTGAAGCTTATTTCTTTCCTCATTTACAAAATAAAAAAATGTACACCAATCACCTTTCTTCATGCATGCTTTAGTTAATGATAAACGATGTGCCAAGTCTGTATATCTTCAAAACAATGAAAAGTGAAACCAGTAACATTTCCTCCGAAGTAAATAGAGGAGAGGCCGATCACGTTGGCGTAGAAGTATCTTCTCCATCCGATGATCCATTGATGCTTCTTCTAGGCTGCTTAGGACCATTGCTGCTTCAGCTATGACTACTTTTGACTGTAGCCATGTCGCTCGAATCCTGAAATAGTTCCAATGTCCTGACCACCTCCTCCATGTTTGGTCGCAGTTTGGGTTCCACGGACAGGCATTTTAGTGCTAGGCTAGCCACTGTCATTGCTTCCCCCTGAGAGTACTGACCCTCAATACGAGGGTCCATAACCTGGAAAATTCGCCGTTTGCTGGTCAAGTGAGGCTTTGCCCATTCAACTAAATTGTGCTCCCCAGATGGCCGGTTATCATCCAATGCACGTTTGCCAGATATGATTTCAAGTAGAACAACCCCAAAGCTGTACACATCACTCCTTTTAGTCAAGTGGCCTCCACACAAAAGAAAAAAAAGGTCAGGAATGAAATTGTTGGTAAATCTTTGGTACCATGGTATACAATGATGCAGTAGAAAGATGAAGAACTGAGAGTTGTTAGACAAATGAGGAGTAACAGAACAGCACTTGGAAAGTTCATTCTTAAAACCTAGCAAAACTACACAGGCATTATGAGCAGACAAAAAAAATCATTCACATGCTAGTGACACACAACTTAATGTACTGGTGATGATGAAACTGCAGAATGAATTGAGGGTGCCACTTGTGAATTTCTGTTAAATGAGTGATACTACCAAGGTTTGAGACAAAACTAAGTGCATGCAATATGACATGTAAAGTCGCTAAGAACTACTCTGCAAGAGTAAAGATACCTGTGGCCATATACTCAGGAGCAGCATAGCCGTAGGTTCCCATTACTCTTGTAGAGACATGGCTCTTGTCACCTGCTGGTCCATCCTTTGCCAACCCAAAATCAGACAGCTTTGCATTGTAGTTCTGACACCAACAAAATGGAATATTAGAAACATGGTTAATTTCTAAACTGGTATGACCACTGAGACTCGCATACCGAATCAATCAAGATGTTAGAAGTTTTGAAGTCTCGATATATCACTTTTACTGGGTCACTGTGAAGAAATGCCAGACCCTTAGCAGCATTAAGAGCAACCTTAATACGGATGCTCCAAGAAAGTGGTTGAAAGTAAGAAGGCCCTGCTCCAGAGACAGTAGTTAGTTGAAAGTTTGAGAGTTTAAGGCACTAAATAATGTCAATGGCAGTGTTTTGGAGAGGAATTGATAACTCACTTCTAAACAAGTGATTATCCAAACTGCCCTTAACCAAAAATTCATACACCAAAATCCGGTGGTCATCCTCTAAGCAGTAACCAATCAGTTTCACTAGATTAGGATGATGTAGCTGCCCCAGGTAGTTTATTTCTGTCTATTGCACAAGACAGATTAGGCATATTAACCTAAACAAGTTAGCTGTTTTCTATAGAACTTACCAAAAATTAAATCCCCAGAAAATATCCCCTTCAACTCATCTGGTAACTGCACTCCACATTTATGTGCTTTGAGAAAAGTTCTTTACTGTAAATAATTCATGTTAATTGACACTCACCAGCCATTCAGTGTGTCCCTGAAGACCTTCTTGGTTAAGCCTCTTCACAGCAATCACAAGCCCAGTCCCTGGTTTAACTGGTGCAAGTGTATGCTCATCAATCCACCCCTTAAATACACAGCCAAATCCACCTTCACCCACCACACTATCTGGACGAAAGTTCCTTGTAGCAGTTCTTAGCTCATTGAAACTGAAGTTCTTTATGTTGGAGGACTTCAAGATCTCACCCTCTGATCGGGGAGTCAGAGGCACAGAGGGAGTGGAGATCCTGTCGCTTAAACCACTGAAACCATCCTCTTTTATGTTACCATCGTTTGAAGTCAAACCTGCCCACATTAAAACAAGATCGGATCCACTTATCAGTCAATATATAAGCAGCATGATCATATAAACTCAGACTCCGATTATATGGAAAGTCTTGGGTCAGGGTGCAAAGGGAGAAGGAAGTCTCGAATAATTTAACAGCACATTGTTTGCTAATCAAAGAATAACAGTTACATGGGTTAGCCATATGGTAAATGTGAGAATTAGCTGAACCCTATATTTTGTTTTCCTCAGCATTCCATGGCAAAGGTCTTTACTAGATTCCCGTGCTTGATTGATTCTTGAAATCAAATCTAATCATGATGAGCGAAGGAACACTCGAGGAAAATAGTCATACAAAAAGGGTGGATCTTTGAAGCACCCAAAACAAAAAAATATGATTATCTGGAATGGTTCTTTCTACCAGATTCTTAATAACTCAGCAGTGCCGACAAGATCACAATATTCAGTCAAGTCTCTAGGAAGCACCAATATGGAATACAGCATAATACAGTGGATAAGAAAAATCTCAAAAATTTTTAGGATATAATTATGATTATCTTGAGTTTTAAACAATATTTCTATAGTAATATAAATAAATTTATAACAATCAATCAAAATATGAAGTTTTAAAGTAATATAGAAATATTTTGTTGAAAAAAATCATAATAAAAATAATAGAAAATGCAATACATATCCTGGCTATCAGATACGGTAAGTTTAATTTTTTTTGAAGTATAGGTGATTCATAAATCTCTTTGTGGAGACCCTAGAGAATAGAAATTAGTCAAATTACAATAGCTATCACAGCCTAAATTCGAGCAAACAACGCTAAGAAAGCACTAAGCAGGCAGAAAAAGTAATTAAATGATGAAAAAGAGGGAAGGAAAGAAATGTTACCATTGCGAGGAGGGCTCTCAGCTTTGATCCTCGCACTAAAGCAGCAACCCATGGTGACAGAGCAGAAAGCTCAGAATTAGTTGAGTCCGGAGTGAAGCTAGAAGGTACGAAAGAGAAGGTGGAGGGAGGAGAAAAAGAAAAAAAGGTGGGGGTTATGAACGGAAAACGCAATTGGGGAAAGGAAGACAAGTTGAAGTTTTCAATTAGAAAGAAAAGAAGAATAGGTCGCCAAATCCCGTGAACAGGAGGAAAACAAATATGCAAGTGTGAAATCAAAACTTTTCAACGTGAAACTTAAGCTGTCACCCGCGGACTGACTTAACCGCCCAAAATCAATGCCAGAGAACATGCTACCTGGGATTCTGGTGGGAAGTGGGGTCAGACCATTGAGAAGGACAAAAACACAGGATGAGAGTCAGGGTTGACCTGGCCGCCATCATTGTCAGTCAATCATCAAGTGGTGCAAATAAAGTCTCAGAAAGTGCCATCCCTCCTTCCTTGCTTTAAAGCTGATCCTTCTCTTTTCTTGGGTCACTAACCTCCCCTCGGTCCTTTTTCCCCCTCCGTTGCAAGACGACAATTGGGCATTCTAAACCGGTTAAAATTCCCATTCACTGCTCCTCCAATAAAGAAAAACAGCGTCCTCCTGATCGACAACGTGACTGCCTCCATTGCGCCGGAGATATGACCGACGGACGTTTGAAGGTCAAAGAAGAAAGAAGGTTGAGGATCGAGACTAGCGAGATTAACGGATAGAATAGGTTGCAAGATTCTGGTAATCGGCGCTGGAGGACTTAATTAGAAAATGGGCAGTGAAATCAAGAAATGGTTTGCGAGATTGATTTTCGACGGACGTAATCGGATTATGGGTTTCGAAATTCTTGACTGAGTTGTATAAATTCAGGTATCAATCTCGTATAAATTTTTCACGGCATCTTGATCATGTTGGTGATTGGTCTAAAATTGCAAAAAGATTGTGAAATTGGAATGTTCAATGTTGAACTTCAGTTTCTGGAGGGTTACAAAATCTATGGGGTGAGTTACAAAATTCTTTCAACCTCGACGGGTTGGATTTGGAGGTTTTCAAAATCAATGGTCATTCTTGTAGCCGGTGGTCGTAACTCGTAACCTGGGTTACTAATAACTGCCCCTCTGGATCCTCAAAAAAAAGAAAGGCAATGGTTACCGCTGTCTTTTTTTTATTCTGTTCAAAATTATTTTATGTTTAATTATAATATTAACATAAATGATTTATTGTTTGGTAAATTTTAAATTTTATGGATCTTTTTGTGTTCTCATAATTTTATTAATATTATCTTTCATTTATCTGATCGTTTCTAAAAGATAAGGAATCTGATTTTTTTCTATTCTAATTATTTAAAAAATCTAAAACAAACATTCTAATACGTTTCAAAAGTACTTTTTAAAAAGATAAAAGTTCATAAACAAAACAGGAAAAAAAAAAGAATTTGAGGGCTCGTTTAGTTCATTGAATGCACAATGAAAATAATGAAATATAATGTAACGATGGGGAATATAATATAATGTAATGGAGTATATGTGTGTGTTTGGTATGCGATGCAATACAATAAAAATCATTCATATTTAATTAAAATATAAATAAGTGTGGAAGGATATAAATGTCCTAGGAAAAAAAAAAAACTCGCTCCTCCCTCTATCATTATTTGCATGAGGAAAGTCAGAGGGCCAAAAGCTCTGCTAAGAAGGTGGAGTCAGTAGAAACTTGTTCAAAACAGCGGCCTTGAGGAAATGGCCTTTATGATCTATGCGAACCACGCCCATGCCAACTAACTAAAACAGACAATGATCTGAAAACTGAGTCACAAAAGTTTGACCATGGTATAAGATATAAAATTCATGACAAGTCACTCTGTTTAATTAAAAATTATTAGTAGTATAGCTTATCCTTTAGATTTTATATCTAATTTAAATAAATCGTATCATTTAATGATGATTAACTTCTCTCCCACACACAAATAAATAAAAAGGTTATATAAATGTTGTGCATAAGAAAAGCGTGTTGCGAAATTGAACGGGTCAATCAAAGATCAGTGTGCAGAATTGTACCACAGAAAACTGTCGAGTACTATGAGCAGTTCAGGCATGTGACTTGGAAGGGTGAAGCTGAAGCACTCAAAAATTCAAAATCACAATGCTCTATATTTGCACCATTGTAGCATTCATTGAAGAGGAGGAGGAAAAAGAAGGGAAGCGATCGAGGAACTATCTGCTGACTTGTGGTATTGTTGAAAATGTCGACTAATGAATCAAACATTATGGTCCCTGCATCGTCCCACCCTTCTCAATGTTTTTCCCTTCCTTAATACTATACATACTCTTCCAATTTTAAATATAAGACATATTTAATTAATTTGACTATATTAAAAAAATTAGTTAATATATTATATTTTTTCTAAAGTATTCTAATCATCTTCCTTAACTCTCTCACTTCTTCTCTTAATTATTATTGAGAGAGTATCAATAGAAATAATTTAGGAAAGAATTGATAAATTTAAAAAATAAATCTTATATTTAGTATCAAAATTAACTCACTACTAATTATATCCTATATTTATGACTGGATAACAATAAAAAAAAATCATTTTATAGTTACTTTGTTGCTTACCCTCAAATGCTTGCTTTCACAGATTTTACATCTGAACTATCAAGGATGCATCAATAGGGTGAGGAAATTGCTCCTGAAAATTGAAGGTAAACTTATTTTACTCATATTTTCGTCTTCCCTTTTTCCTTTCTATGCCTTTGATAGAACATATTATACATCAACTTTGATTTTCTTCTAAATTTCCTATCCCAAAATTAACCTGAGCGGCAAATGACCAACATTGCATGGTAAAAGTGTAACAATAGTAGTTCTGAATTACTTATAGAAGTTGTAGATTAAACATTTTTTAATAGGCGTCCATGAAGTTCACATCAATGAGGAAGAACAGAAGGTAATCGTCAAGGGTAGGGTTGACCCTTCAACTTTGGTCAAGAAGTAGGCAAAATCCGGCAAACATGCAGAGATATGGAATCCAAGCCAAGAACAAGGAACCCATAATGATAAAGACAATGGGAATGAGCACCAAACACAACATGTAACAAAAGATCCAAATGCCTTTGAAAATCAATGTATTACTCCAACATTATTTGGGAGAGAATATCATCCCAGGAGACCGGAGTGGTTTCGTAATCAAAATATGGGCACCGATGTTGTAGAGAAAGAGTGGGATCAAAATTTTGCGACACCAGTAATGATTGAGAATGTAGAGAACAGAGTTGCCAGTTGGTGGCTTAGGGAATCATCAAGAATGGAGATGGAGCCCCTCCGGAATGTCATCCATCAGCAAGTATTATCACTCTCTATCCAACATGAGACACATGCATGGATATTACAACTACTATCACCCTACAGAGCTGATGCATCTGAACTACTATAATAATTGTCCACCTAATATTGATGCATCTGAACTTCCATAACTATCTTTGACAAGTTATTTAGTGATTTTAAAAAGCATCACCAGATGACAAGCCTAATGTCTTCATGGCCTCAATTACCTTAGAATTTTGACCCTTAACATGGTTTACACCAAACTTGTAAAACCAAAATATATAACATTTCTTATACAATCGAGCTTTGCACATTGTACCAAGTAAATTAAGCACTCAATGTAAATTTTAATCTAAAAAAAATTCAAAAACTACTTTTACCTACTTATATAATTAAAGTTCTGTCATTAAATCTTAGTAGACGATTATACATGCACATATACATACATATAATAACTTCTTCCAATAATAAACACACCAAATCAAACTTTTTTTTCCTGTGACGTTAGAATCATGAACAATCCAGTAAATTCCGGTATCCTTTTAAGGGTGGATTTGAAGGAGGTTTGGTAGAAATTCAAATCTAATTAGTTCTGACATCTTTTCCTTATAAATACATGAAACGGTATAAGAATAATACTTCTATTTTTTGCTCTTTCTCTTGTTGCCCAAACTTGAGCAAGCAATAGTTGTTTAACAATAAATACATAGTGACCCTAAAAGTACAATGACGAGGCGCATGATCAATGCCACGTGTATCAGACCACCAACGCAGCAGATCCATTGACTCCCATGTACGTCTTCCACAACATTTAAAGATGTTCTTATGGTTCTTGCTCGTGTACTCTCATAGAGTACTGCATTCCAACGCCTTAATTATATTACGATGCCAAATAGCAGTGTCAGGTTCAAACCTCAATTCCCATGTAGGCCAGTAATGCAGATCTTGCTTCAAAGTAAGGACTCGTGGCCTCCCATTAAGATGAACTGTTTTTACACGGACGAACTCCCCATGTTTTAGTTCCTGCCAACATGAAAGCTTGATTAAAAGCTTCAATAGTTCAACATAACTAAAATCGAAGCTCAGATCGGAGCTATATTATATATATATATATAGATGTATGTACGTATGTATAAAGATGGTTTAAAACAAATGCATTCATACATAGAGAGCACCAAACCATGACACTCTCAACACCCCAATGTAGAAAGTTACTGCATAAAACATCCAATACACTGTATATGCAAGCATTAAGCATCATTTAACAAATACCAAGACGTCATATCTCTAAACAATTCTATTGGATCCTAACATTAATTACAATAATCCTAGATAGAACATACCAGTGGTACTGCACAAACAGACCTGTAGCAGAATAAGTCAACAGTAACGCCATCAGGTCAGATGCAGTCATATATTTACAAATCCAAAGGGGAAATCAACATATTAAAAACCAGCCTACATAAAGGATCTATTGTAGCATTGTATTTGAGGGCTGGTGTCAATAAATAGTTTCAACCATACAGAGAGGAATAAATCTTCATTGAAATTTTACATGTTCATAACGACCCAAAGACCGAACCTGCATATAGATGCCATGTATTCCCAGAAATGCACACACTAAACAGGAAGAAAAAAAAGCATCCATAGAAATGCAAGTATTAATTTGCATACCTTAGTCACATTAACAAAAGCATCTAGATCTGGAGTTGGTCTTTCATTAACTTCAACAATCCACTGAAGAGCATAAAGACCATATCTATGCGCAGGACTGCCATGACACCACCTGCAAATTTAGGACATAGATGAAGGTCCTTAAACACTAAATTATACATAGACATTCACCTTGCTGATACTCAATACTCAGCACTGTACATGTTTCAGAATAAAAGACTTGCAAGCACGGGATAAAATCATACCTAGCCACATACACACCATGACCTTCTTCAGGAAGAAATCCAAAAGCCCGTACTGCTGGATGTGGATCTTGGACAATACAACCACACCAATTAATTGCCCGAGTTGTCCCATTTCCATCCCTAACATCTGTTCCCACAAGAAGATCAACTTCATGCCCCTAACACACCATGCAAATCTATCATTAACACACAGCCTATATGCATCATCAAAGGTTTGCCCATCACTCTCCACGAATATGACCACCCGCCCCCCCCCAAAAAAAAATACCAAAACACACACACAACCCAAAAGTTTGCTCTACACACACAGAATTGGAAAGGACATTCTCCTATACCTTCCGAAAAATAGTCATGTGAAGCTTCCCATCATTGGTATCAGATTTATCTAAAGTTTGACAAGCATTTTCAATGTCACGGAAGCATGTCACTGGTTCTTTATTGATTGCTAAAATCATATCTCCTTGCTCTAAACAATTCTCAGCATTTGATCCAGCCAAACAACCTTTAACCCGTAATACTTGCCGTCTAATTGGATCTTTCTTAACAAGTGCCTAAAAAATTTTCACTAAAAGTTATTAGCATTAAATCACAAACAAAGGCAAATTTTAAGCATGTTCTTTCAAGAAAGTTATAGAAAATGATATTTAACTCACTAAAATGTAAAAAATTGAGGACGAATGTTAGTC
Organism: Leucaena leucocephala; assembly: GCA_037074615.1. Lineage (NCBI taxonomy): Eukaryota > Viridiplantae > Streptophyta > Magnoliopsida > Fabales > Fabaceae > Leucaena > Leucaena leucocephala. The sequence goes on along the minus strand of CM073517.1, from coordinate 55,729 downwards.
ATATCTGTCTTGCTTCGAGCCTTGTGTCTAATTCATGATAGTTTTGAGAAATTGCTAGAGTCAGAATGTGTGATCTTTAAGTTCTTGAATTTTATTGAATAAGCAATGTGAATAAATATATACAAGGCTCAAGGGATTAGTAGAAGAATACCTGATATCTAGGCCAAGACTTATTCAAAATACTAATAACTTAATGAGAAGATATGAAAATAAAAGATAAAATAAAGGATAATAACAAACAGAATAATAACAAAATAAATAACCTTGATGACACAACCTAACTAGAATGCCATTTTATTGGGCCTGGCTAATGGGCCTAGGGGTCCGTTTGGTATGAGGGATTTGGAAGGGAGAGTTTTGCTCCCCTTCTCGTTTGGCTTCATAAAATTTTTAGGAGGAGAAAGGAAACTTTCTCAAATTTATCCTCCTAACCATCCCCTCCAAAATTGGGAGGATTTGGAGGGGGATATTTTTTTGTCCTATCTTGACTAAAATGCCCCTAGCTTAGAACAAGAAAAATTACTCAACCCTATCTCACTCGTTCCTCTCTTCCCCCAGACATGTTTAGTGCTCGCTTCATCAGTGTGGCCTCACTCCCTCCTCTCCCGCCGTCTGCTCCACCATCTTCCTCATCCTTTCCTCTTTCTATCACCTGTTGCATCCGGTTTGTTTTTTCATTTTTTATTCTTGCTCGTTTTAGCTCCCCAGTCTTCCTTCACTGTTTAGTACTCACTTCATCACTGTCCTGTGTCATTTTTGCTTCTGGTTTGTTCCCTCTTCCTCGTCCTTTCCTCTTTCACCATCAAGTCTCTTCATCAGTGTATATATGCAATAATTTTGATATGATGCAGATAATAGTGGATTCAGTAACCCACAATAATAATTATTATTGTATATATTATAATTATAAATTATAATTACAATATATTGAGCAATAAAAGCCATCCCATGTAATTAAATTATAGTAATATATTAAATTATATTACTATAATTTAATATATTAAAAACATTCATAATTATATATTATTTAACATTGATATAAAGTGAAAAAAAAACAACTTAAAATAAAATAAGGGCATAGTTGTCCATATATAATTATTTAACCCCCCGGGGAAATCAACTGAAATAAGATAATATTAAAATCCCTCCCTCCGTTGTACCAAACAGACCCTAACAGTTGATAGTCAGGTGTCAATAACTGAGTTGAGCTACATTGACTGTATCCTGACGTAAGAAGTTTAGGTTTAACTGAATAACTTAAGACAATTCATACATGCTCTGACCACTAACAAAGTATTTGGAACAATATTAGAATATTGGTTATAAGATTCATGAAAAATCCAACATTCTTAACTTGTTTTGGCCAAACCAACATTCCTAATAGGGGAAAACCAATATGGGGACAATAAATATTCCACATATATATATAATTAACCATTAATCATTATTATAAAAATATTCATGAGTTTTCACACCAAAAAGAAAAGAACTTTTTACAACTTTAAAGGTGAAGTGGTCTATTACATGATATTCAAGTCTCTAGACCATGTAGTTTAGATTTAATATCTAGCCCTTACTGCTACATTATGACAACACAATAAAGTTCAAATATATGATGTTATATCTTATGAATAAAATTTTATATATTTGAAGAATTAATATGTCCATTTTGCAAAGGCCGCCTAAAGAGTAAAAGCAGCAACAAATAATATTAGGAAGATCTATACCCGGATCCAATCATCACTTAATCCAAAACTCCGAGCCTTTGAAAGCAATGTTGGATAAAGTTCAACCTCTAAAATCCTGACCAGTGGCATGGGCCTTTTGACCCCATTTATGAGAAGAGGTGGCCCCTTTGCACCAACAACAATTTTTTCAAGGACCTCACTTATTGCATATACCGGAATACCCCTCACAAATTGATGATCTTCTGATGTACTGCCAGCAAATTTAAGCTGCAAGATGAAACTTGACTATTAGAAATATCAATAGACAATCACTGTATGCTTAATTGACAGGGGAATCAAAGAAATTAATAAAATCATAGTGATCATAATCTTACCTGAAAATGAAGTGGAAAACAATGTTGACAGCATAAAAAAAATGCATACATGTGTTTTACTAGGTTAGAAGGATTGCCAATCAGGGATAAAATATTAGTTATGATGATATTTTTCACTTCCATCCACTTTCAGTTTTACCAAGTAATTTTTAGTCATCCCATTTACCATATTCTCAACAGCCATCAGCTATGAATTATAATGTTTCCATACTCTCCATTTCAACACCTCCTTGGGGTTTCCTTTTTCCAAAAACTACCCAAGTCCCATATTAATTTTCGAGGACTTAAACATATCAATACAAACTAGTTTTCTTTTAAACGGTACTTTACTCTTTTGCTTTCTAATCTGTGATTGACTTTTACAAAGTACAAGCTATTTCTAAAAAGACAAAGTTCCCATTAATTGATATAGGTATTTTAAAGGGGAAAAGGAATAGCATAGACTTCAAGGACCGACCCACCACCAGGTAGCCTTTTGAAGTTTGTGTAAAAATTGTCTTCTCTCGTCTCTTTCCTGTTTTCATCTTTCGTCTCTTTGCCTTCTACGAGGATGCAACTGTTTAAAGTTAGACTTTTATATTAAACAAGTGGAAAGATAAAATAATACGTTCATTAAATTCTCCCACCAGAGAACTGATGGACTCGTAACTTCTGAGTCAAGGAATCTAAAGGCCTATGGGAAGAGAATCAAGACAAAGGATAGTGTTGCAAAGCCAAGGCTGCATTATCTGTTGATGAGGTGGCTAGAGGAATTAAAGAGGTAACGAGATGTTGTAACTATCACATTTGACACGAGGACAAGGAAGAATTGGGCTAGTTTTGCAAGAGTCTTTGGCCTCTCAAATGCTAGCGGATTTTATTTTTTGTCTTGTCATTTTATATTTTCAGCATTTTCTTTTCCTTTGTAAACACTCTAAATATATTAATTCCTATACTTTTCTTTTATTCAAGATGGAGTTGTAATGTAAGATCCATAAATAAAACAAGGGTCTAGAGTTCCATCAGAAATATTTTTTTTTAATTTTGCTATATTCTTTTGTAGTATAAAAGTCTAATCTTCCTTTTAGAACTTTAATATTAAGGTTTATTACTTTTTAGCAGTATAATCCTTCCTATCCAACTCTTCCCAATGAAAAGCGTCAAGATGCTTTCAGCAAGCAGAGAATAATTGGTGAAAACCTGAGTTGAGAAGCTTCCCCATATGGCTTGGACCCTTCCATGTTCATCTGTTAGCACACCCGAAAACGTACTACCAAAATCTGGATTAAAATACATCATGAAATCAGACATGTTAGGTGTATCCAAATAGCTTGGTGAAACACAAATTCATTTATCTAGTATTTACCAGTATCAAGTTCAATTACTTCCATATTGGTTGCTCGGTATCGTGGGCTATCAGTACCTCCTATATTTAACGCAGCACAAGGATTGGTAACAACAGATTTCCTAGATGTTGCTTGAAGGTTTCTACTCAACCCAACAAGGTAAACAGAATCTCCTCGATGTAAAGCAGGCTCTGAAAGAGAAAATGTAATTTAATATAAGTCTTTCATCATAATGGATAATTGATTAGAAAATTCAAGTGCCCCCATACTCTGCTTGCTAACCATATCATCAACAGCGAAAATGTATTCTAAGTTAAACGCTTATGACACCTTAAAAAATGCTTCCTCATGCCTTACAATAGTTACCAGTCAACAAGAGCAATTAACTTCAGAACACAGGTACATTGTGACAATGGACTAAGTTCTATCCAGTATCCAAATCAAACTAAAACTATCAACTGAGAAAGCATATAAAAAAGTCCGTTAGAAAACTACATATATATATATGTATATATTAGTTTCTTTTTCCCCTTGTTGCCAGCTCGTGGCAAGGGTGAAAGCTAGTAAACATTTCGTACATCTAAAATATGGATCATTAGGCCAATGAGATTTGAGAATCAGCTCACAAATCCAGATTTTATAATGTTTGCTAAAAATAGCCCACACAAAAATAACACATAGTCAAACCCGCCTGTAAGTAACTTTGCAGCACAAACCACCGATGCACCAATTGGTCCCAAAGCAGAGGGATCATATGAAATGAGAGCAAAATTGTGAACAGGATGAAGAAACACCACCTGCAATTAGTTAAAAATAGGGATATCAATTAAAAAAAGACATGCTTTTTGCTTATTTATTTTTAATTAAAGGGTCAAATTCTATTAGCAGAATTTACCTCTCCTGGAATTTCTACTGGGAAAGCAGCAAAGGATAGCATTATATCAGAAGACGATATTGCAACAGTATTCTTGTCAACAACAACTAATCCCATATCCTGGGAGTGATACATAATGACACCAGTTCCGAAAAAATGTTGTGAATGAACACCATCAAGCATACATGAAGGAGGGACATGGGCCTGCATACCCCATAAATTTTAGCATGACCGGACTGTTGCACATATCAGGAAACTTTATGAACTGCCACAAGGAAACCACTAAATTTGCTCCAGGTTACACCAATAAGCATCAGTATTAAAGGACTATATAGTCCGCACCACAAATAAATAAAGAGAAAAAATGAAATGGAAAAACCACTTTGACTCAAATATGATAAAATGATGGAGATCAAGAGGGAAATTGAAAACTGCACAGCAGAATTTTCTCTCCCAGAGCTTCTCAATGAAATAAGAACTGAAAATCAATCCATGTTCCATATCACTCAGAGAAAAATAACACAGTAGGAGCCAAATAATCACAGTCAACACTTGTAGAGTTTCAAATATCCATCACAAATAACACAAAGATCATTTGTAGCTGTTACAGAATTACAAATACAGAGAAATATGAAACTTTATTCCAAAGGATGAGGAAAGAGAGTTAATGCCTCACATCAGTAATCAAAAAATATTCTAAAACTACACTTGAAAAGGAAAACTTAAAGGAATATTGAAGAGAGAATCAAATATGCAAGAATTTCTTTCCAAGGTAAAGCACAAGATACCTTTTTAAATCAATAACTCATCCTACAAAAAATAGTCCTACATATTAGGAATAATCCTGCCTATCCAATGAGCATACTTATGAATAACTTGAAATATTCATCCATTGTGCGTAAAACTGAAAGGAAAGATGTTTGTGTTTACACATATTCAAGCTAAAAGGATATGTATGTGAGAACACTTAGAGATGGGACAAAAGACTTTCTTATAAGGATAGACCAATATGAGGTATCATTGTTTAGTCCTTAATTATTGGATCTAGTTTTGGACATTCTAACCCAGCACACACGAAAGGAAATCCTTAAACTATGTTCTTTGCAAATGATATAGCCTTAATTGAGAAGTCAAGAGATGATGTTAACTTCAAACTTGAGTTACAGGGGTGGTTTTCCATTTGAGTAAGAGCAAGACAAAATATATGCATCACAAATTTAACAAAGGGCAAGTGAGAAATGATTTGGAGGTAAAAAGTGGAGAACAAACCATACCACAAGTTTCAAAGTTTAAGTATATGGGATCGATATTACAGGGTGATGATGAAATTGATAGAGACATCATACATAGAATACAAGTTAGGTTGAAAATGGAAAAAGGCTTTAATAGTCATTTGCGACCACAAATTACCTACCAAGTTTAAAGAGGAAATTTACGAAATTGCTATAGGACCAATGATGTTATATGGTAGTAAATGTTGGTCATTGAAAAGATAACAAGGGGGGGGTGGAGATGAGAATGTTAAGACGTATGTATGGTCATACAAGATCCAAAACGATTCTATAAGTGGAAAATTTTGACGTGACAACTATCAAGGTGAAAGTGTAGAAAATCAATTAAGGTGATATGGACATGCGCAAAGAAGGCCATAAAAAGCACCAATAAAGAAAGTCAAGCAAATAGTCTTTAGCCCTATCAAAAGATGTAGAGGGAGACCAAAATGGAAACTTAAGGAAGTTGTAGGATGGGACTTCATGATGAATGATATTTTTGAGCAATTAATTGTTGATAGAGCCCAATGCCATCTTACAATCCAATAGTTGACCTCACTAAGATAAGACTTATTGTGTGTAAAGCTATTGAATACACAGAAAATAAAGCAAGTTGCTCACTCAATTACAACTGGAGCCATTGATGTAGGTATTTGCAGAGGCAAGTAGGGCATGGCTAGATTGACTCTCAATTCTCGACAATTTAAAGGAAGTCGAATGGAAATGAGACCCAAGGATCATATTTCAAAAGACTCAAAATATTCTTATTCATATGCAAAAACAAAAAATGCAATTCACAAGACAGTTACTACACCTTACATAGGCAGCTCAAACAACCCTAAGTCCACCAAGACAAGCAATTCATGCTTAATATTCAAGCAGAAATCAACTTGCAAAACTAACCCAGCTAGCAATACGATATCAAGACATGATGGATCGAACTCTAAAATCCAAGATTACACATAATTAAACCTTAAGTTACCAGTTACAAATCCTTAAATACTACCTCCTCATCCTACATTACCCTGGCCAAGGGAATAGAACTATATTTTGGATCAAATATTATAAATACAAAGACACATGTATGGTGTATAGATAAATAACTATATTGATGAAATTAACATTAAGAGTTAGGACAGTCATTTTTTTCATCAATAGTTCGTTGAAATTTTTAATTCCTATGTCTTGAAAATATTTAGGAAATAGTAGTCCATGAGTAATCGATACTGATAATCGGCTATTAAACTTATCTCTTGTACCTCTCCTCTTTTGTCCATAAAAGAAAAGAAGGCGAGAAAGACAATGGGTTAGGGAAGGAAAACAGCACCAAGGTCTAAACATTGGGTGCCTTACTCTTACCTGGTTAACACTTATCTGCCATGGGTCTGCTCGCTTCACTCTCCTAGACACACTCAGCCTTATCTCACTCAAATGGCAGCTCCATGCTGCCAGCAATCAACCACTGATGTGCTGCCAATATGTACAACACTCCATTCAGGTATGGGTGTCAGCCCAGAACCTCAATGATAAAACTCGAGTGCATAGAAAATAACAAGACGTTTCTCATGCCCAAACTATACCATGCTTGACTTGAACTATGTGCACACAGAGGACAGACTTTCAAGTAAACATTGTGTCACATTCATAGCACCAAACCAATCAAGAAATGTATGTAGCAACTAAGAAGTACCAACAAGATTCCAAACAAAGTAAACAATTATCTAAAATTTCTTATTAGGTAGAAATAACAAATGAAGCTTCTTCTTCACTCTTCTAGCTTATATATATATATACCAGTTAGATACAACAGACCCAAGTAGTTACAAGTAACTGCAAACTGCTTCTTATTTCTTCTATTAGCAACTCTATCTACTCTAGTTACTTACTCATTACTCTTATCAGTATCTTATGGTTTTAAATATGTTAAATAAACCCATCCCCTTAGCTGCAAATGCATCAATGAATATCAAGACAAAATTTATATAATATTACCTCAAACATCACAAGGGTAGGCTCAATCACCCGTTCAGCAAATGATGCATTCGCTGCTATTGCAGTGCCTGCACCTTGGGAGTACATTAAAACTTCACTTTGCATTGAACTAGACTTTTCTAGTTTAGTTTCCCTGTCATCATTCAAGGAAGAATCAGCAACAATATTTCCATCAGCAGACAAGTCCTCTTCAACTTTTCCTTTTTTTGCGCCGCCATCAGATGCATTATCTGAGGCATTGTCAGAACTGGCCTGCACGCCAGTTATACCATCAGGCAACTCTTGATTGTCATCTTGATGAATATGTCCCACACAAGGATGCTCACCAGTTGGTGAAACTGACTGGCCAACCAGATTTCCAACATCTTTAATGTTGGATGATAGGATTAGAGAATCAGGCTGAAAAGCAGGTTTTGCAATCCAGAGACCACTGCAATCATCACGAGTGTATAACCGGGGTGGTGTATACCATTCATGGCGGTCAATAGTGACCAAGACAGACTGCAAGCATAACATGAATTTATGAAACAATCATCAATGGACAATACCTTCAAGAGACAAATTCAGGGGCTACTTAGCCAGATGAATATATCAAACCAACCCCCCCCCCCAATTGGAAACATTTATAAATCATAATATCCCCAAAGTTATAAGATCAGGAGAACTAAATTGTATGCTCAAGTATCTACAAGAGCACAGGAAAACAATTGATCCACAACCAGGAAACAGTGTAATACCAAGCTGGTAGGTAATTGTAGAGAGAACTATAAAAAGAGAATAGAAGAGAAACTAGAATTATACTGAATACTCAAGAGTTCAAAAACATAATTAAAACCTAAGAGAATAAGAATGATTGTTACCTTTATTTATAAGTGATGGGTAATCCTAATTCTAATCATAATTAAATATCTAATACCAATATATTAGAATATATATCATAATATCTAATCATGATATACATTATAACATCTAATCTTAATATCTCATATCTTATCCTAATATCCAATACTAATTCTCATAAAATAATAAAATGACGTAACTATTTAAATGACTCATTTATTTACTACCTCAGGTCCTAATTATAAGAGTCAGTTGATTTTTTTGGTAGATTAACGAAACCAAATAAATCATTTAATTATGACTAAATCCAACCTTTCAAGATGAATTCATATTATATATTCCTCAATCTGCCTAAATTAGTCGAATAACTGTTATATTAGTTATAATTTACGGGTTTATTTGGCTTTAGTATATCCAAAAAAGTCAACTAACTCTTATAATTAGGACCAGAGGTAGTATTACATATCAATACTCCCTCCTCAAGAAGAGACCCTTGTCCCCAAGGGTCAAGTACCAAGAACGATACTACACTACAAGAAGCATTTTAATCAATTTTCCTTTGAACCAAATCTACACTAGAAGCTTTGAGATCGCCACCTTCATCGGTGCCAAGCTTGAAGACATGTTGCACAATGCACTCTTAAACCCCTCACAAGAGTTAAGACTTGACAATCCATCATCTCCAAACTTTGGTTTTATCACTTCCCTTTTGTACGTTGTGTGTGAAGGTTCTTGTAAACCATCAGTTATGCTCTGAAAATTGATCTCCTTTGAGCATGCTAAACTTCTTGCATCTTGGAGAATGATAGGCTGAATTTTCAACCTTTCCTGTGTGCAGCCTTGAACTTTTAGTACCTTGGTAAACCTGTCAAACTATGCCCGAGGATATTGTTTTAAACCATATAATGACTTTCTTGGTCTGCACACCTGGTTAGCTTTTCTTTCGAGGAATCCTGGAAGCATTTTCATGTACACTTCGTCCTTTAGTTCACTATTCAAGAATACATTTTTAACATCCATCTGGTGTAAAGGCCAGTCTACGTTTGCAGCAAGAGAAAAAAGGAGCCTAATTGTGTTCAATTTAGCAATAGGAGCAAATGTCTTCGTTTAGTCCATGCCATATACTTGAGTGAAGCCTTTTGCTACTAACTTGGCTTTATATTTATCAAGACTTCCATCAACAAGATATTTAAGAGTGAATACCCATTTACAGCCTACTGCTTTCTTGCCTATGGATAGCTCAATTACCTCCCACGTTTTATTACTTTCAAGGGCCTTCATTTCTTCCATCACTGCCTGTCTCCATTCAGAACTAGCAAGAGCTTCATTTATATTTTCTGGTATCGTGACATGATCAAGGTGAGATATGAAAGCAAAGTGTTTTGATGATAAAGCCTGATAAGAGACAAACCTCTCTATAAGATGTCTAGTACATGACTTACGTTGCTTCCTTATTGTTATTGGGAGATCAAGGTCATCATTTTGCTCTTCATGGTCAGGATCTGCTCCTAGTTCCGACTCTTGGAGTGTGTCAATTGCTTAGGGTATATTACGATGGGGTGTACATGGGCAGAGCTGGGAAAAAAAGCACGATGGTGTTTTGCTAATTCACATGAATCACAATAAAATTCGGAATTTTTATTTGAGAAAATAGAAAGAAACATCTTACACATGTAACGAAAGTCGGGATGTCCTAATCTCTTGTGCCATAACTCTAACTCACTAGATCTAGGGAGAGACACTTTATTACAGGAATAGGGTACTTGAGTATGACAGTCATTCAGATAATATAACCCATCAAGCTGTTTAGCAACACCGATCGTCGTCCCCATGAACAGGTCTTGAAAAACACAATGAGTAGCAAAAAAATCAGCATGACATCGTTCTCTTTGATTCAATTGACTCAGATAATAAATTGCAGTGTAACTTTGGAACATGTAGAACGTCATGAAGTGTGAGTGTAGCAAAAACATGGATGGTACCACTACCAACTACCAGTGAATCAAAAGCATCAGCAATTTTAACCGAGACGTGACGTGGCAAGAGTATAATTTGAAAATAATGAGGCGTCATTAGTCATATGGTCAAAGGCACTTGAGTCAACTATCCAACAAGGGCCTGTATTCTTACCTTTGATTGTAGCAAAGGCGTGAAAGAAATTACCTCGTTGAACCATAATGGCAACAGGTTGCTGTTTACGAGACTGATTTTCAAGAGCAGTTAGACGCTCTAAAATGATGGTAAATGGATCAGACACATGGGTTAGGCTGGCAGAAACAGAATTGGGTAAGGTGGCGTGAGTTAGGCCAGCAGAAATAGGGCCCAACTCGTCTGATCCTGAGGCATTTGCAACGTGACTCTTGGACCTACGCTATTTAGGCCGCCAGTCTGCTAGTTTCATATGGAGGTCCCAACATTTCCCCTTAAGATGGCCTGGTTTCTTATAATGCTCACAAAAGGGTCTTTCTCGCCTGGATTCTTGGGCTCGAGCAGCAAGGGTGGAAGCTTTAAGGGAGGGTGGCCGAGACGCGGTGTGTTTAGGAAGCATCACCTGGTGTCGTGACTCCTCATCCCTCAGGAGAGTAAAGGCCTCGGGGACGGTAGGAAGAAGTACCCGTCCAAGGAGGCGTCCACGTATCTCGTCGTAGATAGGGTCTAGTCCAATGAGGAGCTCAAAGAAACGCTCTTCTTCCAAAGCTTGACGGTAATCGGCGGCATCATCAGTATTTCGCCAGACTTGATGCTATAGTAAGTCAAGCTCTTGCCAAAGTGCCGTCTTCTCCAAATAGTAGGCGTTGAATGGACATATACCCTGCTTGGTGGCCCAGGGATGTGCTCGGAGGTCAAAAATAAGGGAGGCATTCGGGCGTTTACTATAGGCCTCCTTAACCGCAACCCAGATCGTCTTGGCGGAAGTAAGGAACATGCTTCTTCGGATCGCAGGGAGCATGGAATTGAGAATCCAGGAAACAACCAGAGTTATCGGACTTCCATTGACGACGTGTACTGGTGTCATTGGACGATAGCTGGTCGTTAAGGATCAAATCTAACTTGTCTCTACCATCAAGGGCTAGAAGCATTAACTGGCTCCATTCTAAGTAGTAGTCGCCGGTGAGACGCTCCGGCACGATGAGAATAGCCAACCCTTCAAGGCTAGCAACTTTAGCTGAAGTAAGGCGTGACACATCATCAGACATGACAGTGTCGTCTAACTCCGCGACAGAAGACCGTGCAGAACCAATCGCTAGCTCTGATACCATATTGTGCGACATAGCTGAATATGGCACTTGAAGAACAGCAAGGAAGTTTGGAAAATATTTCTCCTGTCTTGTATTTTATTCAGTCGTGCAATATACATTTATACCATGAGAATACAATGTCCTAATAACTATTGTGCGACAAATTAGGGATTTAAATCAGGAATAATAAATACAATGAATCAGTTTATCATATCTCCATAAATTCCTATAAATCATCATATATCCTATCCCATAATATCTGCTATTATCTACAATATTGAATACTAAAGAGTTCAAAAACATAATCAAAACCTAAGAGAATAAAACTGACTATGGTTACCCTTATTTATAAATGATAGGTAATCCTAATCCTAATTAAATATCTAATACCAATATATCATAATATTTAATTATGATATACATCATAATATCTAATCATAATATCTCATAATATTTAATCCTAACATATCATAATATCTAATCATAATATATATCATAATATCCAATACTAATTCAAATAAAATAATAAAATGACTTAACTATTTAAATGACTTATTTATATATTACATATCACAAGCATTAACTTTAGCAATAACTAATAAAATACGCGCGTGCATCAGAAACTCCATATATACATTCATCTAATTTCATACATTTTGAATGTATAATAATTATTACCTTCCTTCGATATCGGTCCATGTAGCCTATATACTCCAATGGTACTCGAGAACCCCTAGATACTTTGCAGAGAACTGATATTAGTTCATCAAGACAAGATATTTCTTCGCCAGCAAATTTTTTAATTATTGCATGACGAGGAACTCCTGCTCGGAAGAGCATATATCTGCAAACACAAATTCCACACGTTCATTATCCACATGACAAGTACCTGAACGTGAAGCATCAATTACAAGGGACCCCTCTTAGCACAACCTAGTTGTGTTTTGAAGGGAGGAATGATGTAAAGACCAACAGTCATTTACAAATTCTCGTGCGATCAATAAATTTCATGATTCTCACCCATCCTTAGTTGTTTTCATAACTATAACTATATGAACTAGAGCATGTCAATATTTTTGCTATCAATAATCATTTCTTATATATGGGGAAGGGTAAATAATTATAAGTTATGGAATTTTAATATTCCTCTAGGTCTGCATACCCTGGTTCAGCCACATAAACAAGACCGCAATGGAAACGGAAGTTTCTTGCCTGCGTTGTTGAACATAAACAAATGCTTAATTAGTCAGGTAACTCAACTAAAAAAATAAGTATCCATTACAAAGGGATGAGCAAACATATTATCTAGGGGGCTAAACCATGAAGAATCTAACATCAGGGGGGTAGAATCATTGTAATCAAAAGTCAAGACAACTCTGTCACAGTGAACCAAGCATGGATAAACAGGAAGCCATGTCACAATTTATGAAAAAAAGACCCCAATTTCACAATTTATAGAAAAATTAACAGAAGATAAACATATATAGATGGGCCGGACTAATAGAATGAAGGGAAAACTATCTCATTCAACATTTATCAAGTAACAGGAACATCAAACATGCTCAAGACACATATTCATTCAATACTCAACTCACTCCGTCCATCAACCAGCAAAAACTATCTCATTCCACTGAAAAGGGAAGTAAAATACAAAACATAGCAAGTAGAGTCCAACTAACCTGCTGATAAGAAAGTGGATGTATTACTGCACCACTAACTTCTAAGAAATAATCAGGAGTTATTAAGTGCAAATCTTGCACCTATCACAAATATTAGAAAAAATTACAAGTTTGTAATAATCTCATTAATGAATCATATACAACCATTGAGGCAACATGAAACGCATCATTTGGACTTCGAGAAGATAATAGTAAGTGCATATATGAACTAATGGCTATTGGTAAAGTTCCTAAATCATAAAGGCCCAAACAATAGTAGCATGCCAAGAAAACAATAAAATACATTTGAACTCTTGTACCATGAAGGAGAAGAATGACTATAGCTGAGGCATTTGCATACTACTAAATTTTCTTGGTCACAGTGCTTTTAACCTAAGTGATAGCAAATCTTTTGTTGTTCTCCACCTATACAATATTTTGAATTCATTAAGCACTACACATAGTATAGAGTTCACCGAGACAGAGATGAGTAAGAGAGAGAGAGAGATCTGTCTAATTCTTATTCAAAGAATAAGTGAATACACATGTTCATACTTATATTCTTTACTCATCGACTATCCTATTTCAGTATTCTGTTTCAATCAACTAACATCTACGCAACATAAGCTAAAATACCAACACCAGGTATCAACACATTGAATTCATTAACCTAATACTTTTGATTTATTTACCATTTACTAAAAAGGATGTTTTTTAGCCCCTTTCTAGGGGAGAGGTGGTGGCAAGTTAATCGCCAAAATGTTAACATTCTTTATTACCATATAAAATACATAAGCATTAGAGTAGGTTAGAATGATAATTGTAAACTATATAATATCCAAGCAAAGCTAATCTCACCAACAAGTTCACAGTCACTGATCTGTGACCCCTTTCAATCTGTAATTCAATGTTCTTGTTGACACTGTCATCAAGCAAAGATTCCAGTTTCAGGAACTGAGTGATAACCTGCAATGAATTTTATGGAGTCAGATTCTAGTAAAATAGATAATCAGAAAAAGAATGCAGGCATTGGAAGTTCCTATTTTGCAGTTTTCAAAGACAAAAGTGAATTCTACAAACTATAATGCTCAATCACTGATCAACAAGTGAGAAAACTTCAAAAGATGATTTCAACCTAGCTATCAAAAAAGATGGCTTTTTTTGGAAACCCTCGAAATGCTAAAATTAAAATTGTTATAAAAAAAATAAAAAAATAAAGTCTTGACATGGCCTTTGATGCAAAAACAATTCTGGAACAAATCAAATATCTATTACTTAAGCATCAATGTTCTCATTATAGCACCAAAGTTGCGCATAATTATCATAAGCAACAATTTGGATGCACAACTCCTTCCACCATATGAATTATTTTAAAGATGAAGGAATCCCACATCAAGTAGACCCAAGATATAATTCTTTCCCCTTATAAGCCAGCTTTTGAGAGTGGGTTCCCCATAAAAAATGCAGTTCTTTTCTCACATCAAACCTCTACAATCAAGAATCGAATTTCATCCAGATCACTTAAATGATCAAGCATGACCACTTTATAGCCAATTCCTATTCTGTTGTGCAAACATATACATTAGATGGCCAATACGAAAGTTATACAGACCATTCCCACCTAAAAGGGCAATAAAAAAAAGAAAATCAAACAAGAAACAAGAAGCAAATTTAAGAAAGAAACCATTAATCACTTCAAACAAACTTACTTCACCATTGACACGAACAAGTACATCACCAGGTTCCAATTGCTTATAACCTGGACCACCTGGCACCTAAGCAAGTCAAAGGTTAAGCCACTAAACTTTAAAGGAAATATCAATGAAAAAATCATCATGATTTTAAATAACAAGTGTTTACCACAGAATCCACGAGAAGCATTCCAGTTTCACCTGCTGGAGAAGCATGCCGTACTATCTACACAAGCAAAGACAGTATTAACAATACAGGGTATATAAATGAAAATGTTGCTCAAGAAACATAACACAAGTGAGAGCACAGAACAACAAAAACCTGCTCTGTCTCACTTCGGAGGCCAAGACGACGAATCTCATCAAATCCTTTATGGAGAAATGTCACCTGTATTTTCATTTTAACAAGTAAATTTACACAAAGCCAGATTGCAAAGATAAAAATGAAACATCTATTTGAAAGAAAATTGCATAGAAATTTCTTGAACAGCGTATATCTATCTTGCTGATCCTCAATCTATCAATTTTTATTTTCCACCACAATTATAGCATGAGCACCTTGTTGATGAGGAGGCTTTAATGATAAGAAATTTAAGATCATGTTAAGAAATTGCTGCGAGTAAAGATGAGAAAATGGTAAGCATGAAATCACATTCAATAAGCATTTTGTGCCATGACACAAGCCCATATTTGTAACTTCATTGTAAAATTGAAATGCAGTAGGTTTAAGTACTTCAATAATGCAGTTTACTGACATTTCCAAACTCCATTGTAATGAATAGATTTATTTCAATGGAAGGGGTTTGCAAAGGACAAACCTGGAGGGTACCACGAGGTATAGAAACTGCCTGCCATTTACCTAAACTAGTATCACTACCCTTCTGAAGAAACCTTAATGCTCGCACGACCTGAAAATTAAATCATCATATCTACTTCACCTTTCCTAAACAGAATTAGTTGCTCCTCACTAGAAGATCGGCGCAAAACAGGAAGCAAAGGACAAGTATTAAGTTCAGCAAATATAGATGAAAAGCTTACTCGTTGTAGAGGGAAAAAAAATGCGGATGCACTTGATGTTTTGCACCCAGCATTCAAGGCAACTGCCCTGCCTTGCCAATCTATAACTGGGGAACCACTTGATCCTCCCTTGGTCCCTGATGCAGCCTGGAAACAGATAAGATTGCAGTCAACAACAGGACAGAAGATGCACAATTACGCACACACTAATGAAAACGTGTAGCACTAGTTCTAAACCACTTAACCAAAAGACTTCAATTGCATGTCAACAGATTACTAAACCAATAGATAAAGTTTCATAATTGGGCCTAATGGCCTTAATTCTCTAACACTTCTCTATTGAGCATTTTCAGCTATGAACTCCTCTTTCTTTTTAATTTATTTTGCAATTTAATAGTAATTGAACATAACATAGGAAACGTCCAAATGCACCCCAGAAAAGATAATAAAGGTATTAAATTTTGAAGAAGAAAAGAAAAAGAAATCAAAATGACCCAACTCATAAGTTAAAAAATTTGTTCCTACTTACTTGCATGTAGAATGTATTGAAGTCATTATACCCATCCCTGCATCAAAAAAATAGCATGAGTTTTCTACTTTCACGAGACAACTTGCATGCAAATAACATCATATATCTATTACATACTTCTTATAGTGAGGAGCATCCCTGTCCAAACGAGCAAGAGTACCAGCCAAAATGGAGACCTAAAGTTAAAAGTCAAAATAAATGTATCAACCGGGAAATTGTGACATTAATTAGTATGATGTGAAAGAATTATGAAAACTGTTAGTGTTACACCGATTGAAATGCTCAAGCAATTAGTCATACCTGCTACTGCTTCAATTGCATCATAAAAAATAGAATAAGATGCTGAATGGGAAAGTAGTTGATGCTACTATAGTACTATTACTCATTAATTTTAGTTGGCAGCTTTTTATAGATTACAAAAGTATTCTTCTTAGCCATCCCAGAGCAATCAAGGATCTGTTTTAGTAAACATAGTACTTGGGCCACTTCAGGAAACACAGTATGCGTATGCATATGCATGTGTATATGTCAGAGATAAGCTAGAATGGCAATTCTAGAAGACTAGAAAAGAAGGTTAATTCTCAATTTCTATTCTTCATCTGTACACATACATATATACACTCAGTGATGCATATTCTGGGGAGCATAATCCGGGCAATGAATGGAGGGAATCACGGAATACAATTAATACAATATAATCTCCTAATTACTCCCCTATAATCCCTACAATCAGTGTGAATCAATTACAATTAATACCGATATTTTCTACACTCCCCCTCAAGTTGGAGCATAGATATTTATCACGTCCAACTTGCCAATGAGATACTCGAATTTATCTCTAGTCAACCCTTTTGTAAGTACGTCGGCAATCTGTTCTGTGGAAGGAATATATCTGAGTTCAATTATCCCTGCATCAATCTTCTCCCTTATGAAGTGTCTATCTATCTCGACATGTTTTGTTCGGTCATGCTGAACTGGGTTATGTGACATATTGATTGCTGCTATGTTATCTGAATGTAGCTTAATGGGTAAGTTTATTAGCATCCTCAGTTCCTCAAGTACTCGTTTTACCCATAGTCCTTCACATATGCCTGCAGCTATAGCTCTGAGTTCGGCTTCAGCGCTGCTTCTAGCTACCACACTTTGTTTTTTACTTCGCCATGTGACTAAGTTTCCCCACACATAGGTAACGTAGCCTGATGTTGATCTTCTATCATCTTGGTCACCAGCCCAATCAACGTCTGTGAGTACTTCCACATTTCTCTTGGTAGATTTCTTGAATAGGAGGCCCTGACCAGGTGAGCCTTTTAGATATCTGAGGATTCTATAGACTTCGTTCATGTGCTTCTGTTTGGGGTTGTGCGAATGTTGACTTACAATACTAACAGCATAAGCAATATCTGGCCGAGTATGTGAGAGGTAAATCAATTTTCCTACCATACGCTGATATCTTCCCATATCTACATCTTTCCCCAAATCTTCATCATCTCTAATTTTGTCAACACGAATGGGAGTGTCACTTGGTCTGCAACCAAGCATACCTGTTTCTTCCAGGAGATCTAGTATGTACTTTCTTTGTGAAATACTGATGCCCTTTTCTGATCGAGCTACCTCCATGCCCAGAAAATATTTCATTTTTCCCAGATCCTTGACTCGGAACTCTTGGTCAAGTGCCCTTTTAATTCTGTCAATTTCCAGTAGATTGTCTACTGTGAGGATGATGTCATCCACATATACAGCTAATACCACGAGTTTTCCATTATCATGTCTGAAAAATAAGGTATGATCACTTTGTCCCTGTGTGTAACCTTGCCCTTTTAATACGTTGGTAAATTTTTCAAACCACGCTCTAGGAGATTGTTTCAAGCCATACAACGACTTCTTCAGCTTGCATACTTGTCCTTCCTTCTTTCCAGGAAATCCTGGAGGCATCTTCATGTAGACTTCTTCCTTCAAATCCCCATTTAAGAATGTATTTTTAACATCCATCTGATGCAGTGTCCAGTCTAGATTTGCAGCGAGCGATAATAGTATCCTAATAGTGTTCAACTTTGCTACAGGTGCAAATGTCTCGTTATAGTCCATCCCATAGACTTGAGTAAAACCCTTAGCCACTAGTCGTGCTTTATATTTGTCTAGGCTTTCATCTGCAAGATATTTTGGGGTAAAGACCCATTTACATCCAACTGCTCTCTTCCCTTTGGATAGCTCAACAACTTCCCACGTTTCATTGTTTTCCAAAGCCTTCATTTCTTCTATTACCGCTTGTCGCCATTCAAGAGTTGCAAGAGCCTCTTTTATATTAGCGGGTATTCTGAGTTGATCAAGGTGAGAAACAAAGGTATGATGTTCAGAAGATAAAGCTTGATAAGAGACAAACCTCTCGATAGGATGTTTGGTACATAACCTGCTTGGTTTTCTCACTGCTATTGGAAGATCGAGGTCATTGCTTTCCATTTGCACTTGTTCAAGATCTGTGTCTGGTTCAGACTCTTAGTGCGCGTCATTCACTTGAGGAGCATTACCTGTCGTGTTTCTTCGGTTATAGACTTGTCCCCACCTGTTAGGGTGGCCCCCTGAGCTAGGATGTTCCTTAGGTTCCCCATGTGTTGGGATGTCAAAGGTATAGATTCTATCAAGATTTTGAGGTTCAAGAGGTTCAAGGTTATCATTAGGTGTCTGAGGTTCACTCCACGTCTCCCCCTGAACCGAGGTATAGAAAGGGATAGTTTCATAGAACGTGACATCACAGGTAACATAAAGACGTTGGGATAGGGGGTCAAAACATTTGTATCCTTTTTGAGTACTAGCAGGGCCTAGAAAGAGGCACTTGACTGCCCTAGGGGAAAGTTTAGAGGCTTGGTGGAGATGAACAAATGCAGAACATCCGAAAACCCTAAGAGGAAGAGTGTTGTCAAGGTAAGGGAGATGGAAGGAATTGTGCAGGACCTGGAGTGGCGTTTGAAAAGACAAGGGTTTACACGGCATTCGATTAATGAGAAAAGTGGCCATAAGAACGGCATCGGTCTAATAGAAAGTGGGAACAGAACTGCTAAACAGAAGAGCCCTGGCAGTTTCTAGGATGTATCTGTTTTTCCGTTCAGCAATTCCATTTTGTTGAGGACTGTATGGGCAAGAACTTTTATGAAGAATACCGTGTTGTGTAAGGAATGTGGAAAGAGGGTGGTTAAAGTATTCAGTCCCATTGTCAGTGTGAAGGATCTGGATTTTAGTATCGAACTGAGTAAGAATCATGTTATAAAAATTAACAAAGGTTTGATACACTTCAGTCTTATCTTTTAAGAGATAAACCCAACTGACGCGGGTATGATCATCGATAAGGGTCATAAACCATTTGGAATGGGTACGATTAGAGACTCGCGATGGACCCCAGACGTCACTATGAATAATGGAGAAGGGTTTGGAAGGGCAGTATGGACTACTTGGAAAATGAGTGCGATGATGTTTTACACGTTCACAGGTGTCACATGTAAAACTAGAAAGTTTATTAGAGCAAATTGAAGGAAACATCTTACACATATATTGAAAGTTTGGATGTCCTAATCTCTTGTGCCACAACTCCAATTCACTAGCTTTAGGGAGGAACACGTTATTACAGAAACGGGAAACTGGAACATTACAGTCATCCAGGTAATAAAGTCCATCAAGCTTCTTAGCAATACCAATCGTCATCCCCGTGAGCAGATCCTGAAAAATACAATATGTAGCAAAAAATTTAGCATGGCATCTAGCATCCCTGGTTAGTTGGCTCACAGATAATAAATTACACTGTAGTTTTGGAACATGTAGAACATTATGCAGTGTGAGAGTGGCAGAGACTTTTATGGTGCCACTACCAGCAACTAGGGAATTAGAGGCATCGGCAATTTTAACTGTAAGATAGGACTGAGCAGGGGTATATGTGGAAAAAAGAGTGGCATCATTAGTCATATGATCAGAGGCTCCAGAGTCTATTATCCAACAAGGGCCATTATACTTACCTTTAATGGTAGCAAGGGTTTTAAATAAATTACCTCGTTGTACCACGGTGGCAATTGGTTGCTTATGGGCCTGTTTTTCAAGGGCTGCCAATCTGTCCAGAATTAGGGATAATGGATCATTGTGCTGGGCCGCCATTGAGCTAGAGGGTCCATTATGTGGAAATTGGGCTGAAAGCTCATTATGTTGATCATGGGCTAGCGCAATAGGAGGCCCAATGCTGTTTGCTGCCAGGATGTCGCTGGATTGGGCTGTCTCAGCCATATGTCCTCTGGGCCTACGCTGTCTGGGCCGCCAATCAGCAGGCTTTCCATGGAGATCCCAGCACTTCTCCTTGGTGTGGCCTGTTTTGAGACAATGCGTGCATATGGGCCTGTTCTGAGTGGGCTGATCTCTTCTGGACTCTTGTTCTCTTCTGGACTGAGTATCACGCGCAGCAATGGCTTCTCTTCTGGACTCTGAGGCGCGAGTGGCAAGGGCGGATACCTCCGACGGCGTTGGTCTTGCTACCTGGTCAGCGAGCATCACGTGCCGACGAGCTTCTTCATGGCGCAGAAGAGCAAAAGCTTCTGAGACGGACGGGAGAGGAACACGTCCGAGGAGGCGACCACGGATCTCTTCATACGCAGGGTCGAGGCCTACAAGGAACTCAAATAACCTCTCTGCCTCCATTTCTTGTCGGTGAGTGGCAGCGTCGTCGGGATGTTTCCAGGCGCGGTGTTTCAGCAGATCCAATTCCTGCCAAAGGGTGGTCTTCTCCAAGTAGTAAGCATTGAGGGGACGGTCTCCCTGACGGATATTCCACAGTCGGGACCTTAGATCGAACACCAGAGATGCTGTGGGTCTTTTCCCATAGGCGGCCTTCACTGATTGCCAAATCTCCTTGGCGGTGGGTATAAACATAAAACTACGGCGCACGGACGGAATCATGGCGTTGAGGAGCCAAGAAGCGACGAGAGAATTTTCAGACTTCCACCGTCGGCGAATACCAGCATCGTCGGTGGGAGGTGGGTCATTCTGTATCATCTCCAATCTGTCACGGCCGTCTAGTGCAAGGGTCATGGACTGAGCCCATTCCAAGTAGTTATCTCCGGTAAGGCGCTCGGGAACAATGACGACGGTGGAGCCTTCAACGCCAGCAACCTTGACTTCGGCGGAGGACATTCCCAGGGCCTGCTCTGATACCATGTCGGAGATAAGCTAGAATGGCAATTCTAGAAGACTAGAAAAGAAGGTTAATTCTCAATTTCTATTCTTCATCTATACACATACATATATACACTCAGTGATGCATATTCTGGGGAGCATAATCCGGGCAATGAATGGAGGGAATCACAGAATACAATTAATACAATATAATCTCCTAATTACTCCCCTATAATCCCTACAATCAGTGTGAATCAATTACAATTAATACCGATATTTTCTACAGTATAGACACACACACGCATGTACAAACATGTATACATTATAAATTGACCAGATTAAGAGATTATGTGCATGTTTGTATTAGCAGTGGGAGAACACGTGTGCATTCTCCCACCTCATCCCCATTGTAACTTTGGTGTTTTCACGCTTTGAGAAATGTGCAAATGCCAAAGCAAACATGTTGTAACTAATTAGACATGGTTTACGTTGACTACATCTTTTAACCTAAAACATGCTAGTGAAATTTTATTATGATTGAAACTAATATCAAAAACCCTCCAGCAAGAGATATTGGCATATTTCTTTTATACGAGCATCAGTTAACCCTTATGTCCATAATTGTAAAAATAATGTTCAATTCACTTGATTCTAGAAAACATTGACCAAAAACATTTTTAAAAAAATGACAGCTAAATAAGATAATATTCCTCTGGTCCTAAATATAAGAGCTAGATAAGAAATCTACTTTGGTCCTAAATATAAGACCTCATCTACTTTGTCTCCCAAAATTATAATTTTACCCCTAAAGTATCCGTATATGATTACACATATTAAAAGAATTTCTATCAAATATAGTTTAAATGCACATGATTAAAGGGGTATTTTAGGGAAACCAACACACACATTACAAATAACTAACTTAACTAACTTCCTTAATCTACCCAAATTAGTTAAGTATATCTTATATTGAGGACCGGAGGTAGTATCATTAGCATTATCTTGAAAACTGGTGAATGAAATGAAACAAGAGTTATTCAAGCCTAAGTTACAGTATCATTATGCCAGTTCCATCGACTTGGTCAATTAACATAGACCATTAGACCATGGATGATGGATGATGGATGATGGATGATGGATATAATATAGACATATCAAATAGCAATTTTCCTTCACCAGCAAATTAAGATAGAAAAACAAAACAAGAAGAAGAAGAATGATGATGATGATATTTAAAATGTCATATGGTACAAGCTTGTCTGTCAAGTCATTAACTGGGTAAAAAGAAACCAATAGAGAGGTGAAAATCATGCTAATACCTTCTCACCACTATCATTACCAACAACTCTAATTTCTAGTCCAACACAAGCCGCCTCTGGAGCAAGGGGTATCTCCTCATAGTTCAAAAACTGTATAGCACTAGGGTCATAGCGAAAGAACCCAAAATCGTGGACCTGAATTAAGGCACATGAATGATGCTTTTATCAACACAAAAGAACACACAGAGGAAGGGGGGAATATTTCCAATCAATTTTGGCTAACTATTTACATTAGTATAACAAAACGAAAATACTTTGAACCCTAGAAAAGGTGGGGGTCAATAGATGTTTACAAATACATATACGGAATCTGCCTTTTTGCAATATGATGCAGGCAATAATGCAACAAAGTTACATTTTGTATGGAAAAACATGCATGGGGCAATGACTGAAATTCCAATCAAGCGAATCAAAAGACTCTTCCCAGCTAACAATCTATTTGATACAGCTCTTTGATAATTAAAGCTAAAAACAGAAGTCCACTCACTGGATCTCTGTAGATCGGATGCACAGGAACTTCTTCACGGTTCAAAAACATGGCTTCTGCTACTACAGGTCCTACACATTTAAGACAGAAGGAGAATGGAATGTTAACGGATTTCAGACCAAGAAAACCTTGAAATGACATAATGAGATAAAGATGCGTCACAGAAATCAGACTACTAAATCTGCTTTCTCTTGACATTCAATAACATGTGATTAGATAAGGGTTAGTCATAATATGACAGTGAAATATGGAATATTGTTTTCATACCACATTTCTGAACCTAGAAGAAATTGAGTGGTTTCCAGAGGGGAAAAACAAGAACCAACATGCATTTCATCCATCTGAGCACAGAAAGGTAAGCAAATAATTACCAGAAACATTATTTTCAAACTATGAATCTCGTTTAATTGGGGTACGCATTTTTGCCTTCAAATAAAATTGCATCGAGAAACTTTTATGTTTGGGAAACTGTTAAGAATTAATAAGCGTGATTTTCACTTCAAATAACCGAAAGCTAGTTCATCGAAGGCATGTATATGACTGAAGTGAGCAGGTGGTTGTTGGTCTGAAGTCCCGGTTTCGATGGTTTTTTCTCATCGGATCAAAGAATTGAGAGTAAGTACCAGGCTTCAAAACATGACGATTAGTAAGAATGATTCCCCGACGCTTGTCAACAACAAAGCCAGTGGCGGAGCCGACACCGGCCGATTCAGTATCAAAGGCCCGGCAAGCCGTAGTTCGCAAAACAACGACGGCAGGTACGACTTTGTTCAGGGCTTTCCTCCAATCCTCGGCGGTGGCAACGTTTTCCTGGAACGGAGGGTCGATTTCCATGCAAAGGTCAGCCTTCATGGTTGAGTCTAACCCATTCGATGCCACGGCCTCCGATCCCAGCGGATCCCCCATTCAATAGTTTCTTCTGTCTCAGACTGTCTTTACTGGAGTATTGAAAGAATTTCCAACAGAAAGTGAGGGAATAATTAGGGCTGGCTGTTGTGGTTCAATAAATGGTTTACAGCTTCAGTCACTCCCGTTCCTGCACATGCGAACCAAGCTTCCATAACTGCGATGCACCTTCTGGCGGGTGCGTTTTACCATCCCAAATTTAGGGTGTGCATGGAGGCACTAGGGCTGATAAGGGGGGTGTGCATGGAGGCACTAGGGCTGATAAGGGGTGCGTTTTACCTTCTGGCGGGTGCGTTTTACCATCCCAAATTTAGGGTGCGTTTTATCATATGTTGTGCGTTTTACCCAGCCCGTCACTAAGGGGGGCGGGCTCGGGCTGGCATTTTGCCAGCCCGTTTTGGGGCGGGCTGCACAGCCCGCCCCGCATTTTGGCGGGCTGGGAGCGGGCTGGCCCGTTTTTGGCGGGCCAACCCGCATTCCCATCTCTACATGGAGCTGGGCAAGCAGCACCTGCCCAAAAAAATAGGGGGTGTATTTTACCATCCCATAAAAATCATAGCTATTTTGAATTGAGCATAAAAAACTTAAGTATAGATGGGTTTATATAATAATTAAAATTTTAAAATTTATTATATATAAAAAAATATTAAAATCTAAATAATTTATAATTATAATTTTATATTAATCTCTTAAAAGTTGACAGAAATCAAACATATGAAAAAATTATATAAGAGTTAACAAAGTTTAAAAAAAATTAATTTAGTTATAAATTTTAAAAGATACAATTATTTACTTAACTATTCATATTTATAAAATTATCTTTTAATCATCAATAGCTATCATATTCGTTCTATGTAAAATACTGTAATCTATAAATTTTAATATGTAAAAATAGTAATCAACGCAGAATAATAACTCCTACCAGATGTTTAGTCTTATCTAAAATTACTTATTTTTTATTAAGCTATTTTTTATTAGGTTGGGTAAGATATTTTTTGGGTGAACTCGTGAGCTCGTCAGGTTATAAGTTTCTTAATTACACACCCCTACCAAATTCCTATCATTTGCTGACATAAATATGTTTCCTTTTTTATTAATACATTTGTTGTTCTTTAAATGGCCCTCATTTATTTGTTGCCTTATTTCTTTAAGTTTTAATCCATAAATATAGTTTTATCTATATTTAAAGTATTAATATTTATAATTTAATAAAAATTTAAATAATTTTAATTTTTAAGAAACTAAAATTTATAGATTAAAATTTAAAAAACTAAAATTAAAAGGAAAATAGATTTAAAATATTAAAAATTATATTAACTCTTTTTTTTATAGAACATACCTTATATTTCTACTTTTTCTTATGTAATAGGCTAAATGACATTACTATAAAAAAGTACATTATAAAGGATTTTTTATTTTTTAATATATAAATTAATTAAAAAATTAATTTTAGTCATGAGACATTTTTTCTATATTTTTTATATTTTTTTCAAATAACTCATTTTGATACTTACTTAACATTAATTAAATAAAAAAAGGGGATAGAGTTAAAAAAATTATTAAAATATTTTTTAAAAATATAATATATTAACTAATTTAAATAATTTGTTTGATATAATTAAATTATTTAAATAAATATTATATTAATAACTTAATGCTATAAATGCAAGATAAGGAATCAAAAAGAAGAGGTGAGGACACTTTAAGTGAGAGACGGGGAAAACCGGACAACAGGCTGAGCAGGATGCTTTTACTTTTTATTATGTAGATTATAGAGAGTTATACGTTTTCTATTTTAAATATGTTCATTCCAATTTTTCTTTCCATAGGATTATTTTAAAGTGTATACTTATATCAAAATTTTTATATTTATTCTGTGAAGTTCACTTTTTAATGTGGACTGTTTTTTTCATGTCACACTTTGCCATATTTAAATGAAAATATTAAAATAGTATCAAAAAATAAAAAAATATTTAAAAAAAAAGACACGTAAGAGATTATAAAATTTGAAGGGATAAGTAACTTTATATTTTATATAAGTTTTCTGCTTATTTTAATTATATTTTGTTTTTTATTTTTTTCTCTCATGCCTCTTATTTTTTAACTGCAAAATGAAGAGGGGCTTAAAAAATTAAAGGATTTTTTATAGTTATTTATTTTATTAGTGGATAGAAGAAAATTGAAATTGTGGAGGCCTAATGCTTGATTTTTTTCTGTCAACTAAAAGTCCCAATTTTTATTGTATTATTTATAGTCTAAATTATATATAATTCTTCTAAATTTTAGTATAGTTATCCATAATTCTTATGATATTTTAAAATTTAAATTTAACCCCCTAATCTTCTATTTCTTTATTATCAGCATCTTGTCATTAACTTATTATTATTTTTCTAATAGAAATCACTATATTATACTAATAGAAGACACCTCAACATTTTACGATATTAAATGTAAACTAATAATTTTATAGTAACAAATCATTTTTATATTAGGGCTAAATTATCATCTTATCACTGACAAACCGTCGTCTTTATTGCATCTCCCTGTCATCTCCAACGCATCCATCCACCCTTCAATTCTAGAAAGAAACCCTTTAGTGCCATGAATTATCCTGTCAATTTCGCCGAAGATTTCTCCACCTTGACAATCCAAAGTGAGAAGACGAAGCCAAACGAATCTGATCTATTGTTTTTTAGTTATGTAATGGGAGGAAGAAGAAATCAATTAGCATTCCATAGACAAGTGGATGAATATAAAATTGTATTTGATTCAAAGTCCCCTTTCTTGCATCTTCATAACACAATGAAAGTATTATGTGATTTAAATTGGGTCTTCACAGCACATCCATATTACAGGAAATATTGTTTAATGTTTATAATGAGCGAAATTTTGCAGGCGGCAATAGATATCAACACAAGGACAATAACCAACGCGGTGGGCGTCAGACGAATGATTTGTTATCATTCAGATCGGCCTCATTGTCTTGTACAATTTCATGGAAGTTTTCTTCACCTTGACAATTCGCCACACAAGGGTGGATGGATGCGTTGGAGATGACAGGGAGATGCGATGGAGATGAAAGTTTTTTAGTGATCACGTTATTATTTTATTATTAAATTATTAACTTACATAAATGTTATATATATGATGTTATGATATGAGGTATCTTTTATTAATCTAATGTGACAATTTCTATTAAAGATATAACGGTAAATTAACAGCAAAGTGTTTATAATAAAAAAATACAGGATCAATTGCCTAAAAATTTAGGACAGTTTCATATAATTTAATCTTATTTATAAATATTATAATTTATTGTTCATTAAATTATTATTTTTTATACAAATGTACATTTGATTTGAGACCTATTTCATTTTAGTCATTTAATTCAATTAATTTTATGCTAATCCTTTCTTAGAACTTAATACGGTAAAATAAATTAAGGAAGATGATATCTTGCATACTCATCATCTAAAGACTATGATGCCCTAATTAATATAAGAACGTCTTTTTAGTTAAATCCTTTTCAATAGCAACTATGTTAAACAATTAATTGGATTAGAGAGTAAACCTCTATTTAATTGATAATCATTTAAAAAAGTATAAATATTTTGAATTAGATTTAATTGATTCCAATCTGTTAAATGAAGTGGCTAAATACCCGAGATATGATATTGGGGTGGGGTGGGGTGGGGTGGGGCAAAATGAGTTTATTAAGTGCTAAATTTTTGAAGTAATGTAAACATAAATTCAAAAGTTAGTCGAAGTGAAAGAATATATAATCTTGAAAATAAAAACAATGACGATGAAGATAAGAAAAACTGATAATAAATGGGTGGAGTAGAGGGGGTTAGTTTTGAGGGAGAGGAGGAGCGGATCTAAGGAGGCGATAAATGAATGCTCCAGCTATGCCTCCCACAATTGGACCCGCAACGTAAACCCATAATCCCTCGTAAGCACCTTTCACTATCGCTGGCGCTATGCTCCTTGCTGGGTTCATCGACGCTCCTGATACTGGCCTACATCCATATACAGACACAAACATGTTCATGTTAGTTGTTCTGATCATATCATTAATTACTAATGTATTTATAGCTGATTTACCCGGCAATGAATACATTCAACATGATTATCATTCCAACAACAACTCCCCCAAACCCAGCTTCCTGCAAGAATAATAAAAATATGAGGAGATCAGATGAAATAGTTGACAAGAGAAGGCAGCAAGATACAAATCGCTCTGGCATCGACATTAGCCCCGGAGATGACAAACAGGAGGAGATAGGTGATGATGATTTCTACACCAAACGACTGGAGGTGAGACCCAATGGGGAGGGTTCCAACATAAGCCTGTGGCATAACATCTTGGAGCGCCCACAATTTGAGCCGCCACATATAATATGGCCTGCTTTGAGATGGGAAAGAGGCGGAAGAGGATGAGAGCGATTGTGATGGCAGGATTGAATTGAGCACCAGAGACATGAGAAAGAGCATAAATCAAGGCCAACTCAAAGCCCACGTCACCGCAATCCCCCGGAACGTCACTGATCCATGTATCTTCTCCACCGTCAACACTCCACACGCCGCGAGTATTAGGAATTATGTCCCCACCAGTTCTGCAGTCACTTTATGTACTAAGCTTTTTACCGCGCTGTTGTTGCCCCCATATTCGAGGACGTCGTCGTCGCTCCTTCTTCCTACTTTGACTCCATTCTGCTCAACCTCACGGCCCTCACCTTTTTCCCTCTAATATATAAAGATACAAGATCTGCGCTTTTTTAGATTCTTGATAAACTAGTTTTGAAACGGTAATGTTAGGCTGTTTAGATAGAAGTTTAGAAGATAGTTTATAAAAAAATAATTTTTAGATAGTATTTAAAAAAAGATCTTAAGAGAAGAATTTATAGAAAAAAATGGTTATGAATAAATGAATATTTTGATAATTTGACCAGAGAATTTTTTTTAATTAAAAAATTATTAAAAATTATATAATTTTATTAAAAATAGGAGAAATTAAAGAGAAAAGATAGTGGAGAGGAGAGACGATGGATAGAAGAGAGGGTGGATAATAGAGATAAGAGATGAGAAATGAGAGACGGTATAAGAAAAAGTAAGAGTAAAATAATAATTAGGTAGTCTATAAGCTCTTATTATTCTAGAAACTAGTCTTAGTAGCTTATTCAAAAACTTAATTTTAAATCATGGTTTGGTCTAAAAGCCTTTTTGAATAAATATAACTGTTTGTTTTAAAAATTTTCTAAACCTAAGTTTTGCCTATAGGGCTTCTAAAATCATGGGTTCCATAGTTTCTGTAATATCCAAATTTTTATCTTTATATTTAAATAAAAATTAAAAATATTATTTATCAATAATTTAAAAATATTATCTAATTAAATTATTATAGTTTAGTATTTTTAATAAAATATGATATATAGATAATCTTATTTTTATCTTATTTAGAATCTTATGATTTAATTGTTACTATTAATTAGAAATTTATTAGGATTTGGATTCAGATTTAGCTATACAATTTTATTTTAAAAATATAGTTTAAATTTTAAAATACTTGATAGAATTTTGATAAAAATAATAATAATATATCCATATCTTTAAGTAAATATACATATAATAATATATGTATTTATATTATAATGATAATATAGTTTAAATTTTAAATTAGTATATCTAATGAGATTTTAATAAAGATAAGATATGAATTTGAATTTTGAATTATTATTATGACTTTATAAATAGAGTTAAGACTCTGAATTATTCCTCAAACTTGATTATTGAGTTGGCTCTTCTCTTTTTAGTTCTCTATCAGTCCCTATCATATTCCTAAAGAAGGTAATCACTTTTTACTCGTTGTGTGTGATAATATGATATTTATGAATATTTTGATATATATAAATCTATTAGTATTGATATAATTATATTGAGAAAATTTATTTGATTATTTTTATTGAAAATAGTTTTGTAGAACTTAAAGTATAATTTATAAAGTTTGAGTTAAAATTATAAACTTGTTATATTTTGATATCAAAATTTGAAGCAAGTTATTATCTTGAGAAAAACCTTTTGTGATATTTATCAAGCTATTAAGATTTTGATTAATATGATTATTTTGAGAATTATGCATTGGGGATGGGTGATGATGGAGTTGTGTTTCTACCACGTGGTATGGCCACCATTGGAGCTTGATGGTTGACTTTTGTCCCACTACTTTACCGAGGGACGTGCCCCACCTTTTTATCAAGGGGTTGCGACACCCCCACCTGTTTTTCGATGGAGAATGGACCCATGGTCCGGTCAGGTGTTCTGTAGATTTTGACATATCCATATCACTTTATCGTTTAGTTGTTCGAGGGGTAGTTACCACTAGCCCATGGTTTCGGTCGGCGGGAATAAGGCGGTTCGGTTGGTTTGAGGAGAGGAACTTGGTTGAGTTATTCATTTGATTTTATTATGATAATATGTTATTTTGTATATATTATATTTTGTTATTGGTCTCATTTGACGCTTCATGAGCACATGTTGTAACATCCTAATTTTTGATCTAGGAGAATTGGGAAGTAGTCTGATATGGGCAGGCTGCTAAAACCGTAGTCCCAGGGTAATAATCTGATATGGGCGGATCACTTACCTGTATTTTGTAGGATCCGAGGGATGAGCTAAGTCCTTCAGGATGTAAAGATGAGTTAAGTCTTTAACCTACAGAATCGGGACAGTTCACCTAGGTTCAAAATGAGGAATGTGAGGAATATCCTAAGTCTTAAGCCTAGGAATTCTGCAGGAAGCTTGATATGGGCTGTCTCCTGTGTAAGATAACCTGATATGGGCGGGTTGTCGAGCTTTTCAATTAACGATGACTCCCGAAGAGTTTAGGGGATGAGTTATTGAAAGAGAATTTCTAGAATTTAAGATGAAGGATAAGAAGATGAGAATAGATGCCAAAAAGAGAATGCAGGGGCAAAATCGTAATTATGGGAAAGATCGGGCTGGTAGCCGATGAGTACCATATTTTGCCAGAAAATAGAGAAAATTATGCTGATCATTTCACTGAACTGTGAAATGTGCATACGAGGTCTCTATGAGTATGAAAGAATTATGGAAAGTTTAAGGACAAAAAGGTGGGGTCCTTAAGTGTAATTTTAGCCAAATAAAAAGGGACTTAAATGAAAAGAAGAAAAGTTTCTTGGGGCTAAAGTGTAATTAAAGAAAGTCAGGCCGAAAGTGGTTTGGACTGTCCGACGGCATTGCAGTCCCAGATTTCACCGGTAGAGAGAGCAAGGGACGCTCGGTAATCTGGCTTAATACAGGAATTTTTGAAGACTCCAGATAGCCAGAAATGGACTGATCGTCCAAAAGTTATAAAAATTCATACCGGATATCCTAGATTTCAGATCTAGGTGAGAAAATACAGGATGATGCGTCCTTATGGGGCGGACGTCGGGAAACTGACAGAATACCGATAGGAGGCCTGTAGAAAAAGTTATTCGCAAATTAGAAAATCCAGACGGGAGTGTGAGGCCTCCGGGTATCCGATAGGGAGATTTATCGGTATTTGAAAAGGGACTGAATGAGTTCGGATGACCTCAGTCAGATGACTGATATGACTCACAGGGATGTCTGAACATCGCAGACCAGTGTATCGGACAAAAGGAGCCGGTGTCCGGATATGTGTATAAACGTTGTTAATAGATAAAATATTTAATAAACATTAACGGTGGAAGATTCCTCGTAATGCATGCCATGAAGGTAATAGACCCTAAGAGGCCCAATAATGGCGCCAACAAAGGCCCAGTAAGACCCTTGGACTGATAGGTGGGCCAGTGTCCGGCAGAACCCCGGAAAAGTGCAAAATTACGAAAATGCCCCTGTGTTGTACTAAAGGGGTAGTAGATGAATGAGGGCATTTTGGTCATTCTGGACAGGCCCAGGAGCCAAGGCTCATACATATAAAGTTACTTAGAGTCAGTATATATCCTGACAGAGTACAGAAGGGTGTGAAATGACGATTTTACCCTTAGGGTTAAAATAGTGCAAGAAATGGCACCCAGGGGTATTTTGGTAATTTGCCGAGGGATGTTTCTTGGGAATCGAGCCGTCAGAGTACTTGAGCTTGATCAGGATCCAAGATAACATACCCAGAGCCCAAAAGCGTAGGCCCAGTGATATGTGGGAAAAAGTGGCATTAAAATACTATTTTAATGCTGTTTCAATAAAGTAAAGTTACTCGGTCGGCACGATAACCGAGGAGGTGATCAGATAAAGTCTGGAACTTATCTGGATAGCATTGGAAGGCGTGAAAGGTCCCTTCCAGGTGCCACATGGAGCAACCTTAGAGGCAGAAGAAAAGTTGAGGACACGTATTACGGTGCAAGACTCTGGACCGGTACTGGATTGGACTGAACTGCTGAGTCAGCTGATGAGGTGTCTAGGAATTGTGACATGTGAAGAATGTGGCGATGAGGTGTCCCGGTGAGGTGTCCTGGATGATGTCATGCATGATGCAGTAAAAAGGAATAAAGAAAAATAGGAAAATCCAGGAAAAACCAGGACCACATGTTCAGATGGCTTCAAAATTACAGAAATACCATCCATTAAAGCTATAAATATCCCCTTCCCCTCCCATTTTATGCATCCCACGTTTTTGGCAAGAAAAGAGAGAGAAAGAAGAGAGAGAAGGAGAAAGAAAGAAAGAAAGAAAGGAAGTTCTGGTGGAGTTGGAAGCAGTATAGAAGTTCTGGAGCTCTGCTTTTGAGGTAGTAACTAATCCTAGCTCTTATGTAATGTCTTTGTGATTTGTTGTGCTATTGTTTGGTTGGATTGTTGTCTTATATGTTATGCTTGAAGCTCTATTACAATGCTATGATCATATGTTATTGAATATGGAAGCACGCAGCATACTTATCTATACACAATCACAAGCAAGCATAGTCACTCTGCATTACATATATTGTTATGATTATTGCTACTGGGATTCTTTTGAATCTCATTCCCAAAAATAACATTACAGGGGAGGTTCTGTCAAAATAAAATCTGGAAATTTTGAGAGACGCCGTTAGGATGCCAAAATTCTGGCAACAGAGGAAGGAACAAAGAAAGGAACTGATACGTACTGTGTATGTAGGTGCTGTCTAAGGAGGCTGAAAGTGAGTGGACCTAGCCGGTTCATCCAGTCTTTCCTAGGTACTTACGTAGAATGGTAGTTCCTACGGGAATTACCGAATCGGTACAAGATCGGTTACTTTCTACGGAAGGAATGTAGCAGTTATGCTGCCGGATTTTAGACAGTGAAAGACGTAATAGAAATATGAGAATTTGATGTATGCCTTGTTGTATGACATTTTATTATTTAATAATAAATATTGTTTAGCAAGTTCAATTTGTGAATGATGAATTAAAAGAGAAATTCGCAGGTCCTGAGGTAGCAGTGATTTGACCTAGTAAACGAAGGAGTTTGGCCACGAAATTTGGCAGGCCAGTCGTACACATCTGGGGCATTATGTGGATAGGTAATAAGCCTCATTTGGATGTGCAGAATGAGATAAATTAATTTTCAAATTAAAGGTCCAGAATAAGAAACTTAAGAGTAAAATTTTAAATTTCTGGGCTTAAGTTAAGATATATCAAGCTAATATCGCTTCCGTAAGTGTACTCTGAGGAGTCTAAGGGAGGATGTTTCACATGTTAATACTCATGATGAGTAGAACTGCTGGTTACTGAGATGTTAGTCTCACCCTATTTTTATAACATTTTTCATGTGATAGTTTTATCTTAGAACCCCAAAGAAAATTTCAGAGATTTGATTAAAGTTATATTGATTGTATAACTTTCTCCTTTGAAGGCACATGTAGAATACTTGTATATTACTACAATAAGTTTTATTTTACATACTCATATATCCTATTACTTTATTTATATTTAAAAAAAATTATAACCATAGTAGAATTCATTTAAATTTTAGTTAAATTTTTTTTACTATAGTTAGCTCTTTTAAAATAAAATAAATTTATTTATAATATTCTTTTTAAATTATATTGGATTCAAAATATGTCTAAATAATTAATAATAGTTATATTTTAGGAGGATTTTACAGTTTCCAAACACACATTTAGGATCTGTTTAGATAAGAGTTTGGAAAAATGATTATGAAAAAAATGGGTTTTAAACAGCTTTTAGAAAAGAGCTTTTGGAGAAGATTTTATAGAAAAAAAGTGGTTTTAAATAAATAAATATTTGGATAATTATTACTATAATAACTTTTGTAATTGAAAAATTAATAGAAAGAGTATGATTTTATTAAAAATATAAGAGATGAGAGATGATAGAGAAGAGAAAAGAGAGATGAGAGAGGGTGGAGAAGATATAAGAGAGAGGAGATAGAGGAGAGAAGAGAAGGGGTAGAGAAAACAGATGAGGGAGGAGAGAGGGTCAAGGATATAGAGGAGAGAGGAGAGAGGGTGGAAAAGAGAAATGATAAATACTATAAGAAAAAATAAGGGTAAAATAATAATTAGATAATCCATAAGCTCTTTTACTGTTTCAGAAACTAATCTCAATAGTTTATAAAAAATCTTAATTTTAAATTATAATTTGATCTAAAAGTCCTTTTAAATAAATATGACTATTTATTTTAAAATTTTTCTAAATTAAAATTTGGTAAGAAATTCTTTTAAAACCTTAGTTAGAATTTTCATACATCCACTTAGGGTGTGTTTGGATTAACTTTTTTACAATAGATTCTGAAAAAAATAGATTTTGGGAAGAATAGATTTTAGGGAAAAATAATTTTAAAAATTTGAGATATTTAGATAATTAGTAGTAGAATAACTTTTTCATTAGCAATTTACCAAAAAGGACAAAAATAAATATAATAATTATATAAAGTATAAATTCTATTTACAATTTTTTATTTATAAAAAAATAATACATATACATATGAGTAAATAAGATAAAAATTTACAATATTCACCTTAATTTTAATTTTTCCCACATTTAAATAGTATTTTTTTAATTTATATGGATAATTTAAATATAAACATGAGCTCAAACATGAGCAAATTTTTCAAAAATCTCCTAGGCATCAGATTGTTGAAACCATGGTTTTATTGTGTAAAACTATGGTTTGGATAGAAAATCAATTTTGGTAAAAAAATGGGTGTTTGGGTGAAAAAAGATAAAATCATGGTTTACATAGAAAATCGATTTTCTAACCACATTGCCAAACGCACGCTTAGTGTATGTTTGGAAGTTAGGTTAGAGAATTAATTTTGGGCAAAACATAAATTTGGGAAAATTTTACACAAACAATTATTTTTGTTCAAAATCTCAGTTTGGGCCAAACCATGGTTTTAGAAAAGCTGGTTAGAATAGCTTTTGAAACAGTAAAAGAACTTATGAACTAGTCAATTAAAATTTTGTCCTTATTTTTTCTTACACTCTCTCCTCTCTTTTCTATATTTTACACTATCTCTCATCTTTTCTCTCTACCCTCTCTCCTCTCTCTTCTCCACCCACTCTCCCCTCTTCTCTATTCTCCACCCTCTCTCCTCTCTCCTCCTTTTAATAAAATCATACGTTTTTAATAATTTACTAATATAAAAAGTTATTTTGAAAATAACTATCCAAACACTTATTTTTTTTAAATTATTTTTTTCCAGAATCTATTCTTTCTAAAATCTATTCTTTCCAAAATCTATTATTCTTAGGGTGTGTTTGGATTAGCTTTTGGAGAATAGATTATGGGAAGAATAGATTTTGAGAATAGATTTTGGGAAGAATAGATTTTGGGAATAATAGATTTTGAAAATAAAGATGTTTGGATGATTAGTAGCATAATTACTTTTTATATTGGTAAATTACCAAAAAGGGTATGATTTGATTAAAAGTAAGAGAGAGAAAAAATGATAGAGAAGAAAGAGGAGAGAGAAGAGAGTGTAGAGAGGAGAGAGAAAAAGAGAGATAAGAAAAGAGAGAGGAAAAAGAAAAAGAGAGATAAGAGATAAGAGAGAGGAGAGAGGAGAGATGGTATAAAAAAAGTAGGGGTAGAATAGTAATTGGATAATCTATAACCTTAGTGTCAAACTAAAAGCTATTTTTCAGTGGCTTATTCAAAACTTAGGTTTCAAACCGAGGTTTTGTCCAAAATTAATTCTCAACAAAAATTGCTGTTTGTGTAAAAAAAATTTAAACCGCAGTTTTAGCCTAAAATTGATTTCCCACCGCTATGCCGAACATACACTTAGAATTTATTCTTAAAAATTAATCCAATCGTGCCTTTAGTATATATCCGGCCGTGGTGGATTTGTTTTAGATTTCCGTTTCCATTTTTTTCAGGTAGATAAAAACCCGATTACATTCACTAACTCAGACACAGAGATACCATGGCTAAACCCTAAACCCTAAACCCTAAACCCTAAGCGTCAGGAAATAGAAGACGAAATTCCGTTTGATAATGTTGTTAGGGTTTCTGTAAATTTGACTGCGAAACCATGGACCTGCATAGAAAGAGGCGTTACCAGGACGATTCACCTCCTTCAACCTCAGGCTCTCGCAAGAAGCCCCTCACTTCCAGTGGAGCGCCTCATCAGTACCACGATGGTCAACACCAACTCCCCCAACAAAAGCGTCCCACCTTCGTCTCGTACCTTAAAGTCCCCAAACTGCCTCCGAAGATCAAGTCACTCTGTGAAATCGTTTCCAATACTCCTTCCTTGGCCGTCGAGAAAGTCCTCGACGAGGCTGGGATTCCGATCACCCAAGAAGACGTTGAAGAGGTCCTCAAATTGTCTTATGGGTTTCCGGGTTCTGCGGTGAAGTTCTTCCGATGGTCGGGGTACCAGCTCAACGACAACCATAGCCCCTACTCTTGGAATCTGGTTGTGGATTTATTGGGCAAGAATCTCTTTTTCGATGCAATGTGGGATGCTGTTAAATCTATGAAAAAAGAAGGGCTGCTTTCGCTTGCGACTTTTGCTTCTGTTTTTAGCAGTTACGTTGCCGCAGGCCGTGTCCAGGAGGCGATCATGACTTTTGATGTTATGGAGAAATATGGGTGCCCACGGGATATTATTGCCTTAAATTCGCTTCTGAGTGCCATTTGTAGGGAAGGCAGGACCGTGGATGCGTATGACTATTTTCGCATTGCCAAAGGTATTGTGAGGCCAGACCCTGATACTTACGCTATTTTGTTGGAGGGATGGGAGAATGAACGGAATGTTACTAGTGCTAGGCATACTTTCGCAGAGATGGTGATGGAGATAGGTTGGGATCCGAGTAATGTACCCGCTTACGATTCCTTCCTGTGTACTTTAACTAGGGAACCCAATGGGATCCGTGAATCTCTTAAATTCTTCGATTCCATGAGAGAAAGGAAGTGTTACCCGGGTTTGAAATTTTTCAAGGTTGCCCTGGATGAGTGTGTCAAGTGTCATGATACCCTGGTAGCCGTGATGCTTTGGGAGATAATGGTAGAGAGACTGGGCTTGAAACCAGATTCACATATGTGCAATGACATGATCGCTTTGTACTGCTACCGAAATGATATAGATGCGGCGAAAAGGATGTTAGACGATATGGTTTACAGAGGGGCATTTCCTGATTCATTAACTTATAATTTATTATTTCGCTTCTTGATCAAGGGCAGGAAACTGCAGGAGGCTTCGTTGCTTTTCACGGAGATGATAAAAAATGAGTGTATTCCTGACCAGCCTAATTGTGAGACTGCTGTTAGAATTTACATAGATAACCGGGATCCTAATATGGCAATTAGAATTTGGAAATGCCTGGTGGATAATTTCAACAAGGATCTGGAGGAGGCGGCTAATTTATTAGTCGTAGGGCTTCGTGATCTTAATAGAGTGCCAGAAGCAGTTAAGTATGCAGATGATATAATTGACAGAGGAATAAAGCTAACATCTTCCACATTGGCTAAGCTGAAGCAAAGCCTTGTCAAAGCAAGAAAAGAAATTGTGTACGAGGGACTTGTGAGAAAGTGGAAGACTCATTAGGTAGTTAGACTTTACTGAACTTATGAATGTAAACATCAGTACTGAAATATTTTCTTTTCTCTGCTCTACTCGGACATGCTGGGGCCAAAACTATATTTAGTCAATTTCAAATTCTGCTATTGTATTGTATGGTTCGGTCATGGTCTACTCTGGATAAGTATAGTTTTATTATCAATTTGGTTTAGTTGACCTTCGTTGTTTTGACTTTTGAGTTAGGATTTTGATTGTTAAGTAAGGAAGAGGAATGGCTTTGATATTGTAAAAGTTATTTAATCTGCAACAAGGCGTCCTATGGCGGTTGGGTTGTGTTCGCTGAACAATGCTCTTACAAGTAGAAACAGCTTATGCTCTGATATTCTGTACGTTGAAGCTTTTCACTTATTTTTAGGTTTCATAGGAAGGACAGTAAGATAACATTAATGCTGTTCTTATGGTCTTCTTCACATGTTTGACCTTATATTTAGAAATCCTTTTGTGACTATGAAAAATATGTTAGTTGAAGTGGAATCTACATAATAAGCTTTGTATCCTGCTCTGCCTTCTGCATTTTAATCCTGAATGACTTGTCTAATTGCATTAAGCTGGTTGAGGGATTGAAAAATGCAGGACGAATTATGAATATCAACATTTTAATATTGATATCAAATATCAATTATTATAAAATATAAAATTTATCTTAAGTTGTGTAGTTCACTAAGTGGGGAACATTTCAATTCATTTATCAAAATGCCTACCTAATCATGATTGTATTCTGGACTAAAGTTGCTTGGCTTAGTGATACGTTGTCTCTTCTCTTGGGTACTTCTTTACGATACTCTAGGATTTATTCTTGCCTTCGACTTGGTACCCCTGCGGGATTATACCTCTCCCATGCTCACCATCGGGAATCCTCCACTGCGATACCTTAGTAACAAGATCACGTCGCTGACATATAAACTGCCTTATCGTATTAGAGAAAAAAAAGAAGCCTATTTTATGAGAAAACTCATAGCCCCCTCCCATCTCCGAGGCAGTACTTATTTCTAAGCACTTCGGCCTGTAAACCCTTTTCCTCCATAACCAGCTTCCAGCTGAGTTTTGCAACACATGCCCAATTCATCTATTGTATATGCTTATAAAGCTGAGACATCCCAACTATTTTGGTAGGCAATTGTTAGGCAAGTTGTCTGAGGTCAGGCTTTGAGATTGGGACTATTTTGCAAATAAGAATGCTTAAAGATCCCCATTTATGGATGAAGTCCTACCATATATAGGGCCTGTTTAGATAGGCTTTTAGAAACGGCTTCTAAAAAAAAAGGTTTTTGAACAGCTTTTAGAAAATGACTTTTGGAGAATAATTTATAAAAAAAAAATAGTTCTGAATAAATGAGTATTTGGATGATTATTACTAAAATGATTTTTGTGATTGGTAAATTACCAGAAAATATATGAGATAAATTAAAAAAAAAAATATTATTACTCTCATCACCTGTACACCTGCTTTTCTTTCCTCTTCTTCCATTGTTGTTGGTCACTGATGACGAAGAAAGAAGACGAGCTCTAGGGGCCGACAAGCTCTAACAATGACCACTGACAAAGAAGACCACTGGCGTGCTCCAGCGACAGAGGATGCTGCAGAGAGATGACGACGAGTTCCAGCGGCTGGCGAGCTCTAGCGACACCCACCAACAAAGGAGAATACCACCAGCAAGATCCAGCGATGGAGGACGATAGAGAGACGACGACGAGCTTCTTCAATGCAGTAGAAGAAAGAAAATAAGAGAGAGAAGAGGGAGAAAAGAAGAGAGAGGAGAGAGAGTAAGAAAAAATATGGGTAAAATAGTGATTGAATATTCCATAAGCTCTTTTATTATTCCAGAAGCTATTCCTAATAGCTTATCCAAAACCATAGTTTAGTCTAGAAGCTCTTTTGGATAAATATAACTGTTTGTTTTAAAATTACCCTAAATAAATATTTGAGCCAAAAGTCCTTTTAAAACCTTAGTTTTAGACGAATACAAATAGGCCCATAGATGATTTAAGTATAACATATATAAAGGACTAATGAAAGTTGACACAGATAGTAAGGAATGGGTTCATATCCTATAAGGATGCAAGTTCGATTCTCACTGCCGTTGTGAGAGCTTATTTTGTAGGTGATCTCGTAAGTCTATTGTAAACACTTTCTAAGTCATAAGACTGTGTCCTGTTTTTACTTTAGTAAAAGATTAATACTAAATACACCTAAACTTTTTTATTAATAAAAAATATAACATAAAGGGGCAATCATCCACAAAAGGTGAAAAATGTTTGAATTTTTGTTTTGATACAAATTTTTTTGGAAAGGGGTCGGGCTCACCTACGATCCAAGGGCAGGGCGAAATCTCCTTTCCTCTTAGGCTATATCAATATCGGGCAGGGCGAGCCGTCTATTACCCTCAGGCATAAACCTAGGCACCCAGGAGTTAGGATGCCTCCCCAAGCGCCGCGACTGAAACCATAACAAAGTGGAATTCCCTAAGGTTCGAACACGCTCTAAATAGTCGCATGTCTCATCCCTTCGCCAGTTAAACCTACGGACGATAGGTAAATATTTGAATTATTGTTTGTGAGGACAAGTACCTACATTTGGTATTCAATCTGAATCTTAAATAGGAATTTTCAATAAAAAAAACTTTTTCATAAGTATAAAAAAAGATTTGTTTTTAATGCGACATAAGAAATTAATCACAAGAATCATGTAGTAACATTTTTATTAGTAATCACTTTAAGATATAATTTTGTAGTTAGATATATTAATCATGACTTAATAACTAAAATTATAATTCTACGAATTTTTAATTAAAATACATGAAAATTGATCCAACACCAACGTTGCTAGTGTAAATGAAGTTTAAAAGGCCAGCGGTTATGCTTGTGCTGTGCAAAGAGTGCAGGTAACATGGTTTTTTTTTTTTTTTGGTTGCCCACCCGGTTCACCGGAGCTTTGCCCCGACTACATCTGGATCCGACCCGCGTCGCGCACCTGGCTATGGTGGGTGAGTCTCCCAACGGGGATTTTCTGCATTCGCCAAGGCTCGAACTCGAGACCTCGCTTAAGCGATACCGAGCCGCTTACCACTAGGACCAACCCCCATTGGTAATAACATGGTTTTGATTAAACGTTCATAGAGATCTTTTTTATCCATTATATCTATAAAGGGTTTGAAGTTTGAACTCACACTCTCAAGTTTAGGAATAAAGAGCTTAGTGTCATTGCCATACAAAATTCCAACAATTTATAAATATCATAATATTTATGTACTACATTCAATACTTTTTTCTTTATAATTTGTTTTTCTTATTTGTTTGGTATGCTATCTTTCTTTTCTATTGATATTATTTTTAGTTTTAAATTTCTTCTCTGCCTATTTAAATGTGAAATTTTATTTAAATTAATACATTAAAAATAATATTTTACAATTAATTGATGCTTTTAAAATTTCTATATCTTTTCAAAAACGTATTTAATAGAAATAAACGGAAGAGTACCATAGAAGGACTGAGTGACCGGAAAGGTGACCCTTGACGGGAGACAGCTGAAGCAAGACGAGCATGGGTGAGCGGTCTGTCAGTTGGGGTTTGTTGGGATAGGGATAGGGAGCCTTGGAAGGTCACCGAACTGCACTACAGTCCCATTTCCCTTCAAACATTCGAGCATCCTTCCTTCCTTTTATTATGAGATAAAGGTTCATCGTATACTCTAAATTAATTTTTTAAAAATAATTAATATTTTAAAATATTTAAAATATAATTAATACTTTAAATTAAATTTAAAAATAGAATTAATATTAAAATATTTAAATATATAATTAATATTTTAAATTAATTTTAGAAGTATGACTAATATTTTAAAATATTTAAATTAATATAATTTCATAATTTTTTTGATAAAAATATATATATTTTTTAATTTATGTCACGTGAATTTTTTATTTTAATATATTATT
Organism: Leucaena leucocephala; assembly: GCA_037074615.1. Taxonomy (NCBI): domain Eukaryota; kingdom Viridiplantae; phylum Streptophyta; class Magnoliopsida; order Fabales; family Fabaceae; genus Leucaena; species Leucaena leucocephala. The sequence continues at coordinate 13,391 of CM073517.1, read as the reverse complement.
ATTTATATAAAAATTAAAATTTTTTTTTTATTTATTCAATATAATTTATTAAAATAATATTATACATATAATTTTTTAAATAATAATATATTAAAATAAAAATTTATATAATATTTATTAAATAAAAATTAATATTTTTATTAATAAATAGATAAAATTATATAGTGTTAATTATTTCTCTAAAATTAATTAAAAATATTAATTATATTTTTAAATATTTTAAGAGATTAATTATAATTATAAAATTAATTTAAAATTTTAATTATATTTATAAATATTTAAAAATATTAATTATTTTTTTAAAATTAACGTGATATACTGGATCCAGTTTTACCTCCTATTATATTCATTCATTTGCTTTTCTTGTCCCTTCGCATCAACTCTAATCTCATCCTCACCACCTTCTACCCCCACTCATGCAATTCTTTTTTCGCCACACCAAAATTACTTCAATTTTTTCCCCACAACCGTACCCGCTGTCCATCTCATCTCTTTTTCTGTCCTCTCACAACAAAATTCTCTCTCCCTCCATACAAGCAAAGCAGCTTTAACCCTTTTTCTTTTTATTCTCTTTTTATATTGCTAGACTCATTTTTATTTTCTGGGTTTCTGTGTTCTTGATGGGATCTGCTTCACTATGGGTTTCTCTCCTCCAAACACAACCGGGATTGACCCTTGCGAGTCTTCCAATGTTCCGTCTTCTTCCTATCTGGTTGCAGATCACTATTGTGACTACAAGCTCAAATTTAGGACCATTCTGAGAAAAATGATCTGGGAGCTCGGCTTCGCCTGCGTTGCCCTGCCTCGCCGCCGGCTAAGCTCCGGTAAAAACGACGGCGACGGATATACAAAGACGAATCTAGAGCACAGCAAGGCGTGGTTGCTTGCGGAGTCTGGTGGGTGTGGAGAAGAGGTGACGAATGCTGACCCACAATCTGTTCCCTCGTCTTTCCGTTTCAGTTTCTGTTCTCAGGTTGAGCTCGACTCCTCGAGCATGAATTCTTCCGCTGCTGCAACCGTTCTGATGGTTAATCTGGACGATGGAATGCATAATTCTCGAGCTCGAGAGCTGAAATGTCGGAGGATGGAGTCCTTGGAAAAAAGCATATCCCCTGTAGCCAACACTTTGATCAGGTTCAACTACGGCGAAATTCTATCTGCTACTCGCAATTTCTCCAAAGGTAAAATTGGTCGGTTGTTCTTGCTAAACTCGAATATTATTCCAGGTAGGAGATTGTGATTTAATTTCGTTCTTTTTCTTTTGTTTCCTCTTTTTTCTTGTTTTGGGTAGGCAGAGAATTGGGCAGAGGGGCCTTGAGCTGTGTATTTAGGGGTAGAGTTGGGCTTTTGAGGACTGCTGTAGCAATCAAACGATTGGACAAGGAAGACAAGGAATCTGCAAAGGCTTTCTGTAAAGAACTGAGGATTGCCAGTTCTCTTCATAACCCAAACATTGTTCCCCTTGTGGGTTTTTGTATTGACCAGGAGGAGGGTTTATTTCTGGTGTACAAATATGTATCCGGGGGCAGCCTGGAGCACCATTTGCATGGTATTTCAGTTTTCATTGTCACTGAACCCTACGTTACGAGGTCTTTGGTTGAAATTTGACATATTCACTTATTCTAGCATTCCTATTTTACAGAAAGGAAGTGTGTGAAGGGTGGTTCACCACTTCCCTGGTCCGTGAGGTATAAAGTCGCGATTGGAATTGCAGAAGCCGTGGCTTATCTGCATAACGGAACTGAAAGATGCGTTGTTCACAGAGACATTAAACCCTCAAACATTCTCCTTTCATCTAAAAAGACTCCCAAGGTGAGATGCATTCTTGCCGATCAATTGTAGCCTAATAATAAACCCATGCACGCGACGTATTTTAATTGTTTAACTTGTTAAATCACAGTTATGCGATTTTGGATTAGCTACATGGGCTTCTGCACCCTCAGTTCCTTTCCTCTGCAAAACAGTCAAGGGAACATTTGGGTAAAACCTAAACCTCATCGGTTTTGTTCCGCCTTCCCTCATTATTTGTTTTCATATACAAATCAATGAAATTAACTTTGTGCTTTTCCAACAGGTATTTGGCTCCCGAGTATTTCCAACATGGAAAAGTATCTGATAAGACTGATGTTTATGCTTTCGGAGTTGTTTTATTAGAACTCATAACTGGCCGGAAGGCAATAGAAGCAAAAAGGCCCCCAGGAGAGGAGAACTTGGTCTTATGGGTGGGTTGATGTTCTAATTCTTGCATTGTTGCCCTAGTTCCTAATTCTATGTTGGTTGAATTGATTCTTTTTGTGGCCTGTTGAGAAAAGCCAAAATGTATTGAGCATAACTTTCTACTGCTATCAAATAGTCCTGTCCATTAACTTCATCCGAAGCAAGAATGCCTTTCCAATTAGTTTCTTTTTCTAAAACAAACAGTACAATATTTGACAAATGGAACTTTCTTTTATTCCATATCAGATAGAGAAAACTGAAAATTGTCCTTTTATCTGGTACATTGATCAAAATTGCTTGATAAAAAATAGATTTGTGATGTGTATAACTAGCTAAGACATTTTATTTTTTTATTATATGGGCTCATGATACAATGACTACTCAGGGAAAATATTATTTCCCCCCCTTTAATCTGTCAATACATCAGATATCGGATAGTTTTGGCTTGTTCACTGGAAATTAGATTAGAGACTTTAGGGGTTGTGTTTGGCGAACAAGAAGTAAGAACCATGTACTTTGAAAGTGAATTATGACTTTTTCTTCATAGCAGAAAACTCCATACAGTATTTGGATACATTTTTGTGGTGGTAATATCCGGGTAGCATTAAATTCGGCAATTATGCGAAGAGTGGTAAAAATCAAATGGGAAATTGTCTTGTTGACACGTGCAATCCGAAATTAATATGCAGGCTAAACCCTTGCTACAGAAAGGGAAGGGATCCATTGAAGAGTTGCTGGATCCTCTACTCAAGTGCAGTTTGAGATTCTCAAATCAGATGGCTCAGATGATAGAAGCAGCAGCTGTTTGTGTTACAAATGAAGAATATCGGAGACCTGGAATACAAGAGATTATTGCAATACTGAGAGGTCAAGAAGAACGTGTCTTGCCTAAAAGGAAGAAGTCTGGTCTTCTTGGGAATGGGTTGGTAGTTGATTGCTACCCTCAACTACAAAAAACAAATAACGAGATGAAAAGACACTTGGCTCTGGCAATGCTTGGAGTTCCAGAGTTTGAGGATGATGATTTTCTACATGGCCGTTGTAACACAAGCTTTAAACATGTTGGTTTTTCCTAGTTGAAGGTGTTAGATCTTAGATGTGAAAATATTGAAATTGTAAATAGAAAATGAAACTAAAGATTGTTAAGATTAATAGGTTTTCATTCCAAGTTTATGGTGGCCGTTCAAATCTTGTAAGTTATGGGCTCTCAAGATCAAGAGTGCATGTTTTAGGCAAAGATGTGTAGATACTTGTAAAGATTTTGATTTGCAAAATTAATATGATATCTTGTTTTAACAGGTAGAATGCCACGCTGGCCAGCTGAAAATGCATAGGCCCCATATACAAATGGGTTCCGATGAGAGAATCCTAAAGAGGAAACATGTTGACATGATTGTATATAGAGGTGATAAGACATGCACAAAAAACTGCGAATTTGGTGTTGTTAATTCCTAGTGGCGCGTAACTCTGAAGAAGAAACTAAGAGAAAAGATTGAAATTAAAAAAAAAGTTAAAAAATCTTGGCAACATCCTTGATCAGACCACGGTTGGCTCTGGCGAATTCTGTGAATTCTTCGTAGGAAATGAAGCCATCTCCGTCGGTATCAATCTCATCCATCATCGTTTGAATTTCCTCTGCGGTAATTTGCCCCAGCGATTTCAGTGATTCCGCGAGCTCTGCCGCTGAGATTTTGCCATCCCCGTTTGTGTCAAAGCGCTTGAATATTCGATCTCTGTCAGCAACGTCTTGGGGATCATCAGCCATACTAAAAATTATAAATGACACAAAGTTCTTGCTTTTGGAGGTGACAATGGAATGAGGGTAAGATTGGGAGATCCGAGGCTAATAAAGGGTTTTTTGTTTGCTTTTTAAGGACATAGGCTTCTATGGTCATGCTTCAGCAGCGGACCACCAACCGTCAAGAATTAGTTTCCAAAATTAGTATATCTATAGTTACCCATAGTTATACTGAATTTAGTTAGGGTGGAATTTGATATTGCTTCTCTTTTTCTATTTTTTCCCTAAATTGAGGGTGTACATGGGTTAATTCTAGATAAAATTCTGAAACATTAAATTTATTATATATAACTATATAATAACTGGGCTGAAAATAGTCTTTGTAGGCTTTAATGAAATAATTTCAAATAAAAGTATGAAATGTTTAATTAAAAAATTCTCATTATTTTAACACACTTCCTTTCTACAGTTCTTGTTATAACTTCCAATTTACATGTATATTTTAAATTTTAAATTAAGAAAAAAAAATTGAAAATCATATAACTTTCCTAGCCATAAATAAATCTCCAATTTCAGGTACGTGATATCATATATGTCCACTTAGTTTTTCTAACCCATAAATACAAACATGAATTATTAAATTAATTAAAAAAATTTCGAATTTTTCACTCACATTTCGATCATCATCATTATTGCTGTTATTATTATTATTACTATCACTATTACTACTACTACAATAATTTCATGTTCACATATATATTAAATTCCAAATTTCTCTCCTTTCTATAGTTAATATTATAACTTGTCATTTGTTTTGAATTTCAAATTAATAAAAAACCCAAAAATTCATATAACTTTCCAAAGCCACGGAGATACTTATCTGTTTCCAAAATTTCTCCATGTTTTATTTAAATTTAAAATTTAAAAAGTCTAAAATTCCTAAGTTCTTAATCTATTAGCAACTACTTTTATTTTGTTTGGTTACAACAACTACTGTTATTAAGTTGTCATTCCTTACAACACTACTCACCATTAATCGGTGTTACCCCGACACAGCAAAAGCACAAGAGAGTTCTCTCTCGTGTTTTATTTTTCTCTGGCCAAGAGTTAACTTTATAACAAAATTCTATCTCACCATTTCTCTCTTCGACGATAAGCGCCGAGAAATGAGATGGACCTCTTGAGCACTCGATATACCCCCTTGTATCTCTACGTTCTCTATGCACTCTCTATATTTATTCACCCCGTTTTATACTTTTCTTTTCATCTAACGTTTTTTGTATTTAGGAAAGAAAACAAATTTATAGGTTAACATGATTTTTATAATATTCAATACTCTTTTCATCAATGAACTAAATTGTTTATTGACATGTATTATGTCGTATCGAATGTCCTCAATCAATGTTCCATTAGTTAAAAATAACCCCTATTCCTTTGCTTCCTTCTCATCTTTAATCAAAATTCAACTAAATGACTACAAAAAATCGATCGCAACCACCAATCCGTCCCCACCAAGAAATGACGTCTCCAGATTTCTAGAGAATGGGAACGCCACTCAAACAAGGGTGCAGATTTAGGTGAGAAACATGCATCACTGACCATCTTTTCGCTGCCGTTTGGCAGGGCTGTAAATATGTTCTGAGATATCCGTCTCGTTAAATTCCTGGGCTACTTCTGCTTCCAATTTGAAAGTCCAACCAGCAGAATCAGTCTCTGAAAACAAAGAGGAAGGAGTTGCCTTGTAGAATGCTAGGGGAACTTGCTTTACCCTCCGCCTTATCTGCAAATTCATAGTTATGTTATCATCAGCCAATATGTGCTTCTCCTTGCTTCTTCAGTTGTACAAACAATAGGAGGAAAAAAGAAAAGAGAAAACATCATATATCACCTCCTCTCCAAATACTGTAGCATATGAACCTGAACTGAAATCCTCAACCTTCATTTCACTTGTTCTGGCCCTCACGGTCAAATCAGTCCCAAGAGACAAAGCAAATCTGACAGCAAAACAAAGGCGCGTTAGATTCAGGGAAGTTTCTCCAAGTCAAAACACGGTGGCAAACAAGAAAAATGAAAAGCAGGAGGACAATAGTCAGCATCAAAACACTTGCCTTGAAACAGGAGGACAGTAGTGTTGAAGAATGGTATCTGTCTCCCAAAGAGAACTCCCTGCTCAAAGAAATTTCATTAGCTGAAAAGTTTAGGACTAACACAGTAATTCCACCTCTTAAATATATTTGACAGACAGCCACAATTGAAAAAAAATAAGCAGAGAAGATATATTTCAGTAAGGACTGAAAATTGTTATATTCACACTTGCCAATACACAAGTTCCCCCGCTTAAATGGTTCCAAATATTCAGACCTATGGCTGATAGAATCTTTCTGCATAATCTAAAGTCCTTCAAACTAGCCTACACAGTTTTACTTAATCAAACAAGTGATAACATAACAGTCCAGGAGAAGCTGGCAAAATATGAATGCATTAATCCAATGGAGTAAGTCCTAGCTGAAATATGCAAGATGTATGTACCACAGTTGTTTCATTCAGTTATACCAACCATGCAATTCCCTGAACTTTAGGTAATTCAATATGCCAAAGTCGGGTAGAAGAATAAGATAAACTAGAGAAGATGCTCACTCATTGCCCTAGAATTCTTGGGATTAGTTTCCCCATTGTTAAAGTGGTCAATGCCTGATTTCTGGCAGGGCATAGCACCAGTCTTGGAGTCATCAATTTCATCAGAAATGACTTTATTTGTTTTATACTCATCTTTACCTTCCTCATCACCATGCTCCTGCTAATAGAAGAAATTATTGTTCAATCAGAACAGACAGAAAGCAGTTATTTTACTAACCGAGGTATCAAATGTGTTGCCATCCAAACTACAAGATACAAACAAGATACCTCAATTAGACAGAATATCAAAGTACAATCCAAACTGCCCCTAAAGTCACATGAAGAAATTGAAGTTGCTATGACTGTCACTTAATTGAACTAGATTCTTGGTCACATGACAAAAACGCATCTTTATGAGGCCAACAGACAATGAATTCAAATTCCATAAACTTTTCATGTGATCCTCAATAGCAGTTTCAAGAAGGCAAGTACAAAATCAAGGAAAAATAATAGATGTAAGAAAATGAATTAAGAAAATCAGGGTATTATGTTTCACCCGATGAATCAAGCAGTTAATTGAAGGATGTCTCCGCAAGAGATTATGAATCAAGGCAATGATAACCAATGATCCTGAAGGAGAAACTGAAAGCAAAAGCCTACTCAATTTCTTCACAAATGACGCAGCCAGATAAGCTGGAAGAAAAGCTGACTTAAGGCAAGAATCAAGAAGCTGCAGATACCAAATTATACGCGGTCAAAAATTGGCAATTAGAAAATGAACAAAATTAACATAAACTTCAACACTTAATAGAATATTTTCTCATCATACCTCGTGCTGGTTCAAATATTTTAATTTTTTTTTCCATATAAGATATTCAGGGACGCGTTTTTCCTTTGTCTCAGGTTTGGAAAAGTGTTATCTATGATAATCTCACCATGCTCATTTAATGGCTACTTTTGAGGTACTTGTGAGACATGCACCTAGAGGGCAACACTGTTTTGATGCATCTTTTCTGTTATTAGTCTTGAGTCAATTTTCTGTTGTGCTATTTTTATTGTTGCTTAAGAGAATGCCTTGATCATTTGTTCGTGTACCTTGCTCTTCATTTTGTTCACATTAAAAGATTACTTTTTATTCAAACATATCCAAAAACTACACTAAAATAGAAAAATATATGTTGCTCAGAGGTCTGCACCAGACTAGATTTCTCGAGCACGTCCATTTTCATTTTGTTCACCTAACAGGCCTAATGATGCATTATGTATTCTCATCCATGAAAGCATGATTTACGCATCCTGTTAATTATTTTAACTTGTAATTGATACAGTTAACTGAGCTTCACCTGGAAAAAGTTAGCTCGATGTTTAGCCATGAAGATAGATGGAACTATGAGAGCATAGAGTTTTTCATAGAAATTTGGGTATTCCAGTCCATGCTGGGTCATCAGGACATGAAGGCTGCTAAGAGCCATGACACTAACAACACCCCCAACATCATATGATCTTGTTAAGAAATCGCTGCACATAAATAAATTAACGTTAACAAGTCAACATCAACAAACATAAAAATTAAATTTATTCACCAAAGAGAAATAAAAATTACATTCTGAGCGTAACAAACACTTACCATAACATATTAGGTTTTGTCAAATGAGGAATAACTGATAGATGAAGGTTAACAAGAACCTGATAATGAGAAAACCATGTTGCTCAGGAAATAAATAAAACAAGGGCCCAGCTTAATGCATTAATTTCAGAAAAGAAGTTAGTAACCAGAATCAAAGCTTCAATAGGAGATAAAGAAAGTTGGCACCCAATGTAATGATTAAAACAAAAGGACCAAATGTTTTAGGATTCCCTAACGTCCTTAATTCAGGAACAAAAGAAAATTATAATTCACTGAATTCTGCCAGGGCCCAAACTTAAGCACCTAAAAGTACGGACCAAATATTTGAGGCCAGGGTTTTCAGCTTGGTAATATTCTCATGACATGGAAAATGTATAGAACAAAGGCCATAATATACAAGCATTTTGATATTTTATATGAAATAATCATATATTCTAACATTTTAAGACACAAGAATACAGATGCATATTCAAAAGCATAAGAACAGAAGTTCAAGAGCCACGAAGATTACCTCCTTGTACACATCAAGTGGAAGTGGCAATCTAAGATATGAAATCCACGCTTTGGTAAATTTGGATTTCATCTTTTTGGCAACTGTGTCTGCAGAAGTTACCTATATGAATAACACAAAATAAGAAAAGTAATTGTCGCATCGTACAATCCAAAAGAACGTAGCATTGAACTTTGCAGAAACAAGAATCATGAAAAAATTTACATTACTATTCTGCTTCTCAGTCTTCAGCTGGTTATCATATAAGTCCACCTCTTTTGAAAGTTGTTCATTATCACGTTCTTTGGATGAAAAACCTACTAATTAACATAAAAGTAAACTTTAATTGCTATTAACAAGAAGAAAATAGTATTCTATACATATTCCAAAAAATAGTATGCAATTACCTGATTCACTCCACATCTCAATACTGGATGGTTTATCCAAGCTTTCAAGAGGGGAGACATGCGATATAGTGCAATATATATTGCGGATGACATGCTCCAAACTGAAAAGGTACATTACCAATAGAAATAAATCAAGACCTGATTAGTTAAGTGTACCCATACATCAGGAAGTTTCAGAGATAGAAACAACTCTCTGGAAGCAAAATATGCCATTTAATTTGTAACAGAACATGGTTGAGTTTCCTAGCTAAACCTATTAATTAGAGCATTTTGTGCACAATGACCCAGTATTTTAGCAATAAAACATCCAAAATTGCAAACTATCACCACCAGAATGTTTATTACAGGACAAATTTTTTTCTCTGATAACATTGGGAGCCAACTAGTTAGAGATAGGCTATATTTAATTATAGTCACACCTTATTTTCAATTATGTTGCATCACATGCATGTCCAACGTTGACACTGCCACAACACACATTGGACATGTAAAAAAAGGGTTCAGACACCTGCTGAACATAGATCAAACTTGAGCTGAACATAACTCAAACTTGAATGACCAAAAGGGAGAAAACAGTAAAATGACAGACTAGATGATCCCATTTTTTGAAACATGAATAATTTAAGTTTGACTTCTATAGATTAACAAATTTTGATTTAAGATCCATTTAATGCACCATACAAGCCATGATTGAATTGATTAATACAACACTTTAAGAGCTTATCATTTATTTGCTTCAAAAATACAAGTGCAAGCTTATCTGGCAAATCTCTCTTATGCATCATTACGATAATTAAGATGTATAACTTTATTGACAGGTAATGAGTAAGCAATGGACCGAAATGTACGATGGGCCAAAATGCTTACCAAAGCATTTCAAGTTAGGCTAATGCCCCCAGCTCCACCCATGTACATGCCACCAAGCTTAGATGAAGAAGCTTGGTGTTAAATCAAGCAAGGCACTATGCTACCCCAATACCTACCTAGCTCCCTTTGGGTGCACCATGAACAATTTTTTTGTTCTAATTTCTCTTTAATTTTTTCCTTTAAATGATTGAAGAACTCTCATTTATCTATAAATTAACATAACATACTACCTCCGTTCCTAAATATAAGATTTACTTAACTAATTTGAGTAGATTAAGGAAATTAGGTAAATTAGTTAATTATAATAATTGTGTGTTAGTTTCCCAAAAATACCCCTTTTAATCATGTGCATTTGAGCTACCTTTGATAGATATTTCTATAATATGTGCGATTATATAGGGATCCACTGGAGAGAAAATTATAATTTTGTGAGACAGTAGATTGGGGTCTTATATTTATGAACAAATCTAACCCCCCATCTAACTCTTATAATTAGGAACGGAGGAGTAATACATTTTGGACAAATACAGTAAACATTTTAGTAAAGGATTCTTTTGTCAGGATTTTTTTTTTAAAATTCTATTTGGTGTTACACAATGGCTCAACCATGGATAGTATTATCATACATGATATCTTATTTTATACAATTTCAGGCCAAACACTTCATAGTAAGTTTTGTGAATAAATAATCAGATAATAAACCTTTTTTTTGGGCCAACAATAGTATAACATACTTGGAATACATACTAATTACAATCGTGCTTTCCTCTAAAAGTATATCTCTCATACAGAGCTTTAAAAATCTAAATCTCGTACCACGTTATGTTCTATATTTATTGAAGTCTAACATATCTGTGTCCAAGTGAGTATTTGTGCTTTATAGACACAAGGAAATTTAATCAATTTTATACAAGATTCAGGAAGCTCAATTCTCCAAGATTCTAGAAGGACAGGTGGCAATAGAATCAAACAAATCACACTCAAATGACATTACAATAATGAAAACAGCATCTCATACAAAGTTAAATGATTACAAACTACATGATAATCCATGCCAATTAATAAAAGAAATGGAAAGGAATAAGATTATGCAGAAGCAAAGGAACGATATAGACCCTACTAACCTTGGGTTCAATGGACTTTCATTAATGCCATCATCTTTTGCAATTTTAAAATCTAACAAGGACAAACAACCAAGCCATCATATGGAAATTACTCAGATAGTAGAAATTATTAAGGAATATCATTCATAATTTCAAGAGAAAGGTAGATAACAAGAGGACGAGTAGAAGTGGACGAATAGAAGTCCTTTGAGACCATCTCATAAGATTAGAACGATAAAGAGAAGATTTGCATGCCCCTGTGCAAGAATGACAAGACGAGAGGACTAAAAGAGGCAGGACAAGAAAAGTACCTGATATAACTTCTCCTTCCAATGTCCTAGCAAAACGTCCCAGGCTTATATATGTAAAATAACTGTATAAAGTAGAATCGTAATTCAGCAGAATAGTTTAACCTTTTAATTTACATCAGTTATGTATTTAAAGGGCAAAATAAAAGAAGATTAAAATAGATGCAACGGAATATCTGGAATTAGAAAAATGAACTAATTGATTCCGATAACTCAGTGCAGACTAAACAACGCAGACAAAACATGTAGTGTAAACTGTTGCGACTTTTTATATTATTGAATACATTGAAATACAGTAGGGCGGTAGTAACTAGCAAGTCATAAATCAACCAAAAGGAATGCATATTTTAACAAAGAAAATAATGGCAACATAATTATACCGGACGTCCATATATATGAAATACTTTGATGAGAGCAATTCCACTAGAAAATCAACTGCATCAGAAGAGTGAACCTGAAATCAAGAAAATATGAACATCCTATCCAATCAGATAATGCTATTGGGAGAGGGAAAAAGAAAAAACTTGCAAAGCTATGCACAGGCGAATTAATAACTTACAATACTGTGAAGAAGCTTGTGATATATAGAGGAGGAAAACTTCCCCCCATTTGCCACCTTCACAAATTCCATTATAGCATCTAATACGACCTCCTGTTACGTTACCCAAAAAATGAGGGAAAATCAGAAATAACAAGGCAAGCTTCTCCTTTATGAGAAAAATGATATTCGGCCCCTCACCTTAAGTGTTTCGTCGGATTTTGGGGATACGAAAACGTCAATAAGAGACTTAATGAAGTCATCGAACTTGGAACGCATCCAAACGTGGTATATGAGTTGGGGGTCATGGCTAGATACGTCAAGGCGGGACGAAGATGAAGGAAGGTCGGGGAGGAGGGGGAGGAAGAAAGATTGGAGGGAGAGAAGAGACTCGAGGACATAATTAGGGAGGGAAGTAGGGGAAACAAAGGAAAGAAGAAGAGGGAGGTTGTTGATGTGAACTCGGGAGGACAGAAGCTGAAGGCCCAGGGTTTTCACGTCAGACAGACTAGTGCTTCTCATCTTCTGCTTGGAAGCCATGCCCGCCCGCCCGCTCCTCGCTCGACTAGTGACCTTAGGGGTTTAGTAAGGCGGAGGTTTTATAAGCCTTAAATATTATTTTTAGCTTTTATATCAAGAGATATATGAATAATATGAGATTAAAATTTAAGTTTCGAAAAGTTAATTTTTTTAAAACTTTAAAGATGTCTAATTATAACTAATTTTAACAAATAATATTGGCTTAGATAAAATGTAAAGGAATTGAAAGTAATTTGTAAAACTAAAATTCCATGGTGCTTACTTACAAAAAAAGAATACCCCGCCATTGTTTGTTGTTGGCATTGGACGAGCCACAGGTTTTGGAATAAATTTTGATTATCCGTCTAATTTGAATTAGCATATTGCTGGACAGATGATGATTATTAGGTATTTTCAATTTTTGAGTTATTTTACTTATTAAAAGATAGCGTGCTTGGGGACTTAGAGAGTTTAGAGTTTAAGGTTGAGAGTTCAGGGCTCACGGTTCAGGGTTCGGGGTTTAGGGTTCAGGTTAGGAGTTGAGGTTCAGGGTTCAGGGTTCAGAGTTGAGGATTCAGGGTTTAGGGTTAGGGGTTTAGAGTTTGGGGTTTGGGGTTTAAGATTTAGGTTGTAGGGTTTAGGGTTTAAGGTTTGGGGTTTAGCATTTAGAGTTTGGGGGTCTCAGGTTTGAGGGTTGTGGGTTCAAGGTTCAGGGTTGTGGGTTGTAGGGTTCTGGGTTCAGGTTTCCTGGGTCAAGGGTTGTAGGGTTTGGGGTTCAGGGTTGGGGATTTGGGGTTCGGGTTTAGGGCTTAGTGTTAGGGGTTTAGGGTTTAGGGTTTAGGGTTAGGGTTGAGGGTTGAGGGTTTAGGGTTGAGGGTTGAGGGTTGAGGGTTTAGGGTTTGGGGTTTGGGGTTTGGGGTCTGGGGTTTGGGGTTTGGGGTTTGACTCTGAGATAGCGCGT